>CM062813.1:714619520-715835829 GCA_031772625.1 Pinus tabuliformis | reverse complement strand
CCGCGCTGTCTTGGTGGGGTATATGAAGGGGATGATCCGCGCTGTCTTGGTGGGGTATACGAATGGGATGAGTTTCATAGCAGGCGTGCTTCTGCTGTACAGAATTCTGAGGTTCCTTACTTCCTATGGTGTTTTCTCTGAACAAGAGGCCGATCAGGCAGACGATGCAGACACCAAGAAAATAAAGTTCGGCTTGACAGGCATTTCGAAGCTGCTGGTGCAGGGAGGAAATCAGCAATCATGTGGGCCGTTCCTGCTCCTGATAGCAAACAACGTCTACCTGGAAGCCTTTCAACATTTGCACGAATCTATCTTGGAGGGCTGCTACACATTTAACAAAGCTTATGGTACGAGTCCCTGGGAATATCTGGACCGCGATCCCCAAGCTAATCAGATTTTCAACAACGCCATGGTCGCTAATAGCAGCACTGTCATGGCTTCCGTGGCGAAGATGTATGAAGATGGGTTTAAGAGTATGGCGACGCTGGTAGACGTTGGAGGAGGTATGGGCTCTGCCTTGTCCATAATTGTGAAGGAACATTCACACATTCGTGGGATTAATCTCGATCTGCCTCATGTCATTGCCACTGCGCCTCCCATAACTGGTAATTAGATTTGTAATGTTGGTCACCATTAATATAATAAATTTGTTGATATATATAACATGATAGCAAGTTGATGATGATTTATGCCTGGGAACGAGGGAGTGTTGCAGGGGTGGAGCATATGGAGGGAAATATGTTCGAGCACATACCTTCTGCCGATGCAGTCTTGATGAAGGTGACGATTTCATCTATGGTCTTCTGTTTGCATAAGAAATTTACTGCAGTGGATTTGTTGAGGGCTAATAATATTCTATTGTCATTTACTGCAGTGGATTATCCATGACTGGGGGACGAGGAGTGTGTGAAGTTGCTGAGAAGAAGCTATGAGGCAACGCCAGCGAAGGGAAAGGTGTTAATTGTGGAAGCCATTGTTGGTGGAGACAAAGAAGGTGAAAGCATGTCGAGGCGATTGGGATTGTTATATGATATAACGATGATGGTTTATACAGCTGGTGGGAAGGAGAGAACAGAGGAAGAATTCAAAGGACTGTTCGAGCGGGCAGGGTTCAAGAGGTACACCATCATCAAGTTACCTTTCCTTCAGTTGCTCATAGTGCTTTCCAAAGCCTAATAAGCGGTTGCGCTTCCGATTATCATTACAATAACGTTGGTTTTGCTGGGGTTGTTATCATGCAGTATATGACCTATGTTTTATGTGGTACGTCAATAGTTTGAATTTTTAAGGAAATAACGTTGGTTTTGCTGGGGTTGTTATCATGCAGTATATGACCTATGTTTTATGTGGTACGTCAATAGTTTGAATTTTTAAGGAGCTAAAGGATTTAGAGTGCGATTATTGCTATAATTAACGTTGGTTTTTCCTTGCAGTATAAGATCTATGTGATAGGCCAATAGTTTGAATTTTTAACGAGCAAAAGGATTTATATTGGGAGTAATCGGGATGGCTTCCACGATACTCTTAACTCAGAGATTTATAAGATTTGTTAAGGGTAGACATGGTTGAAATTATTGTGAGATTTTAAAGATATTTATCCATCATAAAAATAATTGAATATAATAATATTTTCATATCTGCCTATGTTAGTAGATATAATAATATTTTTACATCTGTGTCTATGTTGGTAGTGTAGTGTAATTAACGTTTATTTAAATTAGTCTGATTTTAATAAATTTAAAAAAATTCAATTATTTATTTTTTTATTAAAAAAATCAATTATTTATTTAAATTTATGTCAAGTTTAACTCAAATTTAAATAATAAATTAAATAATTTAAATATTATTTTTACTCTCTATAAATGTTTACGTACTCTGGAAAAGCCGTGGTCGCTTTCCCAGAGATTCATACCAAAGGATATGGCAACGTTACAATTATGATTCGATCCCACTATCTCGTCTTTGAGTTGTTGAAATAACAAGATTTAACGGGTATTTTTACTCTCTATAAATGTTTACTTACTCTGGAAAAGCCGTGGTCGCTTTCCCAGAGATTCATACCAAAGGAAACGACAACGTTACAATTATGATTCGATCCCACTATCTCATCTTGAGTTGTTGAATAACAAGATTTAACGGGTATTTTTACTCTCTATAAATGTTTACTTACTCTAGAAAAGCCGTGGTCGCTTTCCCAAAGATTCATACCAAAGGAAACGACAACGTTACAATTATGATTCGATCCCACTATCTCGTCTTGAGTTGTTGAATAACAAAATTTAACGTGTGTTGCTTGTGTTGCCAACTTTAGCGGTGGTTGCGGATGCAAAAGTCCAGTTCAAAGGTAATCCTTGTCTTTTTCTCTCCAATGACGGCTATCTCTCAAAAGAAAATGTGACACTAAATATTAGGAAGATAATAACTATTATTAATGGCAATATGAAATTATTTTGTTGTAGGAAACCTTAAAGTGGACTCATTTTGATGCGTCGTTGGAGAATTGTCTTTGTTATAAATATTAATTAATTACCACCTAATGTTACATTTTGTTATAAACCGTATTTATTATTTTTAAATCCGAACCCAAAATGTATTCGTGGTTGGAGATTTAAGTAGGTATAAAAAATTATCGGTAAATATTAATGATTATTTTTACGCCGTAAGGCGTTTCCATTTGAAATGGACTCTCCTGTGATCCGCGCTGTCTTGGTTATTCACCATTAGATTTAGTGTTAGACAATTAAAAACTTTACTACCGTTGATCTCATAACTGACTCTTGCCGCTCAATAACTGACTCCTGTGATCCGCGCTGTCTTGGTGGGGTATACGAAGGGGATGAGTTTCATAGCAGGCGTGCTTCTGCTGTACATGTCCGAGGAGAATGCATTTTGGGTGATGGTTGTGTTGCCTAAAGGCGGAGCGAATACTCCATTGATGTACATGTCTAAGGGTGGGGTATATGAAGGGGATGAGTTTCATAGTAGGCGTGCTTCTGCTATGCATGTCCGAGGAGAATGCATTGCGCATAGGTCTCTCCACAACGTGTTGAAGGCATATGCGGTGTATGACAGCGAGGTGGGGTATACGCAGGGGATGACTTTCATAGCAGGCGTGCTTCTGCTGTACATGTCTGAGGAAAATGTGTTTTGGGTGATGGAGGAGAATCTGTTTTGGGTGATCATGAGCTTTGCGTTGGTGGGTAATGGTCAATTACAAGTACAGGAAAATTTGAAATAATCGGCTGGTTACATGCATACAACTATGTTTCAGAAGGCCATAGGAATCCTTACGTCAAAACATTGAACATGTATATTTGGATGCATTCTTGATAAGCATAATTAAAAGGCTTCTTGAAAACGGTTAAAAGTGCTAATAGCATGATCTCAAGATTTTGCAATGCCATTGGATGTGGCAAAATATCCAACTAGTTTGGCAGAAAAGTTACAAGATTTTTAAGGGACACTGCGACTGCATCATGGTGAGCATGTGGAGGTCAAGGTTGTGGGGATTGTGGGTATCGGTGGAATTGGAAAGATAATGATGGCCAAAGAACTTTTTAATCGTAAGAGGTCAGATTATGATAGATCCTATTTTCTATTTGATGTGAGGGAAAATGAAAATAAAATGTCTCTAAACAATGTATAAAGCAAACTCATTAAGGACTTGAAGGATAGAGATATCAAAATTGAGAGGTGGGAAGAAGGCGTGGAGATACTTGAAAAGAATCTTTCAGCTTGTGAGGCACTCATAATATTACATTATGTAGGTCATGTGGACCAACTAGATCCTTTCTTGCCAATTAAGCATGTCCTTCACCCCAAGAGCTGGATTTTGGTTACGTTTAGGGTCAAGCATATCCTTAGAAGTGCAGGAATTGCAAAGTCGTCAATTTATCAGTTACCAGGCCTCAATATAGCACACTCCCAAGAGCTGTTTTGCTTGCATGCCTTTTTCCAGCCATATCCACTACCAAGATTTGAAAATATTGTAGATGGGTTTTTAAAGGTATGCCATGGTTTGCCTCTATCATTGAAAGTTTTTGGGTCGCTTGTTTGTGGACATGACAAACTTTACTGGTAAGAGCAACTGAATGGACTTCACCAAATATTACCTCCAGAGATAGAAAGGAGCCTTAAAATTAGTTACGACTCTCTCAATCATGAGTAGCGGCAAATATTTTTCGATATCGCCTATTTTTCGATAGGAAAAGAGAAGGATACATGGGTAAGAATATGGAGGGGTTCGGGATGGAATGGTTTGGTAGGGTTTCAAAATCTTCTCAACAAGTGTCTTGTCGAGTTGGACGATGAAAATAGAATAAGAATGCATGATCACCTCATAGATTTGGGAAGAGCTATTGTGGATTGTCCAGAATTATTACCGCATTGGCTTTGGCGACCGATAAAGAATCTTCATCTTCATGAGTTGTTGCAACAATCATCCTCTATAAGTGTTTGAGCCATCCTAATTGTTGAATGTCTAAAGAACTTTCGGTATTTTGTATTCAAAACAGTCTGCCACACATTATGTTAATAATAGTTTATTGTTTTCAAACCACAAACAGGTGATAACAGAAGTGCGTGGATTTGGGATGGCTCCTTGGTACACCTTTATTGGGAAGGATGAAGATTAGGAAGTGTTCCATTCAGAATTATAATTTCCCTTGAATACAAGTTCCAGTCAAGAGGTCTGCGGAATCAGGAAATTGCAACTTCTTGAAGTTGAAGGCAACTTTGAAAGCATCTTGACTTCGGTGTGGTCACCAAAACTCATATGGCTTCATTGGAATGTGTCGAACTACTCATCACTACCTTCTTGAATTCCATTGTGCGATTTAAGAGTTTTAGAAGTGTTCGGTTGGGAATTGAAAAGATTGTGGCAATCTCGATCTGAGGTACGTACATATAGATGCAACAATTTGCAGAGCAAGAATTCTCCTATCTTTTCAATTTCTTATATAATCGAAACGTACTTAACATTGCAGGCACCTCTCCACTTGCGGCAATTAAATATTGAAGCTCCAATTTCCGAGTTTCCAAAGTCATTAAGGTCGCTGAAGCACCTAGAAAAGATTGTACTGAATTGTCCGCGATTGTTGACATACGCAGATGTAGCAATGCTATCAGAAGAATTTTGTTATTTGAGCTCCTTGAGATGTCTAACCCTCATAGGGTGCCCGAAATTGCAGCTTCTTCCAATTTTATTTGGGAATCTAAGAAAGCTCGAATACTTCCATCTGTCCAAGTGCAGTAGTTTGGAAATGCTTCCAGATTCTTTTAGTAATCTAACAAATCTTCAACACATCAATCTGACAGACTGTGGAAGTTTGAAAATGCTCCCAAATTCCTTTGGGAATCTGGTAAATCTCCAACACGCCAATATTTCTAAGTGCATCAATTTGGAGATGATTCCAAATTCCTTTGGGAATCTAGCAACTCTCCAACATATCAATCTCACACTGTGCGGAAGTTTGAAGATGCTTCCAGATTTGTTTCAAAATCTGAGAAATCTCCAAACCATGAATTTGACATTGTGCAAAAGTTTGAAGATGCTTCCAAGTTCCTTCGAAAATTTAAAAAATATTCAATACATCAATATTTCTAGGTGTAAATGTCTCGAAATGCTTCCAAGCTTTCAGGGAAATCTATTGCAACTTAGACATCTACATTTGGGTGATTGTTTGAATTTGACTCTTTCCACACTTGGAGATATCACCACTCTTGAATGTTTAGATCTATCAGGTTGCCTCCAAATGGAGTTATTGCCTTCCCAGGTTGAAAGTCAATCGTCTTTGAAAAAGTTAAATTTGTTCCGTACAAACATCAAATATTTACCTAGTACTATTGTGTGCCTGAGCAATTTGGAACTTCTGATGTTAGGTAGCCCTTTTTGTTGGGAGCGTTTCCATCTTTGTTCGAACTGACTAAGTGTTTATTGCAAACATTGCAATTTTTCAACAAAATGTCAAGAATGTTATTGTAGTAAAGGTGTTTTCACATCCACTACTTCAGAAGCAGGTGGTGGGTGCTGATTTTCTTCTCCTTCTGCTGTGATGGCTATATCTGCTTCTTCTTCAGAAGATATTTTGATCTGGGTAGCATCATCTTGGCTTTTTCCCCACAGAAAGGGTAGAGACCAATGAATATAAGAATCACACCCATCAAACTGTTCTAGTGTAGGAAAATCAAGCATTTCAATTAATTAATCTTGTAAATTTTAATTTTGTAAATTTGTAGGCAAAATGAGAGAAGAAATGATAAATTTAATGTAAATTGTTAGGGTAGTTCTGGTAAACTTGATTTAGTCGAGTTATAAGTAGTTTTCTGGCTCCAACCTGTGGTTTGGCCCATGATATTCTTGTGGAATATAACCTATTTAAAAGCCAAAAGCCTCCATGTTAATTTATTTCACTTATGGAGTCTTTCTGTTTTTCAACAGGCTATATTCCACATGAATACCATAGACAAAATTATGGGTTCTCATGAACCCCAAAATAGTTGATGACTTTACCTAATCAAATTTACTTGAACCACTCTAATAGAAATTGAAGACTTAAGAATATACTATATTCCATATGAATACCATGGACAAAACCATAGATTCTCATTAGCCCAAAAACAACTAATAACTTTATCTAATCAAGTTTAATTTTACCTGAACCACTCTAACACAAATTGAATATTGGAGTATATAAAAAACCACCGAATTGAATATTTGAGAATATAACAAACCACCCGCCTTCCCAAACGCAACGTGTCTCCCAGAACTATAGATGATAAAATTGCTGAGCACACGGTAGACATTGGGTTGAATATTGTAATGAATACTGGCCCTTGTTTCCACAAACACCATAACTGTAATGGAAATGCCATTGCATTGAATATGATTCCCTGCCAAATTGAATTAATCTTCCACAAATCAGCTTAACCACCTAACAAAAATTTAAGTTATTCATGGCTGGGAAAATTGAGGAAGAACATCATTCATGTATGTAGACTTACTGTAGTGAACACAGTCAAAATATTAGCCCTATCCAGTATCTATGATGTTGGAATGATGCCCCTGTCAAGAATGGCTAGTAGGAGAGCAGTTTGGATGGAGCCTAGAATGACAGTAATTGATGTAAGGGATAGTGTGGCTGGAAACTTCTTCATTGTCTCAACATGCACATGAAATTATAATCATATATTTGATTGGGTGGGGAGCTTTGAAACTTCTAAATACAGAAAAGGGTTATAATTGGGTATCAATTTAATATGCAAGGTGGTAGGGAGACCTGCAATATCATGGTAGTGGATAACATTATCACTGCTGAGATAAGGTAAATACACCCTCTAATCTGGTTGCCTGAATCTCCCTCGTGTAGAATGGTTTCCACTAGGTGTATTGTATTAGTGTTGGAAACTGATGTTGATTGTCCCCACAGAGGCCAGAGTTGGGCTAGAGTAGGACCTTGAAGGAAACTCATAGCCATTGCACAAATTTACTTGAACCACTCTAATAGAAATTGAAGACTATATTCCATATGAATACCATGGACAAAACCATAGATTCTCATTAGCCCAAAAACAACTAATAACTTTATCTAATCAAGTTTAATTTTACCTGAACCACTCTAACACAAATTGAATATTGGAGTATATAAAAAACCACCGAATTGAATATTTGAGAATATAACAAACCACCCACCTTCCCAAACGCAACGTGTCTCCCAGAACTATAGATGATAAAATTGCTGAGCACACGGTAGACACTGGGTTGAATACTGTAATGAATACTGGCCCTTGTTTCCACAAACACCATAACTGTAATGGAAATGCCATTGCATTGAATATGATTCCCTGCCAAATTGAATTAATCTTCCACAAATCAGCTTAACCACCTAACAAAAATTTAAGTTATTCATGGCTGGGAAAATTGAGGAAGAACATCATTCATGTATGTAGACTTACTGTAGTGAACACAGTCAAAATATTAGCCCTATCCAGTATCTATGATGTTGGAATGATGCCCCTCTCAAGAATGGCTATTAGGAGAGCAGTTTGGATGGAGCCTAGAATGACAGTAATTGATGTAAGGGATAGTGTGGCTGGAAACTTCTTCATTGTCTCAACATGCACATGAAATTATAATCATATATTTGATTGGGTGGGGAGCTTTGAAACTTCTAAATGCAGAAAAGGGTTATAATTGGGTATCAATTTAATATGCAAGGTGGTAGGGAGACCTGCAATATCATGGTAGTGGATAACATTATCACTGCTAAGATAAGGTAAATACACCCTCTAATCTGGTTGCCTGAATCTCCCTCATGTAGAATGGTTTCCGCTAGGTGTACTGTATTAGTGTTGGAAACTGATGTTGATTGTCCCCACAGAGGCCAGAGTTGGGCTAGAGTAGGACCTTGAAGGAAACTCATAGCCATTGCTCCACCCACAAAAATTACAGTTCCCAGAATTTTGGCTCTGTTGCGAATACACATAACGTCTACTTTCTCCATCCTACATATTTGACACTCACATTAGATTTTGGTCACAATAAATCTAAATGATATAATTAACTCCAAATGAATGCATCATATAGTTGAGCAATTGTAAGCTCAAAATAATTTTTTGACCATTAGTAACCTAAATCAAAATAAATTGTTCAGAGTTTCATTTCATTAACCTAAATGAAAGAATCTCCTCCAAATTTCAACTATGTGAACAGTTATAATATCCTT
The DNA here is from genome assembly GCA_031772625.1 of Pinus tabuliformis. Classification (NCBI taxonomy): domain Eukaryota; kingdom Viridiplantae; phylum Streptophyta; class Pinopsida; order Pinales; family Pinaceae; genus Pinus; species Pinus tabuliformis. Next base: position 715,827,106 of record CM062813.1, on the reverse strand, counting down.
CTAGTTTAAACAGTTATAAGATAAACAATAGAAAATCTTTTAGCTTTTTAATAACTTCAACTACATGTAACTTCAATCATTAACATTCACTACCAAAATACAAACAATTTATATTTCATTAATCACACATTCAAATGATTAACCACACATTCAAAGTGAGTGTTGAGTTCTTGATTAACCACACATTCAAAGCACATTCATGCATCCACACATTCAAATGATTAACAACACATTCAAAGTGAGTGTTGAGTACCTGATTAACCACACATTCATGCAAACAATTCATATCTGATTAACCACACATTCAAAGCACATTCATGCAAACGATTCATATTTGATTAACCACACATTCAAAGAACATTCATGCTAATTAGCCACACATTCAAAGCACATTCATGCAAATGATTCATCACTCAATGCAGAGTTAAGGTTTATAGCCACTCACTTATGGATCAAAAGCATGATGAATTAGTAAACTCTTAGCTGTTGGATGTAAAAAACAGGATTCAAGTCTATTCTACATGTTAATGGGTATTTCTATCAATCCAATACGATGAAGTTTATAAACACCACTAATGGATCAAAATCAGTTACACATGCCAAGGGGAATCAAGTGCCATATATTTCAACTCAAAATCTCTGATCAACAAACTTTGTATTTCAGAGCTTTTCAACTGCAACTAGGAAAAGCTGCTATAGTAGAAAATATTTCCCCTCTTTATATTTGGTGACTCACTACAGCATAAAGAGCAAACTCCATTGTTGTTGCAGGGCTTCAAATCTGGGGAAAAGAGTTAGACAAATGAGCAAATGATTTGGACAACAGATCTATGGATCCCATGCTTTCATCCATAATGATTTAATTTCTGCATCACTGAATTTGTAATGAAAGAAACTCAAGCCCATTTGATCTGCAAGTCATTCATTGTGCTCTCAAACGATTTGCAGTCGCGAGAGAAGAGGAAGAGGAAACAACAGAGTGGTTGAATGATTTAGGGGATCCTAACACTGATCTGATGGATTGGGCGAGGGAAGAGGCAATGGCTGCCTTCACCTGCCCCCTTTTGGGGATGTTCCTCCTCGAACGAGTAACAGTAGTTGTAGGCATCTTGGTATTTATTTTTTGGACTGAATTCAATGGTTTAAGCGATTAAGGAAGATAACAGGCAGTGAATACTTGAAATATTGAATGAACGAAGTACAAAAGCAAGGCAGAGAGGGTTTAGAGAAATGAGATGATAACGAGTATTTAAGCCTTTTTTAGACTTTACCCTACTCTGCTAACTAGCACACCCTTCACATGCTAGGCTGTATTACAAATAAGTCAGAGTGCAGAGGATAAATTGAGGAAGTAGTCTGCAATCCCTTGGCGACTGTTTTTAGCTCTGATTATTCCGTTCATGAAATAAACTAGCATATATTTAGATTTATTAACACTGAGAATATTATTCAATGACATTGAATATTGACCTCATTTTATTTAATAATCATGGACATCTTTCCCAGGCTTGTTATAGAGCAGCTACCTTTTTTGTGTACAATGTTAAAGAAAATGCAGATTACTTTGCAAAAACACTCAAATTGCATGAATTTTAATTCACAAAAGACCAAACCTTTTTTATGTACAATGTTAAAGAAAATGCAGATTACTTTGCAAAAACACTCAAATTGCATGAATTTTAATTCACAAAAGACCAAAACCTCTGTTATTTTAGTAGTAAGTTCAATCCAAGTAAAACCTAGATTTATTACCAATCCAACCTGGGCTATAATTAGCACAAACTCATCTGAGGGTTTAGGGAATCTGAAGTTGATGTCACACTTGGGTTTGAATGGGCTTGTAATAATGTCTATATATTCAATGCACCTTTATATACAATCTAGATTCCATACATCATTACATAGGCACATTCCTATAAAAGATTTCAAATCTCATTTCCCCTCCAAACTTTAGACTGCGCCTTGTTTCTCTCCCTTGTAACTTCATTTCCATTCATTCCAATTTCATTTTAACACAACTCACATGCAAAATATTACAAATAAATTTCCACACTTAATTTACATATTACAAATCCTAACAAAATATACATTTTGCAGGTTCATTACTGCTTCTTCAGGTCTTCGATGCCTCCAACAAATTTCGATGCAACTTCAAATATGGAATGACAACCACAATGTTCTTCAGAATATTATATTTCTTCTCTAACCTCTTTCGTTACAATTTACTACTTGTATTTTCCAACTGAAACTTGAAAAATGATGTTTCAAGATGAAATACCATTATGATAGTTTATGTCTTTACAACCAATTCATTATCAACGGGTTTTAACATATTTAAAAAAAAAAAAAGCAATTTATTTTAATGAATATAATACATGTTTTAAATATATCTTGATATTAATTAAAATTTTCGTTTAAATAATGGTTTCTTAAATAACCCTATCCAAATCGATATGGATACCCAGTTGTTGTTCACTTGGATTCATTTGTTTACCTTCACCTTCAACTAGGCAATCTTTATCCAGATACAAAGGTGTTTAAAGAACTTCAATGGCTATTTATGACTATTTTTATTCCATTTTATAGCCACTTTAACCCCCGAATAGGGTTTTAGGCATGGCTTCCTCAATTGAAACTCATTATCATCAACCTGTTCACGTGGATTCATTTGTTTACCTTCACCTTCAACTAGGAAATCTTTATCCAGATACAAAGGTATTTAAGCAATTTCAATGGCTATTTATGACGATTTTTATTCCATTTTATAGCCACTTTAACCCCAAAATAGGGTTTTAAGCACGGCTTCCTCAATTGAAACTCATTATCATCGACCATTTCTTTCAAAAATGCCCATTCACATTTCAATATTCCTCCACACTATATGCCTTACGGCGTTTCCTTTGCAACATTAGGTGCAAATGCTAATTTATATGTAGAGAGAAAAATATATTAAATAATTATATATAAATATATACAACTTAATGTATAACATATGGCATATATGTACTAATAAATTCCTTACAAATTTTTGCAATTTAAAAAATTTTAGTTCTTTTAGTTAGTACGGAATTTATAAATTTACGAGTACCAAATGAATAAAAGTTTGTTTGTGTTACTGATCGCTATGCTTGTTTTTATCCTTCCAAGTTAGATCAGAGTTTCTGCCAAAGATGTACTGATCAGAAATATATTTATATGATTGATTGTGAATGAACTTGTCAAATATATCACAAACTGCCAAAACAATTTGTTACAGTGACATCTCGTGATAGCAGAGTGAACACAAGTTGGGTTCGATTACAACCTACACTAAGAGGGGTATGAAGTTTGGTACAGAGCTGATGATGATCATGAGATGAGAGGACCTCCCTTGAGGTATTCAGTCAAGGCCAGCGCAACGAGGCCAATCATGGCAAAACGCCCATTCAACATCTCTGCCCCAGAAGACATTATTTCCTGTGATTTGCTCTCTTTGGACACTCCCTTGAACATGGGTATCACAGAAGCAAGCGTGAAGAGAACCGCGCTTCCAATAAACAGTGGAACTCCTCCGCTGGCCAGTTGGGCGGCGAGGTCTTTCCCGCTCGCTATCTCCACACCGACAGCTGAGACGAATCCGAGCATGGCGAGTCTCCCATTTATGGTTTCTGGGGCTGGCCCACTGAAAGCAAACACGTCCTTAAAGTTTGTGCTCACCTGCATTATTATTTATGTCAATTCAGTTCAGTGCAGTGCATGTTAATGTAAAAATTGGCGCTTGCATAATCGCTTACCGTCTCAGGAGGGGTAGAAGGTGATCGCATTGACTCCGGCTGTGGATCCACATGAACCAAATTAAGTTATATATAGAATAACATAAAACCTTCTATTCGTGGATACGGAAACAGCGACAGAATTACTAACCCCCCCTGCCATGCATTTTACTCGAAGCTGCCTGCTGGTTGTTGACCTTTCCGCTGGCCTCCGTTGCAGGAGCGATGCTCCATTCATCGCCATTACTGATGCATTTACAGCGGCCATGATCGCAATATAATAATGAACACTATGTATGAGAACGAATCTACTTTATATGGACTTTGAGAACAAGAAGATAATGAACATATGAAACAACTAAAGAAGAATAGCCACTATTGATCTGTTATGAGACTCCAGGGCTGGTTATTGTGTTATATATAAGGATGTGGAGGCCATACGGAGAAATCTACCGTCATTCATTGAACGGTAAACGCTTAGCCAAGTCGAGGCTTCTCTTCCTCGGACTATGTTTCCACGTGGTTGGATAAAAATTGAGACGTAGATCCTCGAACAACCGGCGGACCGCACTTTGAAATAGTAGAGGGCATCACCATCACCATAGATTATTCAACCTGTAGTAAGTCTCAACTTCGTGCTAGAATTTAGGAGTTAGTGCAAATCACGTTTTGAACCATTTCTATCTTCGTCTGTCCTTTTTTTTATAAAGGGTTATTGTAACAGGTGGGAGTAGGCTTTGAATGTCCATAGGGAGTGGGCATTTTAATTAGTTAATAAAGGTTTAAAAAACATAAGGATTTTCTATAATTAGATTAATTAGTTAGTTTAAAGAATTTTACTTATGGTTTATAAATGCAGTTTATTATCCAACTTTTCTCACATTTGAATATGTTTTTAAAATTTTACAAAGTTTATGTAATAATAAGTTTATACATGAGCATTATAAATCTTATTTCTTTCTCACTTATTTTGTTGTGTATTATGGAGAAGGGTACAATGGAGGAATTGGCCTAATGGGTGATGTATGTAGGTTTATTTGGCTTGGAATTAAGATGAAAATTGCAGTATTTACATTCTTCTAGATGCAAGCTCCTTGTCCAATAGCAATGGACGCAACTGTGCAATTATTTGGCTAGAGTTGGACTATGTCTATGTTATCCATCTTTGTAGTAATTTTTTAATAAAGATATTTGATAATTTTAAATAATATTTTCCTCTCTAAAATGCAATAAAATATTCCTAGCGGTTAGATCTTGGTTTATTCCAACATTTTTTATTATTATAATCTAGATCTATCATAATATTTTGTTATAAATAATATGGTTTTCTCCTCATTCTTCACCATGACTATTCTCATCGTCCTAGTTATCGCCTTGTGAGATTTGAGCTCCCATCTTTAGTTCAGGTCATCACCGTTTCTTCTTACCCATTACATACACTTTGAGAGACAATGAGTTAAATCGATCGCTGAAGCATAGGGTACAAAGGACTCATCCGAAAGAGGGGGATCTCTAGATCCAAGTCTATACATTCTCTTCACATGTATAAACATTTATTTTTCAATAATAGAATCAAAGTTCTGCTATTTCCATTGGATTCTCAATATATCATTTTATGGTACATGTTCATTTATATTTGGATATTATTTGTTGTAGGGTTTTGATATTTTATTTTTCAGATCTAAAGAGAAATGAAAACCATTCATTTTTGTTGTTAGGGTTATATGTCACGATTAACATAAGTGAAGGATTTTGGTGCAACTTCCAAGAAACTTCATACTAACAAATGACAATTCGAGTAGCTTAAAAATCTAGAACCCTAGTGAATGTTGTTTCGACATTTTTTTTAGCAATTTTCAGGATTTTTTTATTTCTCTCAATTTTCACTTCTTTTTTTGGAGTTTTACTCTTCGATTGAAGAATATTTGTTCTGTTGGGTTTCCTTGTCTTTTTTGTAGGTCACATGTACCATTCGTGCAAGAGATGACACTGTTTGCAATAAATTTACGAAGAAATTCCTTTGGGGATGGAGCACAATTTTTTTGACAAAATATTGCACCCCATACAGACCTTTTGAGCTGTTTTATGCTTGAGGACACATTAAACATGTCAAAACTTGTGCCCCCTATTTCTACAATTTTTTTTCATAATTTTGGCAACAGTTATGCACATGTGTCAGGAAGGGTTTCTTCTTGTTCCCTTTCACTCCTAGGCCTAGAGTCTCTTAGTATGTTTTCTCATTTCGAGGAAGGGAAAATCCCCTTAGGGTTTAGAGTACACCTCTACCATTTTGGAGACAATTTGTTCAGTTGAGGAATCTAGTGCGCAGAACATTTAGCCATTGTTTTCCAACATTGTTGCCATCATTTTGTAGTCATTTTTAGGTAATTTTTAGAATGATTTGTTTCCTTTTGAGACATGTGTTGAATTTATTCTTTAGGATTGCCATGAGCATCCTTCTTTTCACAATTTGATTTATGTTATTTTCCAATACTTTCCCTTATGTTTTTTCTTGGATTTTTTTGCATCATTTTAGCAAATCTAGCCTTAGATCCTAGCCCCTTATGCATTAAATCTTTTGGTATTTTCGTTTCTTTAGGTTTCTTGTATTGTCCTCATTTGTTCTTGTCGTTTCATAGATTTTTGCGTGAGGAATTGCGTGCTTCCATTTGTTGTTATTTTACTATTCATTTTTACTATTATTTATAGTTTATGCACTTTATTTCTCTGTAGCATTGCCATCATAGAACATGATTTAATAAACACATCCACATACACATTATTCACACACTCACACCCTAATAAAACTAGTGCTTGGTTACAACCACTAAGGAAAGACTTGAAACAGTCCACACTAATTATAACTTAACCCACATAGATTAAGCCCAATTGGGCAATAGGGAAAAAAAATCTTGTAATTAGATTTAGGGTCACTGGGATAGGATTCCACAAACCCCCATCGATCACTTACATTGAGAAATAGTAATTTGTCCTTGTAGGGAGCTTGAAAAGATCCACAATCTCGAGGTAAAAACCAGAGCGTGCCAAAAAACTAATTTAGAGGGGGTTAGGCTTAGGTCTCAGTGTGTGAAAATCTCCACAACGCTCCCCGACTAGTTGGTCTAGGGCTCTACATTGTTGACTGACTACCAAGAAGAAAAAAATTATGTTGGAAATGTATTGAGTATTGAGAGGGGATGAATCAGTAGTGATGGCCTTTATATCAATTTTAAAATTGTTACCACAATATCAAATAACCATTCCCATTCACAATATTTCCTTAACTAAATATGAAAGAAACAATAAACTCAAACATAATAACCATGAGAAACATCAACACAAGCATGCACACATAAGAACAAAAGTAGTTATGTTCAAAACCCTTTCGAGAGAACACCACCCTACTTTTGTTACACTGCTCAATTATTTTATTAATCTTTTGAACAAATTGTACATGGATTAGCTTACACTCATAAGCTAGAAGAATAAGCTTGCTTCAAATTATGATGGCATCCATCAGACCGGAAAATTGTTTCCTCTCATGGATATATCGAAATATATCTGCTCGAAGCTCCCACGACCAACGATCCTCTCCCAACTACCATTGGACTATCCAACTCCAACTGGATGGAGAAATATCTTCCTTTTACTGAATATGCCAAATCAATGTCTACTCTTAAGCCTCCACGCCTTCACTTCCTCCATGCAAACCACATTTCATAAATGTTTTATAATGGGTTCTCAATCAACTCAACATGAGAAACCCACAAACACCATCATCCTATACATCAAATCTAAATTCAAAAAAAAAAAAAAATTCCCTTAAGAGGGTTATTTCTTATCTTCTAGCCACAACAATCTCTGCTCTCTAACACACCACAAGCTGCCAATTTTAGGCCACAATAAAAACATAAAATATAAATCTTCTTCTAAACTCTATCTCTAATTTCTACACACAATACAATGATAAAAAAAATGCCAAACAATGTGAGTTGTTGCTGCAATATATACTCATTCTCGAGACCCTCAGAATGGAATACTCTAACGTTCTCAAGAAAACCAACCAATTAGTACCTTCCTCTATTTATCACTTTCCTATGTTGAGTAAATTTGTAAATTGTACATGTTATGGATCACTTAACCATTTTTGCACACGCTTAAGATTTGATTAAGATAGGATTTTTTACTAAATCAACCACTAACACCACTATCCATTTGATATTTTCAACTTTGATCAGCTTCTAGCAGACCCACGAACTTTTCCTACCATATGCTGAAAAATTCTGATCAAGAACATCCGACAACGCCAAAATTAGCTTAACAGTGTGAGGAATGTAGAGAAAAACTCCTGAAAAAACTATGTCACACTTGAAACACAGGTTAAATTCGAATAGATCTCCCCAGTCTCTCCCATAGGACTGCCTACCAATGACTGGAGCTTTTCAATCATCCCGTGACTCATCATCCATGCAACTGGGGTAGAGGATGAAGGGAAACATCTTTCCTCAACTCATAAATTTCTCAAACTTCTTCCAAAGCTTCGCAAGCCTCTACATGACCTCCAGAAGTCACTTCCGCCTCTACAACACTTCATCAAATCACTTCCACATCTCTATAACCATCGTAAGTCAACCAAGGTTGACTTGGATGCCAACCAACAGCAATACTAGCACCCGGGCCATCAAAATTCTCCACAAACACTCTACCTTCAATATGCATCCTGTTGGGTTGTTGGGTCCTGACACAGGTTGGGAGTTTAATTAGACAAAAAAATCCATGTACTACTGGCCCTTTCAGTAACAGTCCGTGCAGCGCAGACTAAGGTCTCACCTGAAGCAGTATGGGGGGATGTTGGAACCAGGTTTCCGCACCCTTGAGATGTCTGAGGGGTTTGATTTATTCCAACTGTGAATACCTTCACGCATGTTACTTCACGTAATTCCTAGACCTTTATGGCCTTCACAACCTATTATCTTTGCCTTCACGTAGCCCTAACCAGGGACTATGGGGCTTTCACACTGTTGGAGCAGTGATCTGCACTATTTCCCCAAGTCACGCCATGGATCTTACTTATCTCCTTATAACAGTTAGTTATCTTCAAGTAAATAGATACCTTATATTACATTCACTTTCTCAGCATATTCATATAAGTTCGTGGAGTAAATAACTAGTAAACATGCAATTCATACCCAATATACTTTAATGCATAAAACAGGAAAATATAAACAGAAATATGGTAAAACTTCTCTTTATTAATGTTTCAAATGGTTATAGACTCAACCTACCCTACGCACTTAGCTGCAGGGGTCTACGCACTCAACTGCATACTACTAGTCCTATGCGCACTGAGCTGCAGAGCCTTCTCCTACTCTATGACCCAAAGACACAACTCTACACTTCAGATACTTTTCTATCCTTATATTCCATTGTAATCAATCCATTTATACAATCCCATGGTTTGCCGACCATGGGTAGTTCTCTCAATCTGACACTACATTTACAAAAGTAATGGTGGACAACTCTATGACTCTATTACAACATCGCGCCCCACACTCGCAATCAGTTGTCTTTATAATGGTCTTTAAGCCCTAAGACTTGCCATGTGGGGGATTCCACGCCCAACAGGCCTCCAGAACAAACATCATGACTCACCCTCGAGTCACTTTGTCGGTGCGGAGATCTTTTCGTAGAGACCTCCCAACTCTGCTCAAACTGTTGCAAGGTCGGCAGTGCACTGAGCGGCTGCTTGTTAAATCTCATGTACTCGTTGTTCCAAGACCGCGTTGTTGGAACTACTCCCTTGCATCTGTTCCTATCTCCCCGACAGATGAGACGAATCCGAGCACGGCGAGTCTCCCATTTATGGTTTCTAGGGCTAGCCCACTGTAAGCAAACACGTCCTTAAAGTTTGCGCTCACCTGCATTATTATTTATGTCAATTCAATTTAGTTCAGTGCAATGCATGTTAATGTAAAAATTGGCGCTTGCATAAACAGTAAACGCTTAGCCAAGTCGAGGTTTCTCTTCCTCAGACTATGTTTCCACGTGGTTGGATAAACATTGAGACGTAGATCCTCGAACAACCGGCACACCGCACTTGTATAAATTGGAACTTTTCCAACTAATGAAATAATAGATTTTTAGATTTTTAATAATGAAATAGTAGAGGGCATCACCCTCACCATAGATTATTCAACATGTAGTAAGTCACAACTTTGTGGTAGAATTTAGGAGTTCGTGTAAATCACGTTTTGAACCATTTCTATCCTCGTCTATCCTTTTTTTTATAAAGGGTTATTGTAATAGGTGGGAGTAGGTTTTGAATGTCCATAGGGAGTGGGCATTTTAATTAGTTAATAAAGGTTTAAAAGACATAAGTATTTTCCATAATTAGATTAATTAGTTAGTTTAGAGAATTTTACTTATGGTTTATAAATGCAAATAAATGCAGTTTACTATCCAGCTTTTCCCACATTTGAATATTTTTTTTTAATTTTACAAAGTTTATGTAATAATAAGTTTATACATGAGCACTATAAATCTTATTTCTTTCTCACTTATTTTGTAGGGTACGATGGAGGAATTGGCCCAATGGGTGATGTATGTAGGTTTATTTGGCTTGGAATTAAGATGAAAATTGCAGTATTTACCTTCTTCTAGATGCAAGCTCCTTGTCCAATAGCAATGGATGCAAGTGTGCAATTATTTGGCTAGAGTTGGACTATGTCTATGTTATCCATCTTTGTAGTAATTTTCTAAATAAAGATATTTGATCATTTTAAATAATATTTCCCTCTCTAAAATGCAACAAAATATTCCTAACGGTTAGATCTTGATTTATTCCAACATTTTTTATTATTATCTTAAATCTAGATCTATCATAATATTTTGTTATAAATAGTATGGTTTTCTCCTCATTCTTCACCATGACTATTCTCATCGTCCTGATTATTGCCTTGTGAGATTTGAGCTCCCATCTTTAGTTCAGGCCATCACCGTTTCTTCTTACCCATTACATACACTTTGAGAGACAATGAGTTGAATCAATAGTTGAAGCATAGGGTACAAAGGACCCATCCCAAAGAGGGGGATCTCTAGATCCAAGTCTATACATTCTCTTCACATGTATAAACATTTATTTTTCAATAATAGAATCAAAGTTCTACTCTTTCCATTGGATTCTCAATATATCATTTTATGGTACATGTTCATTTATATTTGTATATTATTTGTTGTAGGGTTTTGATATTTTATTTTTCAGATCTAAAGAGAAATGAAAACCATTCATTTTTGTTGTTAGGGTTATATGTCACGATTAACATAAGTGAAGGATTTTGGTGCAACTTCCAAGAAACTTCATACTAACAAATGGAAACTCGAGTAGCTTAAAAATTTAGAACCCTAGTGACTGTTGTTTCGAATTTTTTTTTAGCAATTTTCAGGATTTTTTCTTTCTCTCAATTTTCACTTCTTTTTTTTGGATTTTTACTCTTTGATTGAAGAATATTTGTTCTGAAGAAATTTGAATAATATAACACTTATTCACAGAGATTATCTTGATTATACACTATTTGTGCAATGCATGCATAATACATAACCTCCTCTACCATTGATCATCAATTTGCGGAATTAAAAAAACAATCGCATGCGCACATTGAAACATCAATCACACATATCAACACAGTATGTAATGGGGAAAGCATACAACTGAAATCCCCCAACTATCTGTATATTATAATGATAGAGAACATGTAACAATACATAGTACAATACTCCTCACAAGTACTCAGTACTATCTCCACATGCTACACACAAACTAGCTCAGATCTGAACAAGTTACGGGTTCAAATCTCCTCCAATATTTTGCCTGCCTCTACTACGCAATCCAAGTTGAGAATAGATTAGATCTAAGTTCGAATTTCGTTGGCTTGCACTTTTCATAACGTGGTTTAGTTTCTTTGTTTCTTCAACAATTGTTTTGTCTAATTCCATCTCAATTTTGGACCTATCAAGGTTTGTTCTCAGAGCTAATCTTTGCTTCTAAACTATGGCAGCTATTTCCCAATCAATGATTAATCCATTCAAAACCTCTTCTTCCCTTTTTGCATCATCAAGCTTGAGTTTTAGAGACAAAATTTCCTGTTTATATATTTTTATAATCATTTTCTCCGTTTCTTGGTCAATTATTGTTTCGAGAGGTTACTCTCATCTTCTAGCTTCTTACAATTATTTTTCTTTTCTTCTAATTGTTGTGCCAGATTGTCTTCACTCTTAATAGCTTCCTCAAACTTTTTACTTTGGTAAACAAACTCTTCAAACCTTCTTCATCTCACAACAACTTCTCTTTTATTTTCTTTTTCTTCCTTCAGGTCATCTTTAATTCATCAAGGGTGTTGATGAGCTCCCCTTCAAGATCTACTACACTTTCATCTTCTTCTTCCTTGAGGTTTGATTCGTTCTTATATTTAGATTTAGATTCTAATGCCATGAGTAAGAATTCATCAACCTCATCTTTTGGAGACTCTTGCCTATTTCCTTCTAATGCAAAACTATCCTCTTTGGAGTAGAGACCATTTTTTCTTGAAAGGGTTCTTCTTATGATATTCTTGAGCTTTATCTCTGGGCTTCTGATCCTTTTCCTCTCTTGTCTTATCTCAATAAGGAAACTTGGAGGAAAGTTTCCCAAACCTTCCACATTCAAAGAATTGGAAGGGCAGATTTCCCTTATACTTTCCTAAACCATGTTTTAGCTTTCTAGCAAACTAAGCCAACTCTTGATCAAATTCATAGTTGGAACATTCTTGGTGATATTTGTGTTTCTTATTCTTCATTGAGGGTTTAATTTCTACCTCCTTTTGCTCAAACTTCTCTTTTTCTATTCTCATCTCATAGGAAGTGAGAGTTCCATGTAGCGCCTTCATTAAAAGAGACTTTAAGTTTGATATCTCTTATGTAGATGAGATCTTATAATTGAATCTCATAGGAAGAGATATCAATACATTCTAGAAAACTACTTCATTCATGAGTTCTTCTCCAAATCCTCTAATCATATTTTCTACCTCATTAATCTAAGAAAATATTCTGGTATATTTTCTTCTTTATTCATTCTTAAGCTCTCAAACCTCATTCTAATCGCTTGAAGTTTGGCTTGCTTAACTTTCTCATCTCCTTTATAACTATTCTAGAGCTTGTAGCATACTTCCTTAGTTGACTTACATTGAATTACTTTTACAAGGTCATATTGATTAAAGCCAAAGAGAATTGCTCTCTTTCCCTTTTCATTGTTCCCATAAACATTTTTATCATTTTCATTTGTAGGAGGGGTTTCTCAGACAATATAATCAACTAATACAAAACTCCAAACATCTACACCTAGGGACATGCAATAGGCTTCCATACTGACTTTCCAAAATGCATAATTTGTACCATCAAGTACTGGTATCTTACTTGAATAAGCATCCTCACTTTCTGGTTTAGCCATGATGCCCTATCAATTTACCTTGTAGTGGTAAAGTTATTCCTAAAGGAACTTGTATTTGATACCAATTTTTGGGATCATGATTTATGTTACACTAGAAATCACAGGTGGTAGTAAACAAACATATTTCTAGAGCTAATAGATCCTCAAGTGATGGTTAAGGACATGTCATGAAACACACAGGCAGCATTTCCAAGTACAGTAAGGGGAACTATAATTTTACCATGATTGTTCACAATTATTTTGCAGTATCATTTATTTCCTAAAAATCCCCTCCAAATCGAAGTGTTTTAGGACGGGGATAATCATGGATATTCAAACCTAGGAGCCCAAAAGGCACCTTTGGAATGCTTCATAGAAGATTGGTCATCTCGAAAGAGTTTCAATGAATTATCAGCATTCTCTATGTGTAGTTCCAATGCTTTATTGTAGACCATAATATCATCAAATAAGACTAGCAAAACTTGCATAGAAAGGCTTTGAATTTTTTTTCGTGAGGCTCTAGAAGGTTGACGAAGTTTAATAAATATTGAAAGTAAACACAAAAAACTCATATTGACCTTCATATGTTTATTATTGAAAAACTTCTCTCCATGATTTTCATCTAGAAGATCATTAATAATTAGGACACTTGCACTAGGTTTCTTCCTTCTTTAATATCAAGACTACTACTCATGAGTAAGGGCTTGTAGTAGGTTGTATGACCTCCACCTTCAATAGTTCTTGAGTGATATTTTTTCTTATATCAATTTGTGCAAACGGGTATTAACAAGAACGTACATTTTGTGGTTGAATTCCTAGGATCAAGGGAATGTTATGTTAGTGCTTTCTTTAAGAATGGATAAACTTAGTCTTATTTAAGAGTATTTCTTATGTCAAATTATGGATTATCCATAAATTATATGGAATTAAATTGGCAAATAATTCTAGAGTGGCCTTTATTTAATAATTTTTCCATACTATGGGAATGACTATTTCAAGGGACCTTACCAAAATCCATTGAAGGGTGTATACATGTCCCCCTTTAGAGAAATCTATATAGATTCCTTTCAAATACATTATGAGTGATCCCAATGTGCATAGACACTCTACCCCCAATATTATATCATAGCCACCCATATCAATGGAGAATAAATGGGATTTGAGTTGATAGTCTCTGATATAGAGTTTGACATTTTCACATTTTCCCCCATAGTTCATTATACCTCAATTGGGGATCATGATTTAAAATTTGTGTCCTAGGCATTAAAAACAATGGGTTTATTCTACCACTCTCTTATGAATGAAAATATGAGTACCAACATTATGAATGAGGACTACAACATTATGGAACTTGATGTGGTCTATGAAGTTAAAATGCCTGATAATGCACACATAGAGATTAGGGTTTCCTCATGGAGAAGTGGAGGTTCAATATGTGCCTAAGCTTGAGTGCTGGTGCATACAACTTATAATGATGATGTCTATTTAATAGTTATGAATTTGGGTATGGCCTCAGTGGTCACAGCAATTTGGAACAATTTATTTTCTTTAGACCTATGAATTAAAGCATATTTTTCTTTAAACCTATACAACTTCATTTGTTTTTTCTAACCCTGAGTGTCTTCGAAATGAGGCTTCCTTCCACGTAACAAAACTATTCAGTTGCAAGGAGGTTGTAAAACCTAGAAATGGAAATTACAAATGCACCACTAATGATAGGAATATTAAGGCATGGGATATCGAAAACACGAGTTATGGATGGAACTCATATTTATTATTTATTGAGGGAGTAATACATAAACTGCCAATTGTTTATCGAGGGATGGGAATCATAAACAATAGAGATGGAAATCACAAGAAAATGCACCAGCAGCCTGCATGAATTTGTTTTTGTTAATTATCCAAATACTTAATGCACCTGTTAGTTATCTAGGCATGGGAATCACAAATGCACTAGGTCTTAACTTAATCCAAAATTATCATTCATTAGCTTGAATTAAGTCTCTTGTAACTCCATAATGTTTACCATCATCAAATGGAAAAAATTTCAACAAGTAATTGCAAAAAATCTAACGTATGGGTGATGAAACAGAGTGGCCTCAAGGGTTCTAAAGCGTCTAAGACCTTCACTCGCTTGATTTTAATGGATCTTAGCTATTTACAACAATTTATAATGAATTAAAGTAGTTTGAATTATGTCCCTAACAAGAACATGAGAGTCCCGCCCAACTATAAATTCATATTTACTTTGAATGACATTTTCTCACCTGAATCATTCTCAAGTTTCAATGCCCGGACTTGCTAACATAGCCATCGATTACAGGGATAAAAATAACCATAAAAGAGGCTTGTCAAGTCTTGCAGCGCATCCCTATGGGACTAGCATAAAAGCCCATAACTAAATTGTGTGGCCATCTAACTGATCTGTAAAGCTTACCATTTTCCAAGAGTACAACAACTCCTGACAAACAAAAAAAATTATACACAAATGCCTAGCCATTTGACAAGAAAACTACAGGCACTAATACAAGTACATTTGTTCAACCGAGGTCTACGATTTTAAGCATATTTGACTCTCTTTTATGTGTACTATTCTAGTTAAAAAAATAATTTTTGGTAGGGGTAATTTAATGGCTTCTTTTATTCCTTAAATTTTGCACACTGTGCTTTTATCTTTTACTTTGGGTATTTTGTGAATAATGTATCAAATTTGTTTTTTAATTGGAATTATATATGAAATTAAAATATCACCACTTTTCATTCATATATAAATTAAAATACACTATAAATGGATTTTATTTAGTTTTTAGAAAATAATATTAATTAATAATATAATATAAACCATAGATTTTTTAATCCATTCATTTTAATTGAGTTTAAATAATTATTTCTAACATTGGTTATTCTATGATTTTAGTATTTTGTTAAAAATATATCAAATTAATGTTTATATATATATAATTTAAATTATAGAAATAATTTATATATAGAAAGAAATATATTAAATAATTATATATAAATATGTACAACTTAATGTATAATAAAAATTTATAAAACTAAAATATTATTTTTTATAATATCTATTTAAATTTAAATATGTAAATACATATAGCATATGGCATATATGTACTAATAAACTTGATATGGATCACAGAAGCCTAAATTCTACAATTTTTGCAATTTAAAAAATTTTATTTCTTTACTGATCGTTATGCTTGTTTCTATCCTTCCAAGTTAGATCAACCTGTTAGGACCTGTTAATGGTTGGTGTCAATTAATATCTGTTCAAGATTAGCGTGCCAAATTGTAATCAGAGTTTCTGCCAAAGATGTACTGATCAGAAATATATTTATATGATTGATTGTGAATGAACTTGTCAAATATATCATAAACTGCCAAAACAATTTGTTACAGTGCCATCTCGTGATAGCAGAGTGAATACAAGTTGAGTTCGATTACAACCTACACTAAGAGGGGTATGAAGTTTGGTGCAGAGCTGATGATGATCATGAGATGAGAGGACCTCCCTTGAGGTATTCAGTCAAGGCCAGCGCAACGAGGCCAATCATGGCAAAACGCCCATTCAACATCTCTGCCCCAGAAGACATTATTTCCTGTGATTTGCTCTCTTTGGACACTCCCTTGAACATGGGTATCACAGAAGCAAGCGTGAAGAGAACCGCGCTTCCAATAAACAGTGGAACTCCTCCGCTGGCCAGTTGGGCGGCGAGGTCTTTCCCGCTCGCTATCTCCACCCCGACAGCTGAGACGAATCCGAGCATGGCGAGTCTCCCATTTATGGTTTCTGGGGCTGGCCCACTGAAAGCAAACACGTCCTTAAAGTTTGTGCTCACCTGCATTATTATTTATGTCATGTCAATTCAGTTCAGTGCAGTGCATGTTAATGTAAAAATTGGCCCTTGCAGAATCGCTTACCGTCTCAGGAGGGGTAGAAGGTGATCGCCTTGACTCCGGCTGTGGATCCACATGACCCAAATTAAGTTATATACAGAATAACATAAAACCTTATAGAATAACATAAAACCTTCTATTCGTGGATACGGAAACAGCGACAGAATTACTAACCCCCTCTGCCATGCATTTTACTCGAAGCTGCCTGCTGGTTGTTGACCTTTCCGCTGGCCTCCGTTGCAGGAGCGATGCTCCATTCATCGCCATTACTGATGCATTTACAGCGGCCATGATCGCAAAATAATAATGAACACTATGTATGAGAACGAATCTAATTTATATGGACTTTGAGAACAAGAAGATAATGAACATATGAAATAACTAAACTAAAGAATAGCCACTATTGATCTGTTATGAGACTCCAGGGCTGGTTATTGTGTTATATATAAGGATGTGGAGGCCATACGGAAAAATCTACCGTCATTCATTGAACGGTAAACGCTTAGCCAAGTCGAGGTTTCTCTTCCTCGGACTATGTTTCCACGTGGTTGGATAAAAATTGAGACGTAGATCCTCGAACAACCGGCGCACCGCACTTGAAATAGTAGAGGGCATCACCATCACCATAGATTATTCAACCTGTAGTAAGTCTAACCTTCGTGCTAGAATTTAGGAGTTCGTGTAAATCACATTTTGAACCATTTCTATCCTCCTCTGTCCTTTTTTGTATAAAGGGTTATTGTAACAGGTGGGAGTAGGTTTTGAATGTCCATAGGGAGTGGGCATTTTAATTAGTTAATAAAGGTTTAAAAAACATAAGGATTTTCCATAATTAGATTAATTAGTTAGTTTAAAGAATTTTACTTATGGTTTATAAATGTAGTTTATTATCCAAATAAATGTAGTTTATTATTCAATTTTTCCCACATTTGAATATTTTTTTAAAATTTTACAAAGTTTATGTAATAATAAGTTTATACATGAGCATTATAAATCTTATTTCTTTCTCACTTATTTGGTTGTGTATTATGGAGAAGGGTACAATGGAGGAATTGGCCTAATGGGTGATGTATGTAGGTTTATTTGGCTTGGAATTAAGATGAAAATTGCAGTATTTACCTTCTTCTAGATGCAAGCTCCTTGTCCAATAGCAATGGACGCAAGTGTGCAATTATTTGGCTAGAGTTGGACTATGTCTATGTTATCCATCTTTGTAGTAATTTTCTAAATAAGTTATTTGATATTTGATAATTTTAAATAATATTTTCCTCTCTAAAATGTAATAAAATATTCATAACGGTTAGATCTTGATTTATTCCAACATTTTTTATTATTATCTTAAATCTAGATCTATCATAATATTTTGTTATAAATAATATTTGTCCTCATTCTTCACCATGACTATTCTCATCGTCCTAGTTATCGCCTTGTGAGATTTGAGCTCCCATCTTTAGTTCAGGTCATCACCGTTTCTTCTTACCTATTACATACACTTTGAGAGACAATGAGTTAAATCGATAGCTAAAGCATAGGGTACAAAGGACTCATCCGAAAGAGGGGGATCTCTAGATCCAAGTCTATACATTCTCTTCACATGTATAAACATTTATTTTTCAATAATAGAATCAAAGTTCTGCTATTTCCATTGGATTCTCAATATATCATTTTATGGTACATGTTCATTTATATTTGGATATTATTTGTTGTAGGGTTTTGATATTTTATTTTTCAGATCTAAAGAGAAATGAAAACCATTCATTTTTGTTGTTAGGGTTATATGTCACGATTAACATAAGTGAAGGATTTTGGTGCAACTTCCAAGAAACTTCATACTAACAAATGACAGTTCGAGTAGCTTAAAAATATAGAACCCTAGTGAATGTTGCTTCAACATTTTTTAGCAATTTTTAGGATTTTTTATTTCTCTCAATTTTCACTTCTTTTTTTGGAGTTTTACTCTTCGATTGAAGAATATTTGTTCTGTTGGGTTTCCTTGTATTTTTTGTAGGTCACATGTACCATTTGTGCAAGAGATGACACTGTTTGCAATAAATTTACGAAGAAATTCCTTTGGGGATGGAGCATAATTTTTTTGACAAAATATTGCACCCCATACAAACGTTTTGAGCCGTTTTATGCTTGAGGACACGTTAAACATGTCAAAACTTGTGCCCCTATTTCTACAATTTTTTTTCATAATTTTGGCAACAGTTATGCACATGTGTCAAGAAGGGTTTCTTCTTGTTCCCTTTCACCCCTAGGCCTAGAGTCTCTTAGTATGTTTTCTCATTTCGAGGAAGGGAGAATCCCCTTAGGGTTTAGAGTACACCTCTACCATTTTGGAGACAATTTGTTCAGTTGAGGAATCTAGTGTGCAGAACATTTAGGTAATTTTTAGAATGATTTGTTTCCTTTTGAGACATGTGTTGAATTTATTCTTTAGGATTGCCACGAGCATCCTTCTTTTCACAATTTGATTTATGTTATTTTCCAATACTTTCCCTTATGTTTTTTCTTGGATTTTTTTGCATAATTTTAGCAGATCTAGCCTTAGATCGTAGCCCCTTATGCATTAAATATTTTGGTATTTTCGTTTCTTTGGGTTGCTTGTATTGTCCTCATTTTTTCTTGTCGTTTCATAGATTTTTGCGTGGGGAATTGCGTGCTTCCGTTTGTTGTTATTTTACTATTATTTATAGTTTATGCACTTTATTTCTCAGTAGCATTGCCATCATAAAACATGATTTAATAAACACATCCACATACACATTATTCACACACTCACACCCTAATAAAACTAGCGCTTGGTTACAACCACTAAGGAAAGACTTGAAACAGTCCACACTAATTATAACTTAACTCACATAGATTAAGCCCAATTGGGCAATAGGGAAAAACAATCTTGTAATTAGATTTAGGGTCACTCGGATAGGATTCCACAAACCCCCATCGATCACTTACATTGAGAAATAGTAATTTGTCCTTGTAGGGAGCTTGAAAAGATCCACAATCTCGAGGTCAAAACCAGAGCATGCCAACAAACTGATTTAGAGGGGGTTAGGCTTAGGTCTCAGTGTGTGAAAATCTCCACAACGCTCCCCGACTAGTTGGTCTAGGGCTCTGCATTGTTGACTGACTACCAAGAAGAAAAAAATTATGTTGGAAATGTATTGAGTATTGAGGGGGGATGAATTAGTAGTGATGGCCTTTATATCAATTTTAAAATTGTTACCACAATATCAAATAACCATGCCCATTCACAATATTTCCTTAACTAAATATGAAAGAAACAATAAACTCAAACATAATAACCATGAGAAACATCAACACAAGCATGCACACATAAGAACACAAGTATTCATGTTCAAAACCCTTTCGAGAGAACACCACCCTACTTTTTTTGCACTGCTTAATTATTTTATTAATATGTCGAACAAATTGTACATGGATTAGCTTACACTCATAAGCTAGAAGAATTAGCTTGCTTCAAATTATGATGGCATCCATCAGACCGGAAAATTGTTTCCTCTCATGGATATATCGAAATATATCTGCTCGAAGCTCCCACGACCAACGATCCTCTCCCAACTACCATTGGACTATCCAACTCCAACTGGATGGAGAAATATCTTCCTTTTACTGAATATGCCAAATCAATGTCTACTCTTAAGCCTCCACGCCTTCACTTCCTCCATGAAAACCACATTTCATAAATGTTTTATAATGGATTCTCAATCATCTCAACATAAGAAACCCACAAAAACCATCATCCTATACATCAAATCTAAATTAAAAAAAAAAAAAAAAAAATCCCTTAAGAGGGTTATTTCTTATCTTCTAGTCACAACAATCTCTGCTCTCTAACATACCACAAGCTGCCAATTTTAGGCCACAATCAAAACTAAAATATAAATCTTCTTCTAAACTCTATCTCTAATTTCTGCACGCAATACATTGATAAAAAAATACCAAACAATGTGAGTTGTTGTTGCAATATATACTCATTCTCGAGACCCTCATAATGGAATACTCTAACGTTCTCAAGAAAACCAACCAATTAGTACCTTCCTCTATTTATCACTTTCCTATGTTGAGTAAATTTGTAAATTGTACATGTTATGGATCACTTAACCATTTTTGCACACGCTTAAGATTTGGTTAAGATAGGATTTTTTACTAAATCAACCACTAACACCACTATCCATTTGATATTTTCAACTTTGATCAACTTCTAGCAGACCCGCAAACTTTTCCTACCATACGCTGAAAAATTCTGATCAAGAACATCCGACAACGCCAAAATTAGCTTAACGGCGTGAGGAATGTAGAGAAAAACTCCTGAAAAAACTATGTCACACTTGAAACACAAGTTAAATTCTAATAGATCTCCCCAGTCTCTCCCATAGGACTGCCTACCAATGACTGGAGCTTTTCAATCATCCCTTGACTCATTATCCATGCAACTGGGGTAGAGGATAAAGGGAAACATCTTTCCTCAACTCATAAATTTCTCAAACTTCTTCCAAAGCTTCGCAAGCCTCTACATGACCTCCAGAAGTCACTTCCGCCTCTACAACACTTCATCAAATCACTTCCACATCACTATAACCATCGTAAGTCAAACAAGGTTGACTTGGATGCCAACCAACAGCAATACTAGCACCCTGGCCATCAAAATTCTCCACAAACACTCTACCTTCAATATGCATCCTGTTGGGTTGTTGGGTCCTGACACAGGTTGGGAGTTTAATTAGACAAACAAATCCATGTACTACTGGCCCTTTCAGCAATAGTTCGTGCAACGCAAACTGGGTTTACCCCAAGCAGTATGGGGGGATGTTGGAACCAGGTTTCCGCACCCTTGAGATGTCTGAGGGGTTTGATTTAGTCCAACTGTGAATACCTTCACGCATGTTACTTCGCGTAATTCCTATACCTATACGGCCTTCACAACCTATTATCTTTGCCTTCGCATAGCCCTAACCAAGGACTATGGGGCTTTCACACTGCTGGAGCAGTGATCTGCACTATTTCCCGAAGTCACGCCATGGATCTTACTTATCTCCTTATAACAGTTAGTTATCTTCAAGTAAATAGATACCTTATATTACATTCACTTACTCAGCATATTCATATAAGTTCGCGGAGTAAATAACCAGTAAACATGCAATTCATACCCAATATACTTTAATGCATAAAACAGGAAAATATAAACAGAAATATGGTAAAACTTCTCTTTATTAATGTTTCAAATGGTTATAGACTCAACCTACCCTACGCACTTAGCTGCAGGGGTCTGCGCACTCAACTGCATACTACTAGGCCTATGCGCACTGAGCTGCAGAGCCTTCTCCTACTCTATGACCCAAAGACACAACTCTACACTTCAGATACTTTTCTATCCTTATATTCCATTGTCATCAATCCATTTATACAATCCCATGGTTTGCCGACCATGGGTAGTTCTCTCAATCTGACACTACATTTACAAAAGTAATGGTGGACAACTCTATGACTCTATTACAACATCGCGCCCCACACTCGCAATTCGCTGTCTTTATAATGGTCTTTAAGCCCTAAAACTTGCCATGTGGGGGATTCCACGCCCAACATGCCTCCAGAACAAACATCATAACTCACCCTCGAGTCACTTTGTCAGTGCGGAGATCTTTTCGCAAAGACCTCCCAACTTTGCTCAAACTGTTGCAAGGTCAGCAGTGCACTGAGCGGCTGCTTGTTGAATCTCATGTACTCGTTGTTCCAAGACTGCATTGTCGGAACTGCTCCCTTGCATCTGTTCCTATGTCCCCAACAGCTGAGATGAATCCAAGCATGACGAGTCTCCCATTTATGGTTTCTAGGGCTGGCCCACTGTAAGCAAACACATCCTTAAAGTTTGTGCTCACCTGCATTATTATTTATGTCAATTCAATTTAGTTCAGTGCAATGCATGTTAATGTAAAAATTGGCACTTGCATAAACGGTAAACACTTAGCCAAGTCGAGGTTTCTCTTCCTCGGACTATGTTTCCACGTGGTTGGATAAACATTGAGACGTAGATCCTCGAACAACCGGCGCACCGCACTTGTATAAATTGGAACTTTTCCAACTAATGAAATAATAGATTTTTAGATTTTTAATAATGAAATAGTAGAGGGCATCACCCTCACCATAGATTATTCAACTTGTAGTAAGTCTCAACTTCGTGCTAGAATTTAGGAGTTTGTGTAAATCACGTTTTGAACCATTTCTATCCTCATCTATCCTTTTTTTTATAAAGGGTTATTGTAACAGGTGGGAGTAGGTTTTGAATGTCCATAGCGAGTGGGCATTTTAATTAGTTAATAAAGGTTTAAAAGACATAAGGATTTTCCATAATTAGATTAATTAGTTAGTTTAAAGAATTTTACTTATGGTTTATAAATGCAAATAAATGCAGTTTACTATCCAGCTTTTCCCACATTTGAATATTTTTTTTAAATTTTACAAAGTTTATCTAATAATAAGTTTATACATGAGCATTATAAATCTTATTTCTTTCTCACTTATTTTGTTGTGTATTATGGAGAAGGGTACGATGGAGGAATTGGCCCAATGGGTGATGTATGTAGGTTTATTTGGCTTGGAATTAAGATGAAAATTGCAGTATTTACCTTCTTCTAGATGCAAGCTCCTTGTCCAATAGCAATGGATGCAAGTGTGCAATTATTTGGCTAGAGTTGGACTATGTCTATGTTATCCATCTTTGTAGTAATTTTCTAAATAAAGATATTTGATAATTTTAAATAATATTTCCCTCTCTAAAATGCAATAAAATATTCCTAACGGTTAGATCTTGCTTTATTCCAACATTTTTTATTATTATCTTAAATCTAGATCTATCATAATATTTTGTTATAAATAGTATGGTTTTCTCCTCATTCTTCACCATGACGATTCTCATCGTCCTGATTATTGCCTTGTGAGATTTGAGCTCCCATCTTTAGTTCAGGCCATCACCGTTTCTTCTTACCCATTACATACACTTTGAGAGACAATGAGTTGAATCAATAGTTGAAGCATAGGGTACAAAGGACCCATCCCAAAGAGGGGGATCTCTAGATCCAAGTCTATACATTCTCTTCACATGTATAAACATTTATTTTTCAATAATAGAATCAAAGTTCTTCTATTTCCATTGGATTCTCAATATATCATTTTATGGTACATGTTCATTTATATTTGTATATTATTTGTTGTAGGGTTTTGATATTTTATTTTTCAGATCTAAAGAGAAATGAAAACCATTCATTTTTGTTGTTAGGGTTATATGTCACGATTAACATAAGTGAAGGATTTTGGTGCAACTTCCAAGAAACTTCATACTAACAAATGGCAACTCGAGTAGCTTAAAAATTTAGAACCCTAGTGACTGTTGTTTCGAATTTTTTTTAGCAATTTTCAGGATTTTTTCTTTCTCTCAATTTTCACTTCTTTTTTTTGGATTTTTACTCTTTGATTGAAGAATATTTGTTATGTAGAAATTTGAATAATATAACACTTATTCACAGAGATTATCTTGATTATACACTATTTGTGCAATGCATGCATAATACATAACCTCCTCTACCATTGATCATCAATTTGCGGAATTAAAAAAAACAATCGCATGCGCACATTGAAACATCAATCACACATATCAACATAGTATGTAATGGGGAAAGCATACAGCTGAAAGCCCCCAACTATCTGTATATTATAATGATAGAGAACATCTAACAATACATAGTATAATACTCCTCAAAAGTACTTAGTACTATCTCCACATGCTACACACAAACTAGCTCAGATCTGAACAAGTTATGGGTTCAAATCTCCTCCACTATTTTGCCTGCCTCTACAGCGCCATCCAAGTTGAGAATACATCATATCCAAGTTCGAATTCCATTGGCTTGCACTGTTTATAACGTGGTTTATTTTCTTTGTTTCTTCAACAATTGTTTTGTCTAATTCCATCTCAATTTTGGACTTATCAAGGTTTGTTCTCAGAGCTAATCTTTGCTTCTAAACTATGGCAGCTATTTCCCAATCAATGATTAATCCATTCAAAACCTCTTCTTCCATTTTTGCATCATCAAGCTTGAGTTTTAGAGACAAAATTTCCTGTTTATATATTTTTATAATCATTTTCTCCCGTTTCTTGGTCAGTTATTGTTTCGAGAGGTTACTCTCATCTTCTAGCTTCTTACAATTATTTTTCTTTTCTTCTAATTGTTGTGCCAGATTGTCTTCACTCTTAATAGCTTCCTCAAACTTTTTACTTTGGTAAACAAACTCTTCAAACCTTCTTCATCTCACAACAACTTCTCTTTTATTTTCTTTTTCTTCCTTCAGGTCATCTTTAATTCATCAAGGGCGTTGATGAGCTCCCCTTCAAGATCTACTACACTTTCATCTTCTTCTTCCTTGAGGTTTGATTCGTTCTTATATTTAGATTTAGATTCTAGTGCCATGAGTAAGAATTCATCAACCTCATCTTTTGGAGACACTTGCCTATTTCCTTCTAATGCAAAACTATCCTCTTTGGAGTAGAGACCATTTTTTCTTGAAAGGATTCTTCTTATGATATTCTTGAGCTTTATCTCTGGGCTTCTGATCCTTTTCCTCTCTTGTCTTATCTCAATAAGGAAACTTGGAGGAAAATTTCCCAAACCTTCCACATTCAAAGATTTTGAAGGGTAGATTTCCCTTATACTTTCCTAAACCATGTTTTAGCTCTCTAGCAAACTAAGCCAACTCTTGATCAAATTCATAGTTGGAACATTCTTTGTGATATTTGTGTTCCTTATTCTTCATTGAGGGTTTAATTTCTACCTCCTTTTTCTCAAACTTCTCTTTTTCTATTCTCATCTCATAGGAAGTGAGAGTTCCATGTAGCGCCTTCATTAAAAGAGACTTTAAGTTTGATATCTCTTATGTAGATGAGATCTTAGAATTGAATCTCATAGGAAGAGATATCAATACATTCTAGAAAACTACTTCATTCATGAGTTCTTCTCCAAATCCAATAATCATATTTTCTACCTCATTAATCTAAGAAAATATTCTGGTATATTTTCTTCTTTATTCATTCTTAAGCTCTCAAACCTCATTCTAATCTCTTGAAGTTTCGCTTGCTTAACGTTCTCATCTCCTTTATAACTATTCTAGAGCTTGTAGCATACTTCCTTAGTTGACTTACATTGAATTACTTTTACAAGGTCATATTGATTAAAGCCAAAGAGAATTGTACTCTTTCCCTTTTCATTGTTCCCATAAACATTTTTATCATTTTCATTTGTAGGAGGGGTTTCTCGGACAATATAATCAACTAATACAAAACTCCAAACATCTACACCTAGGGACATGCAATAGGCTTCCATACTGACTTTCCAAAATACATAATTTGTACCATCAAGTACTGGTATCTTACTTGAATAAGTATCCTCACTTTCTGGTTTAGCCATGATGCCCTATCAATTTACCTTGTAGTGGTAAAGTTATTCCTAAAGGAACCTGTATTTGATACCAATTTTTGGGATCATGATTTATGTTACACTAGAACTCACAGGTGCTAGTAAACAGACATATTTCTAGAGCTAATAGATCCTCAAGTGATGGTTAAGGACATGTCATGAAACACACAGGCATCATTGCCAAGTACAGTAAGGGGAACTATAATTTTACCATGATTTTTCAAAATTATTTTGCAGTATCATTTATTTCCTAAAAATCCCCTCAAAATCGAAGTGTTTTAGGACGGGGATAATCATGGATATTCAAACCTAGGAGCCCAAAAGGCACCTTTGGAATGCTTCATAAAATATTGGTCATCTCGAAAGAGTTTCAATGAATTATCAACATTCTCTATGTGTAGTTCCAATGCTTTATTGTAGACCATAATATCGTCAAAGAAGACTAGCAAAACTTGCATAGAAAGGCTTTGAGTTTTTTTTCATGAGGCTCTAGAAGGTTGACGAAGTTTAATAAATATTGAAAGTAAACACAAAAAACTCTATTGACCTTCATATGTTTATTATTGAAAAACTTCTCTCCATGCTTTTCATCTAGAAGATCATTAATAATTAGGACACTTGCACTAGGTTTCTTCCTTCTTTAATATCAAGACTACTACTCCTTAGTAAGGGCGTGTAGTAGGTTGTATGACCTCCACCTTCAATAGTTCTTGAGTGATATTTTTTCTTATATCAATTTGTGCAAACGGGTGTTAACAAGAATGTACATTTTGTGGTTGAATTCCTAGGATCAAGGGAATGTTATGTTAGTGATTTCTTAAAGAATGGATAAACTTAGTCTTTGGTGTTTGAAATACTTGATGATTTTTTTGAAGGAACAATTGAAAATTTAAGAGTATTTCTTACGTCAAATTATGGATTATCCATAACTTATATGGAATTAAATTGGCAAATAATTCTAGAGTGGCCTTTATTTAATAATTTTTCCATACTATGGGAATGACTATTTCAAGGGACCTTACCAAAATCCATTGAAGGGTGTATACATGTCCCCCTTTACAGAAATCTATATAGATTTCTTTCAAATACATTATGAGTGATCCCAATGTGCATAGACACTTTGCCCCCAATATTATGTCATAGCCACCCATATCAATGGAGAATAAATGGGATTTGAGTTGATAGTCTCCGATATAGAGTTTGACATTTTCACATTTTCCCCCACAGTTCATTATACCTCAATTGGGGATCATGATTTAAAATTTGTGTCCTACGCATTAAAAACAATGGGTTTATTCTACCACTCTCTTATGAATGAAAATATGAGTACCAACATTATGAATGAGGACTACAACATTATGGAACTTGATGTGGTCTATGAAGTTAAAATGCCTGATAATGCACACATTGAGATTAGGGTTTCCTCATGGAGAAGTGGAGGTTCAATATGTGCCTAAGCTTGAGTGTTGGTGTATACAACTTATAATGATGATGTCTATTTAATAGTTATGAATTTGGGTATGGCCTCAGTGGTCACAGCAATTTGGAACAATTTATTTTCTTTAGACCTATGAATTAAAGCATATTTTTCTTTAAACCTATACAACTTCATTTGTTTTTTCTAACCCTGAGTGTCTTCGAAATGAGGCTTCCTTCCACGTAACAAAACTATTCAGTTGCAAGGAGGTTGTAAAACCTAGAAATGGAAATTACAAATGCACCACTAATGATAGGAATATTAAGGCATGGGATATCGAAAACACGAGTTATGGATGGAACTCATATTTATTATTTATTGAGGGAGTAATACATAAACTGCCAATTGTTTATCGAGGGATAGGAATCATAAACAATAGAGATGGAAATCACAAGAAAATGCACCAGCAACCTGCTTGAATTTGTTTTTGTTAATTATCCAAATGCTTAATGCACCTGTTAGTTATCTAGGCATGGGAATCACGAATGCACTAGGTCTTAACTTAATCCAAAATTAGCATTCATTAGCTTGAATTAAGTCTCTTGTAACTCCATAATGTTTACCATCATCAAATGGAAAAAATTTCAACAAGTAATTGCAAAAAAACTAACATATGGGTGATGAAACAGAGTGGCCTCAAGGGTTCTAAAGCCTCTAAGACCTTCACTCGCTTGATTTTAATGGATCTGAGCTATTTAAAACAATTTATAATGAATTAAAGTAGTTTGAATTATGTCCCTAACAAGAACATGAGAGTCCCACCAACTATAAATTCATATTTACTTTGAATGGCATTTTCTCACCTGAATAGTTCTCAAGTTTCAATGCCCGGACTTGCTGACATAGCCATCGATTACAGGGATAAAAATAACCATAAAAGAGGCTTGTCAAGTCTTGCAGCACATCCCTATGGGACTAGCATAAAAGCCCATAACTAAATTGTGTGGCCATCTAACTGATCTATAAAGCTTACCATTTTCCAAGAGTACAACAACTCCTGACAAACAAAAAAAATTATACACAAATGCCTAGCCATTTGACAAGAAAACTACAGGCACTAATACAAGTACATTTGTTCAACTGAGGTCCGCGATTTTAAGCGTATTTGACTCTCTTTTATGTGTACTATTCTAGTTAAAAATAATAATTTTTGGTAGGGGTAATTTAATGGCTTTTTTTATTCCTTAAATTTTGCACACTATGCTTTTATCTTTTACTTTGGGTATTTTGTGAATGATGTATCAAATTTTCTTTTTAATTGAGATTATATATGAAATTAAAATATCACCACTTTTCATTCATATATAAATTAAAATACACTATAAATAGATTTTATTTAGTTTTTAGAAAATAATATTAATTAATAATATAATATAAACCATAGATTTTTTAATCCATTCATTTTAATTGAGTTTAAATGATTGTTTCTAATATTGGTTATTCTATGATTTTAGTATTTTGTTAAAAATATATCAAACTAATGTTTATATATATAATTAATTTAAATTATAGAAATAATTTATATATAGAGAAATATATTAAATAATTATATATAAATATGTACAACTTAATGTATAATAAAAATTTATAGAACTAAAATATTATTTTTTATAATATCTATTTAAATTTAAATATGTAAATACAACTTAATGTATAATAAAAATGTATAGAACTAAAATTATTTTTTATAATATCTATTTAAATTTAAATATGTAAATACATATAACATATGGCATATATGTACTAATAAATTCCTTATACAATTTTTGCAATTTAAAAATTTTTAGTTCTTTCGCTGCACTTTTGGAATAATTATTAATATTTAGTTAGTACGGAATTTAGAAATTTAACAGTACCAAATGAATAAAAGTTTGTTTGTGTTACTGATAGCTATGCTGGTTTTTATCCTTCCAAGTTAGATCAACCTGTTAGGAACCTGGTAATGGTTGGTGTCAATTAATATCTGTTCAAGATTAGCGTGCCAAATTGTAATCAGAGTTTCTGCCAAAGATGTACTGATCAGAAATATATTTATATGATTGATTGTGAATGAACTTGTCAAATATATCATAAACTGCCAAAACAATTTGTTACAGTGCCATCTCGTGATAGCAGAGTGAATACATGTTGGGTTCGATTACAACCTACACTAAGAGGGGTATGAAGTTTGGTACAGAGCTGATGATGATCATGATCATGAGATGAGAGGACCTCCCTTGAGGTATTCAGTCAAGGCCAGCGCAACGAGGCCAATCATGGCAAAACGCCCATTCAACATCTCTGCCCCAGAAGACATTATTTCCTGTGATTTGCTCTCTTTGGACACTCCCTTGAACATGGGTATCACAGAAGCAAGCGTGAAGAGAACCGCGCTTCCAATAAACAGTGGAACTCCTCCGCTGGCCAGTTGGGCGGCGAGGTCTTTCCCGCTCGCTATCTCCACCCCGACAGCTGAGACGAATCCGAGCATGGCGAGTCTCCCATTTATGGTTTCTGGGGCTGGCCCACTGAAAGCAAACACGTCCTTAAAGTTTGTGCTCACCTGCATTATTATTTATGTCAATTCAATTCAGTTCAGTGCAGTGCATGTTAATGTAAAAATTGGCGCTTGCATAATCGCTTACCGTCTCAGGAGGGGTAGAAGGTGATCGCCTTGACTCCGGCTGTGGATCCACACGACCCAGATTAGGTTATATATAGAATAACATAAAACCTTATAGAATAACATAAAACCTTCTATTCGTGGATACGGAAACAGCGACAGAAATACTAACCCCCTCTGCCATGCATTTTACTCGAAGCTGCCTGCTGGTTGTTGACCTTTCCGCTGGCCTCCGTTGCAGGAGCGATGTTCCATTCATCGCCATTACTGATGCATTTACAGCGGCCATGATCGCAATATAATAATGAACACTATGTATGAGAACGAATCTAATTTATATGGACTTTGAGAACAAGAAGATAATGAACATATGAAATAACTAAAGAAGAATAGCCACTATTGATCTGTTATGAGACTCCAGGGCTGGTTATTGTGTTATATATAAGGATGTGGAGGCCATACGGAAAAATCTACCGTCATTCATTGAACGGTAAACGCTTAGCCAAGTCGAGGTTTATCTTCCTCGGACTATGTTTCCACGTGGTTGGATAAAAATTGAGACGTAGATCCTCGAACAACCGGCGCACCGCACATGAAATAGTAGAGGGCATCACCATCACCATAGATTATTCAACCTGTAGTAAGTCTCAACTTCGTGCTAGAATTTAGGAGTTCGTGTAAATCACGTTTTGAACCATTTCTATCCTCGTCTGTCATTTTTTTCGTGTAAATCACGTTTTGAACCATTTCTATCCTCGTCTGTCTTTTTTTTAATAAAGGGTTATTGTAACGGCAACGCCTAATTAGCCATTTATAGAGTATTTAATGTCGAAATATATGCATGCAACGGCATTAAATAATATTTGGGCGCTCCCGTGTTATCGGGCTAAGTTGCGTGCATATATTTCAACATTAAATACTCTATAGATGGCTGGTTAGGCGTTGCCTTATTGTAACAGGTGGGAGTTGGTTTTGAATGTCCATAGGGAGTGGGCATTTTAATTAGTTAATAAAGGTTTTAAAAACATTAAGGATTTTCCATAATTAGATTAATTAGTTAGTTTAAAGAATTTTACTTATGGTTTATAAATGCAAATAAATGCAGTTTATTATCCAAATAAATGTAGTTTATTATCCAATTTTTCCCATATTTGAATATTTTTTTAAAATTTTACAAAGTTTATGTAATAATAATTTTATATATGAGCATTATAAATCTTATTTCTTTCTCACTTATTTTGTTGTGTATTATGGAGAAGGGTACGATGGAGGAATTGGCCTAATGAGTGATGTATGTAGGTTTATTTGGGTTGGAATTAAGATGAAAATTGCAGTATTTACCTTCTTCTAGATGCAAGCTCCTTGTCCAATAGCAATGGACGCAAGTGTGCAATTATTTGGCTAGAGTTGGACTATGTCTATGTTATCCATCTTTGTAGTAATTTTCTAAATAAAGATATTTGATAATTTTAAATAATATTTTCCTCTCTAAAATGCAATAAAATATTCCTAACGGTTAGATCTTGATTTATTCCAACATTTTTTATTATTATCTTAAATCTAGATCTATCATAATATTTTTTTATAAATAATATGGTTTTCTCCTCATTCTTCACCATGACTATTCTCATCGTCCTAGTTATCGCCTTGTGAGATTTGAGCTCCCATCTTTAGTTCAGACCATCACTGTTTCTTCTTACCCATTACATACACTTTGAGAGACAATGAGTTAAATCGATAGCTGAAGCATAGGGTACAAAGGACTCATCCGAAAGAGGGGGATCTCTAGATCCAAGTCTATACATTCTCTTCACATGTATAAACATTTATTTTTCAATAATAGAATCAAAGTTCTGCTATTTCCATTGGATTCTCAATATATCATTTTATGGTACATGTTCATTTATATTTGGATATTATTTGTTGTAGGGTTTTGATATTTTATTTTTCAGATCTAAAGAGAAATGAAAATAACTAGTGCTTCTGATGTTTATCCCTAGGTGGAAGGATGATCTTGGTTAAATCAATATTGGATAACATCCCTATTTATTAGCTTGCACTAGTGAAGGTTCCCAAATACATCCTAAATGAAATAAGACAAAGGATGCTTAGTTGTTTTTAGACTGGTGAAAAATACAAAGAAAGGGTTCACCTTGCTAGTAGGGAACTTCTCTCAAGACCCAATAAATTAGGTGGGTGAGGGTTCAAGAATATGTTTTGGTTTAGGAGAGTCCTTGCCTTAAAAAGTTTGCAGAGATGGATTTTTGGGATAGGGATTTGGAGCAAAATCTTGTTCGATAAGTATATCATAAATCATTCTGTGGTGTAAGGGATTCAAAAATCTCCAGGTAATACATTTCATTATGGTTCTCACATTTGGAAGGGGTTGATGACATCCTTTCCTTGACTCTTCCAGTAGTTGACTTGAAGGGTGGGAAATCAGGAAAAGGTTTTACTAGGTAGAGGCACCTTTATGGGTGGTTTCAAGTTGTATACTCTCTTTGATAATATGGTGGAATCTCTCAACATAAAGGGAGTGTATAGTTCGAGTCAGGTAAAAAATCAGGAGCTTATGAATGATCATCTCTGATACTAGATAAAAAAATAATAATAATAAATTAAAAAATAAATAAAAAAATTGGTCTAGGTTTTGAAGGTACAACAATAGAAAAGTGGGAAAATTACTTAAAGGTATTGTATACCAGTGGAATAAGCCTTACTAATGAGGAAGATAAGCTGGCCTAGATATGGAATAAAACCACTAGTTTAGTGAAAGCTAGTTTGGAATATGAGGCTATTTCATACTCCATTGAGTGCAATAATCATTGGTGGTCAAGTTTGATTTTGAAGTGGATATTGCCCTAAAAATTGTGTTGTTTTGGTTGGTTGACACTAGAAAATAAATTATTAACGTGGGAGAATCTCTAGAAAAGGAGCTTTATTGGTCCAAATTTATGTTTCTTGTGCCTTTATTGGGAGGATTTTGCTAATAATCTTTTCTTAAATTGTGAATTCAAGCAAAATTTATGGACCAACATTCTTCAGGGTTTGGGAATCCAAATTTCTCTTCCTAATCAATCCTTTAAATATTGCATTCACTTCTGGTACACATAGAGAAAATAATATAAAATGTTTCTTATTTTTATGGCATGGTGTTTTTGGAAAGTCTAGAATAAGTCAATTTTTGAAAATATACCTCCCATCTTAGACTTGTTCATCCCTGTGATTGTTGGGTATTATAGTGAATACTCTTATAGGTAAAAGTTAAAATTTCCATGAGTGCCCAAGATTCCCTTCTTAATTCAAAGTTATGGAGTTGGATTTTTCAATGGAGCATCACAAAGGGGGAAATGCGAGGAAGACATTTGTCTCAAAGTTGATCCTATGAACTACTTAAAGGGAATATTGGGTATTGGTTATGGCTATAATATCAAAGTAGAACTAATTCATGTTGGCTCTCATTTCACTTGCAACTTAATTAGGAATTCAATAGTTACAAGTGTGTGGTGACTCCAAGTGCATTGTTGACTAGTTGAATGATCATTCTACTTTGCAGGTGTTGAATTTACATCATTGGAAAAACAGACTCGATGAATTAAAGAACATATTTCAACATATTTCCTTTCATCATATCTATATATTTTTTAACAAGAAGGTTGATTAAATTTCAAAGGGTGCTCTTATTTTGGATACAAGAACCTTCACAATTTTGAGTTGAAATGGCAGTATATGTCATATTCTATGAATTCAAAGCCAATAGTTTCAAGATACATGAGTAAAATTAATATTTGTTTTGAGTCATTCTAGAATTATATGGTCTAATTAGTATTTGAGTCTGCTAACAACCAAGATCAAAGATTAGGATTTTCTACATAGCTACTATATGTAATTTGTAAGGAGGTCTTATTACGATTTTAGATCTCGTCAATCAATTTTTACTGAAGCTATATTAACTATGCATATCCATATGTAAGAAACCTTTGATTCTCCATTCAATATAAAGGTACTATATCTCTTATTATTTTGATTTAAAAAAACAATAGAACAAGCTCAAAAGCTAGAGGGTCAATGTAACCTAGAATTGCAAGAAACTCAAGATGATTCCTTGATAAAAAGAACTAGAATATTTAGACAAAATTCTTTTAGCTGGGGTGCAATATCAATACATCATATGGATGAATGGATAACCTTCGACCAAAAACTACAAAAAAATTCACCTCACATACATAACACAACATTTGGTTTACCTTGGGATTCTCCATTAATGTCACCCCACATGGTAACTTCTCTAGTTCACTCGGGATTTCAATTTTTTTCTCCTAGTATTTCATAATCAAAATTTCCCACATCAATTCAATAGTTAGAGACAACATAAATAGAAGCAGAAGGCTCCCACTAGATGGCACACAATGACAACAAGAAGAAATGAAACCACTAAGCATAGAAGTACCCTTGCATACATGGCTAGAGATGATTTTTGAAGAAATACAAGAAACTTCTCATATTTTAGTAGTTATAGCACTAACCATTAGAAAGAATCCAAGCAATGAAGTAACAAAAACAAAACCATATCAACCATCGAATAAATATTATACAAAAAAATATATTTATGCTCTCTTAAATTTTGTATTGTAAATCCACACGTCTCACTTATTTAGTGTGGGTAAGGAATTGAGGTGGGTGGACATGTTGGAAGGACCATTCACCTCTATTAACTAGATCTGATTATCAAATTCAATTGACTATCTAAGTAGAAATGTAAATAGGTAGACCACGCAATCATGTTTATTTATAAAGGTAGTTAGATAGTTACAACTATCTTCTAATTGAAGAACACATATAAATAAACTATTGATATGAAAATGAGGTAGAGATGTAATGGGATACATTGTAAGTGTTGTGGTGCATTAATAAAGATGCTTATTTGCTAGTCTTTTGTTATCTTCTCTCTTTTTCTCATCTATGTTTATGTAGGTATGTTAATGTGCCTAATGCCATCTATTGCTCCAGTGGCACACTACTAGTAATTGTTTATGATTCCTTATATTACAACATTGTTTGATGCAATTTGAGGTAGATGTAAGTTTTAATAAATCCTCAAGTTATGGATTATTAATGAATGAATAATTTGTGTAGCATGTGAAATGTATTTACTTCTTTGTATTATTCCATATCGAAGGATATTGATTACTTGTGTTTGCAAGAAGCATATGTTCACCTAATATGGTAGGTCCTTAATACATCCTAACCTTTTTATGAAAATTTGAGGCCAAACACATAATATGGAGATAGACATGGCCAATATGGTGCAATCGTTACCCCATTGAGGTCATTCGCCATGCAGCTTCCCCATTGAGGTCATTCACCATGCAATTGCCCCATTGAGGAAATTTTTCCTACCAATTCATCCGACTCCCATCACTTTGAGGGATGTCTTCACAATATCATGAGCCAAACAATGCATAAATATTAGGAGCAATTTTAGAACTAACATCCCCCTATTCGTGAGAATAATATGCCTTATGCTCGACCCTTGCAATCTCAGAGACAAAAAGGCCACTTGAGCCTATGTAAAGGAGTAAATGATGGATAGGAACATATATTGGTACATGGTTAACCTCCTACCAAATGTTGGGTACCAAACTACTTTAATAATGGTATTATTTTTTATATTTAAATGAAGTATGTTTTTATTTTATGTGAAATTTGGTGTTACATAGCTAATGATTTTTGGGACATTGAG
Source organism: Pinus tabuliformis (assembly GCA_031772625.1). Taxonomy (NCBI): domain Eukaryota; kingdom Viridiplantae; phylum Streptophyta; class Pinopsida; order Pinales; family Pinaceae; genus Pinus; species Pinus tabuliformis. Next base: position 715,790,666 of record CM062813.1, on the reverse strand, counting down.
GGAGCACTACATATAAAAACTTATTGATGCCCCTTTAACTAAGTTGGCACATTATGTGGTGGGTTGTATTAGTATCATCAAAGTCACTTTGTGGTGAGTTGTATTAGTATCATCAAAGTCACTTAAGACTTTCATTTGACATCATCCACGCCCACTTCAAAATTTTCAACTCAAATGTAACAACCTTGGTGAAAAGTTCATGTAATCAAAGTTAATAAAGGCAAAATAAGGCCACGGTTAAGGGACACTTATTCCAAGCTGAATGTTGGCAAAGATATGCTAGTGAGCATCACTGGATGTGTGTTTTGGCTAAGGAAAATTGGCAAAGGCTAAGGCAAATGCATTATAAGGAAAAAATGCATTTTTGACACATTTATTTATGAAAATAAAGGAAAATAGGAGAAAAGTAAGGTGAAAGGTCACAGGTTGCATGTGAGGAGGAAAATGAAGAAAATAGAGGCCTCATCCATAAAAAGGCTTCTGAGGACCAGATCATGGCTTTTGTCAGCTTAAGATTGGGAGCTCTCTCACTATTCACTCTCTCTCTCACACACTTGGTCACTTAGAGTTTTCTTGGAGCACTTTAGTTTGGAGCAAGGAAAGGAAAAACAAGGAAGGAAAAGCAAGCAAGGAAAGGAAAGGAAAAGCAAGTAAGGATCAAGGAAAGGAAAGTAGGATCAAGCAGCTTCAACAGGAATACTTACAGGTAACCTTTTGCATGTGTGATTTCCTAGCTGGTTTGCACATGCATGGCTTTGCATGTTGGTGTATGGTTCTCTTGTTGTCGGTGGCATGGTTTTGTTGAGTTATGACAATGGATTTCAACCTAAACTAGCCTTTTTCTGGATGCCATGGTATGTTGGGATGACTATTTTAGTTTTTGAGCTTGGGTTTGCCGGATGGGTTTCGGAATCTGGGGCAGAGGTGGTCTCAAGTTCCATTCCCAAAGGCCTAGGAATCCCTTAACTGGTTTTGAAGGGATACACAGTAAAAGCTGAGGTATCAGTCTCGGTTTAGGGCCTAGTGATCTGGGTTTGGATTGCGGTAAAGCTTAAGAGATAAGGAAACGAAAAATTCCTCAATGATAGCGATGGATTCCGGATGGCATTCCAAGTTCTGTTCGGTTGTGATTGGAGCACCAACTTTGGTGTGATCACAGTTGGTGAGGGTGGATATGGTTTAACCTCTAGATTCCCTTGATTGTTCTTGGTTTGGTTGTTCTATGAGATCCCACATTCATGCTTGGAATATGGCACGAGGGTGACTGGCTGAAAAAGAGATTTGGTTCAACCATGTCTATGGTCGGGTGGTACGTAGAAGTCTCGAACCTGGTCAGATTTTCCTATGATTAATAAAAGCTAAGTTCTCTTACTTTTTCACTCATTTATATGTGGATTTAATGGTTGTCTTATCTTTGATATTTACATGGTTTTATGCTAGTTATAAGCATGGTTAAATAATTGGTTCATGTCATGGTTATTTTGATGTATTTACTTGTAATTGTTAAATGGATGGATGCAAGACCTAATTGATGATGTAGTGGTTCAATGGAGAAGGAGGTGATCCTTCTAGTTATGTTTCATAAGTTGTTTCAGTCATTTATGCTTTGTCTTATATCCTAGACCTGTAGGTTGCATTGATGCCAAGTGTTTGACAAAATGTCAGTCCCAGTTGGGGATGCTCAGGTCTAGTCCTAAGGTTTATTTTGATTTATCAACATTGTTATCATGTCTTTAATGAATTCTGAAAGCTACAACAAGTTCTGGGCAGAGGCCAGGATTCTGGAATAGAAAAGTGGCTTAAATCCCAAGGTCGCTAGCACATAACTAGCAATTTCGGTCCACAGTTGCTGGCATGTAGGCCTATAAGAGGGATTTTGGGTTGTTGATTGCTCCCTTTTCCATAACATGAGAGCGACTATGGCCTAAGAGCTACAGAATAGCAGTGGGACCTAGGAACACATTGTCTAAGTGGTTGACTTGTCTCTTGAGGGTTATGTTGATGATGTTGGATGAATGTATGTGATGTTCTTTCGATTCCACTTCCTTAAGGTCACATAGGAGGTTGAATATGATCATAATAGCCTCACTTCTCATGTTTATCCTAGTTGACATAGTTACTTTGGGTAGACCGAGAAGAAAATGTTACATCAAATCTTTATATTAATACAAACTCAATCACTTTATTGTGTACTATTAAAATACACTATCATTAACAACTTACCAACCATTTTATTAGGTTCTTATCGTGTTTATATAAATTTAACACATAAACTATTATTTTTGTATCCTTTTATAACAAAGCTCTGTAATATTGATAAGAGAATAAAATGATGAACTTATTGCTTCTTTATGTTTATGATGGTGTAACAAATATATATTAAAAAAATAAAGTTAATTTTCCGTGTGTATATATATATATATATATATATATATTATAATTAAATTATACAACATTAATTTAAAAATAATTAAAAATTAATATTAATAATAAAAAATTAAATTTTTAAATAGAAACTTATTAAATTATACTTTTAGAAAACCACACTTTAAGGTTGAGGAAAAAGGTCTTTTAACCTTATTTTTAAGTTATCGAATTAATACAGATTTCCATGAGTAATTTTACTTATATCATCCTCAGTCATGTGACTTTCCTGACAAACAAACTTAAACTAAGTACTTACGAATGTGACCTATACCAAGCACGAATTAACTGTCCATGAGAACTCTGACAAGAGAATTAAGCTGCACTTTATGTATAGTGCTTAAACCTTTGTTAACAAGGGTGAGGAGTATTGGGAAATTCTCGAGACTCCGAGACTCTTGTCAACATCGATTAGGAGTGTGGAGAAAGTATTTAGAATATCATATATATATTGTTTTGAAATTTGTATTAGTTCGATCATGAAAATTGTAATTCTGTTAATGAAATTTGTAGGGTTATAAATTTTAAATTATAATAAATATTTTAATATTTATTTTTTGATATTTTGAATTATTATTTTTAATATCAAAATTAAAATTATATATATATATATATATATATATATATATAACTTAAACAATCTCTTTATTATTAATATTATTACTATTAATATTAAAATTTAAAAAAATAACAATAAAAATATTATTTATGATCATAAATATATTGTAAAATATAAAAGAATAAAAAAAATAACAAATATTTAAATTTTAAATTTTATAGTTTATATAATTATTCACAACAGGAAAATCACCATTTAAAATACTTCTCATAAACTTATATTAATATAAATATTAACAATAAAAATATTAATTTAAAACATACATAAATATCATTTATTAAATCAAAAAATCATATATGACTACAAAAAAAACAACCATATCCTTGTGCAGTCATAACTAATTATCTAGTCGACTAATCATTAACATCTAACTTCAATCCCCTCTTAACATGATTGAAATCATGATTTCATAGATACAAATTCACCTTTTATAAGTTACTAATAAAAGTACACAATCATAAAATGTCTATGACCATCTTACAAAATAGAGTGACAATAATGCTTCGCATTATATGTAATTTTGGTTTTCATTGAAATGTATTAATTAAATTTAAATTATTAATTTAACAATTAATGAGTTTGGAAAGAAAAAGATTGTTAAAGTTGAAGTTTTTTTTTCTCTGGTATGTTTGACCATGGTGAGGCTACATCTTCGTCATGTCCAAGAATAACACTTTAATAGAGCATGGAATTGAACCAATAACTTAACATCTAGGAGCATCTTAACAACACACTCGATCATCGTCTATTCAATATCCCATGGACATTAAATTTAAAGTCTTATTATATAATGTTTTTTGGATTATATATATATATATATCGAGTTGTCTTTAGTGCAACATTTTGGAAGCTTTTCCAGTGGATTTTTCCGCTCAAATTTCCTTAAAATCTGGTAGGAATTCATTGAAATCACAACTTTGATTAGTAACCCCTACACAATCGAAGTTCCCTGAGGGTTTTTCAGGGTGTTGAATCCATATATACAGTCAAAAAACTAGTTTAAATAACACAAATCAAGATTTCACCACAAATATTCTGTCAGATTTCTGACATTGGAAACTCCAAAAAGTCACACTAAAAACAACTCATATATATATATATATATATATATAATTTCATGTTTTATTATAATATTTTATTTAAGCCATAATATTATAACAAAATCTATTTACATGTTAGGAATTTCCATGTAAAGTGGTAATGAATCTTTTATAATTAAAAATCTTGTTACATGTTTGTTTTTAAATGTATATATATTTAAGTCAATATTAAATATTTTTATAATCAACAATAATTTAATAATTTAAAATAATATTTTTTTTGCTAGTCAATTTTTTTTCATTAATTCGTCAAAATGATACAACAAATATGCATTAAGCCCATTTCTCTCTCGGATTCACTTCGATTGGATTTTTTAGACAAGAGAGAGATGCAAAAACTAAGTAGAAAATGTCACTTTTCACATGATCCCTAGAGACAAAAAGCCAGACAACCCAAAAAACATGTAGAATAAGGAAACAACTCGCAGTTAGCATAGGTCAAGGGTGAAGATCCAGTGCATGAGCAGTAGTTGGGGCCACAAGAGGACGAGGATCCCGATGAACATGGAATTCCACATGAGCAAGGTGAGCCTCCATCTCATCTAGTTGTTTTTTTGTCTGTCATTGGCTCCTGCACAAAGATGTCAACCGATCCATGATATCCCACAGATTGTATTGAAGGACATTTGGGAACGTGATAATCTCATTATTGTACTCATATCTTTGTTGTCACATTTCCTCTAAGGTGATCATTATATTTCTCAACTTCTTATCAAGATACTCCTTTGTTGGCGTTTGCTCCACCCGACCAGGTGACTGAGCCTATTCCTAGGCCACCTCCCCCTCCAATTTAGTCTCCATAGCCACATCCTTATTCATTGCCCCCACCTGACCAACCCTTTCCCCTTGCTGTCCCTGAGGCCCCTATCCACACCAAGCTCTTATGCATTGCTACAACATCTCCATTGAACAACCAAAAAAATAGGAAAGGAACATCTAAGATGGGCATGCAACCCACCTCCACACGCCTCCCTACACCAACCCCCTAATGAAAAAAAAACCAAACAACTAACCCAATTCCAGCCTACATTCCCAACACTCTCAAACTATCCTTTCCATTTGAGGTGGGGTGAATTACAACTAGCTCTAGAAGAAGGACTCTATAAGAAACCCTAGAGTCTAATATGGAACCCAATTTTTGCGTCCCTATGCCCCGAATTAAGACTTTGTCACAAAAAAGCACCCTCCCGGGGAAGGAACATAATAGAGCACACCAAACATGTCCCCAAAACAAGACAGAAGTAAAATTTAAATGAGATAGGAAAAACAAAGCTTACCACACCACCACTGAAGATTCAGAGGATTAACCAGAGACCAAGCTCCGCTTGTTGAACCAACACAATAGAAACTCCAACTTGCGTTACAAAGTGTCACTTTGTGCTTCCACAAGCCCTCTCCTCAGGATCCCACACTACTCTAATAGTCCTTCAAGTGAACACATTCCATGATGAATATTGCCAACCCCCATCTTCATCTAGAGTCGAGCTACACAAACAAACGAGCATGCATAGGTTGGTGTTGAGGAAAATTAATTACCTATCATTTAATTGTCAACCCGGGGGTTTCGTAAAACTTGCAAAGCATGTGTGCACTATATATGCTAGAAATTAACTTCCAATTTAGATCAATCTAACTACTAAACCAAATAATGGCAAACCAAATTCACCTATTCTAATTCAACAATCAATTCAAAGGAAATTATAGTACAATGCTTGGAATTGAAATCTTAATCTATCACACTTGCAGGAATTGAAAAGCACACCACTCTTTCAAAAATGAAATTGCATGAAATGAAATCTACTCTAAGGGATCATGTGTGCATTATCAAATCAAGATCCTATGAAATGAATAATCAAAACCACATGATATGAAATGAAAGCAAAAACAATAATTCTTAACCTCTAGATATGAAAGCAATTAAAAGCAATCATTCGTAACCTCTAACACAGGAATAGATATGAAAGAAATAAATCTTAATCTATGAAAGCAAATAAAAACAATCACTCTTAACCTCTCACACAAGAAAAGATATGAAATAAATAAATCTTAATCTATGAAAGCAATAAATCTTAATCTATGAAAAACAATAAATTTCACACATTATAGATGGTCAATCAAAAAGCAAGAGGGATGGAAAGTTGAGAGGCTCCAAATAAAAACATAACTAAATCAAAGTAAACATCACTCATGAGCATGGTGCCAAATCCAATTTCTATATTCAAAACAAGAGAATTTCCCCAAATTTTCAAATCTAAAATGATAGGAGAAAACTTCCCCTATTTATACAAAAAGATGAGAAGCTATCTCATTAATGAGAGTCCATGAATCTCTCCCTATATCTATAGAGTTACAATCAAAATAGGAAATGATAAGACACATGTCTTCTTAAAGTTTCAAATATAAATAGGAATTGATAAGACACATATCCTTATGATCCCATGATCTTCTCCACTCAAATTCGAATTTGGTTTTGGGAGGCCACATAAGGGTCTTTTAGAAGCTTCATGTGACCTATACCTGTCAACAATCTCATCCCACTTGTTAGGTATAAGCATATGCACATTATTTTCTAATTTTTAACCATAAATTCACTTAAAAATGCTAAGAATTAATAAAGTTTGGAAAAACATAAATGTGACCCATTAATGATAATGGTAAGGTAAATATAATGAAATGGAAGTAAATGTAATGAAATAGAGGTGGAGTGAAGGTGACAATATGAAAATATAAATGAAAATGTAATGGAAGTGAATGACAATTTCAAGGCCCAACATACCCCCCAATTGAAGCTATTGCATGTCCTCATGCAATCTATTACATTAATACTTTTTTATCCATGAGCTTTGGCTTAAATTTGCATGATATCATTTGATAACTTTATACTTCTGCAAAATCTTTTAGTTGAATTGCAACTCGGTTGGTTCTTGTGTTACAACCATATTTTGTTGTTGCATCCATTTTTTATCTTTGAACTTTGCGTAATGATAATTTGATTATTGTTGCAAAGTATATCTTTATTGAATTGCATCATAGTTGGTTCTTGTGTGACAACCATGATTGTGTTTGTATCCAATTATCTTTTTAGTACTTTTGAAATGCCTTTGTATGCTCATAACAATAATGTAATGGTTAATATCTTTTAAAAGTATGTGGGCTTTTGGATTTGATATGAATATGGCAATATATGAATATGAATGTATTCCCCCCAACTGATGATATTGGAAATTTATGAGGGAAGAAATATGTTTTTTCCAAAAATTATCATTCTAGCTTTTCAAGGAATTTTATGGTAAAAAGTTAGAAAATAGCATACCTTAACTTACCCTTTAAAAATGGATGAGTTGCATATGTGGTGGCTACAAAATTATGATCATAATATTCTTCAAGTGTTTGGACAAGTCATGGAGAAAAGAGTCAAAATGACTTTGTATTTGCTTTTATCAAAACTTGCTGAATTTGCTGTGGAATAGTGTTGATTCTGCTGCTGCCATCTGATTCCGCAACTGTTATTTGATTTTGTAGCTGTCATCTGATTCTGCAACTGTTGTCTGATTCTGCAACTGTGTAATGCCCCACTTAAATCTTATCCTATAAATTTTGTTAATATTTACATTATCTGAAAATATTGAGAAATATTGGTCTAATATAAATTTATGATTTCCATTATTCAAATTCCCCACTTACCTTCTCAAATTGAATATTATGTAGGATATGGTCTCCTTCCATTATTTCATAATATATGTATTCATTTCACATTCCCCAATGTACACTCACATTTACTTGGGAGAAGACATAGTCCTCTCCATCTTATCATCAATATATATTTATTCATTTCACATTCCCCAATGTACCCTCACATTTACTAAGGAGAAGACATGGTCTTCTCAATGTAAGTACATTTCACATTCCCCAATGTACCCTCACATTTACTTGGGAGAAGACATAGTCCTCTCCATCTTATCATCAATATATATTTATTCATTTCACATTCCCCAATGTACCCTCACATTTACTAAGGAGAAGACATGGTCCTCTCCATGTAATTACACTTCACATTCCCAAATGTACTTTTCATATTTACTTGGGAGAAGACATGATCATTTTCCATTAAATTATCAATTTTATACTCATGTCACAATTCCAAATGTACTCCTAGCTTAGAAGAGAAGTCAACCAAGGATGGGTGAGAGTTAATGACATTAATGAGAGGTGGTTGAGGAAAGAGGGTATAAAAAGGGAAGGGGGAAGGAAGAAAAGGGGGAGTTGGAGTTTTGCTTAGGATTGTGGGGGTTGGTTGTGATTGTTTGGCCTTGTTATGATTTTTGGGAGACCTTGGAAACCTGTGGAGGTTTCTTGGGTTTGAGAGGAGGAAAGTATCATTATCTAGTTTTGCATATTCTTCTTGAGGACACACTATATCTGGTTGGACTTGGGCACGGAGGGCTAGGGAACCTGTGGAGGTTTCCTGGGCTAGGAATTTATTTCCTAGTTGGCTGGGAGGTAAATCCGGTTGGGTCGGTCAGAAGGAGCGTTCAACTGGAGCTATCAGACAAAGGTATCATCATCAATCGCCGGAACAGGTATTTTCCATGGACTACTCTTGTTAAGTTGATATCAATGGAATGCTCACCTTAATTTATGTTGCTTATGATAAAATGATTAGATGTTAAATGTTTAAAGCTATGTGAAAAGGTCAGCAGACTCCTTTTATTATTTATAAAATAACAGTAAAATAGATGTGTTAGTGTATAACGAAATAGAGGCTCTAATAATAGGAAACAGGTCCTTACAAACTGCCATCTGGTTCTGTAGCTACATATCTTCTATATTTGCTCTAAAATGCCGAAAATGATACTCTTCATGTCTTCAAAACTCATTGACACAGTTCCTGCTTTGTGAATAAATGTTCTGATGTTGAACATAGCAGGAAATTGTTGACTTAGTGGCCATTAATGGATGCCACTAGTCAACACGAGAACTCTCACCATTGATGACAATGAGAGTCAAGATGCCAAACACATCTTACTTAGTACGAATAATTTTGTTGTTGTCGAGTACCTAGAAGATCCAATGAACAAGGGACATTGATGTATTCCCATTTTTCATCGGCATGAGGACTTTCCATTAAGGCATGCAAGCCTCAAAGTGTTTTTGCAAGGATTTTAGACTCAAAGGACTATGGACTCAATAATTTGCATTGAAGTAGGGTTTATTTGCGAAATGAAAAATAATAAGAAAGGAAAAATGAAAATGGAAGATGATAATGGAAAATAATAATGACAATGGGCAATAAGCATATAAGTGAGCTTTTTGCTTTTATTCATGGGTCAGGCGGAAGGTGTATGTGAATAAAGGAAAATGAAAAATTGACTTTTGCCGGGAAAAATGGTTGTGGCTTGCTTTGAATTGCTTGGTTGGATTTATAATTCAAAAGGGAGGAAAAGTAATGGTTTTGATGGATATGGACATGAACTTCTTCTTATGTTTCTCATGGTATCGATCCTTTGAAGACCAATTATGCGCACAATTAGTTTTCTTCAATGACCATTCGATCATCCCAAACTTGCAAAAAAAACTTGACATAAAGAACATAAGTATGTTCAAAAAGAAATGATCAGTTCCTTTCTGATTTTTACATAAAATGTCAAATGAAACATACTAAGGAAAATCAAAAGTGTTATATTCAGTCAAATTCATGATATCGATAACAATCTATTTTTAAGAAATATCCATGAAAAATAAATTAACTCCCTGTTGTCGAATGACTTCATGCACTGTGCTCAGTAAAATGAATGGCATCACAAAGATTTGTTGTGCTCTGCAAGTTAAAACTTCATAGAAAAATAAACAACAACAATATTAATGTCAAATGTTCATAAATCATCTAAATAATTTTCCAATTGTTTTGCAAGTCATTATTGAATCATCATTTGTGCTGCAAAAATAAGATGTTGTCAAAAATATTTGAAGCGAAAAAAAATATGAAAAAGTACTTGTACAAAAAAAATTATTTCAATCAAATTTTGCAAGTATTTTTCGCTTTATAAATTGCTTCAATAAATTGATTGCATATGTATTAATCATCACAATTATATATATATATATATATATATATATATATATATATATATGTATATATGTATATATGTATATATATATGTATATATATATATATATATATATAGATATATATATATATATATATATATATATATATATATACATATATATATATAGATATATATATATATATATATATATATATATATATCTATATCTATATCTATATCTATATGTTATGAAACCAGCTCACAAAAGGATAGAAAAGAGAGATACACGCCTTAGAATTCAGCCTCTTCGAGGGGGCAACCTCCTTTACGTTACATAAATGAACAATTCTTGGATGATACAAATGACAAAACCTCCTTTCTATATATAGGAGTCTAAGGAGTCACAATATAATCCAGCCGACCTAACAATAATAATATAAAGCCACAAAAATAACAATAGAGGGATTCTATGGGGCACAGAAATAACAATATGGGGGTAATAGGGGCACAATAATATAAATAGGGGGTATAACTACAATAGTAATGGGGTAATCACTAGTATTATAGGGACCCAACATGCCCCTCTCCTTCAAAAAAGTGTTGTCCTCAACGCTTGAGCAGTTCTGGATACTTCTGCATAAAATTCTCATCCTCCCATGTGGAATCTTCAGCAGATAAGTTCTTCCACTTGATAAGATACTCTGAAATTGATCGATTTCGTAGCTGTCGAGTTCTTGTTTCTGTGATTGCTTCCGGTTCCAATGTAATTCTTCCTTCCTCGTCAAGTTCTGGCAATATTGTTTGAATTGGGAGCTTGTCACCTATAACCTTCTTTAAACATGAAACATGGAAAACTGGGTGCAATCGAGAAGTTGCAGGAAGCTCCAATTTGTATGCCATAGTACCAATCTTTTCCAACACCTTGTACGGACCATAATACTTTGGTGATAATTTATTATCCTTCTTAGCTTGCTTTAGGGACATTTGCTTATATGGTTGTAGCCGTAGGAATACCCAATCACCTATGGTTGTAGCGAGCCTATGCTGATATCCGTGCGCCCTGAGAGAGCTAAAAACACCATACCCAAATAGTTATGAGTGGCCTTTAACAAATCCATTTTGAGATAACAACATCGTAACCATGTATGCCAAGTATGGCAGTCCAGGAGATGACCGACTATTTTATGATAAAATTCTAGGAAAAATATTAACCCATGGAATGTAATTATGAGAGTTTGCCACAAACCGGCTGAGCGGGCAAACACCTACACTGTAGTACCAAATGTAAAATGAAGGCATATTTCCAATTGACTTTACGTTCCCATTGGTACTAGGATTGTAGTGACATATCAACTTTGCAATAGGGCAAGAAGTTCATTATCATATAGGCATAAATGGGTTCAATTCCAACGTTTTGTGGTGGATGAAATCACTTCTATCCTAAATTTGGATCTGTCGAGGTTCATGCCAAATGTTGAGAAAACATCTAAATTGAGTGTGGTTTAATGCTCTACAATGCTTCTCGGTTATGCACTGAGAAATCATAGATCATATAAGGAGGTATTCGCATTCTTTCATCAGCTGTAGCTGGTGGGTGTGATTCTGGACTCAGTTACAGTGGTAGGTGTGCTCTAAGCTTGTGATCATTTAGAAACTCTAGAAGAAGGTAAATTGATTCATAGTTATGTAACTAGGAATGGATTTCAGTCAGATGCTTTTGTAAAGGTTGCTCTTATGAATATGTAGTGTGGTGTTTTGGAATGCCATGATCTTTGTGTATGTTGTTGAGGTAATTCTGGATCTTGAAAAATAGAGCGGACTGCGCAGAAGTGCTGGGAGGTTTCCAGGAAGAGTTGCAGCCTCAACAGGAAGAAAAATATTTCTTATATTTTCTGTGAAATAGAAATATTGTAGCAATGGAAGCTGAAATATGGCAAAGGATCCCAAAAGAGTTGTTGCATATGATTTTAGCGAGGCTACCCATTAGGGTTCTTGGCAAAATGAGGACTGTGTGCAAACAGTGGAAATATCTACTGTCTTCCCGTGATGCCTTCGAAGGACTTGTTCCAATTTGGTCACTGTACTCCACCCCTGGGTTTTTTATTCAGATCCATTGGAATCCAAAAGATGACGTGGATTCTTGGGTTATAGAAGAACGCAGTTCAGACATGTACAAAGTTCCTTTGCTCAATCACGTCGTTTTGAATACTTGCAAGGGCATCTTCTGTTGTCATAGAAAAGGGGATATGTTGGATCTTTCCATAGGCATTCCCAGTACCAAGAATTGGGTACAGATGCCTTGTCCTCCAATACCTGCTTTCATTTTCAATGGATTGGCTTTCGATTGTTCCACAAGGCGTTGCACTCTCCCGTTGGGCAAATATTCTAGTAGCAGGAGAAGAATTGTGATGTGTATTTATGATTCAGAATCCAACGCCTGGACTCAAGTTTCCATGATGGTCTCGGACCATATTCGGCCTACTGGAAAGGGTATCTTCTGTAATGGCAAGTTTTACTGGGTGTCTCTGCCTCCCAATCCCCCGAATCCCATCCCTAATCTCATGGTAGCCTTCAATATTGCCGACGGGCTGTGGACAGAAATCCCGTTGCCACAGAGATGCAAAAGGATTAGTCCTGAAAATTTAGGGGATTACAATGGGCAAGTGGTGCTAGTGGAGCACAAGGGCCATGACTCTGTTCGCATATGGAAGTTGAATGAAGCATAAGTATGGTGTGATGTAAAAAAGAACCGTTTGGCAAAATGCAGCATTCCGTTATTGGATTCAGTATTAGTTAATAGCAGTGGGTTGGTAATGGTAATGGATCGGAAAATGAATATATCGATATATAACTGGAATGGGAAATTGATAGTCTGGCGATTGAGATTCCCTGGGCCTCGCATGTCTCAACGACCAATTCGAGTATCGATATCAGCCTTCGAATCTAACAACTTATGGTGGCCTCAACCATGATTTATATACTGATCCATTATTTAGGAAATTTTAGATGGTTGTGTTTTATTTTTCCTAGTTCTTTTTCTAAATTTCGATGATAATTGAAGTGCTGGGTTTATGAATATATTCTTTCTTTTTATCATATATTACCAGCGTAACATTTTTCATTTACTCAAACTATGGATCCTGAAACTTTATTGACAATTAAATTAGAATTGTGGAAGTTAGTTTCTAAACTTGCAGAGCTGTTTTATCTATATATGTAAAAGAGAAGTAAAAGGTATGAATAGAGAAGAAGATTATTCATCGTTATATGCAAAAGAGAAGTAAAAGGTATGAATGGAGAAGAAGATTTGGAGGCTTTTTGGTGTTTATTTTGCAGTTTTTGAGATGGCTAGTAGTGTACCATAGCTTGATGGGAAAATGGTATCTGGTGCATCAAGATGAAGACTCTTTTCTACTTGTAAGAAATATATGAGATATCCAAGTGTGAAGATGATGATAATGACTTTGTGAGTTTTGCTATATTTTTTTTTAATCTGATTCTATTTATTTTGAGAATGTAGTAAAAGAAAGAAAATGGTGTGATGACATGGATGAAGAAATCCAAACAATTGAGAAAAATGAGACGTGAGAGATAGTAAATCTTCTAGCAGAAAAAGGAGTTATTAGTGTGAGGTGAGTTTATAAACTCAATAATGATGTATAATGCATAATTGAAAGGCACAAAGCACAACTTGTAGTCAAGGGTACAAACGACAATATGGAAGAGAATATAATCAAACCTTTGCTCTTGTACAAAGAATGGAAACCGTTATAGTTGTCATGGCAATAGTAGCTCAATACAAATGATAAGTCCATCAGATGGATGTAAAATCAACTTTTCCCAATGACGTATAAGTTAAGAAAAGCATTGTGTGGGTTCAAGCAGTTGCCAAATGCTTGGTATAGCTGCATTGACTCGTAACTATTGAGCAATGGTTTTAGTAAAAGTAGCAGGAAGCCAAACAGTTTACATCAAAGTTAGCAATGAAGGTGAAATTATCAAAGTTAGCAATGAAGGTGAAATTATAATTATTTGCTTGTATGTAGATGATTTTATTTTTACAGGAAATAATCTATCCATAGAAGAATCTAGATTAGCAGTCGAGAAATAATTTGTAATAACAAAAATGGGCTTATTGAGATATTTTTTGGTATTAAAGTCGAACAAACAAATGAAAGTATCTTTATATCTCGAACCAAGTATGCAGGGGTTATCTTGAAAAGATTTAGGAAGTTGAATAGCAAGCTAACGCCAAAAACAACGACAAGAGATCTGAAGCTAAGCAAAGATAATTGCAGTAGCAATATAGATCCAACATTTTACAGAAGTTTGGTTTGAAGTCTTATGTATGTGACAACAACAAGAATTGATAACATGTATGCAGTCAGTCTAATCTCTACGGCTATGGAGACTCCAATGTAAGCACACTTGCAAGCAAGAAAGATATTTTTAAGGTAGGTGAATGGCACCAAAAACCATGGAAGAATCTTGTATATTGCAGTACATAACTTTGAGTTAATTGGGTACATTTATTGTGATTGGAGAGAAAACATAGGTGATGGAAAGAGCATATTTATTGTGTTCCAAATTTGGGTCAGGAAGCATCTCACGGGTTTCAAAGAAACAAGCCATTGCGTCATTTTCCACAAAAGAAGTGGAGCATGTGGCAGCAAACATAACAGCTTGTCAAGCTATATAATTAAGAAAGATAATATAAGATTTCATGAACAACAAAAGGGAAGAATAATATTTTGTAATAATCAAGTGTTTCATAGATGCAGCAAACACAGCCATCAGATACCATTTCACAAGAGAATTCATTGGAAAAGGAGAAATAGATTTGGAATTTTGCAAGTTAGAGGAGCAAGTTGCAAAGAAGTCCACAAAAGCAAATTCGAAGGAGAATTTTGAACAACGAAGAAATGATCTGAGACTGATCGATTTCAACAAACACTTGAATGACAGCACAACTATCACTTCAGTCTTGCAATCCTAGAGCTTCTTCACAGCAGCATCTCAGAGGATTATTATTATAAATGACTTGTACATGCCTACACAACAACTGGGTTGCAGCTTCTCTTGCCTTTCACTCATCTACCATGAATATGCTATTTTGATATATAGTTTATAAGCTTACAATGCTGCTTCATCTTTATATGCAGAAGAGAAGTAGGGGAATCAGTTGATAGATTTGATATTAATGATAGAAATGGTTGATGTATGGACTACATGTATGACTCACTTAGTGATGGACTATCTAGTGCGTAACTTATCAGAATTACTTTGGTTCATATATAGCTCAAGTGGATATGATTTATTTAAATGAATGACTTAGCGAGAATTCTTGGATTGACACATGGATACTAGACTTAGTAATGTGATGATTATATGTCTTGTTGTTATATAAATGCACGAATGAGAGGCTAACCCGCAGGGGAAAAGAACTATGTGATAGCCAAGAGGGAAGGATGAGACCTCTCATGAGGAAGGTATAATGTACATTATTTTACTTCATTGGTATCTACTTGATATGCACTCTTATGACACGAGAAAAAAAAAATGCAAATGACAGGTGGCAAGACGACCTGACTGGATTATTCGATGACAAGTCCAACCAGCTCTGTAGTGTGGTCCGTGCTCTGAAGGAGGGGTAGAGGTGTTTCCCACCGTGTATCCTCCGAAACTTGGAATCGTGGGGAGGACAGTTGAATTCTCCCCCTAGACGTGTGATGACTATTTCCAGATTCCTGCTGGGGAAAGTTTGGTCGAGGCATTCGACGCTTCCACCATGTCGGTTTTATCAATGGTCAATATGGCCTTTGCCACTGATAAGGCAGCAGAGGATGGATAGGGCGGAAACGGAAGTAGGCCAGGGTGGATAGGAAGATATAGATCAGTTGGAGACTCTTTATGGGAAGTAATGTCATTGTCTGACTTATCGAATTTTAATGCTATAACTCTCTCTGGTTTGCTATGCTTTCAAACTCCTTGTATCTTTTCATTCTAACTTCGGGACGAAGTTTTCTGAAGGAGGGGTGTATGTAATGCCCCAATTAAATCTTATCCTATAAATTTTCTTAATATTTACATTATCTGAAAATATTGAGAAATATTGGTCTAATATAAATTTATGATTTCCATTATTCAAATTCCCCACTTACCTTCTCAAATTGAATATTATGTAGGATATGGTCTCCTTCCATTATTTCATAATATATGTATTCATTTCACATTCTCCAATGTACACTCACATTTACTTGGGAGAAGACATAGTCCTCTCCATCTTATCATCAATATGTATTTATTCATTTCACATTCCCCAATGTACCCTCACATTTACTAAGGAGAAGACATGGTCCTCTCCATGTAAGTACATTTCACATTCCCCAATGTACCCTCACATTTACTTGGGAGAAGACATAGTCCTCTCCATCTTATCATCAATATATATTTATTCATTTCACATTCCCCAATGTACCCTCACATTTACTAAGGAGAAGACATGGTCCTCTCCATGTAATTACACTTCACATTCCCAAATGTACTTTTCAGATTTACTTGGGAGAAGACATGATCCTTTTCCATTAAATTCTCAATTTTATATTCATGTCACAATTCCAAATGTACTCCTAGCTTAGAAGAGAAGTCAACCAAGGATGGGTGAGAGTTAATGACATTAATGAGAGGTGGTTGAGGAAAGAGGGTATAAAAAGGGAAGGGGAAGGAAGAAAAGGGGGAGTTGGAGTTTTGCTTAGGATTGTGGGGGTTGGTTGTGATTGTTTGGCCTTGTTATGATTTTTGGGAGACCTTGGAAACCTGTGGAGGTTTCTTGGGTTTGAGAGGAGGAAAGTATCATTATCTAGTTTTGCATATTCTTCTTGAGGACACACTATATCTGGTTGGACTTGGGCACGGAGGGCTAGGGAACCTGTGGAGGTTTCCTGGGCTAGGAATTTATTTCCTAGTTGGCTGGGAGGTAAATCCGGTTGGGTCGGTCAGAAGGAGCGTTCAGCTGGAGCTATCAGACAAAGGTATCATCATCAATCGCCGGAACAGGTATTTTCCATGGACTACTCTTGTTAAGTTGATATCAATGGAATGCTCACCTTAATTTATGTTGCTTATGATAAAATGATTAGATGTTGAATGTTTAAAGCTATGTGAAAAGGTCAGCAGACTCCTTTTATTATTTATATAATAACAGTAAAATAGATGTGTTAGTGTATAACGAAATAGAGGCTCTAATAATAGGAAACAGGTCCTTACAAACTGCCATCTGGTTCTGTAGCTACATATCTTCTATATTTGCTCTAAAATTCCGAAAAGGATACTCTTCATGTCTTCAAAACTCATTGACACAGTTCCTGCTTTGTGAATAAATGTTCTGATGTTGAACATAGCGGGAAATTGTTGACTTAGTGGCCATTAATGGATGCCACTAGTCAACACGAGAACTCTCACCATTGATGACAATGAGAGTCAAGATGCCAAACACATCTTACTAAGTACGAATAATTTTGTTGTTGTCGAGTACCTAGAAGATCCAATGAACAAGGGACATTGATGTATTCCCATTTTTCATCGGCATGAGGACTTTCCATTAAGGCATGCAAGCCTCAAAGTGTTTTTCCAAGGATTTTAGACTCAAAGGACTATGGACTCAATAATTTGCATTGAAGTAGGGTTTATTTGTCAAATGAAAAATAATAAGAAAGGAAAAATGAAAATGGAAGATGATAATGGAAAATAATAATGACAATGGGCAATAAGCATATAAGTGAGCTTTTTTCTTTTATTCATGGGTCAGGCAGAAGGTGTATGTGAATAAAGGAAAATGAAAAATTGACTTTTGCCGGGAAAAATGGTTGTGGCTTGCTTTGAATTGCTTGGTTGGATTTATAATTCAAAAGGGAGGAAAAGTAATGGTTTTGATGGATATGGACATGGACTTCTTCTTATGTTTCTCATGGTATCGATCCTTTGAAGACCAATTATGCACACAATTAGTTTTCTTCAATGACCATTCGATCATCCCAAACTTGCAAAAAAAACTTGACATAAAGAACATAAGTATGTTCAAAAAGAAATGATCAGTTCCTTTCTAATTTTTACATAAAATGTCAAATGAAACATACTAAGGAAAATCAAAAGTGTTATATTCAGTCAAATTCATGATATCGATAACAATCTATTTTTAAGAAATATCCATGAAAAATAAATTAACTCCCTGTTGTCGAATGACTTCATGCACTGTGCTCAGTAAAATGAATGGCATCACAAAGATTTGTTGTGCTCTGCAAGTTAAAACTTCATAGAAAAATAAACAACAACAATATTAATGTCAAATGTTCATAAATCATCTAAATAATTTTCCAATTGTTTTGCAAGCCATTATTGAATCATCATTTGTGCTGCAAAAATAAGATGTTGTCAAAAATATTTGAAGCGAAAAAAATTATGAAAAAGTACTTGTACAAAAAAAATTATTTCAATCAAATTTTGCAAGTATTTTTCGCTTTATAAATTGCTTCAATAAATTGATTGCAATGTATTAATCATCACAATTATATATATATATATATATATATATATATATATATATATATATATATATATATATATATATATATATGTTATGAAACCAGCTCACAAAAAGATAGAAAAGAGAGATCCACGCCTTAGAATTCAGCCTCTTCGAGGGGGCAACCTCCTTTACATTACATAAATGAACAATTCTTGGATGATACAAATGACAAAACCTCCTTTCTATATATAGGAGTCTAAGGAGTCACAATATAATCCAGCCGACCTAACAATAATAATATAAAGCCACAAAAATAACAATAGAGGGATTCTATGGGGCACAGAAATAACAATATGGGGGTAATAGGGGCACAATAATATAAATAGGGGGTATAACTACAATAGTAATGGGGTAATCACTAGTATTATAGGGACCCAACACTATATCTATATATATATATATATATATTATAAAAAAAAATTCACAAATAAAATGATTTATTTTATTCAATTTTTGAACATTATTGTTGTTTGTTTCATTACTTTAGAAGTAGGGACCTTTATTATTCTAGCAGTTGGCATTCCTAGCCTTGGATAAAACTGTGAAATGTGAACATGCAGAAACTTGTACTCTTTGATCAGATTAATAGTGGTCACAGAATGATCTTCCTTTGTTTTGCCTGGAAATCCACATATCACATGAGTCACTATCTGCATGTCTGGCACAAGTTGTATTAATGTATCAACCACAAATTTGAATTCACCGATTGTGTATTCACGCTTCATAACATTCGAAACATAATTACTCCTTGACTACACTGGCACATGACGAAACGAGAATACACATGGGCGCAACATTAAGTTAAAAATTTCTTCCAAGTGTTCAAGGATGTAAGGAGGGTAAATCTATTGAAATTTTGTAGAGGAGAAAGAGTCATTGTTTGATTAGAAGTATTAGTGAATTAAATGTGTTATTGCCAGCAAAACCTCGTGCATAAAAAATAATTCATTTTCCTCACGCAGTCACAAAATAGGGTCCCGAAGAACTGTGATTTTATCCCGAATGGTTAGGAATCCGAGGAAACAGTTTTTGGGTTTTTAAAATAATTCTGTTATAGAAAAAAACCATGTACCACTTTTTTCAAATTCACTCTATTTTGCTCAGAAAGTTCATTTTAAAATCGGGTGTCAAGACAGTTACGCTTTCTCGCAATTACGTTTTTTGCAAAAATAAATTTCAGATTTCTCCTGAACGATTACAAAATCCAGAAAATTGCTCATGTGTTACCTAATTTCCCTCGTTCCAGAAAAAACCCATGTCTCCGTTTTGTCTAATTTCCCTTGTTTTGCTCAGAATTTGCATTTTAAAATCATGTGTTTATGCTGCTGCGTTTTCTAGAAATGTTCTAGTGATTCTTGATTTGCAGGTTTTGAAGGTTTGGCTTGTGGCTATGTGGATGTCTTCCAAAAAAAGAAAAGGGAAGATCTAACTATATTAATCATCCTATAGACAATTCTGAGGGACTCGAAATATGGAATGAGATAAAATATGGGACAACGCTTTGAAGAAATCTAACTGCATCATTTTTGTAATGCTGTAGAAATCTCTTGCATTACAAAGGTAAGGATTTTTTCACATTGATTCGCAAGTCTTGCAGCATTCTTCAGAGGTTTTGACTTTCAAATCATAACCCTCAATTGACTGCCTTTTCCAGAACTCCTAGTGTTTAACGCTGCTACAAAGACGCAAATTAAATTGGAGCATATCAGCGAATTTGTAGTCACCATACATGCATCTGGTAATGAAGGATTTGAAGAGTTGTGTGGTTGTTGATTACGTTTGGTTGATTTTGTTTTATTTGTTTTATGCGTTTTTTTGTGGTAAATGTTTTGTTTTAAAAATTATATATGTTACATTTTTAAAAATTAAAAATATATACATATATATTTCATTTAAACAAAACAATTTGTTAATAAAGAAAATGCATTTGAAATTTTTTTTTATTGTTTTTTTTTTAAGTTAATTGAAAAATAAAATTGAATTAAATCAAATCATGAAAACAGAAATTAGCTGCAGAATTTCATTCTTGTAGCTAAACAATTTTTATGATATACTAACAAAACAGTTTCTTTTTTTGATCCTCCAGGTCACATGAAGTGCAAAAGGAGAGCATACTTGAGAGATTTATTTTGTTAGCATAGTTAAGATTTTATCAATCGATTCCTCTATAAATTTTGCAAAAATAAAATGAAAAGGCTTGATCTCATACCTTAAATTATCGTTCGTGATCTTTGCTTGTGCTCCTTATTCTCAACCATTTGTTTTATTGCAAACTTTTCCTACCAAGGGTTAGTAGATGGGTGGTTCTTACTACACCACAAAACATCAAATTTATCCTAAAAGCTATAAAAAATTATTTTTATTTTTCCTATCTATCTAAAAACTAATTTATTTATTTTTTAAGTATATTCATGCTTCCAATGAAGCCATTTACGGATTAGAATTTTTGAAATGCTCATATGAAAAGTTGAAAAATGTACCTGATTGTTTGTAAGGATATGCGAAATCAACTTGACCTTTCCATTTTTCACAAGGATCTCTTGAAGAATTGATGACTATTGTGGCGTAACCGCTTTTTGATACCATTCTTCAATGTAATCTTTGGGCTGCATTCTAGACCCTTTGTCCATAAATGGTTAGTAAAAACAAAAACTAATAAAATACACTCTAAACTAAAAGCTAAATCCTATGCACACTTCCCTGGCAACGGTGCCAAAATGTTGAGGCAAATTAATTACCTATCATTTAATTGTCAACCCGGGGGTTTCGTAAAACTTGCGAAGCATGCGTGCACTATATATGCTAGAAATTAACTTCCAATTTAGATCAACCTGACTACTAAACTAAATAATGACAAGCCAAATTCACCTATTCTAATTCAACAATCAATTCAAAGGAAATTGTAGTACAGTGTTTGGAATTGAAATCTTAATCTATCACACTTGCAGGAATTGAAAAGCACACCACTCTTTCAAAAATGAAATTGCATGAAATGAATTCTACTCTAAGGGATCATGTGTGCATTATCAAATTAGGATCCTATGAAATGAATAATCAAAACCACATGATATGAAATGAAAGCAAAAACAATAATTCTTAACCTCTAAACGAAAGCAAATAAATACAATCACTCTTAACCTCTCACAAAGGAAAAGATATGAAATAAATAAATCTTAATCTATAAAAGCAATAAATATTAATCTATGAAAAACAATAAATCTCACACATTATAGATGGCCAATCCAAAAACATGAGTGACGGAGAGTTGAGAGGCTCCAAATACAAGCATAACCAAATCAAAGTGAACATCACTCATGAGCATGGTGCCAAATCCAAATTCTATATTCAAAACAAGAGTATTTCCCTAATTTTTCACATCTAAAACGATAGGAGAAAACTTACCCTATTTATACAAAAATATGAGAATCTATCTCATTAATGAGAGTCCATGAATCTCTCCCTATATCTATAGAGTTACAATCAAAATAGGAAATGATAAGACACATGTCTTCTTAGAGTTTCAATACAAATAGGAAATGATAAGACACATATCCTCATGATCCCATGATCTTCTCCACTCAAATTCGAATTTGGTTTTGGGAGGCCACATAAGGGTCTTTTAGAAGCTTCCTTTTGACCTACACATGTCAACAATCTCATCCCACTTGTTAGGTATAAGCATATGCACATTATTTTCTAATTTTTAACCATAAATTCACTTAAAAATGCTAAGAATTAATAAAGTTTGGAAAAACATAAATGTGACCCAATAATGATAATGGTAAGGTAAATGTAATGAAATAGAGGTGGAGTGAAGGTGACAATATGGAAATATAAATGAAAATGTAATGGAAGTGAATGACAATTTCAAGGCCCAACAGTTGGTTATTTGTACATACCCATTATTGGTGTTGTCGCCCTCTCTATTGCCCATACAAAGAACCTAATAACATATGCAATTGCTAAGTGTCCAAGGTTTATACCCTTTCAAATGCTTCTCAAGACTTTTGTCTTCCTGTCGTCACTTATCATGGTTGCCCCACCACTCTAATGCACACATCATTTACAATTAACCCACCCACCTTGCTCCAGGAATCATACAATGCATTCACCCACCCCCATTAGGGTAACTTAAAATAATGTTATAATTTAATGAATTTTTATATATATTTTTAAATATTAACAATATAAGATTTATCATGAGGTAAGTATTTTGAAGTTTATCAACGTTATGCTAGTTTCACTTTAGATTTAAGGATAAGCCAATTTAACTATCCACTACAACATATTTCCCATATTACACTCTCCCATACTGCACTATAAAGCACTTCTCATTGGCGTGGCCAATCCAAGTGTATGAGAACCCTTTGTTTGTGGGACAATGGACCCCCTTCCTGTAGCAATTTGACTACTAAAGTATCGAGGTGTACACACTCTACCTTCTTTAGATTTGAACTTATGACCTTTTAGGATAAAACACATACTTTTAACCATAAAGACCACTCAAGTTGTACTTATACCCAAAATTAAATTTAAACTAGGATTAATCCACATGCTAAATTATATTATTTTTGTTGAAGATATATATATATATATATATATATCTATATATATATATATATATATATATATATATATATATATATATATATATATATATATATATATATCTTCACAATGTTTATTAAAAAAATCTAAAATTCTTGTTATCACTTTTTTTAATGATAATTGGTGAATTGGTAACTATAGGGGATTTTTGGCATAACCCAAGATCGAATTACAACTATTTGCACTATTCACCTCAATATCAATTTTTGGGCAAGACTTAGGATTGAAATAGGTAACTTCAGAGGGTTATTATGGGAAAGACCCATGATTGATGTTCTGGGAAGACCTATTGAATCACCTCAATATAAAGCTTTGGGCAAGACCCAAAATCAAACTTGGTAACTTCAGAGGGTTGTTTGTAACACACCCTGTATTTTTAAATATTTATTATTTTATTAATGTGGCATCAACCTTGTTGATACTATCATCTTTCTCATTTGATTGAATAGTATTCTTAGACAAAAAAACTATATATTTAGTAAATGTGGAATCATGTTCAGCCCAAAACATCACAAATCTATCATAGACCTAAGATAAACCACCTTGTTTTCTAGTGTTTAGTCTTCCTTGCTCTGTAATTATTTCCCTTTTGGGTCTTTACTTCCCTATAAACTTCTACTCACAGATTCAACCTCTTTAGCAAGAGTTTCAACACCCCAATCCCTGGCATGGGTTTCTACATCCTGCTTAACAAAACCAAACATGTTATAATAATGCTCACAAGAAACATAGTGTAACTACATTTCTATGGTCCAAGGTTTTCTCCACGATCCTTAAAATGACTAGACACAATGGTGGATTAAATTCTTATTTTTGTCTTTGTGATCGGGACACTCTCCCATCTATTTTCACTTCACTTATTAATGAAATGGAAAAAACTGTAAACAATAAAGTTTTCTCTATAATTTACAAGTGGCCTTCTATGCATAGACACATACCAAGGCACTTAGATGGGGTCATCATGCCAAAAAATATTGTATGTGCATAGGATGTAAGGATACAAGCTTCATGGCATGAATATATTGATTGGAGGCACTAAAATCAAATAGTGACATGTTCATGGAGTTATCTCAGATACTCATCTTGGAACACAACTCATCATTTTTCCGTCAATAGTTTGTAGTTAAAACAAAAGCAATAGTTTAGGCTAAACTAACCATATAATGCAAAAACTAGTGCAGAGGATATCTGCTTATTTCAAGAGCACAATTTCTTTTCAAAAATCCATGTGTAATGTAGCACTTAGTTTTATTGACAAAAGCAACATCTTATATAGAGCTAGTAGTGCTCTTCAAAACCATGACCGGAATAGGGAATAAGAAAGGATTTGTGGAGTTGTTGTGTGATAAGAAGATGACAAGAAGTCTAGGGAGTAATCAAATATATCAACTGGACCAAAGAGCATCTCTAAATATTTATCTCACACTCTTGTGAATTTTAGAGGAAGTTGCTAAAATAGGCAATTATGTTTCTAAGTAGTTCCATATTCTCTCATGTTGTAAAGGATTGCCCCTTGTGGTGATTGTGATATTATAATGATGAACAATGAGCCTTATACTTTAATACAATTTCCATGAGTGGCTTTATAATTTCATGTTTTCTAATATTCTTTTGGCTGGTTACTCTTATCCACGTTGAGCTTTGTGTGTTCCTACAGTTGGTAACCTCTTGAAAACCTTATGTTTTGCTGATATGAATGAATAAAAGGTTCTCTTGGGAGGCATGGTTGGTTGTGATGTGCGATTAATTGATGCACAAGGTATATATGAAGGTCATGCAGTCTAGGTTACATTAGGTTATTGTTCCTCTTCAAATTGATTTCTAAATATTGAGAGCAATGGAAATTCAACGAGACACTTTGTTGACTTAGAAGAGGATACAAATAATAAGTAGAGAGAGAGAGAGGAGGGATGTCATCCTTATGACATGTGTAGTGTAAGTAGATTCATGCATTTAGTTCACATTATTTTAATTGTATAAATACAATATGTGATATTTCACACCAGAGCATGCTTACATACTAGAGATATGGCCTATGGAATTGTAGGCTTCTTTCCACCATGTAGGAAACCATTAATGCAACCTTCTAAGTTTCATAATCACTCTTATTGCTAGTATTAACCATAAGTCCAGAGAAATCCAGCTAACACTTGTTTTTCATAATGCTTTTTATCCCTATCATCATACAAATTCTTAAGCAGATATGTGATCATATGGAGTGTCAACAATAAGCCTGAAATTAAGGATTTATTCAGTGAGGGTGCATTTGATTAGCAATGAGTTGGCGGTGATCTATTATTCTTAACTGATCACACCAATAATTGTGAGGGCCATAAGTTAATCTTGTGAGGTACACATGCCTAAAGGTATTCCAATAATATTTTTATATTCTATCAGTGAGGATTGACATCTAGACTTTGCTCGAATATTGTCCGAATATATCTCACTTGGTATCATTGATAGTTTTGAGTGAGTAATTAGCATGTTAAATGCACCTATACATATTCCTTTTCCTACAACCAAGGAAGGGATGTTTAGAATACAAGCAGTCTCTTAATTACGAAGATGTACTCTTGTGACAAATGTGCAAAAGTAGAGTCATATTTGTGCTTTCCATTTCTTTTAACAGTGTGACCGAGCTATGTGGGATTTCATACTTGAGTACACATATTAAAATAAGATATGAACTATGAATGGTGACCTTCTCTCCATCACATATGAATCTACTAATACACCCAACTCTATCCTATATAACTATGACCACATTTGAATATTGGAATTAAGCACTTGAGGCTCTATATTTCAAGTCTTAGGCTTAACTGTATATTGTGCATTTTTAATAGTGCGGATTCAAAGTTGTATACATGACAACCCAATAGAGCACTCTCCGACCCCACTTTTCAGATTGGAAAGTTAAGAAAATGATTCACATACAGGATGAATGTCAGTTTTGAGACCAGTCTCTTCAGTGTGAATTATATTACACACATTATGTCACACAACATTATATGAGCCTTGCTTAAGCATAATAAAAAAAACCACAACACATAATATATATAGCACACTACCAATATCATTTCAATTCAATTGGAGTTAACATGAAATTCATTACACAGGTCAAGCATGAGAGATATTTATCTCCATCAAGATTTGGAAACTGAGTCAAGGAATCCAACTCTCCACCAAATCATAAATTGGATTGCATGATGGTATTTCTTGTAGCCTAATCACCCTAAATCTATACTCTATAGCATAAGGAGCTTTGTGCAAAGGATGAATCCAAAACTACTAGCTAAATTAGGGACTCCATAAGACCAGTCACCTCCACCCACTAGCTAATTTTTACTGTAGTTAATCCTCAATCAAGGATTCTAGAGTTCTACCACCTCCACCCTCAATAAACCAAAGGGGCTCTAGACACCTATGTCTCCACCCTCATCCAACACAATGAACAACGATACCACCCAAATTTGGGAATTCAAAACGCACTATAAAAGCCAAATTACTAAGCATAGGATACCTCAGACTTATTTTACTAGTAATCCAAGGACACAAGCATCCACCACAGCTATCAAGGGAATCCAAAGATGATCATGTCCACCCTCCAACCAATAATGAATTCATAGCTCCTTGTTCTTCACCTACGAGATCTTATAAACATCCTTATGCTCATATTCAAGATTTTCCAAAGACATAAATGAGTGAACCCAAAAACCTGTGGTTTTCTTTAGAAAAATGTTTTGCCTCTTCCTTCATGGTTTCAAGATTTTTGCCACTTAAGGACCCTTACATTCTCCCAAGTGAAATTAGGAACCTCTTGACCAACATAGCCATCCGTTGTTGTTTTCTAGAACCTCTTATTGCCTCCCCATTTAGGTCAAGGTTGATAGAAATCATGTTAGGGCGGAAGTCAAAGTTTCCTTTGATCAACTTCAGGATTTCAACATCTAGAATTTTTCTAGTTCCATATGTGTCAACAAACACGGAAAGTGGCTCAGGCACACCAATGGCATATGAATCCTACACAAGGAAGTGACATACTAATGCAACAACAACAGCACTCTTATAAGCTTGTCTAAATATGTAAGAACCACCATGATCCACCTTGGTGGTATCCTTTCCATAAAAATCTCCTCCACCATGAGCACTCCAACCACCATATGTATTAATAATAATTTTCCTCCCAGTCAGACTCACATCTCTAGAAGGCCCTCCAATCATAAAATACCCAGATGGATTCAAATGTAATATTGTATTTCATTTATATATTGAGAAGGAATCATCGACATAATGACACGTTCCTTGATATTAGTTACAATTTGATCGTCGGTAACAGTTTCATCATGTTGGGTAGAGATGAGCACACTGTGACCCCTTAGAGGAACCATTTCCCCACCCTCATTTTTCTACTCAACAGTAACTTGGGTTATTCAACCTTGATTTAATATTAGTCGCTAGGACATCAATAAAAAGCATTAATGTTGGAGTTTCATTTGTAGCATACCCAAACATGTGACCCTAGTTTCCTACACCAAACTCTTTAGCTTCTTAATAAGGTGGCCATGGATGTCCCATAAAATTTCAAGGATTTATTGTTCAATATGTACCAAGACCTTTCAAATGTCAGGTTTGTCTTCATATCGGTTTCGTAGGCAACCTTTATTTTAGGATCTTGTTCCAACCAAGCATCCAAGATGGCATCAAAGATCTAATTGCAAAGTTTGTCAGGGTGTCCCTCATTTATAGGTTTGGATCTCTAGAGAAAGGTATCCCCCTTTCCAATTTTTAACACTCACGATATATAAAATCCTCTTTGACTTTCTTATGATATTTCTCTCTCTCTCTTACCTTCCTTGTATGATTCCAACTCCTATTTATTCATCTTATAGGCATCCCCCCCAAACATTTTGTTTTCTCCCTCATTTTTTCCAACCTCGCCAAGCTCTCTTCAGCTCGTGAAATCCTGCCAGTTGCCCCCTATCTCTCTGATTTTTTTCGTTGGTTTTTATTTTTCATCTTTGGTCTGTTTGTGTCCACCTACCAGAATCTTGCAAGGAAATCATCATGGTGCCACTTGATCCTCTATCCTTGATAATTTTTTAACATGTCCCTTATGCATACATAGCCTCCATGGCTACCATTAAAAAAGTCAACATCCTGAGTAGTCTTCTCCCCTCCACCTCGGCTCTAGAATCCATGTCCACAACTTATCCCATTCAATTTATTTAATTTACAATAAAAATAAAAAGGGTAATCAAGGTTGTCACAAACCCATCTCCCTTGGGGGAACACCATTCTTAGTGTTCATTGACCATATACAATATAAAATTGAAATCTTGAACATTTGGACACAAATGATAGCAAGATTTATATATACTACTCGTTTCAACTTTTACAACATCTCTTACATGTATAGCAGATTACCGAGCCACTTAGTAAATATCACTTTATAAGTTCAGCGATTTATAATTTCACTTTATAAATATCACTTTATAAGCAACCTTTTGGTGCATGATATATTCAATCCAACTTTGATTTGTTCCCTTTCCTTGGAGTGTTGACTACCTCTAATGTACATCGTTGTTATCCTTACGCTCCTTGTTCCTTCAACGAACAATTCTCATCTCATTATTTCCGGGAACACCCCCAATGTTCTTATAATTCCAATCAACTATGCTCATGACGAAAAACCAAATTATTTTTATGGCCTTCCCTCCTCTACTTCCCAATGCCTCGAGTAATCTAATCACCGTCCACTTCCATGGTTCCTCACATCAGATGGGTCTAGAAACCAAGGCATATCCCTACCTCAAAATTATCATACCATTCATAACATGTCCTATGGAAATCAATTAGCACCATTGGTGTTAGTGTCCCACAATGGCCCCATTCCTGAAATCTATGCATTTTACATAATATTATTTTTCCATCTTGTGGCCAACTCTGTTCATCTGAAGTGATCAATATAATGTTTATTCATGCATCATAAACACACAAGTCCTATGAGTTTCATCATAAACAAAATTTAATGAATGTAAATTATACATTATTAACAATTTATCCTTGCAGTGAACTTGGAATTTTCCATAATTCCTACAACAAACCAGGTTAGTGCATAAATCAAATCATCATAAACTAAAACATATCATCAAGTTAGCTCAAAAATCCAAGCTATCATAAATCATGCTCATAATTTAATAATTCAGAAGATCAATAAGGCACTAGTACTTATCTTGATTTGATGGTTTCCTCTTTTCTAATACACACATGGGATCGATTGCCTATCATGATAAGCACCCAAATAATAACATGTCCTCCACGCCCAAAGTGAAAACCCAAAGTGGATTCTCCAAGGCTAAAGGCACCCTCCAAACTATTTTTCAATGTAACAACTCACAATCATGCAGCTTCAGGGCTACAGGTACCCTCTATGCTAACTTCCCATGTACCCACCCCACAATCATGCTAGATCAATTGAGCAACTAAAAAGGGAATCCAAAGGCTCACCTCCACCCTGAATCATCGAGGGAATCCATAGGATTATACGCGCCCCCCAATGATGATTATATATAATCCTATTCATGACTATGGGCACTACCAAACAATGTAGCATTCATTCAATAGAAAAATTGTTAATCTAGAGGCTATCTCGCCTCAACCAAGAAATAATACATAATATGCAAACCTAGACAAGTAACAAAAACATATACTGCATGTGGAACCACACCACGTACACATAGAACATACATACATATGACATGGTACAATGTATACACATTTAAACATGTATGACACATGCACATATACAAAAAGAATAAGGGCATCTAGAGGCTTATACCTCCACCCTCAAATCAATACAAGAATATATAACTTCATTCAAGCTCCACATGATACACAACAAGATTCCAAAGCAATTGCTCCACCTATATGCCTTTTCCTCGTTGTATCATGTGCATCCATATTTGCATTAAATAACTATAGTCCATCATTCTTTCACAAGAATGAATCCTAATAAAACTTGTTAGTCAAAATGGCATCCTCATATATGCGTTAGTATAATCATGTATACAATATATAAGCAAATGTGCAAAAAAATTTAGGGTTAGGAGAACTCTCGTTTACCATTTTGTTGTCCATCAATTCTATGGACTCAACCAACCTACTTGGTTGTCATGTCACATTCCACATTAACCTTTTTCTTTTGCATATGTCTATTACCATCTTCATGCCAATTTTCCACATGGTATTTGATGTTATATTTTCCTTAGTATGTTCTTATCCATGCAGATCATGCATTACCTCTTCTTCGAGAATCTATGTCCTCCTGCCACCTAGCCATCTTGCCCCATGCCCCCCAAGTAGGTAAATCAAGGGACAATTACAAAATATACCAACAATATAAGATGTAAAATAAAAAATGAAACATCACAAAATAAAATAAAATCCATAATCGTAATCATCATGGAAAATCACACACAAACAACATGGCCATGCATATTCATAAGTCAAATTGCACAATGAAAGTTAAAAATCATAGCACATCAATCGTCACATAAAATAGTCCCAAATATTGACTCAATGTCTTGAGTCCAGAATTCATGACCCCCTCAACCACAATACCTTGCATACATATGTGCAACAAAATCAACTTCATTTCCCTTTCTATGTCATTGAGTCTTTCCGTGCACAAGTGGACTCAAACTGTTTCGCTATAGTTTCTCATGCATCCATGGGATTATATATATATATATATATATATATATATATATATATATATATATATATATATAGATATATATATATATATATATATATATATATATATATCATGCCAAAAATAACATCTACATAAGTTTGCATTCAAATTTAGGAACACATATACAATGTTCAGCCAACATTATTTAGATTCTTATCGCAATGTTCATAATCATATTGTTATACCAGAATTCCAACGATAATTATTACACATGAATAAGCCACTATAGTGAACATTGATGAAATAACCATTAAAGATCTGATCTAATTTTAAAGCTTATTAATACATGTACCAATTTTACTTAGAAAAAAAAAAAAATCCACAACAAAGATTCAAATTTAGTGTGGATTTTCAACATTGATTAATGTGTGTTAGGTGCACTTGTCCCTATGCCATATTTTTCAGTATCCAATTAGAAACAAAATGGATTTTTCGATTCATCAACCATGAGAGCCAATTATATTCAAAGTAATTTTTTTTTAGTGTTAATTTAGTGAGAGATGTTGTTAAAATATACCTCAAATCCACTCAGAAATTCAATGTATCATAGTGTGAGAATTTGTAACTATCAACATTTAGAACCCATAGAACATGATCATAAGGTTAGATCAGGAGTATTGCAGTCTTAATATTACATTTAAATCAAACTTATCAACATTAAAATGTTTCCTTTAGAGATGTCTTGAGAGTGCACTTGCAATCATGAAGGAGGGTATGGGACACAATTCAAGTGACATCAGAAGAAAAAACAATGATAAAAACTCAAAGATTAAAACCCAAACTCCATGCCTTCAAAAATTAATAGAAATGTAATATTTTGACATTAAAGGTTCAAGTATTTAGTTGGTTGTTGCATCAATTTGTGTTATGTGACATCGATAACTAGAAATAACCTAGAGAAATGCTATCAGTGCAACAATAGATTCATTAATTATATTTTAGAAGCATGGGGAAGTATCATTGCAGGCATGAAAGAATTACTTTAAAATAAAAATCATAACAATATCTAGGAGGTAAATTACAGAAAAATGAGATAACGATCTTAGTATGCAAACATTGGGTTAAAGGCACAGAGAATTTAGGAGTTTATTTCACCTTATCACAACATTATAACAAGAGGTAAGCTTCAACAATGTCTTTAAATACTACACAATTATTATATTTGGAGTGACTAAAAACACTATGGAGCAAAACCTGAAACCCTTGAAAACGCATTAGCTTATGAGATTTATCACAAGTGAAACTCTAATGATCTATGTGATATTTTGATATTTCGATTTTATTATTGTTATAATTATATCCACAAGATAAACTAGTCAACCAAGATCAATCACATCTTACTAATGTTAGAATATACCATTAGAGGGTCGATCAACATAAATTGTGGGTAAACAAAGTTGTGATTGATCTTAGAAAAAATTGTGGGTAAATAAGAACATTGTTCTTAGTGCAATCATCCCATTAATATTTGTTCCTTTTGCGATAGAGCCCTATTAGGTCCAAGTGTTTAACCTGGTAGCACTAATGCCACTTGTAACACACTCCCTATTTCTTAATATTTCTTCTTTTATAAATGTGTTTGTTATACAAGATTTATGATTGTAGACAAAAGTATCTCCCCTAGGTTGGTGGCTAACCTAGAACAACATAGAGACAAGGAATACAATTTTTTTCCTTAAAGTAAATATAAGATGGAGTGAGGCCTACCTGAAATCCTTCACACACATTGCTCCTTCTTTAGCTTGGGAGATCCAATTCTAGCTCTGAATGCCAAAATTAGAACCTACACAATCAGATAACACAAGCCAAGAAACTACGAGATTTATGCAGTATCATCTAGGTACTTCATTCAATAGATCAACATGGTATTGAAATAAGTGAAATAACAACATCACATATAGGAAAATAAACGAATTCTTTGCATTAATATAAATGGAAGGAGATTAGGGAGCGATGGAGGCGTCACAGGAAATCAGGGTTTCAGAAAGGGTTTTCTGTGCCGACGCGGCACCAAAAGACCTGACTGGCCATGGATCGGCTAGTCGCATGGCCGATGGCCTTGGAATCGATATCTCTTCTACGGTCCTGGGCCGGATCTACGGGGGAGAAGTTCTGGCATGGATCGAACCAAAAAACCTGCAACTGATGCGCTCTCCCTCCTTCAGGATGCAGGAGGTTAACCTCAGGGCGGCACCAGGAATCATTGGCTTGGATTTCTTCACGCCAAATCAACAGATCTATACCCTGTTTCTTAACGATGCGATTTCCACGGTGAATACTATACACCGGTATGGCAAATCTGAAAACGAACTTGGAGAAAAGAGGCGTCCGACTGATCCCAGGCCTCAATTCGAAATGCTGTGGTACCGATCTGTGGTTCTAGGGCGGACATGGAGTGGAAAAGACGCAGATCAAGTAGTCATGCGAAGTAAGGGTTTTCTCTTGCTTTATACAAGGCCGATCTGGGCCCATATCCTCCCGACGCTGCGGATTAACAGAGGGATCAAAGAAAATATCGACAATCTGCTCTTAGAGACCAGGGCGTGCCAGACGCAGATTGCTTGGATCAAAGGCGGGAGAGGTCTGCGGGCAGCAGATCTGCGCCCTCTCACAGATCCGGGGTTATTTGTTGCAGATCTGGTTGAAAAGGTGCCTTGCAGCCCAGATCGTTTTCTTGAATCTGCGAAAAAAGCATTGGATAAACCATTGATTGGAGACGGCTTTCCCTCTCACCCAGTGGGAAGATATGTTGAACAAAATACGAAGCCATCTCTGTTCGATCGACTAGATCCAGCAAATAGAGAATCCCACAAGCCCGAGTCACACAGCGTGGAGGCAGATCTGATTCAAATCTTTATAAAAACAACAGAGGGTAAACACCATTGCATGCGGATCAGCCAGAGAATGAACATACAGGATTTAAAAGAAGAAATACAGGGCTATCTTGGAATCCCAATACAGCACCAAAATCTCATATACGCAGGATACAGCTTACAGGACAAACAAAACCTCCTACAATACGGCATCACCAAAGATTCAACCATCAACATAAACCTCCGACTGCGTGGCGGGAGCACTGGAACCAGCTCAAAATTTACAGGAACCTTTCGGGATGCTGTGAAAGGAAAGGAAAAAATGAAAAACACTGAAGCACCACCACCAGAGGCACCTGGACCTTACATTGTTGAACAAAAAACAGAATCACCTACGCTACAAGTTGCTATGCCAGAGGTAACAAATTTGCATTCTGAGTTATGTAAATGTGCAGTTATTTGCAGGTTTAATGGCTACTGGCCAAAATCTGATGCCTTGCACCAATGGATCTTTACACAATGGACAACAGACTGTGAAATATACCTTTGTCCCAAAGGTTACTTCATAGTCAGATTCAACTCAGAACAGGAACGAGACAGCATTATCAATCAGGGGCCTTGGTTCTGGGGCAACGCTGGCCTCTTCCTTACCCCCTGGTTCCCTGAATTTGACGCTAATACAATGAAGGTTACAACGATGCCAGTATGGGTGAGGCTTCATGGTCTCCCCTTACATTTTTGGCATCAAAAAGTATTAGCTGCCATTGGGGACTCCCTGGGGAAATTCCTAAAAACAGACGAAGACAGGGTTATCAGAGGAATTTTTACTTTTGCCAGAATATGCGTAGAAGTGGACCTGAGTCAAGGACTCCCCGACCACATTACTTTGAACTTTAATAACTCTCAATGGATACAACATCTCGACTATGAGAACACAGCATTCCGGTGCAGAGGATGCATGCAAACTGGGCACCTTCAATATGACTGCCCACTTGCTCGAAAGGACACCAGGAGAACCAAGAATCAGCAAAAAAAGCCCAAAGGCTGGCAGCATACTGCACCAATAGAAGAAGAAGACACATACGTGGAGCCAATAGAGAATCAATCAGAACCCGACATCCCAATGAAACAGTCATTTACACAGGAGGAGAATGCACTAGCCATACATTCGGGGACACACATTATGAATATGCAACAAGAGCCACAAATGGAAATCAGCGGTATCAAAAGAACTCATGGTTCAGAGGGCTCTGAATCTGACAAAGAACACCAACAAAACACCATGGAAAACCAGCTTGCCATCATCACACCCAATCCCGACACTGGAGGTTGGCGACGGGTGGAGAAGAAGAAAGGCAGAAAAGTTTAGGCTTGTTGGTACATTTTTTCATTTTCTGTTAGTTTTGGTTTTTGTTAGAATGAACAGCATAATACAGTGAACTGTCAGCATACCCTGCGTGGTAATGCAGCAAACAACAACTATTGATTTTCTGTAAAATCTGCTTATTAATGAATAATATACTGATTTTTCCAGGGGAAAAATAAATGGAAGGAGATTACAACCATAAGTAGCAGTTGATCTTATAGAAGAGCTCCTCCAAGTTATTGACTTTTCCTTTCCTTGTCAGAATATGCGCCTCCAATCACACTAAATGCATGATATGATGACCACTCACTACAAAAACATAAGGCTAGAATCACTCTCCAAAATATAACCCACAAACACATAGAAGGCTGGGAATATATAGAGAAGTAGGGTAAGTTGGGAGTTCTTATCCAATTACCAATCTAGGGTAAGAGATCCACCTTTGATTGAGGTATAGGATAAAAGAATAAGTGGAAAAAACTCCAAAGTAGGGAAGGATATGATCTAAATGTTTTTTCCAAGGTAAGTAGTTAAAACAACTTCTGGAAACTCATAGAAGTGGAAGCTTCTAGAATTCCAATCATTCTCCCAAACTTCTAGAACCAACACAGGTGCAAAGGGGAGAAACCTGTTGGTGACCAACCCAGGCATAGTGGAGAAACATGTTGGTGAATGCACCCGATTAGGCTTATAGGGAGTGTTGGTCCTCAAACTAGCTCAGATAATGTAGTTTAGGGCTTTGTGCAATATGGTGTTAAGGGGGAATAGGATGTTGATTGATCCCATTAGGAGGCTCACTGATCAGATGTGACAAAATGGCTTATAACATAATCCCCCCTAAAGCACAAAGTCAAATATGAAGACTAATGATTGAATTTCTTTACCTTGTGACAAGTTGGGATCAAGGAAAACCAACGAGCTCCATCTGTTACAATACATTTACAACATGAAATATTTGTTTTCTTAGGGAGGCATACCCATAATCAACTCATAAACTAACATAACATGTATGATGAGCAAAGGACGTGTCCACATATGCAACTAGCGGACCCATGATAGGATGATTGTCTATACGATCAAGTCCATCATACATTATGATCTTTTTATAACTCCTGAAATCGTAGCCCGGATGTATGAACATAGGTCTGGGTTCTTCTATCTCGTTCACATGACCAACCAATGTACGAGTCTAACCATGTGAATCAATGGGTTGGAGTCAAACATGGTAGACACCATCTGATTACCAGCCAATGATGTAAGTCGTTAACAAGCATGAGAGAAACCACTGATGATGTTAATGATTCTCAAGGTACTATAGCACAATCTGTATGGTGTGAATGAATGAGTTGATGTTGAACATGACACAGAATCTTTCAATCAAAGGCCATTGATGTAAACCTATCACCGAGAGCAAGGAACATTTCCATTGATGTATGCAAGCACCAAGGTACCAAAGGTGTGTTTCTAGGTCAACTTCCGAGATGATGTGTTGATGTCGACAGGAAGCAACACGTCATAAGAGGGCCTTGATGTGTCCCCCATCAATGACATGAAACAGGGATCATGATTGAGATAGAGTGATTAGAATGATGCTGACATGGAACTGGATCAAGAAAGGTAGACATGAAATGAAGTCTTAAGAGTATTGTAGCAGAGATAAATTGAATGACTTCTCTTGAACACTCCGATGACACTGAATGGAGTTGGTAGTATTGACCCAAAGTTGAAATGGAGGCTCTGAAAATAGTATGATAACCAAAATTCAAGCAGATTACCCAACCCAACAGCCAC
Source organism: Pinus tabuliformis (assembly GCA_031772625.1). Classification (NCBI taxonomy): domain Eukaryota; kingdom Viridiplantae; phylum Streptophyta; class Pinopsida; order Pinales; family Pinaceae; genus Pinus; species Pinus tabuliformis. Next base: position 715,753,555 of record CM062813.1, on the reverse strand, counting down.
GAAGATGAAGTGGAAGAGTGTCGTGTTCAAGAGTGACTCGCTGCCATTAGCAAAATGGAATCTCTTCTTTTCCCAATTTCCCCAACCATACTGGTTAGTACCTCTTTATTTTTTATCAAGCTTGAGGAGGATAAATTATGCTTGATTTGTAATTTCATCCTTCATATGAATCCCTCTGAGTATATTTAACGAACCCTGAAAAGGAGTGGTTTAGCCTTGTCATGTTTGAAAATTTGATCACTATTTGATGTTTTAATGAGTCCATTGAAGCTAAAACTCGATATATTTTTCATGTTTAGAGAGTTTGAAAAAGAGGCAAAAAAGAAAACTCTAAAAGTCCCTTTTCATAGATAGTCCCTTAGGTCCGAAAAGGTAGAAAACAATACCCAAGAGAACCTGTTGTACTGGCTACAACCACCCTCCAAAATTTTGGCCTGCACCCTTTTCGGAGCCTCCCTTGAAGAGTTTCACTTAATGATTGTACACACTCGGGTTCACTCTGTGAGCTCGTGTGATTCTTTATATCTACCTTGCTTGTTCATTGCATTCAAGTCTTTGCATGTTGATGGCTAAGTCATGCTTGCGACCATGTTTTGGTTATGCTCAAAGTCTTCACTTCATATGTGCTTGTTGTGTTCACTATGAAAGCATCTATCACACTCACACATGGAGTCACATTCACTGTCACACAAGCGTCATCTTGATCAATGAATGATCAATAATGAGTATCGCGCTTGTCACTTACACCATCGATCAGTCTTGTTGAACATGTATGTCTAGATGGTTTGGTCGTTTCATTGTCAAGCCATGCGAGTGTGTTTTTGTATGATCACTTATGCATCTTTCAATTGTTCACACACTTAGCCATTTTGATCAATGTTCTGATGACCAGACTCCCCTCTGACAGTCGTATCATCATCCTACCATCGACTCGATTGGTTTTCAACCAAAACAAAGCAGAATCACCAAGCTAGTATTTTCAAGCTGCGCTTCCCGCAAGCAATCCAATCAACTCTCATGTTGGTCACCCGGACAGTCGGACCCAGAATTCACCTCGGTCTGACTCCTCTCAAAAATTTCGCAGAGACCACTGACCTCACCCTCTCAACTGGCTGAGGAAATTGCATAGACAGGTTAGATAGACACCAAGTGCTCGTCCTTGTCTCCCTCAGAAAATTTCATAGTTTTCCTAGTCAGTCATCACGACAGTCGACCAGTTGTTCATCTCAGAAATTGCACAATGTTCATGAGCAGGTCTTCCATTGCCTATCAGTCAGATCAGCTCAGAAATTGCGCAAAGATGATCAGCAAGCTGGTCTCTCGCCCTCAGTGTAGTTTTCCTTGTGAGCATCCCCTAGCAACAGACTGTTAGTTCCCTCTGCGAATTGCGCAGTTTTTGCTACTAATCTACCGGGTAGCCAATTGGCAGTTCCCTTTGGGAATTGCGCAGTTTTTGCTGCTAGTCTACCGAGTAGCCAACTGGCAGTTCCCTCTAGGAATTGCGCAGTTTTGGCTTCCAGTGACCCTAGCAGCCAACTGGAAGTTCCCTCTAGGAATTGTACAATTTTGGCTGCCAATGACCCCAGCAGCCAACTGGCAGTTCCCTCTGGGAATTGTGCATTTTTGGCTGTCAGTATCCTAGGCAGTTCCTCATAAAAACTACGCAATCCCTGCCTGTTGACCCTTCATGCATCATGGCCCGTTCCTCTGGAAAATTGTGCAAATATGGTTGTCTAGCCCCACTATCTGTTCGTTCTGAAAAATGCGCAAAGCATGTCTGCCTTACCTTCCAGTAGCTCGGATTGTTCCTCCCAAAATTTGCGCAATTTTGCCTCTTAGTCGAGCCAAACCTTGGAGATAGTAACTCTCGGCTCAGATTGCCCATCTCCATCTCTCAGTGACCCTTTCATATTTTTCATCAGCAGTTTCCTAAAGACATCATCCCGCATCACAACCTTTCTGCTTCTCCCGGTCACCTACATTCGAAATGATCATGTGTCATGGTAGACTAGGAGGTTTTGGATTTGATGGCATCTCGTCATGAGTGACTACAAGTACAGGTACACCAACAAACATGACAAGATGAAAAATGGGATGAACAAAGGGAGCACATGCAGAAGGACAGGATCACCAATAGACGAACATGCACCTTCGCGAACAGATGAGCCTGTCAAGCCTTCCAACATGCAACTAAGGAACAACATGCTAAAGCTTCATCAAGTGAACCAAGGACCATCGAAGACTCCGCGCACTTCACCATGTGGAGGTGAAGCTATGATACACCATGAAAATATCCATCACCCAGCAGCACTATAACTCAATATGCACTCCAGTAGCAACACTCATGTACCAGGATTGTCATGTCATGTCATGTCGAGTCACGTCATGAGTCATGTCACCCACATCTCCACTATGGGCCTATTGTCAATCAATGTGATGTAACATGGAAGTCCAAGAGACCTGCTTATTGAACAAAGAGTCATGTAAGTTGAAAATCCATGGAAGTCAAATGGTCATGAGGGTATTCGAACAGCCACAAGGGTCAATTTCACCCTTGGCTATAAATACCCCCTCATTTGTATATGGAAAGGAATTTTCACCTCAGCTCCTCCCACAAAGCCAAGAGAGTCTGTAATATTTTCTTTGAGGAGTAAGTAGTGGCTCCAACGCCCCACTGATGGGGTTAGTTATGTATGGTGTAACGATGTGTCTTAGAACTTTCACTTAATTCAGAAGCCTGTTAATAGGCCAACACATTTTCACACATGTATTGTATATGCTGTAAGAATGATCTTTAACACTTGTAATCCATGTTTCTTTAACCTGTGTTCTACATTGGAACTATTTCATTTGTTGTAATTCATAATCTATTAATGGAAATGTGTTGTATATGTTGTTAATGTTGTCATGTCCGTGTCGACTGCTCTACCGGACATCAGACAGGCCTTTCACCTGAACCTTGTTGTAACAACCGTTGAAATCATTTGAACTGCTCTGTGAGCATTGTACGTGTTATCTCACCTTGTATGTTGTCACTGCCGCATCCAAGTGGATTGCTCCACCGAAAGCTATGCATGTCCTGTTGTGTTGTGTGTTCCTAGCAGTGTTGGGACTTCTCCCAGTCGACCTGGAACTCACTCTCACCCTCTCCCTCGACAGTGAAAGAACCATTGAAACAAGTGACACTTACACTCACCAGGCATGTGAACCTCACTTCTCGAAGACAAAGTGAACCACTCTCATGTGGTGAAAAGAAAGAGTTGAGGCAAATCCTTAAGACATTGGCAACTGGGCCATCATACCGCATGGGACTCCCACACCAAATGGTGTGAGGTCTAGTTGGGACTTCATACCAGGGTGATCCCCTGAAAGTTGGCAGGTCCAGCACCGTTAACAGAGCCTCTTAGCCATGTTAGACTAAGTTATTTATTTTTCATAACTAGTCTATTTTAGTCTGGAAAAGGGTTAAAATTATACTTAGTAGGCATCTTTTCATTTACTTTTACGATTTTGAAAAGGCAAGTGCTCGACAATATTTTCATATTTTGGGAGTCTAAAAAGAGTTGAAAGAGAACTCTAGGGGGGTTCTTTTTTCATAGGTTTATAGATCCCAAAAAAGAGATAAAAGTATACTCTTTGGTCAAAGTAACATGTTCAAAACATAATGAAAACCTTCTAATAGCTATCGACCTACTCAAAACACCACAAGAAGGATTAAACATACCTGTTTCGTAGTAAAAATGAAGCATATCTAGGTCAAAATACTAAAAGTGAATAAAATAATGAGAAAATGACCATAAATATTCAAAATGACTTTTCATTTATACCATTTCACATTTTACCTTCAACAGTGAGTAGTTGGAGCCCTTTCTCCATCAATATTCTGCACCTAATTTTAGCCAATCCAAGGAACAATTTTGAGTGTTGTCACTTCTTGGTAGGAACTAAAACCCTTCTCTATATTTCCACGGTTGATTTTTGTGTTTTCATATAATTGTTTAAATGTTTTGAGGCCCCTGGGCTTCATAAAAAACTCCCTGGGACCAACACACACCCCCCAGTGTCGAAAATTGTGTTGCACCTAGGCAAAGGAACATTGCAAGTAGAGGTGCAATGCTCTGGTAAACACTGTTGGGGTGGGTTGGGTGCATTTCTCTAAGTTTTCTTTCAGTTTTGCCTCAAATTTTGTCAAGTTTATTGCATGAAAAATAACCTAATGGATTCCTTGTTGATGCGAGAACATGAGGAATAAGATTTGAACGTGGAAAATGACCATGCTACCATCCAAGCACTCAAAAATTGTGGGTTATTGAAATTCTTTTGGCTTCCCAGTATAAGGTAACAGTTAGAGTTTTTGAAATACCTTATTTTTTCATGGGATAATTAGGCACATGCGTTCAAGTTTGGGTAGAATATACTCAAGATACAGGTAGAGGATATTTATTTTCTGATAGGATTGTCAAATAGAGGTGCCCTGATCTCTCTTCTAGATGGAAGAAGTGGTGATGAGATGGTGAAAGACTATATCGCTACCTATTGCAAACCTCGAGCCCTTTCTACTAGGGATCGAAATATTAGAATAAAGTATGTAACCCATTTACCTTTGAGAATGATTTTGTTTATTATTGCAAGATTGGCAGGCAGCTCAACACTACATGTAGCAAGCAGATAATACATTTAGTATGGGATAGAGTATTTAGAGCCAACTGTATTCAATTGAAGTGAGGGTGTCTTGGTCAATTTGAAGGAAAAACATACTAAAGAAAATGAGGGGAAGTTGAAGAACATCGAGTATGGGGTGATCTTAGTCTCTTTTTCTCTAGAGTAGGTGTCATCACTATAGCCTCATTAGATTGTACTTGATCCCATCGATTCGAGGACTCTAAAGATGAGGAGGTGGATAGACCACATGAGCTAACATGCAGACCCATCAGTGATCATATTTTCAGTAGCCTTATTTGGGTGGTTCCGCAGACAGTTCATCATTATTAATGATTATCCTAATGCAGGGATGGATTTCCATGATTATCTCGAGTTCGAGTTGCTTTAGGGTGAGCAATGGGATGCTTCAAGTAAGATACTTTGACCATTAATTTTTTTAAACTTTTATGATTTTATTTGTGTTTTTTGATGTTCCCGAGACTAAACTATTAGATGTTTTCATGTAGATGTTGGACCTATTCAACTAGTAGGTGTTACATATCTTTGTCGTACAGAGAGACAGCCATAGGAGGAGGCAATAGGACTAGTACAGGTCACTGTGGTAGGACAGGATGCGCTACGGGACCTTCAGGCAACTAAGATCCTATCAGAGGTGGAGCGGCACATGGAGGGGCTGACACTTGATATTAATGAGACAGTGGTCGATCATCTTCCATTACGACTTCAACGATGCACAATCAGAGTTCCTAGTCGTATTGGTCAATTATTGTGCAAGATAGCTCATGTAATGTCGTTTTATCACGAGCACCACTGATTTTTCTACTTAGATGTTTTGCATGTAATTTTTATATGGGTGTTGTAGCCATATGTGTCTCAGGGCACACATTTTGTAAAACCAAACATAATATCTCTATATATATAGTGTTTCCTAGTTCTTATTATGCTTTCAATATGATGTGATGTGAATTGAAAGTTATTTACATTGTAAATGTCGATCTAAAAAAAATTAGCTAGGGCATCTGCTAATGTATTAATATTTATAGAAATATGTTCGTATCGTATGAAATCAAAATGTCTTTCCATAAGATGCACTCTAAGAACCATGTGAAGGATGTTGGGATTTCTCACTTAATAAATATTAGTGAGTTGTAGCACTACCAGTTGTGAGTCAAGCTTGATGACTATATGACAAATACCATGTGAAATAGAATCATATAGTAGCTCGACCATTTCACAATAGTTAGCGATGTTGTTAGTTGAGCGAACAATGAAAATCCCTTGCATGCTCACTAGCTTGCCATTTGGAGCAAAGATAGCCCACGTTGTGGAGGATAGGTTCTAATTACTATGGCTAGCACTGTCAGCATAACCAATATATGGTTCGAGAGAGGTTGACATCTACAATAAAAAAGTAAAAAAAATCAACAAAAACCATGGAAAACTCTGAAAAACACACTATAAACACACTCAACGCACCTATAGACAATATGTACATAGTGTACCATGCATGGGATCAAGCATAGTATTCTTTGAGGTACAACCCATTTCTAGGTTGTGCCAGTGGAATTACATTGAGGTCTACTAACTTGTAATCCCCTTTCGCAAGGATTCACTTGATAGTTTGTGGGCCCAACCACATAGGCTAGAACTTTCATGGACCTAACTTATCGGCCTCCTAGTCATATAAGAGAACCAAATCTCCTCCAAGAAGACTCTAGGCTTGACACTCTTGTCATATTGCACTTTGATGTGTCTTTTATGAGCTTCATTTTCTAATGTGGCATTGTGTCAAGTTTCATCCAAACAAGCTATATGTAAAAGACACTCCTCCTTGACAAAAATAGCAGCAACAAGTTCAATAACTAGTTTCAGTGATGGAATTTCGTATTCGATGGGAAGGATTGCTTCCAGACCATACACGAACTAGAAGGGTGTGAATTGAGTAGCAGTCCTAACTGAGGTTCACTATTCCAACAAGGCAACATAGAGAAGTAAGTTCCAATCTGATTTATGGACCCCTATCATGCATTGAAGCATAGTCTTAAGAACTTTGTTAATCGCCTCAACTTGTCCATTAGCCTGAGGATAATAGGGAGTATAATTTTCATGTGAACGTCCCAATTTGGTAGCTAATTCGGTCATCATATGATTTTGAAAGTGCTTCCCATCATTTGTAACTATTTCTTGTAGAAGACCAAACCTAGAAATCACATGGTTGAAGAAAAAGTATGCATTTGTTTCATTGGTGTTATTGAATGTAGGAATCGGTTCGACCCACTTAGTAAAGTATCCAACATCGATAATAATATATCCATGCCCCCTGACCAAATGAGGGTTACATGTCATAAAGTTGATACCTCATTTCGCAAGGGACCAACGATGGCAAGGGGATGCAATAGAGCAAGCAGAGCATAGATTTTACAATCATAGATCTGACACGCATGACACTTCTCTGCCTCCTTGAGAGTGAGGAACCTTTGTAAAATTGTATCGATACCACAACGATGAAGTGTGTCATTGATAATCACGTAATTTCGGGCTTGGTACTAGATACATTGATGCTCTGAGCGAGACGTATTAGGCCGGAAATTTTGGGTCTAGAGATAGATCAGAAAATCTCCATAACAGGGGTCAGATGATGATATCAGAAACAATGACTCATCTGGGATGGAATCTTCAAGTGTAGATTCAGCATCAAGGGAAGGGGGATCGCACATTAGCTCAGAAAAAAGAAGCATTTCTTCAACTTGGATTTGATGAATTCTAGTTCAAACTCTTGGAGAATAACAATCCACTTACAGTATTTCCCCCCCAACAATTGACGTGACAATATCTATGTCATAGGGTTTCAATCCAAAACAATCATAATTTTATGAAGAAAGATGTAATGGTGAAATCTATGGATGGCTTGAACAACCATCAAAGCCAAATTTTTGACATGATTATATAGGATCTCAGTATCATTGAGGTTCTGACTCAGATAATAAATGGGATGTTCAGTCCCTATGTCGTATTCTTGGACCAACACCATAGCTATAGTAGAGATGGTGGCAGCAAGTTATAGGAAATAGTCGCATTGATAGTCAGGGGGATATAAGAGAGATGCCCAAACTAGTACATATTTCAAGCCATCAAACGCTTTTTGTGCAACATCATCCCAATGAAAGGGAATCTCCTTTTTCAGTAAATGAGTAAATCATTTGGTCAGTTCAACATAGTTAGGGACGAACCTTCTTAGGAAGTCAGCTTTCCCTTGGAGTCTTTGTAACTGAATGTGGGAGGAAGGCGCAAGAAAGTCAACAATTGCCTGGACTTTTAAAGGATCAATACGAATTCCTTGTTTCGAAATGACAAAACCAAGGAGCCAACCAGAACTGACACAAAACACACATTTGTGCAAGTTAAGTCGAATATTATAATGTCTACAACGAAGAAAAATGGTCCGTAAATGCATGGGGTGATCAACCTAATGCTTGGAGCGAGTTGGGAGATCATCCAAAAAGGGTTGCACGATATGCTTGATTTCATGGAAAGTGTAATCCATCAAATGTTGAAATGTGGCCCCTATGTTCTTTAAACCGAAAGGGAGCTTTATATAAGCAAAGTACCCCAGGGACAAATAAATGCAATTTTAGGTTTGTCTGCTAGGAGAATGTTGATATGATTATAGCCCGAGAATCCATCCATGAAAGAATAAATCTCTCAACCAACACATTCATCAACAATATGGTGAATAAACGAGGTCGGGAAGTTGTCTTTCGGATAAGCTCGATTTATGTCCCGATAATCAACACTTACTCGAATTGTGCCCTGTTTCTTCATGACAAGGAGAACTTTCGATACCATTTCAGTTAGAGGAACAGGTTATATGAAACTAACCCAAAGGAACTTTTCAATTTTAGCTTTTATCCCAACAACCTTCTCGGGAAGGAACAAATGAAGGCGTTGCCAGACGGGTTTGGCATCAAGATACATCTTGATTTTGTGCACTACTATGTTTGGGTCGATACCTGACATCTCTTCATATGTCCAGGGAAAGACATGTTTGAAATCATGAAAAAGGGCTTGATAAATCTCGATTTCAGATGAAGAACAAGATGCTTCGATGTATAAATTTTCAACTACTTCTAGTTTAATCAAAATATCAAGAAGAATTTTTTCTTCGATATTCGAAAGGTTCCTTTTAGAGTCGATCTCATGAATGGAGACAAAATCTGTAGAGGGTTTGAAAAAAATAGGTAGGTACACACAACTGAGGTTATCTTAAATGGTATCTAGGAAGGAGGGACAAGGACGATATTCGTCCCACGACGCATCGTCTAACCTCGTGATCTCCATGATGCTCTTGTCGGTAGAGAATGTACGCAAGAAAGGATTAGAGGGAATTCCATAATCCAGTTATCGGTCTAGCTAATTGATCAAAGAAAAAGTATGGGTCTCACAAGCTGAGTAGATGTCTTTATAATCTTGCTCAATGGGGCTAAGTGACATTGAGTCACAAATTTTTTTTTGGTAGTTTCATTAGGTACAATCCATGGATCAGACAGGATTGTAGAGGATGATATCATGTTGATATAAGAAATCAAAGGGGAGGAGCTAGGAAGGAGAGGGGTAGGGAGTCAAAAGGTTCCCATAAGTGATGAATCCTTCAACAAAACAAAACTGACATGTTGATAGGTGTTAGCACTCCAAAATTTCCAAGGTTTTTTCAATGTGTTAAAAAGAAATATCGGAGGAAACTACAAACCTACTATGGAGCTTAGGATCTAGCCTTCCTAAACTCAAAGAGGGCTCTCTCTATATGATTTAACTTTTTTTATTTTAATGGATTTTAGGCTAGTTACGTAGGCTTAATTGGGTTGATTTTGATTGTGTTGGTGGAATTAGTGACTTATAGGAATAGGTGCTTTTCCATTTTCCATTAGGCTATGGAGTCACTAAGGCTTTGAAAATAGAACAACAACAAATTCTAGAGAAAATGTTATAGGGCAATATATGTGAGAAATAACAGATCTCAAGGCTAGATGGTGAAATGACTTTTCAATCGGGATCAGAGGGCAATTAAGAGTTCTCTAAACCGGATATCAGGAGAAAGCATAGAAATGTATAACAGTAAAAGTAGAGTGTAATATTTAAGCAAATTCTGCAGTAACATCCCTATTATTACATTTAGAATTAGAACACATATGAATTTATGGGATACTTAGAAAAGAACATGAACACATGAAATTTGTACTTCACTAGGATAGCTCAACACATGAATCTTGTAAAGAAGTTCCTTTATAACTTTTCCTATCTATCAACTGGAATTTTGGTACAATAACCCTTAGGTAATAGATGAGTCAGCTACAACCATATTTATAAATCCACCCACAATACTTCAAATTATGAAGTATTTATACAAAAAACTATTACAAAATATCCTAAGTGATTTAGGAATTCTTCAAGGAAAAAGAAATATCTTCATGCAAGAAGATAGAGACACCTAGGAGACTAAAGGCTAGTTGTCCCTACTTTTATTGATTTTGTTGTTTGTTGTTTTGATCTTTGGCTTCTTTCTCTCTTTTGTTGATGCTCTAGCTGGCTGTTTTTTATGATGTTGAGTGTCTTTTACACAGGCTTTATCTTTAAACTCTGTTTTTTACTTTTAAACTCTATCTTTCATTTGATACTCTTTAACTTAACCGATCTGTTACTCTTTATTGTTTTACCTTGATTGCTCTTTACTGCTCTGTTTTCATTGTTTTACCTTTCATTTTCACAATAAATCATTCAAATTTTCCCAAGACTATGCATCTAGTAATTTAATCTTTACCATTCTTCTAAAGATTTCATCAGCCTCTATGATAAAGAGATATTTTACCTCATGGTGGAGGTAAAAGAGACTCTCAAAAGTCTGATAGAGCACTTTTCCTACTGGAATTCCTTTCATGGCTAAATTGTTTACTTGTTCCTTTGCCACTTCTCTGATTTTCTTATCATATCCTTCATGCTTCATCAATCTGTCATTGATAACCAAAGGATTTGGCAGGCCTTTCTGCCTCAAAACATCAAATTTCACCACAAATCTAGTTATTGCAAGCTCCATGATTTGACACTTGTCTTCAAGTTGTACCATCAAGTTCCTCTTGGAAATTACCTTTCTCACTTCTAGAATTGTTTCAGTCTTGTCACTTATGCCAATATCTTCCAATTCCTGTTTGTTCTTGGAATTAAGAAACTTAATGATTTCATTGGCCTCCTCTCGCTTCTTACCAGGTTTGTCCTTAACCTTTTGAATAGCTTCAGTTGATTCCTTGATTAAATCCTTCAGCTCAAAGATGACTTGGATGGATGGCCAAATATCATTAACAGAGTTAATGATATTGGCCCATAACTGCTGCTTTTCTTGGGAAAGTGGTTCTTTCAATGTCAATTTTTTCTCTAACTTCTGTATTCTTTCAGTCAATCTGTTTGACTTCTGTGTTTCATTTTTATGCATGATTTGTACCAACTTCTTTTCATCTTCTAGACTTTTTATTTGATCTTTAAGTCTATTTATTTCATTTGTTTGGATGGACATATCCTGCATAGCTTTGATTAATTTACCTGCTTCATCACTAGGATGAGCTGCTGTTGTTGTTGAATCTATTCTTGATGTAGTGGCCGATATAGTAACTATAGGAATGGCATTGACAATAACTTCTTCCATGCTGACCTTGTTTTCCTACACCAATTTGTCCATCTCATTCTCCATTTCTTTTAATTGAGCTATCAACTGAAGGATGAGATTCATCATTTCATCCTTTTGGGCTTCATTCTCCAAAACTTATTTTGCTTTTGGATGTTCAGTAGGAGGTAATTTCAGCTTCTTCTTCAATGCAACAATGTCTTCATTCTTCTTTTTTATGAGTTTTTCTTCTGCCATGATGTCATTTGGATTTTAGCCAATTTGAATAACCAAGTCTTCTGTGATTTAATTATGTTATCCTTTGCTTGTGAGGATGCCTTCTCTAGTTTTAACTGTGCTTTGATATTCTCTAGAGAATTTTGTAGTTTTTGTACACTCATAGCTTTGTTGGTCATAGTTGAGTATAGAATTTCTCCTCATTTCTTATGAAACTCAATTTGATCTATAGGATGAACATCTTTGGTAGGAATCTCAGAATATATATTTTTGTAATCTGTCGATGACTTAGGATGTTGTACTCTGGGCTGCAAAAAGGTCATCTGCATTTTTCTTGTCTTATAATCAAATGCAGAAAGTAATCTATTCTAGCTGCCAGGAGTCTACTTCAAGTACTGTGAATATATTTTAGCTTTTATTTCTTCATTTTTGGCCTTAATATCTTTGTATCTTTCTTTGATGTTTATTTCTTTGCCCATTGGTCCACTTGAAGAAGAGACTTCAACACTATGCTGCTTCTTGATGATCTAAGCACTAGAAGTTGAAAGCTGATGCGTTTCATTTGAAACTAATGGAAGTGCATTTTCTTTAATTACAGTGTCTGTATCAATGATCTCAATTGTATCAATTACTTCTTCTTGCTCATTTACTAGATTCAAAGTTGTTCTTTTTCTATACAAAATTTCAAATTTGTTATATGTTGTATCTTTGTTTGAGCAAGAACCTTCCTCTCTAGTCCTTTTTGCATTTTTGTCCTATAGGGCTAGAGTATGTAGAATGGAACTAGTATCCATCTACTTCTCCATATCCTGTAAGGTGTTCTCCAACCACTCTAACTAGTTGGCATATCTTTCAATCTTTGGCTTGGACTCATGCATAAAAGGGCTCAGTTTTAACTTGATTCTCAGTTTGTTTGTGACACCCAAAGGATCATACTACCATTTGAAACTATCACTAAACTTCATTTCCTGTAAACATCTTTCTGCTTCCTCTCCAACATCCCTATTATTTCAAATAAAAGGACCAAGATGGTTCTTGATTTTAATCTTTGTTTTCTTCTTGGCTTATAGAAAATTAACATCATTTGAATTTATGATCTGCCTGATATATTCTAGTGCAAATATCCTCATGGGGAGATATTTGGGCAACTTATATGGAGTGAGTTGACATCCATACACCCTAATTTCAATGTAGTTTTGGTATAAATACCAGTCTCCTGTTCTACCATGTTTTGACAACTGTAAAACTGTATTTATTTCATCACTGACCCTGGGTTTATTGCTACTGCTTAGCATGTTAACAACTGGGTGAACAAATGAATCAATGAAATCCTTGTAGCTGAAATCAATGGAATATTTTTGGATTAAGGGTGTCTAAAGGATAACAGATCTAGGATTTCCCTTAGTGTTCATTTTTTGGATGTTAACTGTAAACCTTTCTAATTGGAAATATAGAAACATATGGAATAATACTGAATAGTATTTGAATACTCTTTCATCTAGAAATATGATCAATTGATCATGGATTATGTCTGCTAAGAATTGGGAAAAAATGAAAATTGTAGCTGGAGGGTTGCCTGGGAAAAAAATAGAAAGGAAACCAAGTATAGGTTCATCTACATGTTCATCAGTAGTATATCCTAGAATACATGACAACATGGTTACAATCTATCTGGTTCTCTCAAAGAAAATGGTGACAGAATATGGAGGGATGTTTGTAGGAACTTGAGTTTTTTCTAGGAGGAAAGTCTGAAAAAATTGGGATCTCTTGGGAAGGTTCAGCTTTAAGTATAGATCAATTAGTTTTTCAATAGAAAATGGGGCTTCATTAGGCTTTGGATGGATCTACAACATTTCATTTATTGATCTTGCAGTGATTGTGAACAAAATTTGTTGGTTAGGAGAGACTATGGCTCTTTGACTTGGGAAATAGCAGAGTAGGCATAGGTGGATGATTTCAGGGAACTGATATACCTGTGTGAACAAGCATTTGGGTAAATTTGACTCCCATAGTTGAATATCATCATTTTGGTTGAGGAATTTATCTTTGCTCCAGCAGTAGAGTTTTAACAGATTGTTAGGGGAGGCTGTGTCTTTGATCTGGAAATCTCTATCAACCAATGGGAGGTGGTCAATATCTAGGTGAGGGGTTTGTAGGGGTTTTGCATTCAGAATTATTTAAGAAGCCATAGATTTGTTTATTTTATTCAATTTATCACTAGCTAGCTTAAGAAGTAGGCTTAGGACCTCTGGAAAAGTGTGAAAAGATGAATACAGTTTGCAAAAAGGGTTTTGGATGCAACAGTGGCTTTCTTTAGGCCAATAAGGCTTTTAAATTGGTTCAATTGATTAACCTATTAGAAATGCTATGCAAAGCTTAAGTACAGGCCTTTGGCACTTCAGGAATACCTAGAAAATGAAACTTTGGTATGCAAAAGGGTTCTCTAGGGGAAGCGGAGGATTTCTAAGGCTTCAATGGTCTTTATACTACTTCAAATCGGAGTCGGCAGCGTCTTGTGGTAGTAAAAGTTTGAATTCTTGTTGTAAATGGATTAAAATAGTTCAACATATATTATGGCACTTTAGAATAGGTTGGAAAAGGTTCTTTTCTGCAATCCTTAACTAAATAATAGTGAAAAGATTGGAAAGGGCAACTTCTTTCGTTTTTAACCAATAGTGGTTAATCTTTGGGAACAGGGTTAAATTTAAATAGCAAGGTGGTTTCATCTGATGTGAGGAAGCGGTAAGGTGGTTTATCGCACGCTTAAAAGTGGTATGGTGGTATTATTTTGGAGGATTTGATATAACGTGGGGCTACCACGTAGAAAAAAGGTGGGTGGGAAAACAACTTATCTCGCATACTTTTGTGATGTTAAAAGTCAGACATTGGAGCGTGTGATATGGAATGCGGGCTATTGGATCTGGAGGTGGGTGATCAGAGGGTTATTGGGTAGCAAAGTTGTGAGGGATGAGTCGTGGTGTGGGGTTGGGTTAATTAAAACGTAACGTAGTTAATTAAAAAGTAAATACGAGAATTAATATATGCGATGAGGGTTAATAAAATGTGGGACCTGGGAAGATATTACAGCGGGGGTCTAATAAAATAAACTATAGTTTATCAAATGAAAATGGGGGTTTTAGTGTGTTAAAATGAAAAAAGGGAAATCGATAAGGGGATAATGATTTTTAAAAGGAAATGTCTAGGGAAGGGTGTAAAATAAAGGGAAAAAGGGTTATTTTACAAGGGAAAATGAGATGAAATCAGGGAAAAGGTAAAATGAAGGGGAAGGGATCTTTTTACAAGGGGTAAATAACTTTGGAAGGAAGTTATTAATATGAAATAAACCAATTGATGCTTTCCATGCCTTGTGAAAATTGCTTCTACCTACCCATCATTTACCCTAACATTTTTTCTTCATTTACTGGGTGCATTTGAGCTTGCTGACCCTTTATTTCATTTTCGTTTGTAAGCAAATTATCTGATTCTAACCTTATGACTTTCCAATGGCTTAGATTAAATTTTTGATCTCATTATTATTCTCTACCTAACTACTAATCTGCCAAGATTAAACAGTTTGGCTAGATCTTTATTCTCTATCTATCAGCATGAAATTTAAAGCATGAATGAATCAAGATTAAAATATTTGACCATCATGGAATGTGGCATTTTTGACAAGCTGCACACAATCTTATTTTGCAAAGTAAAGTAAAAAGTAGTGGCATTTGAATTTGCATCACTTTTAGAATCTATTTTCTATCTCTTTTTGGTGGGGTTTATACTATATACTCTTTTTTGATCCTTTTCTTTTATTATTCCTTTGATTTTTCTTTTAGGACTTCACCCTCTTTACCTTTTTTATTTTTAATATGGGAAAAAATTTTGGAGAAAGAAAAAGTATGTACAATATTACACAACTAATCATAATCAATTCAAAATTATGAATCATATTATTATAGGACCTACTAGCACTCTAGTAAACTCTCCTAGGTTGTAAATTGGAGATGCCTGGTAACATGCAATCTTCAATATTGTTCTTTGAGCTATTGGAATAAATGATGGTTTGGATCAAGTTAGATAACCATTTCAGCTCTATTCTCACTCAAGACATGCATGAACACCCCTAATAACACAAGGCTTTAGACCACAAATGCTCAATAGTTTGTAGATTTTATGGATAGATGGGGAATATTGATAGTACCAGCAAATTGCATACATGAACATATATGAATGGCTAGCTACAGGCAACAAATGAACTCACTGAATATACTAGAAAATGCATATATAATAACACATATAAATTGCTAGCTACAGGTAGCAAAGAAGCTTGCAAATCTAATACATCAAAGTAGAGATAAGATGACAATTACCTTGCTTTAAACAAAAAGAAAACCTGAAAAAATTGTTCAAGTGCAAGCATAGAATAGAAGAGAAATGGACATTGAACATATAACAGAAAAAGAAGCTTGTATTACTAAAGAATGCAGATGAGAAGCTTAAAGGAACAAAGGAGGAATAATCTCCAAAAGTTGAACCCTTGTTACATCTAGTTTTCTGCCTTTTATAGGCCCTTTACAATGCTCCTAAGCTCTCTAGAAGGATTGAAGTCTTAACCTTGTATGATCTGTCCCTTAACCATTTGATTCCCTCAATAGGCAGGCATGGCTAGGAGGTTTATCTCTTTCTGACAGAGGAATAACCACATTCATATATTTTGGGTGCGCTGGCAGGGAGCTCTCTCTTGACAGAGATGCCCATAATCACTTCTGTTGATTTCGGCTGTGTCGCGCTATGCTGCTCCATGATGTATCTGATTCAGGATGTGTTGTGCTGTAGATGCCCATGATATTTCTGTTTCGGGTTAGTTTGGCATGCTTTGTTGCATTGTAGATGCCTCTCGGCCTCGGTTTCTCTTCAAACTGTTTAATAATGAGTGTTTTCTATTTTACATAGAAACCATTGTAATGTTGTAAACTCCCGCCAATTTTTGTTCCTTTCAGACTTTAAAATTCCTAAAAAATGATTTATTTACCCATCGGGTCCACCCTTTGGGTCACTGTCACCTATCGCAGATGGCCCGGTCCCTTTGTCCCCTTCGTATTTTTGTAATATGGAAAAAACTTTAAAAAACATGAAAAAATCGGCCTTTGTGGACCTAAAAACATATATATATTTCACCTCTAAAAAACATCGGGTCCTGACTTCATCACTATCGATGCTGCTAAGGTTCCTGTGTATTTCGTTACATAGCGAAATACATGGAAAATACATTAAAATGGCCTTTCACGGATTTGAAAATATATCCATTTATCGCATATAATTACATCGGGTCCACCCATCGGGTCGCACATATGTCCGTGACTAGGCCTCATCCCCAGGTTGACGCCGATAGCGATATTGCGATGCGATAAATCACAATCTTGAGTCGCTCATTCCCTGGTACTTTATACAACAGAACATGTGCTTCTCGCCGATGCAACCCGCCGATCCAATCATCGACGATCGTTGATCGACAATGTCATGTGCCCGCCTTTCGATTATCCCCTCTGTCCTGCCGATATGCGATTTTCCGCTTATATCTGGGCTGTTGATCGACCAGATCTAACGACTGCTGTGTGATTCCCAGTTTAAACCTGCAATAAAGGTTTTTCCATGTTTTTAGAGTGTTTTGAGCCTCCTGATAATGTATTTCCACCCTTCCAAGGGCTTTCCTCCCTCGACCATTTCGACTTTGAACGATCCTTGAGAGGATTTTGAAGAATTTTGGGGCATACTTGGATCCTTTTTTGGACCATTTGCCCACAAGGCTAACACTGGCTCCCTCTGGGGATGAAAGCCTCCCTGTGAGGTTTCAAGAACTGCAGATCAATGCCTTTCCTATAAAAACAAAAATTAAATCTCCCTTCTAGTGTTCCATTGGGCATGGAGTATATTTTGTAATGAAATAAAAAATTGGAAAAACATATTTACAATAACAAGGCCTTAAAGCCTTAAATGAAATAAAGTTTCAAGAACCGCCCATTTACTGGGCTACCAAAAGTATCTTTTCCTTCCAGACTGTGCAGGATGAATGTATTGTTTTGTTGAATTTGAGTGATGACAAAAGGACCTATCCATAAGGAGTCAAACTTGCCATGATTTCCTCTCTTTTCCTTAAATGCATCCCA
Organism: Pinus tabuliformis; assembly: GCA_031772625.1. Lineage (NCBI taxonomy): Eukaryota > Viridiplantae > Streptophyta > Pinopsida > Pinales > Pinaceae > Pinus > Pinus tabuliformis. The sequence continues at coordinate 715,735,843 of CM062813.1, read as the reverse complement.
TTTAAGAACCTAATCACCAATTTGGAAATTGTCCACTTTTGCTTTCCTGTTAAAGGTTTCTTTGATTTTCTTCTGATGAGCCTTTGACTTCTTAATCAGCTACTCTCTGATATGTTGTAGTTCAACCAGGTTATTCATTCTTCTTACCATGTCATTTTCTTCATCTTGTTCTTCTTGCAAGAACTTAGCCACAGGGAGAATCAGTTGGATGGGGAAAACTGCATCAGCACCATAAACCAGATTAAAAGGAGAATTCCCTATGGATTTTTTAATAATAACTCGGTCAGCCCATAGAGAAAACTTCAGCTTGGAATCCCAGCTATTTTTGTTGTCCTCTAAGAGCTTTTTGATTACCCTTACGAGTCTCTTGTTAGATGATTCTGCCAAGCCATTTCCTTGAGGATAATACAAGTTAGAATGCACCACTTGAATTCCCATGGATTCAGTCATGTCTCAATTATTTGGCCTTGAACGTTGTTGCATTATTAGTGACTAGTTTGGTTGGGCAACCAAATCTAGTGAAAATATTCTCATTCAAGAACCTTATGAAAACTTGATGATTGGCATTCTTAGAGGGTATAGCCTCAATCCACTTGGTAAAGTAATCAGTGGCTACTAAGATCCATTTGTGTTGGCCACTGGAATGTGGGTTGATCTCATCTATAAAGTCCAAGCCCCACTGCTGGAAGGGACCATTGACATGTATTGGCTTTAAGGGCAAAGATTTTAGCTATTGTCCTCCTGCAAATCTCTGACATTTGTCACAAGATTTTACAAAAGAAAACACATCATAGAACAAAGTAGGCCAATAATATCCAGCCCTCAAGATTTTGTGAGCTATGGTTTTCCAATAATGATTCCCTCCACAAATGCTAGAATGAAACTGGTGTATGACCTCCAGAGATTGTTCTTTATCTAGACACCTCAAGTGGATTCTTGATGGGTCTTTCTAATAAAACAGATTTTTATTAATGTGGAACTTGGCTGATCTGAGTTTAATGGCATGAGCTTGACTTGAGCTAAGTCCTGGAGGGACTTCTAGTTTTTGCAAAAAATGAACTATGTTGTAATACCATTCACATGTGACTAGATTTTCAGCCAAAGACTGATCCTGCTTTTGCTCTTTTGTTGCTCCCTCTGCCTGCTCATAATCTGAATTTAGACCCATGGAATTTATATCTAACAAGCTGCAATTTTCTTCAACCATAAGTTTAGCCAAGCCCTGGCCTTTGACAAGCTTAGTGGGCTTCACCTCTATGTTAAACTCTATGAATTTTGCAATCCATTTAGCTCTCTTCCCATCAATATCTGGCTGAGTTAAGACATCCTTTACTGAGGCTGAAGGTACATATGCAACTACTTTGGAATGCAGAATATAAATTCTGAATGCCTTTAAAGACTTTATGAGAGCATAAGCTTGTTTTTCGATAAGGTCATACCTTAGTTCAACATCCCTTAAAGTTTTGCTGAAAAAGGCCACAAGGTGCTCTATGCCTTCATCATTTTTTCTGCAACAGAACTGTCACAAGTGTATCATAAGAGGCAAAAGAGAAGATACAAAACTCCTTAGTGTAATCTGGGCTGATTAGAGTGGGAGCTTCCATGATAGCTTGCTTGATGGCTTCAAAATAGCTTCTTGAAGCATCTATCCATTTTATTTATGCTCCTTTCTTCAGCATGGAAGTGATGTGCTTTACAAGCTCTGCAAAGTTTGGAATGAACCTCCTTACGAAGTTAATCTTACCTAGGAAGGATTGAATGTCCATTTTTGACCTTGGGATGAAAAATGTCTGAATGGCTTGAATCCTGGCTGGATCAATCTTCACACCTTCAGCAGAAACAATATGTCCCAGAAGTTTTCCTTCTTCTAGAGCAAACTGTGACTTCTTTGGGTTGACTGAAATTCCAAACTGTCTGCACTTCAGAAAGACTTTCTTCAAATGTTGTAAATGATCTTTGTGGCTGCTGGAGAAGACTATTATGTCATCAAGATAAATAAGGACAAACTTTTCCTTCTCTCCCACAAAGGCTATGTCCATGGCCCTCTGAAAGGTAGCCCCAGGATTCATCAGTCCGAAGGGAATCTTGGAGTACATGAAAGTGCCCCAAGGAGTAGTGAAGGCAGTCTTTTCCCAATCTTTAGGATGTACATCAATCTAATTGTAGCCTGAAAATCCATCTCGGAAAGACATTAATCTAGCCCCTGAAACTCTTTGTAGCAAGTGTTCCATCTTGGGCAGGGGATAGTTATCTTTTTTAGAGTGTTTGTTCAGATTTCTGAAGTCATCACAAAGCCTGATTTCTTCATTTTTCTTTCTTATTACCACAAGGTTAGCTATCAATTTTGAATACCTTAGGGGCACTATAATTTTGGCATCCAATAGCTTCTTGATCTCTTTCTCAATCAAAGGCAATAAGAGAGGGTTGATAGGTCTTAGCTTCTGCTTAAAAGGAGTGGTATTCTTTTCCAATGGGATCTTATGCTGAATGATGTTTGCGTCATAGGTTTTAAGATCGTTGTATTCCCAGGAAAAAATGTCAGTGAATTGCCTCATAAGGGTGTAGTACTTGGAATTTTGGGTAGAGGACAAATGCATGGACATATTTATGTTTTTTAGATGGGCTAGGCTCCCTATATTATGTTTACGAACAACAGATTCATTTTCTGTTTCGGCAGGCTTATATGGCACATCGTTTTGGTCGAAAAGCTTCTCTAGAGGCACCAATCCTTTTGGTATGTGATTACTGGGTAGCTGGACGATGCTTCCTTGGCTGATCTCAGTTCTTAACTTGGGCTGGCCACATTCTCCCATGGCTTCATTTTCCTGATCAATATGCATTTCAGAAAATTCCTCCACAACTTGAAAAAATCTGTTAATTTCCTCATCGTCTTCAAAAACCCCCTAATATTTTACATTGTCAGGCAGAGACGGTCTGTATTTTACCTGAACTTCGTATGTCAATTTAGGAGGAAAAGGCGGAATAAACATGCTAGCAGAGACAGCGAGGGAGTCGACAAGTTGGTTCTTCATTCTTGGAATATAAGAAATGTTGAAATCATTAAAAGAATCCTTGAGCCTCCATACCTGATCTCTATATGCCTTCAGCCTTGGATGCTTAGCTTGGAATGTTTTATTTACCTGCTAAATAATGAGGTCTGCGTCTCCAAACACTTTCAAGCCTTTGATACCCATTTCTTTAGCAACACTTAAGCCCAGAATTAAAGCTTCGTATTCTATGATGTTGTTTGTGACCTGAAAGGTTAATTTGAAAGATAATGAATATATTCCTGTGTTAGCGACACAAGGACCACACCTGCCCCTGCGACTTCTTTAGAGCAAGCGCCATTAAAAGACATATCCCAAATCTGTGGGTTTTCTTCCTCAGCGATCTGGCAAGCTGGTTTCCTAAGCTGCGTGGAGGCCAACTGAGATTCTTCAATATGAAGGAGACAAGCTCCAAAATCAATGTCGATGGAATATATGGGATGATTGGTGGGATTCTTTTCATCACTGATTATATAAGCCAACTACGCTTCTCTGTATAATATCTTGCTCTCACCTCCGAAAATTGGGATAGTAGCATAATACAGATCATTTTGTAATGATCCACCTAATCTCTTGATCCAACCTCTGGAAAGTAACATGCCAAACTTGGGAGGTAAATCTGCTACCACAATGTCCATCATCATGCTTTTCATAGGCAGTTGAGACAAAGTGATGGCTAGGTCCTTGATTAACCCTAGACATTTCACTTTTCTAGAGTCAAAAGAAAACAGGTCATGATAAGGCTTAGTGAAGTCAAGACCCAACTCATCCATGATAGCCTTGGGCATTAGAATATGGCTGGCTCCAGTGTCCAAAAGGTAGTTGTTGTTAAACAGACATGGTCAGCACAAACATATGAAAAGATAAATCATTGAGTACATTTTTATTAACAATAGATGTACATTTATAGTACAATAGGTGACTCTTGGGATTCAGATCCCAAGGTCTCTTGGACTGCTTTGTCCATTCAACTTCCACGCTAACCCTTTAGGATTAGGTGTCCAACATTCCCCCCCTTAATCCGAAGGGTTATGTATGAGTCCAAGAAAAGAGCTGTAATACAAAATGTGCAAAGAATGCATGGCAGCACTAGGCTGATTGTGCTCTATGAAATGTTGGTATAAAGGGCGGTGGTTTAAGGATGACCACCAACACTGGAACACTTAGTGCAGTTCCCGGAACTCTTCCAAAACTGGCAAGAAACTGAAGTTTTCTGCTAGAGGAAGTGATCCTATTGTTTTAAAGAGGGAAACCTTCAACCATAAAAGGGAGGTCTCACCCCGCATAAAAGGTAAAACTTCAACCTAAAAAGGGAAGTCTCAACCTGTGATGGTTTAAGGATAACCAACAACTCTGTAATTCCTGGAATTCTTCCAAAACTGGCAAGAAGCTGGAGTCTTCTGCTAGAGGAAGTGTCCCAGATCGCCAACTGAAGGCATGTTCAGGCATCTTGTCTCTGGCTACAACTCCGAAACTGGTGTGGCAGGTTGTGGCTCAGGCTCGCTTGATGTGGCTTTGAAGCTTGTAGATGACCATCATTTCCCCCTCTGTCAGGTACAAGGTGAGAAGATGGAGAAAACTCAACTGCAAGACTGTTCAATATTCTGGAACAAGTTCTGATATGTGTTTGGAATATCTTCTTGGCTGTTGATGCCCATTGCCAAGAAGCGATCCATCCAAGATGAATCTTTGTTCTTGCAGGACGTTTGTTTTTGAAGCATCTGTTTGAAGAATGGCTGGTTTTATGACAGTGCTCACATGGATGAAGATCAAAACAGTGATCTTTCAGACGGCCAACTCGATCACAGTGTTGGCATTTCACGATCTGTTGTTGTTGTTGCTGTGGAAGAGGGGCAGAGTCTAGAACAATTGAAGCTGAACTGTCATTAGGAGAAGGTGAACCGTCATTAATGAAACCAGCACTCTGAAACTGAATGGGCTTGGCATAGTCTGGAATATGAAAGGACAAGTCCTTGTCATATCCAAGACCGGTTCTGTGCTTGTTGTGGACAAGTTGTTCCCAAGGTCTGATGATGGGCTTGGGAAGTGCAGAATGAACCTCTGCATCTGCATGTAACTTTGCTGCTTTATTGGAATGAACAGTAACATTAATGACTTGCTGCTGATGGGTGGTTGTATCAATGTTCTGAACAAAAACAGGTTCAGAATGGTGTCTATTTTGATGTAGCTCTTCTTGCTGTAGCTGTGATTCAATCTGTAAAAAATCAATCTTTTCCTGTGCATTATATAAGCATGTCTGAATTTCTGAGAGAGATCTTTTGCTGATTTGTAATGTGTCATCAACAGTAGATTGTATAAGAGTTTTAAGGAACTGTAATACATCACTGGTTCTGGCCATTTATGCGTTAAAAACTGATCAAAACTACTACTTAATGCAGAAAAGTAGTACCCACTCACAGTGCACAGCAATATCCTTTATAAATGTCAGCAAATGATCAGTGAGCAACAAGAAGCAACAGGTAGAATTCGAAGATGCTGGAACTGGAATACCAAAAAGCAACTATAATTCTTTCTTTCTCAAAATTTGCAAGGAGTCAACAAACTAGATAATGCAGATTTGTTCTTATTGAAAACTTTTATATCTCAACACTTGATATAGCTTATCAACACTGTCTCTTGAATATAAGTTTTATAGAGTATCAAAAAAAAAACTGCAGCAATGTCTCTCAACTCCTCAAGCCAAAATGGATGGATCCGACAATGCTCCAGCAGCCCCCATTGATTTGACACAAGAAGGCCAGACAAATGTCTCTCTGTTTGGGAAGCCCAAAAATTATTGCACTAAAAACTTTCCACTATGAGATAAAGAGAATAGACTCGATTGTTGATCTTTGGACTCTCACGGATGAAACGACCTCGGAATAATCACATCCCTGCATACTTCTAGCAGACCATACAACAACTCTTTGATTAATCACATCAACTACATGCGTTATTCTCGAATATGTGCCTGCAACCCAACTACCACTTCAACTCAAGTGAAAATAGCAAATGAGAACATGTATTCTTTAGCCCGTCTTTGCAAGAGAGAAACAGCATGTCAAACACATAAATACAAGAACAAAATAGCTGCTCTGCTACCCAGGATGGAAATTCATGGGCAAATTGTTCTTCACAGAGTGGTTTGTCTGACTTTCAAGATTGTGGCGAATGCCTCTGAAAATTACACAGCCATTAAAATAAAATAGTACGAGATCCCTTAAAACTGGTTGCCCTCTTCAATATTATCTGAATGAGCAGAAATTACAGCATAGAAGAAAACTCCGACCTCGTCTTAGACTCTGGACGGTACGTGGACGTTCTAGTGAATATGGTTATAATTTGCGTTTCCCGTTTGGAAAACCTTGGATATAGTAAAAGACATAATTCGAATGGTGAAACTTGATCTTTCAGGTTTCAAATTAATGGAACCATCTCACTTCCGATTCGGTCTTAACATTGCAAGGGCACTTTTTAAACAAGGCGGTTTCAATGTGATCAGTAAAAAAGACGTTGAAATTTTCAGAAAGTTTCTTAAAAGCAATGATGTGAAGAAATATGGTAACCAGGTTAAGATACTGCTTCAAGGCTTTATAGGGGATGCAGATGCCCTGTATCTTAAGAAGAGACTACGTGCATCCACCGATTCCGGAAATAGAAGTTGTGCAGTCACAAATAGAAGCCGGGCAGTCAGATTCACCGCACCACAGGTTTCGAATTCAACTCGTATGATGGAGCCTTCATAAAAATAAATATCAATTCAATGCAGGTTTAGGGAGAAACGCAAGGAGCGACAAAATTCTTCAATAATCTCAAAGGTTTCCCATTTACGCGACTCAGTCAAAAGTCACCGCACGCTTTGTAATCAATCACATAAACAGATAAACCACAATTACGCAGAACGCCACTGGTTAGAATTCTTCTATTGGTCAACAGAATGAAGATAGATATATATTACCAGATTTATATCCACGATATCCTCGTTGCGCAACCAAAACTATATATATATGACCGTCATGTTAATACGTTGCACAAACAGTGTTTTTTTTTTTTTTTTTTTATAAAAACTTGGTTACGCCATCAAAGCTTCCACCTCTTCAATACGCAGATGCATAGATTGCAAACGCCAGACAGCGAGACACATTCAGGACCTCCTCCGGCTGTGACTGGTACCGTTACTTACCATCAGAATATCCGACCTCCTCCGGCTGTGACTGGTACCGTTACTTACCATCAGAATATCCCTCCTCCGAGCAATCCTTATGTCGCAACTACGCCGGCCACTGGATCTACTGGAAGGAGGCCTTAGGCAACACTTAAAAATTGGCCCGAGTCTTACAGACACAGTTATGGGGAGAATTGCACAAGGAACCAAAGTTCTTACTGAAGGTGGATATGAAAATGTTTTTCGAAGGACTTTTGAGACTATTCCAGGGGAAAAACTTCAGAAGACATATGCATGCTATTTGTCAACTGTGAAGCTTGCTTCTTACCCTTATCCCGGTCAGACTGAATGGAGTTATTACAAGGTCACCGTGCTGTTAAGCCAGCTTAAGGCTGTTAATCCCTCTGCAAACAGGATGAACCGACGGCGCCAGCTCAACTGTCAGGCCAGGTCACATTACAAAACGTAAACATTACAAAACACGCTGATCATTCACCGCCTTGGGCAGACGAGAGGACCCCCTCTGTGTCAATAGACTGCTCCCTCGGCGACGATTGGTAAACGACAGTGTGAAAGAAATGCACAGTCGTTACAAAAATTTAAAATACATTTCAGATCGCCACGTTACAGTGATAAACCACGATTTAAAATCGATTCAATATCAATTAAAATTAAGTCGTAACTGTGCTCCTCCTTGTGGGTTCTGACAGAGATTCCCCAAACCCAGTATCTGTTTCACTGCGCATATGTCCGTTTCAGGAGAGAAAAATGCGCGGAAAAGTCTGAGAGCAGATGCGTTTCTCAGAAATTATAATGAGACAATGGCAGTCGAGCAGACCTGAGACAGGCGTTAGGGCACAGTCTCTGGCAGTCAGAGAGCGCAGCGAATTCAGGTCAGAGGGGCAGCGAATTCAGGCAAAGGCAGAGCAGCGCATGGACAGAGGGGCGTTTCGAATCAGGTCAGCACAAAATTATGGGCAAAATGATGAGCAGAGGTGCAGGACTGACATGCACATAACAGGCCACAGAAAAACAAACGGCTCTGATACCATGTTAAACAGACATGGTCAGCACAAACATATGAAAAGATAAATCATTGAGTACATTTTTATTAACAATAGATGTACATTTATAGTACAATAGGTGACTCTTGGGATTCAGATCCCAAGGTCTCTTGGACTGCTTTGTCCATTCAACTTCCACGCTAACCCTTTAGGATTAGGTGTCCAACAGTTGTCAAGGATTTTATCATGAATAGTCAGAGAGACATAGAATGAAGGGGAGTTGTCTTCACAGTTTTCAATCATTGGGCTGAGGATAACAGCTGGCTTGTCATCTTGCAGATTTACATAGTCAGTAAAGGCTTGGATGGCTTTAGGTTTAAGGAACTCGAGGATGGATTTTTGAAGGACTCATTCTTCACTAGTTCAATCAGAGGCATAGGTATTCTTAGCTTCTGAATTTTTGATTGAAAATTGAAAGGAGAAGGGGACCTGTCGAGGCCTCTTAACTCATGAGCTAGAGCTTTGAGGATTATGGGATCAACTGGCAGTTGTTTTTGCTTATTAGCTTGCGAAACTGTAGGGATAGTAGCTCTTTGAACAGGAGTTTCCTTAGCATTATTTATCTTTGACCTTAAATTATATCTTTGCTGATCTACAACTTGTAGAATAGCTTCACCATCCCATTCCTGGCTGATCTGGTCATTGTATAATGAATTTTCATATGCAGCTGAGGTCAAAATGGAAGCATTGCCTTTGTCTTCTAGACAATGGATCTCATCATCTTCTTCGAACTGCTCTTCTTCCATGACTGCATTTTGAAAAGGAGCCTTCACCCTTTGGGCTTCATTTGCATTTTTGTTTCTTTGCAAAATCTGCAACTGCTCATTTGTTCTTCTATATGGATTTGTATTTGGATTTCTTGGGGCAAAGGTATTAGGCATTCTTCCTTTCCCTGGTTTCTTCTCAACCTTCCATTTAGAGATTTCAGAGGCTAATGACTCGATCATTTTGGTCATTTTATCTATCTTAGGATCAGAGGATGATGAAGGCTCGCCCCTCTGTCTTCTTCTATCAACATTTCCCTTGAGTTTCTCTACATCCATGATGTTGGATTCTACTTCCAAGGCTGCATCCTGCATGTCAGCTAAAGTATCGCATCGCCTCTCTCTCAACAGTAGGAAGAAATCATAATCAAAAGCACTGGCATAGGTGAGTTTAGCACGGGTAGTAGCGGGTTTTACTTCAGCTAGTATATTGTTGTACATACGGTTAAACCTCTTATTAAAATTAGACAGCGACTCACCATTTTCTCTCTTTAAGTTGCCAAACTCAGTGTGTTAGTAGAGGAGATCCTTCTTATCCCCCCAATGCTTTAGGAATGCATCATCTAAAGCTTCAATGTCTGCTATAGATCTTGGGTTTAGTTCTCTAAACCATTTTCTAGCCTCTCCATCTAGGCTTTAGACAAAGACTCTCATCCACACATCATCTTCACTAATGTCCAGATTATCAGCATAGCTATAAAATGACTCAAGATATTCTTTGGCAGTAACACCTTCAGCCCCAATGAACTTAGGCATATATTTCTGATATTCTCCAATAGGAACGGCATTCAAAGGAGTGGGCAGTATTATGGGTCCAAACCTAGCAGCTATGATTCTTTCCATTTTGGTAGGTGCTTGTGGACCAGCCATAGTTATGGTGGCTAAAAGAGTATTGGCAGTCTGAATGATAGAGGGATGAGGAGTGACTGACAGGACTAAAGGAGTGTGATGGATAGGAGGTGAGGCTTCCTTTGCACTTAAAGCAAAAGGAGAACCTAAAGAACAAGGAGCTTTATGAATCTCTGAAATTTTTTCTTCACTAATAGTGTTAGATGCTATACTCTCAACATGTATTTGTTCTATTACAAGCCTTTATTGATGAGATATAGGAGATTGTTTAGGTTTACTTGAACCTGATGCTCCTTTTTTCAATAACTTTCTTTCTTTGATGATATTTTCAGGATCAGACGCTGGGTCAGCTTGTAGTTTTTGAGAAATCCTCCGAGTATGCCTCACAAAAGAGCCAGAACTATGAAGTGGAGTCGCCAAGAGTTCGGCCTCTAGTAGAGTCACCAGATAGATGAATACAACCAAAAAAAATGCCCAGACTTTGTCTATCATCAAAGTTGGATCTATGTCATTTCCCAGGGAAGCTGAGCTTTAGTTTCCTCTCCCCGGAAACGGTGCCAATTATGTTAACACTCCAGGAAACTCTCCTAGGTTGTAAATCAGAGATGCCTGGGAACATGTAATCTTCAATATTTTTCTCTAAACTATTGGAATAAATGATGGTTTGGATCAAGTTAGATAACCATTTCATCCCTATTCTCACTCAAGACATGCATGAACACCCCCAATAACACAAGGCTTTAGACCACAAATGCTCAATAGTTTGTAGATTTAATGGATAGATGGGGAATACTGATAGTACCAGCAGCTTGCATACATGAACATATATGAATGGCTGGCTACAAGTAGAAAAGAATCTTGCAAACCTAATATATCAAAGCAGAGATAAGATGACAGTTATCTAGCCTTAAACACAAAGAAAACCTGAACAAATTGTTCGAGTGTAAGGATAGAACAGAAGAGAAATGGACATTGAACATATAATAGCAAAAGAAGCTTGTATTACTAAAGAATTCAGATGAGAAGCTTGAAGGAACAGAGGAGGAATAATCTCCAAAAGTTGAACCCTTGTTACATCTAGTTTTCTGCCTTTTATAGGCCCTTTACAATGCTCCTGAGCTCTCTAGAAGGCTCAAAGTCTTAACCTTGTCTGATTTGTCTCTTAACCATTTGATTCCATCAATAGGCAGGCATGGCTCGGGGGATTTAATCTTTCTAACAGAGGAATAACCGCAATCAGATATTTTGGGCGCGCTGGCAGGAAGCTCTCTCTTGACAGAGATGCCCACAATCTCTTCTGTTGATTTCGGCTGTGTCGCGCTGTGTTGCTTCATGATGTATCTGATTTTGGCTGTGTTGTGTTTGTAGATGCCCATGATAATTCTATTTCGGGCTAGTTGGGCATGATTTGTTGTGTTGTAGATGCCTCTTGGCCTCGGTTTCTCTTCAAATTGTTTAATAATGAGTGTTTTCTATTTTACACAGAAACCACTATAATGCTGTAAACTCCCGCCAATGTTTGTTCCTTTCAGACTTTAAAAGTCCTCAAAAATGATTTATTTACCCATCGGGTCTGCCCTTTGGGTTGCTGTCACCTATCGCAGATGGCCCGGTCCCTTTGTTCCCTTCGTATTTTTGCAATATGGCGAAAACCTTAAAAAACATGAAAAAACCAGCCTTTGTGGACCTGAAAACATATATATATATATATATATATATATATATATATATATATATATATATATATCTATATATATATATGTATGTATAGATATATATGTATATATATATATGTATATATATATGTATATAGATATATATGTATATATATATATGTATATATATATATGTATATATATATATGTATATATATATATGTATATATATATATGTATATATAGATATATATCTATATATATATATATATATATCTATATATATATATATATATATATATATATATATATCACCTCTAAAACACATCGGGTTTGGACTTCATCGCTATCGGCACTGCCAAGGTTCCTATGTATTTTGTTACATAGCGAAATACACAAAAAATACATTAAAATGGCCTTTCGCGGATTTGAAAATATATCCCTTTATCACATATAATTACATCAGGTCCACCCATCAGGTCACACATATGCCCGTGACTAGGCCTCGTCCCCAGGTTGACGCTGATAACGATATTGCGATGCCATAAATCGCAATTGAGAGTCACTCATTCCTCGGTCCTTTATACAACAGAACATGTGCTTCCCGTTGATGCAACCCGCCGATCTGATCATTGGCAATCGCTGATCAGCGGTGTCATGAGCTCGCCTTTTGACTATATCCTCTGTCCTACTGATATGCGATTTGTTTCTTAGATATAGGTCGTTGATCGACCAAATCTAACGGCTGTTGTGCAATGCCCAGTTTAAGCCTACGGTAATGGTTTTTCCATGTTTTTAGAGTGTTTTGAGCCTCCCGATAATGTATTTACGCCCTTCCAAGGGCTTTCCTCCCATGACCATTTCAACTTTGAACAATCCTTGGGAGGATTTTGAAGACTTTTGGGGCATACTTGGATCTTTTTCTGGACAGTTTGCCCACAAGGCTAAAAAGACCCTAACAGTGGCTCCACATGGGGATGGCGTTCCCTGGTGAAATGTCAAGAACTTTAAGATCAGTAGCCTTTGAAACTTTGACTGTTCTTGCCTTGTAACAGCTTTTCTGTGATCTATTTTATTCATACATATGATGCTACACCTTTCAAAGCTTAGGGCCTTCTCTTTGGGCTTCAACCTCAAAAGATAATCATTCAATCCAATCTAAACTTGGCAATGTTATGTACAATGAGAAAAGTAAAAAAAATAAACTAATGTTAATCTGGGGAAAATTAATGCTTCAACATTCTACCATTGACTGGTCCACCTGGTAGATTTGTTCCATCTAACTGCTTCAAGAAAAATGCATTGTTACCTCTGTAACCATAAATGATGTGGTTCAAAACCTAAATCAGAGCCGACATAACAATAATAATGTAAGGGAGGGTGTGATGGCGACCAGGCGACCTTGTCTGAGCGAGGGTTATGGTTAGGGTTTGTTTCTGCAGTCTGCGATCGAACCATCCAACTGTGCAACCGTCTCTCACCATCGCCGTTCATTGTTCACCACAACCGCGGGACTTTTGTTTACCTGCAGGTATCTTCACGGGAAGTTAATCACAGACATTGGAAGGCACTGTGACGGAGTGCTGCACCGTCCGTTTACCATCTGTAACTGTCATTTTCTCCCGTCTACTATCCGTTCCGAGGTGTCTGCAGATCCTAGGCGCAGCTGGCTATGGAGGATAACGAGGCCGTAGATTATTCGGAGGACCCATTGGAGGGGGTCTCCATCTGGCGCACTCCTCTTGATTCTTTTGGAGGTATGTACAACTCAAAACCACCTGAACTTTTTCCGCCGATTTCTTTCTGTGAACCGCATCCGCACATCCCGGTGGTCCTCCCGGACGACCCGCCGACCTGGCCTGCACTATCCACGCCCCCGCACTCTCCGGCTACCCTAGGGTTTTTATCAAGTTGTATTAACCCTAACCCTGGTTCACATCCTCCGGTTACGGGTTCCCAATCCCTCCAATATCTAAACCCCCCTAACTCTGGGCATGTTATTGGTATCCCTGTTTCCATTGGCCCTCCATCCAGTAGTTTTACTCTTGTACCTCCGCTCACTGGAATCCCTTCGACCTCCAGCTTTCTGGGTCCATCGTTTACCCCCAATCTCCCGACCCCACAGCAATATTTCACTCCCCCTTCTGAACGTCCCCTCAGAGACCCTCCACGGGGGCCAAAGAGGAAATATAAGTGATTTAAATCCAGAGAGGAGGACGTTTTTCTAAGGTTGGAAGACGACATCCACTGGGGTGAGGCTATGGACTTTGCGGATCGTGTACTGGTCGGCCGCATCAGGGGCCGCAACTACTTGGCTGCACGCTTGAAGCAATGGGCAGCGGAAGTCTGGGGCCACCATCTGGTAGAAACCCCCTTTGTGCAGACCTTCGTGCGGGGCTGGTTCGCACTCCGCTTCGCGCGTGCCGACCATACCAACTGGGTACTTTCATCATATTGGCATTTTGAGCATGTCCCTGTGTTACTGAAGAGATGGACTCCGTTATTTGACCCTGAAATGGAGAAAATTGGTATTGGACCTGTATGTATCCGTCTTCCAGGGTTTCCACTCCAGTACTGGTCAGAAGACATATTCAAAAGGATTGGCAAGGCCATTGGAGGATACATGGGTTATGACAAATCCATTCAGCAGACGGGTATGATGGCCTATGCCAGAATTCTTATCAACTTGGACACGAGAGGAGGCTTGCTGGAATACATTACCATTCAGTGGAGGGACACGGAGCGCAAGCAGATTATAGACTATTAAGGCGTTCCTTACAGATGCCGCAGATGTCACAAAGTGGGCCACTTGTACAAAGACTGCCCACTCCTCAAGAAATCGGCTCCGAATGGCTCGGAGGAAGCTACACCACAGCCTCTTAACATCCCCTCCGAGTCGCATCCTGTCAGTGCCCCTAGTGTACCGGACCATCCTCATCCTGCGGAGGAACCTCGGAGCACAGAGACTACTGGCAATGTTGGGGAGCGAAACGATCCGCCTCCATCCTCGTCGGCACCGGTGCAACCTCCTACCGAACAAGAGGACCTGGAGCAATCGGGTAAGTTCTCTAATCACTCTCCGTCTACTCCTTCTTTATGTATGACAATAGGCATATCATCTCATCTCTGTGCCCCTGCATCTGATCATTCTACATTACCCTCTGTTACCTTGGCATCCCCTTCATTGAATCATCGACTGCACACTTCTCTCATATGCTCTCTTCCTCATCCACCCCCGGTGGCTCCGCCCTCTATTATCTCTTTGACGCTAGCCACCTTATCTCTAAATTCATCTCCATCTCCCCCCCGCTACTCCTTGCGACCCCGTCTGAAGGACAGGGGACCTGATGCTTTTGGACTAGACCTATCCCGTTTGTCCATGTCTCTCAAAAATTCCCGTGGATGACCCTCTCGTATATCCAAAGCGAAGCACACAGCTGACGAAAAAATCGCCCTCGGGCGACAACAGACTATTCTCCGGGCCCTTAGAGCGAGGAATGGCCTAGCCCCCTTTCCCTCATGAAATTTCTCTCCTTCAATTGTCGGGGCTTTGCTAGTACAGCCAAAAAACTAGCACTTAGGAGACTGCTCTTATCATCTCAGATGGACTTCATTTTTCTTCAAGAGACCCTCTGTCAGGCCGAAACCCTCATACATACCCTCTCAGCCTGGTTCCCTTCCTGGACCTTCCAGGCATTGGACGCATCTGGCCGATCAGGGGGTTTGGCCATTGGAGTAAACAACAGAGTGGCGAAGATTACGAACACCTTTGGGGGAAGAGGGTTTATAGGACTTGACATCAGTGCACATTCTGCAGTTAGAGACATCTGGATCATTAATGTATATGGCCCTTGTACTGATAGAGCTAATTATTGGAGAGATTTATTTGAATCAGAAGTCTTTCAAGCAGACAAAATTATACTTGGAGGAGACTTTAATTTCTCACTTGGATATAGTGAATCATGGGGGAACTCGGCCCAGGTCGACACACTTACTGACACTATATCCGGTCTACTAGAGGACCATCATTGGGTAGACATACCATCTGCTAAACTCCAGTATACATGGACAAACAACCGATGTGGAGACCAAAGCCTGGCAAGAAGACTGGACAGATTCCTTATCAAGGAACCCCTGGTAAGCGAACTCCCCAGAGTTCGGCAATGGGTAGGCACAGGAGGAATATCAGATCACAGGCCTATCTTCTTGGAGGTAGATGACCTGTCCCATAAAATCAAGAGCCCCTTCAAATTTAATGCCGCTTGGTTACAAGATCCCTCTTACATCCAATTGGTGCATAACTATTGGCAATCCAATGCCATTAGAGAAGGAGAGGACTTATCAGAGGGGTTTGTAAGGAAACTCACATAACTCAAGAAGCTTAATAAGAATTGGGCACACCGAAAGCGCATTCAGGATGACTTGACCCTAAAGGAGGCTGAAAGGGTCATTGTTGAATATGAAGACTCATCTAATGGGACTTTACTATCCCCTGAAAGCAAGGAGACTTATACCTCCCTTATTGCAAAGCGCACCCAAATTCTGAAGGAGAGGGAAGAGAGCTGGCGTCTTAGGAGTCGAGCTATTTGGCTAACTGAAGGAGATACAAATAAAAATTTTTATCACAAGTTCGCAAATGGCCGCAAAGCAATAAATTCTATCTGGGAATTAAAGAATGAACAAGGGGTCACTGTCTCTTCACAGCGGAATCTGGCCAGGCTGGCTACAGAACATTTTAAAGCCATATACAAGGCCCCTTCAGAAGCCAACATACTGGAAATCATGAGAGTGGCAGAACTCTTCCCCAGATACATTGAACAAGAGGACGTGGAGGAACTACAGAAGGAAGTGACAATGGCAGAACTCGAGGCAACAATGAAATGGTTCAAAAAAGATAAGAGCCCAGGACCTGATGGATGGACCATCGAATTCTATCTAGCTTTCTTTGATCTCCTGGGCAATGATCTCCTGAGAATTGTCAAAGACAGCAGAAGCACTGGCCGTATATCATCTGCCATTAAATCCACCTTCATAGCTCTCATCCCCAAGTCGAACGCCCCTCAATCCTTTCATGACTTCCGTCCTATATCTCTCTGCAACTGCATCTACAAGATTATCGCAAAGATCATCGCTAATCGCCTCAAGCCCATCTTATCACATCACATATCAGCCGAACAATTTGCATTCCTGAACCACAGACAGATCCACGAGGCCATTGCTACTGCCCAAGAGCTTATGCACACCATGCAGATTAAGGAACAAAAAGGAATGATCCTTAAGGTGGATCTGTCCAAGGCATTTGATAGAACAAACTGGCTCTATATACGACTACTACTCACCCATCTGGGTTTCCCTTATGCCTTCATCAAATGGACCATGAGCTGCATCACTAATGTATCCTACAGTGTACTGCTAAATGGTGAAGCCACCTCATTTTTCACATCTGAAAGGGGTCTCCGACAGGGATGCCCACTTTCCCCCCTGCTATTTTTGCTCATTATGGAAGGCTTGAGTAGGGTTATCTTATCTGCACGCGATCGCCATCAACTAACTGGTATTAAGCTTGCGGATAACCTGTACCTTACTCACTTATTATTTGTTGATGACATATTAATATTCTTGAATGGCAGTATTGGAGACTCCTCTATACTCCACAACTCATTTCTTCTCTTTCAGCAAGCTACTGGTATGAAAATCAACAACATCAAATCCACCATTACTTCTTTTGGTTGTTCTATCAATGAAAGCACTTATGCACAGTAGCGTTTTCCATTTAACAGCTTGACCTTAGCGGAAGACATCAAATATCTTGGTTTTAGACTGAAACCAAATGGATACAGAATTTTTGATTGGCTATGGCTCATTGCCAAGGTGGAAAAGAGACTTCAGGTATGGTACCATAGATACCTTTCTCGAGCCGGCCGATTGATTCTCATTAAAGTTGTAATTGAAGCTACACCAGTATACTGGATGGTTCTCTCTTGGATCCCCAGAGGCATACTCAATCGATTACAGCATATATGCAGTCGGTTTCTTTGGAAAGGCCATCAACCGGGCAGAATCTTTGCATGGGTCAAATGGGATACCATTGCAAAGCCTAAACGATGGGGGGGCTGGGGCATCAATGTTGGCATTATGATTCAGGTGTTGTCCTTGATGGCAAATCCATTCAGGTGATAAATCAAGAAGGACGCAGGAAATATGTTCAGCACGTGCGTCCCCGCAGGTATACCATATAGAACCCGCGTCCAGGGACGCAGGCCAGCCGTTCAGGAGGTGCGTCCGCCCAGTGCACACATTTCAAGGCAGAGAAATGCATGTGGGGGTTTCTTGTGTGGTATCTAGCCGACGGTTTTGTGTTTCTATGGTGTCGTCTCGTGGTATTGTTCCATGTTTTGGGGAGAAGCTTGCCTATATAAAGCAAAGGAGTTCATTTGGATTGATCATCATCTTGGTTGAACATCTCTTGGTGAGATCTAGTCTAGATCTATAAGGGCGAATCTTCTAATGGACTATGATCTCTATGGCGCATGATCAGATCTGTGGATCTGAGTGTTTGGGTTGGTTCTGAAGTCCTCATATTTCTTATATCTGAAGGGACGCAGGTTCAGTGAAGAGCAAATGCGCCGGGACGCAGTGAAGTAAAAGCTCAGGTGCGTCTCTGAGGCAAGGGACGCGGTGCGACTGTGTTATTGGGTGCGTCTCTGAAGCGAAAGACGCGGTGCGATAGTGCTGTTGAGTGCGTCGGTCGCAGAAAAGCTTAGAAGAACAGTGCGTCTGCACGCAGAACAGAAGAAGGTAGACTGCGTCCAGTCGCAGGCCACAGAAAGAAAATATGCGTCCCTGTCTTAAGATGATCTGTTGACTGTATATTTCTGTTCATAAGGTGTTCTGGGTTATTTCTGTAATTACTGATCTGATATCTATAGTGGACTGTATCTGTTGTATACTTGTTGATCATTTGATTGTTCATGAAAAGAAGTAGGGGGTTGTAGCTCCCTTCCAGGAGAGACTGGAAAACGAGAGAGAGTTGTAGCTCTCTGCAGGTTACAGCCTGCGTGCTGGTAAAGGACTGCACCAGTACAAAATCATTGTAAAAAGATTTTCTTGAAAGAAGATAGAGACATATTGCAGCAGGTGGTTTTCTCCCGCATTGGGTTTCCACCTTACATCTTGTGTTCTTTGGTGTGACTGTCTATTTTCTTTATTCATGCTCATTATTTTATGGTACTGATATGCAAGAATAATTCAAAAGATCAAATAAGGAAGATTTGGTAAATTACTTGATAATACTGATTCACCCCCCTCTCAGTATTATTTTCAACAATTGGTATCGGAGCAGGTCCTTCAGAAAAGCTTGATCGCTTGAAGGTAGATCGTTCATCATGAGCAACTATGAGAGAGAAGCATCAATCAGGCCACCAGTTTTTGATGGGACAAACTTCAATTATTGGAAGGTAAGAGTTACTGCATATCTTCAATCTCTTGGTACTGAAGTTTGGGACATTGTAGAAACAGGCTATGCTTTTCCTTCAGCTACTCCTACAGATCCAGCTGAGAAAAAGACATATGAAACAAATGCAAAAGCAGTCAGTACTCTATTAGGAAGTATATCCCAAACAGAATTCATGAAGGTCATGCACTTCAAATCAGCAAAAGAGATATGGGACAAAATGATCACTAGCTATGAAGGAGATGAACAGGTAAAGGAAGCTAAACTTCAAACTCTCAGGATTCAATATGAGACTCTCAAGATGTATAATGATGAAAGTGTGGCTAATTATTTTCTTCGGGTAGATGAGATTGTTAATTGTATGAAAAATTTGGGTGAAGAAATAAAAGAGACTATAGTAGTTCAAAAGATTCTAAGATCATTATCCCCCAAGTTTGAATCTAAAGTATCTGCAATAGAAGAAAAGGAAAATCTCAAAGTTCTCACTATGTCTCAGCTACATGGAATTCTAACTGCTTATGAAATGAGAAAGGGAGGACCATCAGACAGAAGGGAGGCTGCTTTTAAAGCATCAGGGAAAGAAGATTACTATGAAGCAAGCCATGATCCAGAAGAAGAGGAAGAAGAATCAAATTTTGTCAGAAATCTTCAAAGGGGTTCTGGAAGGTTTAGAGGTAAGCTACCCTTCAAATGCTTTGCTTGTGGAAGAGTAGGTCATTATGCTGCAAAATGCTCTTATAAGGATAAAGGAAAGGAACCAGTTAGATGGAACAAGAAACAAAGCGCAAATAAGAAAAGCTACTACACCCATGAAGATAGTGATGGCTTATCAAACAGTGATGAAGATGAACAAGGTAATAAATATAGGTTGTTAATGGCATTTGAAGATGATGATTATGAGGATGCTGTAGATGTGGATAACCTTTATGATGAAATTACTAGACTTAAGAGATGCATAGAAGAAAAGAACATGATTATTGATACTCTACAATTCCAAATTGATGAAAAGGAAAAACATCTTGAAAAATTAGAAGGTGAAATTGTTGGTCTTAGAAAAGAAATTGAGAAAACAAAAACTATTAATCTCAAGTTTGTCAAAGGATCTGAAACTTTGGATGAGATCATCAGTGTGCAGCGGTCTCCACTAAATAAGACAGGTTTGGGCTATAATGGAGAAACTTCTCAAGCATCCACTTCAAAAAGTTATCTTGATGCAGCAAGAAGAAATGAGCAAGAACACAAGGAAGATCATCAGGTAAAGCAGGGACAAATGTCAAACAGAAACTATCAGGGGCAATCCAGCTTAAGGGTGAACAAAAGCCACAACCAGCCACAGGTAAAATCTTCTCAATTTGGTTCAAGAATAGATGAAAATAGAAATTACAATCAGTTGGCTGGTAGATCCAATAATCACAGAAGCTTCTTCAATGGACAATGCTTTTCTTGCCATAACTTTGGTCACAAAGCAGCTCAATGTGTTGCGTATAAAACAATCATGACTAGGGAAGCTCAAAAACAAAGAAGTATGACAGGGATTACAAAAAGGACCTATAACAACTTTTCAGCTCTTGAAAATGAAGTTGAATGTTCTATTTGCAATAATTTTGGACATAAAGACTTTGAATGCAGAAGCAGGTTTCCAGAAAGAAAGGTACAAGAGCAGAAAAAGGAACAAGCCTCAGGCGCCAAAACATGGAGAATAAAGGAACCTCAAACAGAAAGATGTGGGATAGCATTTTATGCAGAAGGACAAGAAAATCTATGGTACATTGACAGTGGATGTTCGAAGCATATGACAAGTGATAAAGAAAAACTTGAGTCTTATTCTAATTTAGAAAAGGGAAAGAAAGTCTCTTTTGGAAATGATACTCCTGCAACTATAAAAGGAAAAGGTATTGCTCCTTTAAAAGAAGATGTTAAGGCTGGAAATGTTTTGTTTGTTGATGGATTGAAGCATAATCTACTAAGTGTCAGCCAGATGTGTGATCAAAGAACCGAGGTTATATTCAGATCAAATGGATGCCTTGTTCGTGATCTTGATACAGGTAAAACAGTTCTCAAAGGAAAGAGAACTCCAAATAATCTATACATATTTGATGAAGGACAACAACAATGCTATCTAAGCAAGAATGAAGAGCACTGGTTATGGCATCGAAGGTTGGGACATCTAAGCTTCTCACAAATAAGGAAAGCTTGCAAATATCAGGCAGTTCGCGATCTTCCAGATATCAAAATTCCTGACAACACCATATGCAGATCATGTCAGTTTGGAAAACAAACCAGAACTAACTTTCCAGAGAAAGAAGGATCAGCCAGCATGCCTCTTGAGCTATTACATACAGATGTATGTGGACCATTCAGAAAAAGAACACCTAGAGGAGAGGAATACTTGATATTATTTATTGACGATTTCTCCAGGTTTGTTTGGTTAGGACTTATGAAGCACAAAGATGAAGCATTCGAAAAATTCAAAACCTTCAAAGCCTTGGCTGAAAATGAATCAGGTCACAAAATTAAGTGCCTCAGATCTGACAGAGGTGGGGAATTTACTTCAAATGAATTTTTAGATTTCTGTGATGAACATGGGATAAGGAGAGAATTCTCTACAGCTAGAACGCCTCAGCAAAATGGAGTTGTTGAAAGAATGAACAGAACAATCCAACAAATGGCTCGTGCTATGCTTGATGAATCAGGAACCCCCGCAACCTTCTGGGGTGAGGCTGCACATACTGCGGTTATTATTCTCAACAAGACAAATGTCCGGGTGAACAGCACTCAAACCCCTCATGAGCTCTGGAGTGGTAAAACTCCTTCGGTAAAGCACTTCAAAATCTTTGGGAGCAAATGCTATATCAAGAATACTGAGGAGCAGCTTGGCAAACTTGATCCTAGAGCAGATGAAGGCATTCTTCTTGGCTATTCTCCACATAGCAAAGCATACAAATGCTACAATAAAAGACTTGGCAGAATTGTTGACAGCATTGATATAGTGGTTGATGAAAAGGGATATATTCCTAGGCAAATACATCGTGAAGACATCGAAGAAGATGAGAGCTACCCTCAAAGACAGAATGATGAAGAAGAAGAACCTCAAGAAGAATCTCAAGAAGAATCTCACGAAGAAGCAGAAGAACGAACAAGAATAGAAGAAAAGACTCCATCCAGATATGTTCAGAAGAAACATCCAGAATCTCAGATCATGGGACAAAAAGAAGCAGGTATACAAACTAGAAGAACAGTTGCAGAAGCTTCAAGCTATTTGGCATTACTTTCCTCCACCGAACCACAAAATGTGAAAGAGGCATGCAAAGATGAATGTTGGGTAAAAGCAATGGATGAAGAACTTGAGCAAATCGAAAAGAACAACACTTGGGAGCTGGTTCCTAGACCAAAAGATAAGAATGTTATTGGAACAAAATGGGTCTTCAAAAATAAATTGAATGAAAATGGAGAAGTAATTAGAAACAAAGCCAGACTCGTTTGTAAAGGGTATGCGCAACAAGAAGGAATAGACTTTGAAGAAACTTTTGCTCCTGTTGCAAGACTTGAGGCCATCCGAATGTTCCTTGCTCTCTCAAGTTTTCAGAACTTCAAAGTATTTCAAATGGATGTGAAATCAGCCTTTTTGAATGGAGACTTGGAAGAAGAAGTGTACATTGAACAGCCAGATGGGTTCATTCTTGGAAATGATCCAAATCTTGTATGCCGATTGAAAAAGGCTCTCTATGGTCTCAAACAAGCTCCAAGGGCTTGGTACTACCGGTTGGACAAATATCTTCATCAACAAGGCTTCTTAAAAGGTTCAGCAGATAGCAATCTGTATATAAAAGTTGAAAATGACAAATTGCTAATACTTGTTGTGTATGTAGATGACATTATTTTTGGCAGCAATGAAGAAGCTATGAGTCAAAGCTTTGCCTCAGTCATGCAGAAAGAATTTGAAATGTCCTTGCTAGGAGAACTGACATATTTCCTTGGTTTGCAAATCCAACAGAAGGAAGGAGGAATCTTTTTATCTCAAACCAAGTATCTCAAGCAGATTTTGAAAAAATATGGCATGGAAGATGCAAAACCAGTATGTACACCCATGGTCACAGGATGTAGTCTCAGTGCAAATGATGAATCTGCAGCAGTACATCAACCAACCTACAGATCTATGATTGGAAGTTTACTATATTTGACAGGTACCCGACCAGACATCATGCATGCAGTTGGAATAGTTGGAAGATTTCAGGCAAATCCAAAGGAGACTCATCTTCAAGCAGTGAAGAGAATTTTCAAATATCTTCAAGGGACTCAAAATTATGGCTTATGGTATCCTAGAGATACAGATCTCACTCTTCATGCTTACACAGATGCAGATTGGGCCGGAAGCGTGGATGACAGGAAAAGCACAAGTGGCGGTGCATTCTTTATGGGCTCCAGACTGGTATCTTGGTTCAGCAAAAAACAGAGTTCAATTTCCTTGTCTACAGCTGAAGCAGAATATGTTGCTGCTGCATTTTGTTGCACCCAACTTCTTTGGATGATGCAGACTTTGCAGGATTATCACATCACTTGTACACCTCCTATTCCTATCTTATGTGACAACACAAGTGCAATCAGCATCTCAAAGAATCCGGTTATGCATTCAAAAACCAAGCACATACCAATCAAGTACCATTTTCTCCGGGAACAAGTACTTGAACAGAAGGTCAAGTTGGAGTATGTTCCTTCTAAGGAACAAGTTGCTGATATTTTCACCAAACCATTGCCCAGGGACACTTTTGAATACCTCAGGCAAAAGCTGGGGGTTGTTGATGCATCATCTTACTGTTGATCATCTTCCTATTGGTGGTATAGGCTCAGGGGGAGCACATAATGCATTGTTGGCATTATGGAGAAGGAGATCTTGGAAATAGCTGCAATATGTCTCTATCTCCTTCATGATGGATTTCTGGTTACAAATCTGGAGATGCATGAGCATAGGGGGAGCATACCCTTTGCCCTTGATGTCAAAGGGGGAGAATGAAGCTGAAGATTATGTGGTTGCCATCAAGTCCAAAGGGGGAGATTGTTGGCATTATGATTCAGGTGTTGTCCTTGATGGCAAATCCATTCAGGTGATAAATCAAGAAGGACGCAGGAAATATGTTCAGCACGTGCGTCCCCGCAGGTATACCATACAGAACCCGCGTCCAGGGACGCAGGCCAGCCGTTCAGGAGGTGCGTCCGCCCAGTGCACACATTTCAAGGCAGAGAAATGCACGTGGGGGTTTCTTGTGTGGTATCTAGCCGACGGTTTTGTGTTTCTATGGTGTCGGCTCGTGGTATTGTTCCATGTTTTGGGGAGAAGCTTGCCTATATAAAGCAAAGGAGTTCATTTGGATTGATCATCATCTTGGTTGAACATCTCTTGGTGAGATCTAGTCTAGATCTATAAGGGCGAATCTTCTAATGGACTATGATCTCTATGGCACATGATCAGATCTGTGGATCTGAGTGTTTGGGTTGGTTCTGAAGTCCTCATATTTCTTATATCTAAAGGGACGCAGGTTCAGTGAAGAGCAAATGCGCCGGGACGCAGTGAAGTAAAAGCTCAGGTGCGTCTCTGAGGCAAGGGACGCGGCGCGACTGTGTTATTGGGTGCGTCTCTGAAGCGAAAGACGCGGCGCGATAGTGCTGTTGAGTGCGTCGGTCGCAGAAAAGCTTAGAAGAACAGTGCGTCTGCACACAGAACAGAAGAAGGTAGACTGCGTCCAGTCACAGGCCACAGAAAGAAAATATGCGTCCCTGTCTTAAGATGATCTGTTGACTGTATATTTCTGTTCATAAGGTGTTCTGGGTTATTTCTGTAATTACTGATCTGATATCTATAGTGGACTGTATCTGTTGTATACTTGTTGATCATTTGATTGTTCATGAAAAGAAGTAGGGGGTTGTAGCTCCCTTCCAGGAGAGACTGGAAAACGAGAGAGAGCTGTAGCTCTCTGCAGGTTACAGCCTGCGTGCTGGTAAAGGACTGCACCAGTACAAAATCATTGTAAAAAGATTTTCTTGAAAGAAGATAGAGACATATTGCAGCAGGTGGTTTTCTCCCGCATTGGGTTTCCACCTTACATCTTGTGTTCTTTGGTGTGACTGTCTATTTTCTTTATTCATGCTCATTATTTTATGGTACTGATATGCAAGAATAATTCAAAAGATCAAATAAGGAAGATTTGGTAAATTGCTTGATAATACTGATTCACCCCCCTCTCAGTATTATTTTCAACAATCAAAAGGCTCGATCTTTTCTCTAAGGCTCTGGCGGCAAAGCTTGGTTGGCAACTTCTTACTTCAGATGGACTATGGAAAAAAGTTGCATATGCAAAGTATATCAGACCTATAAATGTATTGGATTGGATATGCAGACAACATGGACCATTACATAATATATCTATCATATGGAAGGTCGTTATTGGCACTCTGCCCCTAATAAGAGAAAACATAACATGGCGTATCAAGGCTGGTAATATGGTCCGAATAGGATGAGATCCTTGGGTTGGTTGCGGGAATACTCACAGACTCCCTGAAGATCTCATTGAACTACTAAATAACAGGGGTATCATCTCCATTATGCATATTGACGATCAAGCTAACTCCTCCTTTTTACAACAAGCCTGGTACAGTGCACAAGCACTTGATATCCCTGTTCAATGGCACTTTGTATGGGTTGAGTACACGGATGCACTCACGCAAGCACATATCAGGCTTACAGAAGGTACAGATGAGATCATTTGGGCATATGCAAAACACGGAGTATATACACCGAAGCTTGGCTATATAAGACTTATGGAATCTCATAAACCTCACTTTATCCATCCCGCATGGAAGGTAATATGGAAGCTTAAATCTCCTCCGCGTACCCGATTGCTTATGTGGAATGTCTTATTTGACAAGGTACCTATGGGCACCAATCTCATGAAGCGTTCCTTCCACGGTCCCTTTGGATGCCATCTATGTCAACAGGAGGAAGAAAGCACCTTTCATCTATTTCTGAATTGTTGCACTGCTCTGCAACTTTGGCAAGGAATCACATCCCACATTCCGCAACTGAATACTTGGCATGGAAGCAGCGTAATGGAAGTGTGGTAGAATTGGAATCGAGAACATTCTAGAAAGGCCATCAATATCCCTCTTCTTGCATGTTGGGCAATATGGATTGCCCGGAATCAGGCAATCTTTAACCTCAGAGCTCCTCACTGGCCTACCATCCTTCAACACACCATTTCAGATTATAACTTGATTCCTGAGGATAATAACCCGGGACCTGTACGCATCCTAAAACCCTTGGACATTGACAAAACAAAACCATGGGCTTTTTTCGACGGGTCTGCACAAGAAATGGGCTGTGGGGGAGGAGTTGTATTATATATCAAAGACACACACAGCTACAAAATTCAAATCCCCCTAGGCAGAGGAAGTAATAACTTTTCTGAACTATGCACTGCCAAACACCTCATTCACTTTGCCATTCAAAAACAATTTAGACATCTTCAGTTGTTTGGAGATTCCAAAATAGTTTGCAATTGGATGACTGATACATCACATTGTCATGCATTTACATTGAGGCACATTTTAGATGAGGCAAAGCGTCTGACTGCTTCCTTTGAATCTTTTGCTTGTCGTCACATCTACAGGGAACAGAACACCATCGCAGATCAACTCTCCAAAGAGGCAGCGCACAGGCAAGGAGACAATTGGCTGATACAGGAGGAAATCGAAGGGTCATTCTATCAGCATTATCATCGACCCTTTGATGATCAGATGGATAATGGGCACTAAAGCCCAATTACAGATCTACTTTTTGTCTTTTTGATGAATATAACTATAGATCTTCACTATGTTTAGTTTTTTGTACAGCACATTATTTTGACATAACAGTTATATATGGCTCTCTGCGTAGAGCAAACGACTCTTATATTGAACACTGATAGTATACAATTTTTTAGACTGCTCCCTGCGAGGAGACAACTGCTTAAATTTTGTTTATACAGCACTACAGACTGAACATGTTGGGCAAATCTGCCAATATTCAAATGCTTCGGCATATACAAAATGTAATTTCTTAATCTTAATAGAAATTACGACTTTTTCCCAAGGGAAAAAACCATAAATGATGTAAGGGCCTTGCCATAGGAAATCAAATTTACCATGGTTACCTTTTTCTTCTCTTCTAGAATCCCATTTGAGTACTTTGTCACCTATTTAAAAATCATCAACTTTGGTTTTCTTGTCAAAAATATTTTTGATTTTGTCTTGGATCACTTGGATTTGACATAGACTTCTTCCCTGGTTTGCTTCAAATGTATTATCTGATTTATCCTCCTTTGGATATCATTTGGTTCTACTAGCAACTCTTGAACCATTTTCATCACTGGTACTCCTAATGAGAATGGAAAAACAACATCCATCCCATATACCAATTGATAAGGAGATGTACCAATAGATTTCTTAGTAGTAAGCCTCTCTGCCCATAGGGCATTCACCAATTTTTTGTTCCAGGTTTTCTTGTTATCTTCTAATAGCTTCTTGATGGTGTTGATTAGGCTTTTGTTTGAATATTCTTCTAGTCCATTACCTTGAGGGTAATAGGCAGTGGAATGGCCTGGATGAGCTTTTGTGGGAATCCAAACCTAGAAACGATGTTGTTCTCAAGGAATGAAATGATGACAGAATTTGTGGCTTGTCTAGAAGGGATGGCTTCTATCCACTTGGTGAAATAATCAGTAGCTGTCAAAATCCATTTATGTTGGGCAGAGGATGGTGGGTGAATTTCACCAATGAAGTCTAGACCCCATTGTTGAAATGGCATTTCTGTGGAGATGAGTTTGCAGGGTAAAGGTAATAGTTTTCTCTTGCCTTCAAATATTTGGCATTTGTGACAAGACGTCACATATTTTCTGACATCTGCAAAAAGGGTGGGCCAGTAAAAATCTACCCTTAAAATCTTATCAACAGTTGTTTTCCAGTATAGGTGTCCCCCACAATTCCCTGCATGAAATTCCTACATGACTTTGTCAGCTTCATATTTTAATAAACAATTTAACCATTGTCTTTCCAAAATAAAACATTGTCTAAGATACAATATTCATTGCTTTCATTTTTAGTAATCTACTTTTAGTTCTAGATAAACCATGAGGAACTTGTAGGTTAAGTAAAACGAAAATAATGTCTGCATACCAGGGTCAATATATGAAAGCTTCATTGATTTGTGGAGTCACCATCTCTTCCTTATCATCTATAGCAGCAATGAAATTTATGTCTAAGGCTTGACAATTTGATTCAGCCATGAGTTTGGCTAAACCTTGGCCTTTAATCAATTTTGTAGGCTTGATATCAATGTCATATTCTAGTATGGTGGAAATGTATTTGCCTATTTTTCCATCAGGCCCATTCTGAGTTAGAATGTCCTTTACAACTAAGTTTGGAACATATGCTATTATGTGAGAGGACAGAATATATACTCTGAAATCATTTATGGCTTTCACTAAAGTAAGAGCTTGTTTTTCCATTATATTATACTTTAGTGTAGCATCTCTCAAAGATTTACTCAAGAAGGTGATGGGTTATTCATAACCCTCATCATTATTTTGCAACAACACTGCTGCAATAGTGTGTTCTAAAGCAAATGAAAAAATTATGAAGTCTTTGTTGAAATTAGGACTTATGAGGACACGTGTTTTAGTAAGGGCTTCTTTGATTGCTTCAAAAGATTGCTTAGCCTCTACTGTCCACATAAGTGTTGAATCCTTTTTCAACATGTTATTTAAATATCTAATTAGTTCTGCTAAGTTAGAAAATCTTCTAAGAAAAATTATTTACCTAAGAATGATTGCAATTCTCTAATGTTCCTAGGATGACTGATGTTTAGGATTGATTCTATTCTAGCTAGATCAATTCTAATGCCCTCTTTTTAAATTATGTGTCCTAGGAGTTTTCCTTCTTCTAATCCAAAAATTATTTTTTAGGATTTAAGGATATGCCAATTTTTTTGCATTTTATGAATAATCTTCTTAGATGATCTAGATGTTCATTATCTAATTTTGAAAACACTATGATATTGTCTAGGTAAATGACTAAAAATTCATGGATTTCTTTTGCAAAAGCTATGTCTATTTCTCTTTGGAATGTTGCTCCAACATTCATCAATCCAAAGCACATTTTCAAATACATGAAAGTTCCCCAGGGAATGGTGAATGCAATCTTTGCTTGATCTTCGGGTTGGACTAGGACTTGATTGTATCCAGAGAATCCTTTCAAGTAATTAAATTATGGATGACCCTACTACCCTTTGGAGAATGTGGTCCATTTTAGGGAGGGGATAGTTATCCTTTAGTGATACTTTGTTCAAGTTTCTGAAATCAACATAGAGTCTAATTTCTCCTGTTTTCTTTCTAGTGGGGACTAAATTAGAGACCCAATCAGAGTATCTGATGGGTGCTATGATCTGAGCATCGTACATCCTTTTAACTTCTTTCTCTATTAATGGCATAAGAACAGGGTTAATTCTCCTTAGTTTCTATTTAAAGGGCTTCTGATCTTCTTTAATTGGGATCTTATGCTGGATAATGCTGGTATCATAAGACTTGAGGTCTTCATAACTCCAGGCAAAGATGTCTTGGAATTATTTAAACAAGCTAATGTATTTTAGCTTTTCCTCTGGGGTTAATGACTTAGATATCTTGATGAGCTTAGGATTTTCCTCTATCCCTATATTTCATTCCTCTATATCTGATCTTAGAGGCTCCATTTAGGTTTCCGAGCTACATCATTGAAGTCAAAGATGTCTTCTTCAGGGGCTAATCCCTTAGGAAAAAAGTTGTCTTTGAGGTTTAAAACTTCTAATTCATCGTTGATTAATTCCTCAATTTCTACTATTTCTAGTTTATCTATTTCTAATTTAGTGAATTTAGTTGGTTCTAACTTATTTACATCATTTACATTTATTTCACTATTGATGGTATAATCTGATGTACAGTCAGTGTCTATATTACCATTTCAAAATTCTCCTTCAAAAACCATAAAATCACGAATTTGATTGTCATGTGAGAAAATTTGCCAATACTTTAAATTGTCAGGTATGGTTAGTTTATGCCATACCTCAATTGTGTACTGATGATTTCGCTGGAATGGTAACCTGCATGTGCTAGCAAAAGTGGCTAAGCTATGAGCTTGCATGTTTTGATTTCTTGGACTGACAACAAAGTCAGTTTCAAGGAAACAATTTATCAAGTCTAGGATAGTTTCTCTATAGCAGCTAAGTCTAAGCTTATTGGTAATGTACTCTCCCTTGACTTGTTTTATAATGAGTTCTGAGTCTCCGATGAAGGAAACTCTTTTAGCTCCAAGTTTTCTTATGATCTTAAGGCCTAGCACCAATGCTTTGTATTCTTCCATGTTGTCAGTGCATTTGAAGTTTAATTTGAAGGCATGTCCTTCTGAATGATCGTTTTCTAAATTATAGATCCATACTCCAGCTCCTATTCCTAATCTATTCACAGAGCCATCAAAATCTAAATGCCATAGAGACTCGTGTGTTATGTTTTCGCTATCAGGTTCTTTGTGTTTTTCTTCTAAAGTTGTTATTTCATCTTTGCCATTGTCTGAATTATACAAGATAAATGAGTCCAGATCAGAATTCATGGAATAAATAGGGTAATTATGTGGTCTTTCTGAACTAATTACCATGTATTTCATCAAGTTTTGTCAATAAATATTTCTTTTCTGTCCAAATATAGAAGTGGTAGCATATGAC
Source organism: Pinus tabuliformis (assembly GCA_031772625.1). Taxonomy (NCBI): domain Eukaryota; kingdom Viridiplantae; phylum Streptophyta; class Pinopsida; order Pinales; family Pinaceae; genus Pinus; species Pinus tabuliformis. The sequence goes on along the minus strand of CM062813.1, from coordinate 715,705,067 downwards.
ATGTCTAATTGCATAGATCCTTGTAATTTTTCTCCCCATGAGTGAGATAACAACATACCACATTTAGGTGGAATATGAGCAACTACTATGTCCATAACAATACCTTTTGTTGTCCATTAGACTAGAGTTACACTCAGATATTTTATCAAGCCTAGGCATTTGACTTGACTAGAATCAAAGGAAATCAGGTCCATGTAGGGTCTAGTGATGTCTAAGTTTAATCTTTCTATGATTACTTTAGGCATTAGGTTATGAGATGCTCTTGAATCTAACATAGAATTATGTAGGATTTTATCATGAACGTTTAAGCTAATGTACAATGGAGGAATACCCCCTTTTTGATGTTTTCCATTCACTTCTGGACCAAATAATAACTCAGGTTGATCATCATTAAGGTTTACAGCATCTTCGCCTTCACTTATGTCAAGTGTTTCAGTAATTTGTGCTTTGTATGATTCATTTTTCACCAGCTCTGTTAAAGGAACTAGTATTTTCAATTTGGCTATCTCAATTTTGATATTGAATGGCATTTGATTTTTGCCTAGTTGAATGATTTCATCTTTAGCAATTTGGGTTTGTGTTTTCTTGTCTTCTTTACCAGCACTTCATAATTCAGTTTGTGTATAAACATTTTTTATTTCAATTTTCTTGTTTGGAATAGTTTGAGTAGCAGTTGAAGTTTGAGTTTCAGCTGAAGTTATGTCTACAATTTTTGGGCTGGAAGCCTCCTGAGTTCCTCTAGGTAGAATTTGTAGAACTTTGGTCACAGGAGCTTCTGTTATTTTCTTAGTTTGGGTTTGGACTGATTTATTAGTAGGAAATTATTTGTTCTTTTTGCTTCTAAGGCTATATTGTTTGTGAACTTCATAGATAGAAGATTCATAACCTTTTTTGTAGTCAAAGGAATCTCTAGATTCTAATAATTGTTGTAACATGTACAATTCATGTTCTTCATGGGTAAGAAAAATGGAATCTTCATTGTTTATTCCCATCAAGTTTATCTGAGTGTCCTGGTCTTCTTCAAGCTGTTGTGAATCTTCAACATAATTTTCTTGGAAAGGTGGCCTAATTTGTTGATCAGGTGTACCTTCTCTAGATTTTCCAGTATTAGGATTTTTCCTAAAGTTAGGGTTTATGATTTGAGGTCCTTTCTTATTTTCCCATTGAGGTTTTCTTTCCATATTATATAATCTATCCATTAGATTTTCTAAAATTTCAGCTCAACTATCTATCTTAACATCTAAAGTGGATTTTTCTTCCTTAATGGTAACTCTCCTCTCATTCCTCATTCTAGCTCCTTTAGCCAACAAGTTAGCTTCTACACTAACTGCATCACTCTACATCTGTTATAAAGTTGGAGGGTTACACTAACTGCATCAAATCCATCTGTAAATTTAATCAAGGCCAAGTCTAGTGGAGGTATGATGTTCACTGGAATTGCATTGTAATTTTTTTTAAACCTAGTGCAGTAATCTTGAACAAATTCACTAGGATATCTCCTAATGTTCTCATATTCAGATAATATCTGGAGAGGGTTTTTCTTTCTTTCCCACCTATTTATGAACAATTGGTGGAAACCAGCTAAATCAGTAATATGGTCATCAGGTAAAGATTTAAACCATTTTTTAACATCCCCTGCCAGTGTTTATGAAAATAATCTCATTTGTACATCAGCCTCATCAACTTCATGTAACTCAAAATAATTTGTCATCTTGTTTACATGTTGTTGAGCAGTATACTGACTAGTACCATCAAACTGAAAAATTTTACTCTGTTAATCTTATGGCATAGGATGTAAAGGGGCCCTTAAGGCTAAAGGTGCATATCTATCTGCCATGGCTAAGGCTTTGGTTTGACTAGGAGGTAGAGTAGTGGTGTTTGAAGATGAACTTGGAAGGCTTGAAAATGAAGTTGAAATGTTAGGTTAGAGAGGAAGTTTAGATATGAATGGTTTTATGGAATGAAATGTGGTGGATATTATAGGTGAGGTGGTACTAAATGAAGTTGTATTTACAGTTTCTGGAAATCCTGTAGAGAGTTTAGGAGTAGCAACAGTTAGGGCAGCTAATTCGACTGACTGTTGAAAATAAGCTTCATTTATGTGCCTTATCAAAGTTGAGGTGTTACACAGTAATTTGTCACCGTTTATCACCGTCCCTGTTTCCCCTCTCCTGTACATTGGAGTACTCATTCCAAGACTTGTGAGAAGTGACATAACCTGAAACCACTTGCATTGTATTCCTCTAAGTGTGAGCTTCATATGCCCTGAAGACATCTCCTGCAACATACCTATAAAAATAGCCCTTTTTGCATTAGCGTGGGTCCGTAGTGTACTTCCCACGCCAATGGGGGAAATCCTCTAAAGAGGGTGCGCCAGTTGGCGCTCTGTCTCAGAGTCGCACTCACTCAAACCCAGTTGGGTAAAGTTTTTAAAGAACAAACTTCCGAAGGTTCTCCTTAACCCATTCACCAACTGAATCCATGTTGAGCTAGGATGGTTTTGCTTCGAATCTCCATAGAAGGGAAGTGGTTTGCCACCTTTCATGGAAGCTTCTTAGTGATAAAGCCAATCCCATGGAAATTGTGAATGATCTTATCTCCTTCCCCTCTATCTATAAAAGCTTGTCTCTATGCCTTGGGCAAGCTAGTGCTAGTGATAGTAAGAGTCCAGGAGTTCAAGAGATTGAAGTTGCAAGAGCCTTCTTTGCATCCATAAGGCTAAATCTAAGTGAGAAGATTCTTGTCACCAAGGAGAGAGAGGCTTGTTTCCCATCCCAACAAGCTTTGCAAGACTTGTGTAGCTGATCACCCAGCCAAAGGAGGATTCGACGTCAGAACTATGGTTGTATTCTTCTTTGTTGTTTATCAATAATAGATGACTATCATTATGGTTCCACTCTCATTGTCCTTTGTAATGATTGATGTTGAGTTATATCTTTTCTGACTGATATATAATTGCATCTATTGGATTTTATGCTTGTATTTGTGTTGTTCTTTGCATGTGCAGGTGTCCAATCACGGAGATCGTGGGGATCGTGACCGGCCGAAGCAAAGGAATGAGAGCGACGTCTCTTCTACGAATATTAGCGTTGGAATCCAAGTAGGTTCTCATCATCCACCTTTAATTTGCAATTAGGAACTTGCGTGATAGCATTGTTTGATTGTTGCTAGACCCGGTCTGGGCTAGTAGGGATCGCCTCTGTCCGCAGAGGGGATTTACCTCCACAACATGTGGTTAAAGCATCAAGTTTGTCAAAAGTTTCTATAACATGTTGATCTAAATCAGGATGTATAGTATTCTTCTTTGATTCAATAAATTGAATAAAAGTAGGGTCTATTACAGTATCATGGACTGAATTTTCAGATTTGGTACGAAACAAAGAATGCTCAAATGATAAATCAAATTGAAAATCCTCTAAGTTTGATAACTCTTTAGGAAGTGAATTTGCTTTGATTAGCTGACTAATGCTTTCTTGACTTTCTACTTTTCTTGGTTTTCTTAAAATTCTATCAGGATCATCAACAATTGTAGCAGGTTGTGGATCAGGATGAGCCCTGGTATAGTATGTTCTTTTAGAAGCCAGAATTTTAACTTATAAGGATGATCTAGAGCAACCCTTTGCAACCTTAGGATGAAAAATAAGGAAAAATTGTCTCCTTTAAGATTGATTTTAACTAGGGACTGAATTCCCCAGTATGGTCGCCACTATGTTAGCACTCCAAAATTTCCAAGGGTTGTTCAATGTGTTAAAAAGAAATATTAGAGGAAACTACAAACCTACTTTGGAGCTTAGGATCTAGCCTTCCTAAACTCAGAGAGGGCTCTCTCTATATGGTTTAACTTTGTTTATTTTAATGTATTTTAGGCTAGTTATGTATGCTTAATTAGGTTGATTTTGATTGTGTTGGTGGAATTAGTGACTTATAGGAATAGGTGCTTTTGCATTTTCCATTGGGCTATGGAGTCACTAAGGCTTTGAAAATATAACAACAACAAATTAAAGAGAAAATGTTACAGGGAAAGATAGGTGAGCAACAACAGATCTCAAGGCTGGATGGTGAAATGATTTTTCAATCGGGATCAAGGAGCAATTAAGAATTCCTTAAACCAAAAAATGAAGAAGGATGAAGAGAATCAATCGGGATCAGAGGGAAATTAAGAGTTCTCTAAACCAGATATCAGAAGAAAACATAGAAATGTATAACAGTAAAAGCAGAGTGTAATATTTAAGCAAATTCCGCAGTAACATCCCTGTTATAACATTTAGAATTAGAACACATGAATTTATGGAATACTTAGAAAAGAACATGAACAAATGAAATTTGTACTTCACTGAGATAGCTCAACACATGAATCTTGTAAAGAAGTTTCTTTATAACTTGTCCTACCTATCAACTGGAATTTTGGTACAATAACCCTTAGGTAATAGATCAGTCAGCTACAACCATATTCAGAAATCCACCCACAATACTTCAAATTATGAAGTATTTATACAAAAAACTATTACAAAATATCCTAAACTGATTTAGGAATTATTCAAGGAAAAAGAAATATCTTCATGCAAGAAGATAGAGACACCTAGGAGACTAAAGGCTAGTTGTCCCTGCTTTTATTGATTTTGTTGTTTGTTGTTTTGATCTTTTGTTGCTTTCTCTCTTTTGTTGTTGCTCTACACTGGCTGTTTTTTATGATGTTGAGTGTCTTTTACGCTGGCTTTATCTTTAAACTCTGTTTTTGACTTTTAAACTTTGTCTTTCATCTGATACTCTTTAACTTAACTGATCTGTTACTCTTTATTGTTTTACCTTGACTACTCTTGACTACTCTGTTTTCATTATTTTACCTTTCATTTTCACAGTAAATCATTCAACTTTTCCCAAGACTCTGCATCTGGTAATTTAATCTTTACCATTCTTCTAAAGATTTCATCAGCCTCTGTGTATTTTGCAAATGTAGGTTTGTTGATAAAGAGATATTTTACCTCATGTTGGAGGTAAAAGAGATTCTCAAAGTCTAATAAAGCACTTTTCCTGTTGGAATTCCTTTCATGGCTGAATTGTTTGCTTGTTCCTTTGCCACTTCTCTGATTTTCTTATCATAGTCTTCATGCTTCATCAATCTGTCATTGATAACCAAAGGATTTGGCAGGCCTTTCTGCCTCAAAACATCAAATTTCACCATAAATTTGGTTATTGCAAGCTCCATGTTTTGACACTTGTCTTCAAGTTGTACCATCAAGTTCCTCTTAGAAATTACCTTTCTCACTTCTAGAATTGTTTCAGTCCTATCACTTATGCCAATCTCTTCCAATTCTTGTTTGTTCTTGGAATTAAGAAACTTAATGATTTCATTGGCCTCCTCTAGCTTCTTACCAAGTTCTTCCTTAACTTTTTGAATAGCTTCAATTGCTTCCTTGATTAAATCCTTCTGCTCAAAGATGACTTAGATGGATGGCCAAATATCATTAACGGAGTTAATGATATTAGCCCACAACTACTGCTTTGCTTGGGCAAGTGGTTCTTTTAATGTCAATTTTTTGTCTAACTTTTGTATTCTTTCATTCAATCTATTTGACTTCTGTGTTTCATTTTTATTCATGATTTGTACCAACTTCTTTTCATCTTCTAGAATTTTTATTTGATCTTTAAAACTATTTATTTCATTTGTTTGGATGGACATATCCTGCATAGGATTGATTAATTTACCTGCTTCATCACTAGGATGAGTTGTTGTTGTTGTTGAATCTATTCTTGATGTAGTGGCTGATGTAGTAACTGTAGGAATGGCAGTGACAGTAACTGCTTCCATGCTGACCCTTTTTTCCTGTACCAATTTGTCTATATCATTCTCCATTTCTTTCAGTTGAGCTGTCAACTGAAGGATGATATTCATCATTTCATCTATTGGGCTTCATTCTCCAAAACTTCTTTTGTTTGTGGATGTTCAGTAGGAGGTAATTTCCGCTGCTTCTTCAATGCAACAATGTCTTCATTCTTCTTTTTTATGAGTTTTTATGCTGCCTTGATGTCATTTGGATTATAACCAATTTCATTAACCAAGTCTTCTAGTGATTTAATTCTGTTATCCTTTGCTTGTGAGGATTCCTTCTCTAGTTTTAACCGTGGTTTGATATTCTCTAGAGAATTTTGTAGTTTTTGTACACTCATAGCTTTGTTGGTCATAGTTGAGTATAGCATTTCTCCTGCTTGCTTATGAAACTCAATTTGATCTATAGGATGAACATCTTTGACAGGAATCTCATAATCTGTCTTTTTGTAATCTGTTGATGACTTAGGATGTTGTACTATGGGCTACAAAAAGGTCATCTGCATTTTTCCTGTCTTATAATCAAATTCAAAAAGTAATCTATTATGGCTGCCAGGAGTCTTCTTCAAGTACTGTGAATATATTTCAGCTTTTATTTCTTCATTTTTGGCCTTAATATCTTTGTATCTTTCTTTGATGTATATTTCTCTGTCCATTGGTCCACTTGAAGAAGAGACTTCAACACTATGTTTCTTCTTGATGATCCAAGCACTAGAAGTTGAAGGCTAATGAGTTTCCTTTGAAACTGATGGAAGTGAATTTTCTTTAATTACAACGTCTGTATCAATTATCTCAATTGTATAAATTACTTCTTCTTGCTCATTTATTGGATTCAACTTTGTTCTTTTTCTATACATAATTTCAAATTTGTTATTTGTTGTATCTGTGTTTGAGCAAGAACCTTCTTCTCTAGTCCTTTTTGTAGTTTTGTCCTGTAGGGCTGGAGTATGTAGAATGGAACTAGTATCCATCTGCTTCTCCACATCCAATAAGGTGTTTTCCAACCACTCTAACCAGTTGGCATATATTTCAATCTCTGGCTTGGACTCATGCATAAAAGGGCTCAATTTAAAATTGAGTCTCAATTTGTTTATGACACCCAAAGGATCATACTGCCATTTGAAACGATCACTAAACTTCATTTCTTATAAAAATCTTTGTGGTTCCTCTCCAACATCCCTATTATTGCAGATAAAAGGACCAAGTTGGTTCTTGATTTTAAATTGCGTTTTCTTCTTGGCTGATAGAAAATTAACATCATCTAAATTTATGATCTTCCTGATATATTCTAGTGAAAATATCCTCATGGGTAGATATTTGGGTAGCTTATATGGAGTGAGTTGACATCCATACACCCTAATTTCAGTGTAGTTTTGGTATAAATACCAGTCTCCTATTATACTATGTTTTGACAACTGTAAAACTTTCTTTATTTCATCACTGACCCTGGGTTGATTGCTATTGCTTAGCATGTTAACAACTGGGTGAACAAATGAATCAATGAAATCCTTGTAGCTGAAATTAGTGGAATATTTTCGGATTAAGGGTGTCCAAAAGATAACAGATCTAGGATTTCCCTTAGTGTTCAGTTTTTGGATGTTAACTATAAACCTTTATGATTGGAAATATAGAAACGTATGGAACAATACTGAAGAGTATTTGAATACTCTTTCATCTGGAAATCTGATCAATTGATCATGGATTCTGTCTACTAAGAATTGGGAAAAATTGAAAACTGTAGCTGGAGGGTTGCTTGGGCAAAAAATAGAAAGGAAACCAAGTATAGGTTCATCTACATGTTCATCAGTAGTATATCCTAGAATACAGGACAACATGGTTACAATCTGTCTGGTTCTCTCAAAGAAAATGGTGGTAGAATATGGAGGGATGTCTGTAGGAACTTGAGCTTTTTTTAGGAGGAAAGTCTGAAAAATTTGGGATCTCTTGGGAAGGTCCAGCTTTAAGTACATATCAATTAGGTTTTCAATAGAAAATGGGGCTTCATTAGGCTTTGGCTGGATCTGCAACATTTCATTTATTGATCCTGCAGTGATTGTGAACAAAATTTGCTGGTTAGGAGAGACTATGGCTCTTTGACTTGGGAAATAACAGAGTTGGAGTAGGTGGATGATTTCAGGGAACTGGTATACCTATGGGAACAAGTATTTGAGTAAATTTGACTCCCATAGCTGAATATCATCATTCTGGTTGAGAAATTTATCTTTTCTCCAAAAGTGGAGTTTTAACAGATTGTTATGGGAGGCTGTGTCTTTGATCTGGAAATCTCTAACGGCCAATGGGGGGTGGTCAATATCTAGATGAGGAGTTTGCAGGGGCTTTGCATTCAGAATTATTTGGGAAGCCATGGATTTGTTTATTTTATTCAATTTATCACTATCTGGCTTAAGAAGTAGGCTTAGGACCTCTAGAATAGTGTGAAAATATGAATACAGTCTGCAAAAAGGGTTTTGGATGCAACAATGGATTTCTTTAGGTCGGAAAGGCTTTTAAATTGGTTCAATTGATTAACCTATTAGAAATGTTGTGCAAAGCTTAAGTACAGGCCTTCGGTACTTTAGGAATACCTAGAAAATGAAACTTTCATATGAAGAAGGGTTCTCTAGGGGCAGCGAAGGCTCTCTGAGGCTTCAATGGTCTTTGTACTGCTTCAAATTGGAGTTGACAACATCTTGTGGTAGTAAAAGTTTGAATTCTGGTTGTAAATGGCTTAAAATAGTTCAGAAAATATTATGACGCTTTAGAATAGGTTGGCAAAGGTTCTTTTCTGCAATTATTAATAGAATAATAGTGAAAAGATTGGAAAGGGCAGTGTCTTTCATTTTTAACCAACAATGGTTAATCTTTGGGCACGGGGTTAAATTTAAATATTAGGGCAGTTTCATATGATGCGAGGAGGTGGTAAGATGGTTTATTGCACACTTAAAAGTGGTATGGTGGTATTATTTTGGAGGACACGATATAACGTGGGGCTACCACGTAGAAAAAAGGCGAGTGGGGAAAATAGCTGATCTCGCATACTTTTGTGATGTTAAAAGTCGGACGTTGGAGCGTGCGATATGGAATGCGTGCCATTGGATCTGGGGGTGGGTGATCGGAGGGTTATCAGGTGGCGGAGTTGTGAGGGACTAGTCGAGGTGTGGGGTCGGGTTAATTAAAGTGTAACGTATTTTTTTTAAAAGTAAATACGGGAATTAATATATACGATGAGGGTTAATAAAATGTGGGACGTGTAAAGATATTACAGCGGGGGTTTAATAAAATAAAATATAGTATATCAAATGAAAATGGGGGTTTTAGTGGGTTAAAATGAAAAAAAAGGGAAATTGATAAGGGGAGAATAAATTTTAAAATGAAATGTCTAGGGGAGGGTGTAAAATAAAGGGAAAAAGGGTTAGTTTACAAGGGAAAATGAGATGAAGTAAGGGAAAAGGTAAAATGAAGGGGAAGGGATATTTTTACAGGGGGTAAATGACTTTGGAAGGAAGTTAGTAATATGAAATAAACCAATTTATGCTTTCCATGCCTTGTGAAAACTGCTTCTGCGTACCCATCATTTACCCTAACATTTTTTCTTCATTTACTAGGTGCATTTGAGCTTGTTGACCCTTTATTTATTTTTCTTTTGTAAGAAAACTATATAATTCTAACCTTATGACTTTCCAATGGCTCAGATTAAACTGTTGAGCTCATTATTATTCTCTACCTAACTACTAATTTTCCAAGATTAAACAGTTTGGCTAGATCTTTATTCTCTATCTATCAGCATGAAATTTAAAGCATGAATGAATCAAGATTAAACTATTTGACCATCATGGATTGTGGCATTTTTGACAAGCTACACACAATCTTATTTTGAAAAGTAAAGTAAAAAGTAGTGGAATTTGAATTTGCATCACTTTCAAAATCTATTTTTTATCTCTTTTTGGTGGGGTTTATACTTTATACTATTTTTTGATCCTTTTCTTTTATTATTCCTTTGATTTTTATTTTAGGACTTAACCCACTTTACCTTTTTTATTTTTAATATGGGAAAACATTTTGCAGAAAACAAAAGTATGTACGATATTACACCACTAATCATAGTCAATTCAAAATTATGAATCCTATTATTATAGGACCCTAACAATAGGAATGTTGGGCTTCCCTTACAAGAGGGATACTTCAAGTAACATAGGAATCAGAGGTGAAAAAGGGGAGTTGGTCAATGGCCACGATCCCACCTTTATGAGGAAAGGCAATCATGCAAAAGTAAGTTGAAACGACAACATCCATAGCATAAACCCATGTACATTCTAGTAGAAGATTATAATCTAGAGGTCCGTCGATAACTTATACTTCAATGAAGACAACTTTGCCCCCTAGTTCCACTTGGAGGGAATTGAGAATCCCACAATGTTTGTATGTCCTTCCATAAAATGCTTTTAATGTGGTGGCCAATTGACTCAGTTGGCGTGAACTAATTGCCTGCTAGCAAGACAACGACATGATGCAGGTTGAGGCTCCCTCATCCACAATAGAGAAATGAATGTTCTTACCACGGATAACGACCTGAATCATAAAAGCTAACCTAGTTGGAAGTCGAGGGGTTTATTTTTCATGAGAGAAAACCACTACATTGGAATATGATGGATGCACACATCTGATGGCTGCCAATAAGGCCTTCTTTTGGGTGGGGCATTTTTGCAACACCTCAAGAGTCAACATAGCTGATGGATACTGAGCGAAGTCTTCAACTATGTTGTAATTTTGAGCAGCTGTCGAACGATGTTTGAAAGTAGACTTATGGATAACACCCTTCGAAGGTTTGACAGTCAATTCTATAGGAACTAGAGATGGAACAGGATCAGATGAAGGTGGTGTCGAACCGGTAGGTTGATCAGTAGATTGACCATTTGGTGGATTCACATTACCATATTCCTTATTCTGACTGGACACCATGACATTGGATTTCAGATTTGAAGAGGAAAGCATCAAAACTGTGTTAGAGGAAGAAGCATCCCAGGCAATCAAATGAGTCTCCTAATTGGGAAATGGGTTAGTCAACACAATAGGAGAAGTGGATGATTTAAGAAATTGATTCACTTCAACACGATGTGTACAATCACATGTAAATTGATCCTCGTTACAAATCAAGCATGGGTATCGAACCTTTCATTTCTCATCAGAAGATGAATTTGTTTTTTATCCTATGGTGAGGAATCTTTATTTTTCGTACCTTTACCTTTCTTTTTGCTTCTAGGTTGTTGTTGACACTTGCCTTTATTAGATGAAAGGACATTTATCTCAGAAGCAAAAGCCGCAGGAGGATGGGATGGATGGTTTTGTGTAGGAGTGGTAAGAGAAATACCAGATGGTTTACTCACCGGTTGTGAACTGGCCGAACCTATAATTCCTGCAGCAACATGAGATTCTTTACTAGGTGGAGGAGGAACAATATTCGAAGGTCTTAGATCGTTTGGTATCTTATCATAGAGCATGCCTGATTGGGTATAGACCAGATCTAAATATTGAACACGAGAAATAAATTTCTCTTCAGTCACAACTCTGCCTTTGGCCACATCTTCTGTTATGGGAGTTAACAAAGATTTGACAAAACATTATGCTAACAACTAGTCAGGAACATAAGTCTTGACCAACTAAAAATGATGCTTCCACTCATGAATGTGATATGAAATGTGAGTAGAATCTGATTGTTTGACATTATTAAATAGTTTTGTTCTGATTTCGTATCTGATGGGTAATTTGAAATGTGTAAGGAAGGTAGTGGCTAAAATGCTGAAGTCATGAAACGATGCTCTAGGTAATTCAATATACTAATTAGCTACGGTACCCATAAGCATTCGTTGGAAAATACAAAGTCAATTGCAATCATCATTAAGTGAATTGGATGAACACCATAGATGATACGACATAACATGCATCGATGGGTCTTCTCTAGTATTCCCATTGAAATTTCGGATATCATAAGGAAACTTAGTGGGAATAATTAGCCACCATGGCGAATGAGCGATGGGATCATTTGTAAGTTGAGTTAAATCCGGTAATTCAATAGTAGCCATAAAAGGAAACTGTCAATTAAAGTCCGGAGGCAGATGACCTAGATAAGAAGGGATAACCTAGGAAATAGGCACTTGCATTCTTGGATAAGGAGGGTTCTGATAATAAGGAACCTGGTTACCAGAATATGGAGGGTTTTGATAACCAACATACAAGTGAGTTTGTTTCCCAGCCCCAGGATGGTGATAAAGCTGCTAGAATGGTTGGGTTTGGATTTGTTGGCCTTGAAAAGGCACTTGATGTGATCCATACTATTGTTTGATAAGGGTTTTCATTTCCCCCTGGTATGGGTTTGATTGAGACTGTGCCAAATTTTGAATAATTTGACCTACCAAAACTTGAGGAGTACCTTGCACAAGCAATTGAGAAGGTGAGGGACCTTGTACAGGTTGAAAAATTGGGATATGGGGAGAACCAGACATCGTTGGAATGGGTTGTAAAGGTTGGATCAAATGCATTTTAACTTGTTGAGGTGTTGATGGATAGGTAGGAATTTGTGGTGAAGACGGTATAGTTTGAGGATTCAACAATTGATCCCAATATGAACCAGGTTGAATGGGTAAAGTAGGTTGTTGTTGGGATGGGGACCCCCAGGTCTAAATTTTGTCTAAGTTTTGAGTCAATCTTGATTGTAAAGTCTCTACATTTCGAGAAGCAAAGTGTGAAAAATGTTAAGAGTCAAGGGGGATTTTAGGAAGGTCAAAGCCTCTTATTTTGTAAAGGTATGGGTTGTTTTGAGTAAACAATGAACTCTGCCCATGGTTCGCGGACCATGGTAATGTAATGTACAAGATATAAAAGGGAGTCATTAGGGAGTTCTAAGCGTATGGATAGTTGATGAATAAGATTTTGAGTCTATAATTATGTATTATGTTGAAGGGGAAGGCTCCTACAGCTGAGTGCATGGAGACCTTGGTAAGTCCACAGCTAAGTTCGTGGGCCCTTGCAGTTGTGTGCATAGGGTCAAAATAAGTGTATCTATTGAAGATCTGAAGTAATAAAGTATATTGGAATAAATTATGTGCAAGTCTCTATATACTCATATGCTTCTGTGTTTATGCTTAGTTATGATTCGATTCTCTTTGATATTGATTTAATTGCATTACAAAAATCTAGATCTACTTTTATGCGATAACTTATGCATGCTAGAACACTTAGGCAAAGCTCATAGATCTAATTAAGTAGAAATCGTTTTAAGTCTCTGATTCTAGAGATAATGGTTTGTGAAGGTCGGATCAGGCCTTAGATCAAAGAAACACCTCAATGCTACATCACATAACCTTCTAGATGCAGAAACCTAGTTCTAGCATCCCCCAATACTGCTTCAGGTGAGACTATAGTATGCGCTAAGCGAAGTGTTTCTGAAAGGGCTGGTAGTGTAGGGTTTTGTTGGTTAGCACAGCTAACTCTGAACCGGAATCCAAGCCCCCTCAAGCCAAAAATGGTTTCATTGTCAGGACCGGGATCTATTTGAGGGGTGTGTGATGTGGCATCTGTGGATACCAACTAAGAAATAACTCGAGAAGTGGATAGATTGGAAGTTGCACGAGTTTGCAGCTCATGAAAATAGGAATATAAGCTCGTCAAAAAAGAGGTGGTTACAAAGATATCTCTACACAGAAGAGCACGAAGTTTTATTTGCATCGTTCCCGTGCAAATTACATGAGTGGCTATCTAAGTTAGAAGACATTGAACCTACTTGGAAATGTGATGATCCTATTGTGTGGACTCCTGAATTGATCAAGCATCTTGAAGAGTCTGATTATAAGGTTGCAAGGGTTGTCAACTATTGGATCAATAGTATTTTAGGAAATTTCATCACTGAATTTGCAATTGATACATTTGTATCTTATAGCAATGTTGAATGCCGATTCTTTAAGGGTACGATAGGTAAGTACCGGAGATCATTAAAAACTTGGATTAAATAGTTTTTGTGTGAAAAGGGTGTTATGTCTTTGAATTGATGTTTAAGAGAGGTCAGACCAGATCTATGTGAAGCGGAAAAAGATTCAGATATGATCGGGATAAATATACTAAGGGCACATACAGTGCATTATTGGGAGAATCAGACAACGAAGGAGAAAGGACCAGCCCTAACACACCTAGAGGTGCACCGTAGGCAGAAGGTCAAGGCATTTCTGGGATTCCACATCCATCCACCCCATATCCACCTTCATCACCACCTCATACACCTACACCACCTCCTCTACCTCCACCTTCATTCTTCAGTATTGCGAATACATTGAAAATTCTTGTATTCTAGGGTTAGGGATCAGAGGATTCTTATCAATTTTGGCTCGTAGAAGATGCTATGTGGAAGGCATAGAATATCAATGATAATGACATGAAGAAAGCGCAATTGGTTACAATGCTACAAGATAGAGCTCTTACATGGTATATCAAATATAGTACAACCAATCCAAATCCACATTGGCTGAGGCAAAGACTGCGCTAAATGCAGAATTTAGAAAGCCGAAATCATAAGCTCAGTGTGTTACTGAAATAAAGGAGATCAAGCAGACAACTAACGAGTTTATGTGGGATATAGATCAGAGGTTGAAGTGCTTAGTGATACAAGCTAATATTTAGATTTTAGATGAAGAACATAAGAAATGGTACATCAATTGGTTATTGCCACACTTAAGATTGCCTTTGTCTCAACAGAAGATTGGATCTCAGGCTGAAGCACTAGATATCACGATGAAGCTCTAGGCTTTTCTGATCCAGGATAGGAATATAGGAGTCCAATAGATCCAGTCACAGTTAGCAAGCTTTCATATGGAATTGTAAGATCTGAAGAAGGGAAAGGAGGTTCAGTCGAGACTACACCCTAAATTTTGGTGCACAAAATGCAAGGCTGTAGGCCACTACAAGGATCAGTTCCCTGGCTGCGAGAGGTCCCAACCCGCTAAAACTAGAGTCTCCTGCTGGATCAAGTGTCAGTTCAAGCATCTGGTGTAATATCCGCCAAGTGTCAGGAATGCATACGACAAACAATTGTTATTTGTTGCAAAATTTTGTACAATCACCAAAGCAACTATTTTAATATTTTTATAAATCAGTTGGCCATGATGAAAGAGATTGTCGAAGTTATGAGTTGATCATAGTCAAAACCCCAATGTATAGGATTCAGGCTGAAACCTGCATGTAGAATGACCAAGGGTCACCTACGGCTTGTAGAGGAATCCAAGGGTGTGGAAGAGGACGAGGAGGAGGCGTTGGAAGAGGTCAGGGCTAGATCATCTACTACAACTGTAGAGAACCAGGACATTTTTCGCGCAACTGTTAGAATCCAACTCATCCGTCTTGTCAACACTGTAAGCAATTTGATCATGTTATAGAATAATTTCTTGTATTAATGGAAAAGGTGCAGGAAAAGAAGAACCAACAACCAACACAAAAAATTCATATGATGAGATCTAAATCATGCGAAGTGGTATAGCCACTCGTGAAGACAAGGTAGAAAGAAAATCGAATACATGGGTTTGCAGGGTTGCTGAGAAGAGTATTGGATTTGACTTACAAAGAAAAGGGGATATTTATGGAGGTAAGAAAACGCTTGATGGATCCAGGTGTTTCTACATATAAAACTCAAATACCAATAGTCCTACGACAAGACAAATCTGAAGGAATTACTATGACAGAGAACTCTGATACCATGGTGTTGAAATCGTTTTTACAGACATGCATGAAGATGCTAAGGGATCAAAAGGCAATTGAAGAACTACAAGAATTGATAGATAATTGCGATAGCAAGGACAAGTTGTTACCAAAATAACATGCATTAAATAAGGTGAACCGAAGCAAGAAGAGGACTGGTAGGGAAATGTGGTTGACAACACAAATTGGTGATTTGGATATGGACCAGATAATCCTAGACTTAGGATCTAATGCTAATGTACTGCAAAAGTAGACTTGGGAACGTATGGGGAAACCTAAGTTGCAGTGGTCGCAAATCCAGTTGCACACAACAAACCAATAAAAGATAATTTCGATGGGTCGCCTACATGGAGTGGTTGTAGATATTGAAGGAGCCAATGTGCTTGCAGATTTTGAAGTTATTGAAATAGTAGATTATATTAATACATACCCAGCATGCTCAAGATTGATTGGGCTTCCAACATTAATGTTATTATTAATTTGAAGAAGCGAAGCATGGTGTTTGGAAATAATGGCCTCAGAGTATTTGTTCCATTGAATCCAGCTAAAGGTGTGAGATACACAGAGCCAGTCCGTGATGACTATGACAATACAGAAATTGATCACATATATAAGATCACTGCGCGAGATGAAGATTGGATTAATCCCACTCCAAATGGAAGGATCAATTGGGAGAAGGATAGTTCGTGCCAATCAAACTCAGATGAATAATTAGAAAATTGGAAGAATCGGTTGCATGAACTCTCTACACTACGATGCAATAGGCTTACAAAGTCTTTACACTGTATATCAACTTAGGTACATAAATGGGCCAGATGATGTCAATATTTTCTTGACCATTTTGAAAGAGACGTACTAGAGGAGCACATATTCCAACCTCTAGATTTGGATTTAGGAGCTACGCATGTAAGATGGTGGCGAACCCACAACGATAATATTGTTGATTGGAAGGAATATCGTACACTGATGAGATTAAGATTTGGCTTTGCAACAATGCGGCTCAGTGAAAAGTACATAGGCAAGGATGACCCACATGAACAACTAGGTCGATGGACTAAAGCTTGGGGTGAGGTACCTCAACCATAGTGGGTACATATCTTTATTCATACCTTAGATGTTATACCGATGAATTGGTATTTGGAGATAGAGTTGTGACACGGGACCGTTGATTGGGGATGAAATGAAGGAGAGTTTCCTATTGACATTAAACTTTGAAGACAGGTTCAAATGCATTGATGGGGTACTTCAAGTGATTAAGGCAGTGATATTACAAACACGAGCCCATACCTTACATGCATCCTGACTGGAGTGTGCAGCTACAACATGCTTTGGAATCCTACAATGTTATTATGGAAGAAAGCAATGAGGATCTGAGAAATATAAATATTCCTGATTCAGAGGGACTATGCGAAGTTGCAAAACCTGATGCAAAGATCCCTGACATATCACAGTCGGTAAAGACAAAACAAGTAAATATTGGCTCAAAAGTAGAACCAAAGTTTGCACACATTAGTGATTATTGGGATGAAGACACGGTAGGCAAGGTTGTTGAATTTCTGCATGAATATCAAGTCTTATTTCCAACAAATTTCTTTGAATTGAAAGGTATAGTAGGTGATTTGGGTGTGATGAAGATCAATTTAAATCCAGATGCGAAGTTGGTTAAGCAATGCCCATATTGACTGAACCCCAAATACAAGGAAAAGGTAAGAGAAGAGCTTGATAAGATGCTCACAGCAGGTATAATTGAGCCAATGGAAGAATCGGAATGGTTCAGTCTGATGGTGGTCCAGGGAAAGAAAAAAAAGGGTGATATAAGGATCTGCGTAGATCTATGAAAGTTAAATGATGCATAAGTACATGACCCCTTTCCTATGCCTTTTACAGATGAATTTCTAGAAAACATTAGTGGACAGAAGGCTTATTCCTTCACAGATGGATTTTCGCGATATCACCAAATTAAGATTACACCGAAGGATAGAAGCAAGACTACCTTCACTACATAATGGGTTTCATTTCAATATACAAATATGCCTTTCAGACTGAAAATTCTCCAGCAATATTTTCAAGGGTGGTAGTTGCAGCATTCAAGGAATTTATTCACAAGTTTTTGGAGGTTTACTTCGATAATTAGACGGTATTTGGGCTAGTTAAGAAACATGTTTCTAGTCTGCACCTAATGTTGGATATGTGCAGGAAGTATCAGATTTCCTTGAATTTGAAGAAATGTATTCTTTGTGTACCGTATGGAATATTTTTGGGGCATGTCGTATACAAATAGAGATTTATGGTTGATGTTGCCAAGATCATTGTAATTATCAATTTGTATCCACCCAGGAATGTAAAGCAGCTATGCACAACCTTGGGTCATACAGGGTATTACAGGAAGTTTATAAAGGAGCATGCATATATCATTGCACTAATAGAGTGGTTATTGAAGAAGGATGATACATTTTGCTGGGATGAGAACTGTTACAAGAGATAAGATGTTCTTTAGGAGAAGATGGTTACTGCACCAATCCTAGTATTCCCAGATTGGAAGAAAGAATTTCATGTACACATGGATGCATCTTGTATAGCATTGGGCACTGTTTTAACCCAACTAGGTGAAGGATATATTGACCATCCAATTGCCTTTGCAAGTAGGTGGAGTGAAACTATTCAACCACAGAACGAGAAGGATTAGCCATGGTATATGTGCTACAAAAATTCAGCCATTATCTACTAGGTGCACACTTTAAAATGTACACAGATAATTTTGCATTAAAATACCTAGTCAATAAGCATGTGTTGGGGTGGAATATCTGTAGATGGTTGCTTCTCTTCCAGGAGTATGATTTTTAGGTGATAGTTAAGCCAGGAAGTTTGAATGCTGGACTTGATCACCTCTCTAAGATCGAGAACGGTAAAGAACCCACTAATATCGATGCAGGGTTACCTGACGCACAAATCTTCGCTGTCAAAGTTGTGGATGAACATTTTCTAACATTATTTATTTTCTGTCTACTGGTGTAGCTCCTGAAGGATACACAACGCAACAAAATAAGGAACTAGTAGTCAGGGCTGCAGATTTTTTAGTGATTGCAGGACACTTATATAAGATGGGACCAGATGAAGTTTTGTGCCGATATGTACCTGAGTATGAACAACATAGTATTCTAGCTGAAGCGCATGGTGGTGTCGTAGGAGGAAACTATGCAGGTAAGGAAACTACGCAGAAGATTCTGCAAGCAAGATTATGGTGGCCTACGGTACATAAAGATTCTAAGGAGTATTGCAATGCGTGCAATGTGTTTCAAAGGACTGGAAGACCATCGTGAAGGGATGAATTTCCCTTAAATTTGCAGGTCATGCTGCAAGCATTTGATAAATGGGAAATTGACTTCGTTGGACCAATTAATCCACCAGGGAAGAAGACAGGTGCACATTATATTATCACTGCAACAAATTACTTGACCTGATGGGCCAAGGCACAACCCATGAAGGATTGCATTGTGGAAACTGCTACAAATTTTATATTCTAGTATATTCTGTCATGATTTGAATGACCAAAGATCCTGATGAGTGACCAAGGTTCACACTTCTTCAATGAAAAAATTTAGGCGTTGACAGAAGAGTTCCAAATGCACCATCAGAAGAGTACATCATATCATCCTCAGGCGAATGGAACTATCGAAGCTTTTAACAAAATATTGGAGACTACCTTAACGAAGACCTACAATCTTAATAGGAATGACTAGTATGTGCACATACCAGTTGTTCTATGGACATATAGGATGACTTGTAAGAAATTGACAGGGAAAACACTGTTTAATTGCATATGGATAAGAAGCAGTGATGCCAATGGACTATATAGTGCCCAACTTAAGGATCACAGCAGTAACTGAGATGGAAGATCGTGACTGAATGGAGGAATCTTTAACACAGCTACTTGTGCTAGAGGAGGTTCACTTTTTAGCGAGTTTTGATCAACAAGTGCAGAAAGCATGAGAAAAGGCATGGCATGATCGCCACATTAAGCAGCGCACTTTTAAGAATGGATATTTGGTCCTAATGTCTGACAACAAGTTCGCAAAATTTCCTAGGAAGTTTCAGATGCATTGGCTGGGACCCTATGTGATCAAGGATATTTCGGATGGTGGCGCAGTTTAGCTCGCAAAGCTAAATGGGGAATTGTTTCCTAGAAGGATCAATGGGAGAAGATTGAAAGTCTACAGGGACAATCCCACCCCTACAAAGATGCAATGACTATATGAAAGCAGGAAAGTATTAGTTCTTCAGGTAGCTAAAAGGAAGTGCACAACTATAAAATACTCTGCTGAGAAATGGTTTACTCAAAGAAGGAGGGTTGCGAATTTTTTAATGAAACAGCGCAGGTGGAGAAAGCTGTGACAATGTAGCTATACTAGAAGGGGGGGCCCAATGCAACCTACCCAAAATATGACCATTGGAAAATCTATAGTTGATTTGACCGTGATTTTTTCATTATAGGGAGAGGGGGAAGTGCATTTAAGGAGCATATCTGTTGGTTAGCGGAGGCCCCGAGTAATGGGTTTGGGGCTTAAAGCCCGCAATTTTGGGTAAAAGTGTGGTAAAATCTCCGCGAAGTGCGCGGAGCATGAATTGTAATGAGTCAAGTCAAAGGGTTGTCTGCCCGAAAATAATGTAAGAAAATAGAAAGTGAGTCGGCCTGCCCATGGTTCGCGGACCATGGGAATGTATAAATACAGCGAGGCTCTAAGGGTAGAAGGCAGATTTGGTTTGGATCTTGAATGTTATGGGTTTATGAATATTCACTCTAAGTCTGTAAGTCCGAGTCGTGGGCGATAGTAGCTAGAGTAGGCTCTACAGCTCTGTGCACAAAGGCCTAGTAGAGTTTGTAGCTGTGTGCATAGACCCCTGCAGCTGATTGTGCAAGGTGGAAGTGAAGTGTACTAAACTGAAGAATAATATAAAATAAGTGCTTTTGAATTATCGTGCATTCGGTCGCAAATCTATATGTTTTTTCTTATGTTGTGAGTTTTTGCATATCTATGGTTGCGCACACTATTTAATACTATTGAATGCTTGATTAATACCTTAAGAATTATATCAGATCTATAATAAACGCATTAATAATAAGAATCTAAGAAATGCCTCATCGTTGAGCTGTGCGAAGGCCAGATTGTTGTGCAGAGTAGCGCGAGCGCGCAGACCAATTCGTGACCCTTCCAGTCCTCATCAAGACATCCCTAGGGTGTGGAAACCTAGCTCCAGCACCCTCCCATACTACCACGGGTGAGACTTCAGTCCACGCTCCGTGGACTATTGCCGCAAGGGCCGGTAGTGCGGGATTTGTTCGGCTAAAACACTTCCAAACCTGGGTCAGGCCCCATCAAGCGAACAAATGGTTTTGTTGCCGGGACCGAGATCTACCTAAGGGATGTCTGATGTCAGAACGCTGGAACCCTATGAAGAAAGAGATTGAAGATTGGTTGGATCAGAAGCTTCACGAGTTGGTGGTGCAGGAAAATAAAACCCCGCAGATATCTGAGGAAAGGTGGCTGATCACTACATATACACGCAAATCCACGAGATCTTCTTCACGTCTTTTTCATCAGAACTGTATGAGTGGATCATGAGGCTAGCAGACAGCCAGGGAAGGTGCAAGCTTGATCAGCCAATAGCGTGTACTCTAGAGTTCATACGCAGGCTAGAAGCATTTGAAGATAAGATCGCACGGGCAGTAGATCATTGGCTGGATTAGGCAATAGGAGGGTTTATCACTGAGTTCACGATACATACAACCATGAGCTACAGTGAAGCACAAAGGTGTTTTCTCAAGGGACCACAGGGTAAGTATATCAAATCGTGGAATACCTGGATTAAAATGTTGTAATGTGAAAAACGGGTTATGCGAATCCATTGATGTCTGGGGTAACGTGGAGCGGAAGAGGCTACCAAGGGATCGAAGGATTAGAGAAAAGTCCCCTGATTTCACTTTCACGAGAAAGCAAGGAAGATCTTGTAGGATTCTCTCCAAGAAGTGCGGTCCGGTTGATCAAGCTGTGCATCACAAAGTTGGAAAAAAGAACGCGCCAGGAACAGAAAACGCCCACGTAGTGGGAGGCGACCAAAACAGCAGTAGAGACCATCACTGTGCCCGTCAAAGAGATTTTGGAGGCTCAGGAACTTTCCATGAAGCAGGACATTCAGATGGAAGTGGAGACACAGGAACACATGAACCCGACCACAGCATCGACTCAAATTAAGAGGCCGCGCGTCCAAGAGCAGCCACATGCACGCAAAAAGACTAAGACGATAAAAGCCTTGGAGAAAGATCTTCTTGCTAGCAACAAAACAACGCGTGATAGCACTAAGGTTGCTTTGGTGGAGCTGATGATAGAGCAGACAACTGTGTTGGGGGAACTCAGGGAACAGTTGCAGGCATTACAGGTGCAACCCCCAAGAGGGATGATTCTGACCCTCACGGAAGGTACACTTGCAGCAAAGCAGATGGTGCGCCACCACAATGAACACCTTAGTATTACCAACAGGCGTTGTCCTAGCAGAGGCTAAAGGAAACATGAGGAGTTGGGGCTTGAACTTGGCCGCCCTTCCTAGAGAAACCCTATACCAACTACAGGATGGGGTAACTACTGAGCTCCACGCCAGGGAAGGCCGCGCCCTCCAAGTATTAATGGAGCAAAAAGGAAATCTGGAACAGATCAGTCTACAGTGCGATGACTTGATTGCACACAACCAAGGATTGGAATAGGCCATGGAGGAGGTCTGTAGCAGTGTACCAGAACTGGCTGTGCTAGCAGAACTCCCCGCAACCGACAAGATTCATCACATGGTGGCAAGATTCTGGAAGGCTCAAGTGGAGGCCACGAAAGCTCAGTGGGAGTTGAACTTGCAGATCGCGGAGCTAAGGATGAAGGCGCAACCTACTACACCCCCGGAAGTTAGAGAGTAGCACTGCCGCAAAATTCAAGTAGGATTGCAAGTGATAGAGTGCGTTGTACAAGACTACATGGGATTGTTGGATTAGTCCCTTCTTACGCTCACATCACTACAAGAAGAGCTAACACTGCAGCAGGTAGAGACAGAAGCACGGGAGTTGCAGAAGGCTTATGACAATGTCCGGGGGACTGCGCAAACAATCGCCATCACTCAATGTTTGGCCAAGATGAGGGAGGCCCAGGCTCTGAAGGAGCAGGTGGACACCGCACGACAACGAGAAGCTGGGCTCAAAGCGCGCATCCAGCCTTGGCTTGAGGAAGCGTTCATGGTTACCACTACGATCGAGGGGAAGCTGACCTAGTTGTAGGACACATATGCGCTAAGGCAGGAAGGTGCCTCCGACAATGCATCAGAATGTCGAGCACAATTGATACAACAAATAACAGAAGAATGTGTGGCAGATGTCAGTACAGTGCAAAGGTTGCTGGAGGAACTACAAGCAAAGATCAACGCACCAACTGAGTGACTCAGGACGAGTCATGATGATTGTGTTGGGGGCCTGTTGGGTAGCGAAGGCCCCATGTAACGAGTTTGGGGCTTAAAGCCTGCAATTTTGGGTAAAAGTGTGGTAAAAGCTCCGCAAAGTGCACAGAGCATGAATTGTAATGAGTCAAGTCAAAGGGTTTTCCACCTGAAAATAATGTAAGAAAATAGAAAGTGAGTCGGCCTACCCATGGTTCGTTGACCATGGGAATGTATAAATAGAGCAAGGCTCTCAGGGTAGAAGGCATATTTGGTTCAGATCTTGAATGTTATGGGTTTATGAATATTCACTCTGAGTCTATAAGTCTGAGTCGTGGGAAATAGTAGTTAGAGTAGGCTCTGCAGCTGTGTGCGCAAAGGCCTGGTAGATTCTGCAGCTGTGTGCATGGACCCCTGCAGCTGAGTGTGCAGGGTGGAAGTGAAGTGTACTGAACTGAAGATTAATATAAAATAAGTGCTTTTGAAATATCATGCATTCGGTCGCAGATCTATCTGTTTTTTCTTATGTTGTGAGTTTATGCATATCTATGGTTGCACGCACTATTTAATACTATTGAATTTTTGATTAATACCTTAAGAATTAGATCATATCTATAATAAACGCATTAATAATAAGAATCTAAGAAACACCTCATCGCTGAGCTTCATGAAGGCCAGATTGTTGTGCAAAGTAGTGTGAGTGCATAGACCGGTTCACGACCCTTCCAGTCCTCATCAAGACATCCCTAGGGTGCAGAAACCTGGTTCCAGTACCCTCCCATACTACCTCAAGTGAGACTTCAGTCCGCTCTCCGTGGACTGTTGCCGAAAGGGCTGGTAGTGCGGGATTTGTTTGGCAAAAACACTTCCGAACCTGGGTTAGGCCCCATCAAGCCAATAATATCTATGAAAATCTATCACCAAATTCGAATTTATGAGGAAGACCTAGAGGCATTCAAGTCATTCGAATTTGAAATTGGCTATAGATATGTCCTCTTGCTCTACATTCAGACACTTTTCCTATTGAAGAAATCTTGTGAGCTTTTGCACCTAAGTCTAAGCCGAGATAAGTCTTACATGTCTGGTGAGGATTGGTCGAATGTCTACTCATAATTTCTGGCACAAGGATTAATAGGCATCATGACTGCTACCCCTCCTACACATATCACAACTCCTAGATTTTTGAGACCAAATCTCATAGCTGCAGGAGTGACAGCCACAGTGGTAGAACTAGTCGAAGTAGCGACAGTGAAGAAGAAAAAGAAACCGCAGAAGCCACCTGTAAGACAGTCACCTCGGAAGGTGTCAGTTGAGCAGAGGAGCAAGGAAAAGATTGATAAAGAGAAAAAGAAGCATCCAATGTGTCGATGAGGTCGAGCCCATTTTTCGATTACCTCCATATATGCTGCTGAGAAAGCCAACTGCTAAGGTGACCAAGGACCTTGATGCAGTAAAATTTTCCATTTGTACACCTTTGCTACTTGAAGATGTACCCTTTGAAGGAGCGTTGTTGGTGCAGATACCACAACTGCACATGGAAGATTGGGATTTGGCGGTCAGGGCCAAATTCCCTCATTTTGAGCCGAGAAAATACCCAAAGATTGTATACTATGAGGATGTCGGTGTAACACGAGTAGAACCAATGACATGGGAAACTAGGATTCAACACGTCAGGTTACTGAACATGTTGACTGTGCCTCATTTTGGGCGCAACAAAATCAATACAATATGTGTGTGCCAATTGCTGACTTTGGTGCATGACGAAGCCTTATGGCTCACGGAGAGAATCCCAATTGAATCTATGTTGATCAAGAGCATCACCATGCTGCCATGTGTAGGAGCAGACCCTGCCAGCACTTTCGTTGGCAAGTCTCAAGAAAAGAAGCTTGCAGACCAAGTAAAGAAGGATTTCAATGTTGTCAAGAAGTCGTGAGGCTACACTGTTAGATCGATTTCTGATAAGGCTATCACCTTTACCACATCCATTCCGGATGAAAAAATTATGAGGAAGTGAAGGGCATACGAGGTGTCAGCCCCAGTAATCCAGTTAGCTGCATAGTGCAACCAAGAGATATAGTTTAATTGGGTAGGATACCTCTACCAAAAGTTTCTGGATGATTGTAGTGAGGCCCAGGAAGATGGGAAACCATTTCATTATGCATGGTTGTTTTTGTTGATTACTTTGATAGCCTAGAGAATCCCTGATGAGTCACAATTACCTAATGTTTACCTAGACTTGTGCAAAGCTGTGAGGTACACTTTGTTGTGGGCGTCAAAGGATCCAAGTCGGGTGATAGAGAATAAAGAATTTTGGGTGTTGTTTGAGATGGATCCACGTACTATGGTCAGCCAAAAGCCACGACTATCAACAATGTTATTTTCCCAATATCGTGGAGTTGTGAACTTCAGAGCATATTTCCACAATGTACACATATAAGAGAAGAAATATGCCTAGGGAATATGTTATGAGTTTCCCTATTTGGTCACAGAGCAGGATATTTTTTTCTATAATTTCTAACTGGTCAAGTGTGTGGCTGGACCCTAGTAAGGAATCCGAAGGATACCAGGCAGGTACCAGCAAGACAAAAGGTACAACGATAGAAGTCCCCAAGAATGTGCCTCAAAAGGTCATTGTGGACCTTGTGAAGAAAATCGTGCATGGGCTAGAGTGCATAGAGAGTTGGACACGAAGGCATCAGAGTAGGGTGGAGCAGACCCTTTGAAGGAGACAAAATATATTGAATCTCCTTTCATACTAAAGAAGTGTGAGAAATCCACCACTGGAGGTGTGCATAAGAAGCAGAAGTCTAAAAAGACCTCCAAAATTGAATTGATGGTCCTCACTGAGGCGGACATCGACGCGATTGATGACACTATGCACTTTGTCACCGAGGACATGTAGGGACACATCGAAGATTAGTACAATTCTATACTGACGCAAGTCCAACAGATCCTCAAAGATATACAAATGCAAGTGAGCGTGATTCAAGCAAGCGTGGTTCACGCAAGCGAGAATCAAGCGAGCGTGGAAATGACAAGTGCAAAAATAACATTACCTTTGACACAGGTGGCAACCACTGAGGTTCGTACAATGCCCATTCTAGGAGGGTCATTTCACTTTACTACCATGATGGATCAGGCAGCAGTGCTATATGGAAGGAATTCAAAGATGAACTTAGTGGCACTGCCCATCTAAGCATTACATGAACTCCACTAGGGACTATATGCCGAACTGAAAATATAAGAAGAGCGGGTTCTCTTCGTGATTAAGGAAATCATGAGACACAATGGGTAGTTAGTTGAGGAAGCTTCTAGGGCAATGGAGGATAGGGACGCAATTGCTGCATGTAGGCAACAGCTGGAGGATGTCATCACTAAGACTTGCATTGAGCTACCAAAGCTACTCATACAGACTGAAGCAATTTCCAAAGAGAAGCTCCACAACCTAAAAGGTGCGGTGAAGGAGTCCAAATCGGAGGTTGAACAAGTCAAATTTGAGATGTAGATGCAGGTCGTAGAGCTGCAGATGAAGCTACAACCAAAAAAACCTCCAGAAGTTCTAGAGAAGCATGAGGCTGCTATTAAGGCAGATATGGAAGTCCTAGAAGCTACAATTAAGGACTGCAGCTAGATTTTTTAGAATACCATGGATATGTGGGCCTCACTGTAGGAGGACCCACATGTACAAAATATTAAAGAAAACATCAAGGACAATCAACTGCAGTTCAATGAAATAAGGGAAATACCACAGACCTTATCACCTGTGCAACGGTTTGCCACACAATAGGAAGGAAAGGCCATTCAAGCTCATATCAACAAGATGCGACACAAAGCATCCATCATTTAAGCAAGAACATATCCTTTGGCTAATGAAGCTAGTCAACTCTCTTAGTCTTTCAAAACTAAATTGAATGGAATGAAACAAATGCAAAGGACCATGGGCCTAGCAGTAGAGGGGTGAACTACTGAGAAGTTGGTCGAGGAGGTTTGGCAAGCCGCCACGCAATGCACAGAAAATCTTCAAGCATTGAAGGTAGAGTTTAGCAGCCTTAAAGCACAGGTCAAGGACGTAACAACATAGTGACTCAAGATGAGTCACATCTTTTTGTTAGGGGGTTGTTGGGATGGGGACCACTAGGTCTAAGTTTTGAGTCAATCTTGATTGTAAAGAGAAGCGGAGCGCGCATAAATTTAAGAGTCAAAGGGGATTTTAGGAAGGTCAAGTCCCCTTATTTTGTAAAGGGATGGGATTTTTTGAGTAAACAATGAACTCCGCTCATGGTTCATAGACCATGGTAATGTAATGTAAAAGATATAAAAGGGAGTCATCTAAGAGTCATTAGGCAGTTCTAAGCTTATGGATAGTTGATGAGTAAGATTTTGAGTCTGTAATTTTATATTCTAGTGAAGGGGAAGGCTCCTGTAGCTAAGTGCACAATGACCTTGGTAAGTCCACAGCTGAGTGCGCAAGCCCCTACAGCTGTGTGCACAAGGTTAAAAGAAGTGTATCTATTGAAGATTTGAAGTAATAAAGTATATTTGAATCAATTCTGTGCAAGTCTCTGTATAATCATATGTTTATGTGTTTATGCTTAGTTATGATTCGATTCTCTGTGATATTCCTTTAATTCCATTGCGAAGACCTAGATCTACTTTTATGTGATAACTTATGCATGCTAGAACACTTAGGTGAAGCTCATAGATCTAATTAAGTAGAAATCGTTTTAAGTCTTTGATTCTAAAGATAAGGGTTTTTGAAGGTCTAATTTGGCCTTAGGTTAAAGAAACAACTTGATGCTACATCACATAGCCTTCTAGATGAAAAAACTTGGTTCTAGCATCCCCCAATACTGCCTCGGGTGAGACTGTAGTCTGAACTAAGCGAACTGTTTCTGAAAGGTCCGGTAGTGTAGGGTTTTGTTGGTTAGCACAGCTAACTCTGAACTTGGGTCCAAGACCCCTCAAGCCAACAATTTCCAAACACTGGTAGCCATTCGAGGATAAGGAGGACAATAACTAGGCAGGTTACCATATTAAGGTATACCAACAATAGGGTTCCCCTTTTCCATGGGAGGAGGGTATGATGGAGGCAACTGCGATCCAAATGGAGGGTACCCAACATAAGGAGGGTTAGGATGTTGAGGGTAGCTTTTCCCACTGACATAAGGACCATCATGTTGCACTATTGTAGGTGTAAATGGAGGAAGAGGAGAAGACTATGTCGCATTCATAAGATAAGTACCAGACATTATTCGTGAATTGGATGGCATGGGAGAGGTCTAAGGACTGGAAGCCACACTAAAAAAGGCACCAGATAACGATTGATATCTAGGTGGGATGGAAAGGCCACCATATAAATGAGTTTATTGTGATGTCGCAAACATATATGAGGAAGCAACACTTGATGTCTCAACCATAGTGGTGGACCCACGTTGGGAATTTGACTCAGTTCCAGTCATGGTTAACAATCCCAATGAAGATTTCCACAAAAGATCCATGGGTAGGCCGAAAGAATCAGGTAAAGGAGATTGTGTCTGAGGTTGAGGAGGCGGAAGAGGCTCAGTTTGATAAAAATCAAGTCCTTCCCAATGAACGAGAATAGAAGGATGAGGCTCATCTCGAGCGATCTCTTCAATACTCAGAAGTCTATATGGAAGAGGTTCACCGTCAGGCACAAGATATATTGGTTCTATCTGAGACAAAGGAAGAGAGGAGGAAGGTCCCAAAGAATCAGGTGAATATGGTTGAGGCTCCTCGGGTTCAATAACCTTAGGAAACAAAGTGTTTGACTCAGGGAGATCAAATTTAATGACCTCGGATAACAAATTTTCAAGGACTTATGTTTCAATTATGTCAGTGTCACCAACAGGAATAGATGTAATCTCTGGTTCAGAACTCAAAGGGATAGATGATTTTGGTTGATCAATATTAATAGGAGGGTAAGAAATAGTTCTCGATGTTCTTGATTTAGTAGTTTTCATTTGTCTGTGTCTTGGATGACAATTAAGAGTGGCCTCTGGAGGGAGAGGAGGCTTATTTTTCATTCTACACAAATGACAATGAGGGGGATTGTGTTCTTCCACCTTGGATAATAAATTTTATTAACACAAAAATAAATAAATCAAAAATAGGGTAATCTACACATAAATGATTACCAAGCAACTGTGAACTACAATATACACCTTGGCGAACCAACGACTTAACGTACGGTAGCCAATCTCCCCAAATGTTGTGTTTGGTGTATCACAATATACAAGGTGGAAAGCTCGGTTACCTATGGATGGATAGAAACTTATTAGGGACTCCCAAAATATATGTGACGTTACATGGGAGTGCAGTTCGTAGTAGTGTAGTCTAATGCGTAACAGTTTGATGAGATCATTCCAATACATATTACATGCGTGGAGCACCACCAATATACCCAAAGGTATGTGGAGTACGATCCTATACACTCACATACATGGAACAAGATTTCACCCCTGGGATGCAATGTTGGAAAACAACGACAGCTCCTACGTTTAATGATGTCGAAACACATCTCTAGCCTAGACCTCTAAATGTTTGTGTTAATGTTACAAATTCTCCTTAGGTTGATTCAATAAATTTTACTGTTTATCTTTGATTATGTTTCAGTTTTAGGGCTCACCACGAATGTCACTTGAATATCCTAAAATGCAAATCTAGCATGAGAAAATAGAAATCCTTTCTCTTTCAATGAAAATCTAGCTAAGGAAGGGAAGAAACAATCAAGATGCAGCACACAATATCTAGCAAACAAGATGAAAATGTGCAATTTCCTTTATGATGCAAAGGTGCAATTTCCTTTATGATGCAAGTGTTCCTATACTAATGCACATACAAAACCCTAAATATCGATGCAAATTTTTTCTTTTCACCACACTTAATTTTTGAAATGAAGAAAACTAAGATGCAAAATGTTCAATTACACTTTTTAGAATGAGGACTAGAACAACAATTCATCGAATCGATCAAAAATCAAACGAAATCAATTTGCAAGCGCCCAAGTGATAAGGAAAAAATAAAAATGGAAACCAATTATTACCAAAGGGAAACAACACAAATTCAAACCAAATGGAGGCTTTAGAGAGACCATGAGACACTCAAGACTCAGGGAAGTTTAGCTGGAAGTAGGCTGACCAAAGAGAGGCTCAAGAACCAAAGAAAAATTCACACAAAAATAGCAACCAACACTGGCGCAGAAGAGGCACTAGTACATTGCAACGCTAGTGTACAGTGGGCCAGGGTGAGGTACAACATTTTTGTCAAAGGCACAAGGGGTGCGTTGGGTATGGGAAAGAGAATTTCGGTTCTAGAATTGTAAAAAAGGCTCAATGAAATCACTTCATAGGTATGTTCTTGGTTGGATGATACAACAAAGGTCTGTCAAGGATGTAATCAAACACATTGGACAATGATACCACAAAGGGAATACTTTGTTCCCAGGTATGGTCACCAATTTTTCATATGGGATTTACAATTGTAGACAAAATTATCTCCCCTAGGTCGGTGGCTAACCTAGATCAACAAAGAGACAAGGAACACAATGCTTTTCCCTAAAGTAAATAGATGACAGAGTGAAGCCTACCTGAAATCCTTCACACACTTCTCTCCTTCTTTAGCTTGGAATCTCCAATTCTAGCTCTAAATGGAAAAATTAGAACCAGCACAATCAGATAAAACAAGCCAAGAAACTATGAGATCTATGCAGTATGATCTAATTACTTCTTTCAATAGATCAACATGGTATTGAAATAAGTGAAATAAAAACATCACATATAGGAAAACAATGAATTATTTGCATTAATATAAATGGAAGGAGATTACATCCATAATTAGTAGTTGACTTGTAGAAGAGATCCCCCAAGTTGTTGACTTGTACTTTCCTTCTCACAATGTGCACCTCCAATCACCCTAAATGCATGAGATGATGACCACTCACTACAATAGCATAAGGGAAAAATCACTCTCCAAAATCCAACCCACAATCACATATAAGGCTGGGAATATATAGAGAAGTAGGGTAATTTGGGATTTCTTATCCAGTTACCAATCTAGGATAAGAGATCCACCTTTGATGGAGGGATATGATCAAAGGATAAGTGGTGAAAACTCCAAATTAGGGAAGGATAGGATTCGAATGTTTTATCCAAGGTAAGTAGTTAAAACAATTTATGGAAACTCCTAGAAGGTGAAGCTTCTAGAATCCCTATCATTCTCCTAAATTTATAGAACCAACGTAGGTGCAAAGGGGAGAAATATGATGGTAACCAACGTAGGCCACAATGGAGAAACCTGCTAGTGAACGGACCCTAGTAGACTAACAAGGAGTGTTGGTCCTCAAACTGGCTCAGATGATGTAGTTTAGGGTTGAAACTCTAGGGGATGAAGGGAACAGGCTTAGGCTTTGTGCAAGATGGTGACAAGGGGGAATAGGATGTTGATTGATCCCATTAGGAGGATCACTGATCGGATGTGAAAAAATGGCCTATAATAGTGTCATCAACTTTGTCGATACTAACATCTTTTTTATTTGATTTAATAATATCCTTGGACAAAATAACTAGCTATCTAGTAAACTTGGAATCGTGTTCATCCCAAGAAATCACAAATCTATCGTAGACCTATGAAAAAACACCTTATTTTCCATTGTTTGGTATTCTTTGCTCTGTAATTGTTTCCCTTTTGGGTCTTTTATTCCATACAAAAGTTTGCTTGAAAATTCAACCTCTTTAGTAAGAGTTTCAACACCCCAGTCCTTGGCATGGGTTTATAGAACTTTCTTAATAAAACAAAACATCTTAGAAGGATCCTCACAAGCCGCATAATGTAATTACATTCCTCTAGTCCAATTTTTTCCCTGAGATCATTAAAATGGTTAGACACAATGGTGGATTAAATTCCTTTTTTGTCTCTGTGATGGCGACACTATTGCACCTATTTTCACTTCACCCTTCAAGGAAATGGAAAACATTGTAAATAATCAAGTTTTGTTTATAATTTACAAGTGGCCTCCTATGTGTAAACACATGCCAAGGCCCTTAGATGGGGTCATCATGCCAAAAAAGATTGTATGTGCACAAGATGTAAGGACACAAGATTCATGGAATGAAGATACTAGTTGGAAGCACTAAAATCAAATAGGCTACCTATTCATGGAGTTCTCCCAGGTCCTCAGCTTGGAACACAACTCATGATATTGTTGTCAATAGTCTATAGTTAAAAAAACAAAATAGTGCAGGCTAAACTAACCATATAGTGTAGCAACCCATGTAGAGGATATATTCTTCTTCCCATAGCATAATTTATTTTCAAAAATCCATGTGTAATGTAGCACTTAGTTTTATTTATGAAATCGACGCTTTCGGTATAGCTAGTTTTTCTCTTCAAAACCACAACCAAAACAGGGAACAAGACAAGATTTGTGGAGTTGCAGTATGATAAGAAGACGAAAATTAGTTTAGGGAGTAATCAACTATATCAACTGAATCAAAGAGAATCTATCAATATTTATCTCACACTCTTGCGAACTTTGGAGGGAGCTGCTAAAATATATGATTATGTTGCTAAGTAGTTCCATATTCTCTTAGGTTGCAGAGGATTGAACCTTGCGGTGATTATTATATTATAATGATGAACAACAAGCCTTATCCTTTAATAGAATTTTCAAGAGTTTCTTCAGGATTTTATGTGTTCTATTATCGTTTTGGATCGCTACTCTTATCCACATTGAGCTTTGTGTGTTCCTACAGTTGATAACCTCTTGAAAATATTATGTTTTTCTTATATGAATGACTAACAGGTTGAAGTGGAGAGTGTGGGTTACAGGGAGAAGGAGGTCGTCTATGCGGGTCTACGGTAAACCCTCAGGTTTTTACAATTTACTGCAGACATTCGTTCCTGTTCCGGCGCCGCTCACTGTTTACCCTACCGTTTCCGTTCGCACACCCGTCGCTTTCATTTATTGACCTCTGGCTAGAATATGGGGGACAATATGGAGGTTGAAGTGGTGGATTATTTCGAGGAGCCCTTCCCAGACCGCGTTATCTTTGGAAACCCTAGTTTCACCCGCACTCTGCCAATTGATACCTCTATTTCATTGTTTGCCCCGGTTCCGCCCTTTTCCTCGCCTGTCATCTCCTTTCCTCGGCATTGCTCTATTCCCCCCCCCCCCACTGGGTCGCTTTCTGTTGATTCTCGGAGCTTTGAAGTCCCTCCTCTTTCACCAGGCACCCTCCACATTTTATCCTCGCATACCCCTCCCTCGCCCTCCTTCGATCCCCATTCATCTTTTTTCACTGTTCCCTCTGTGGAAATCCCGATTACCGCGGCGGCACAACAACCCCCCTGCTCGGGAGCACGACCATTTGGCTGCTTCAAGACCCCTACGGTTAAGGTTAGATCGGAAAAAAAAAACCCTCCAGAAGGCGTCCCAAACCCTCTAGTGGACCACCCATCGACTCCTCGCACCAGCAAAAGGAAGACTAAGTGCGTCAGGGCGACCTCAAAGGATATCACCATCAGATTCGATGAGACCTCTGCTATTGGTGAATTTTCTATCATGCCATGCACGGTGCTGGTTGGACATGTGTGTGGTCGGGCATATTCAGCCAATAGGCTGACTCAGTGGGTTAAGGAGATTTGGGGAGGATTACTAAAAGAACTGCCAGAGGTTCATGTTTTTCCCAAAGGTTGGTTCTCCCTGCATTTTGCAAAGGAAAACTACATGGATTTGGTACTAGCCAGGTACTGGCACATCGAGATGGCCCCGGTCCTTCTCAAATGGTGGAGCCCTTTATTCGACCCTGAATGTGAACAAATTGGGGCAGGTCCACTTTGGGTGCGCTCGCCAGGACTTCCATTACAGTTCTGGAGTGAGGCGGTTTTTATCAGGATTGGAAATGCTCTGGGCACATATTTAGATCATGACCGTACTTTTGTGGATTCGAAAAACATAACCCTCGCACACATTGTGGTCCACTTGGATACCCGTGAGGACTTGGAGGAAAAGATTACTCTACAGTGGGGGAAGTACATCAGAGTTCAGATCTTGGACTACGAAGGGGTTCCTTTTCATTGCAGACGATGTCACAAGGTGGGACATCTCTTCAAATACTGCCCTCTCAATAGGAAATCAGAGGATTCCCCTAAGATTACGCCTGCACCTTCCAGGGTAAATTCTCTAGTCGATTCCCGCCCCTCGCCCTTGGGTCCTTCACCTGTAGTTATCTCTCCTATCTCCAAGACAGTGGATAAAGGACTCAGACAGTCTTCATCGCCGCTGACCAAGGCTCACTCTATTGTGGAAGCCGCGATTGCTTCGGGTATTTCTCCGAACCCTCCTCTCTCATCTTTTGATTTTACCTCATCTATGGCTACCACATCGGTTCAGACATCCATGGCTCAATGCACAATGTCTACCCCTCCTCTCATTGTCACTACCGCCCCCTCGTTGTCCTCTCCTTCTACATCTTCTGTCTCGCCGTCATCCTCTTGGGTGTCACCCCCTCAAAAATACTTCCTTCGCTCCATATCCCATTCAAAGGAATTCCGGTCCGTCAGACTGGTCTTGGTCTTACTTTGCCTGGTGCCACCCCCCTGACATCCAAGTGTAGGAAGTCAGATCTCTCCAAGGCTATTAGGAGGGTTTGGGCGGAGGTCGCCTCTGGTTGCCAATCCACTATTGATGGGGTCCTTAGAGCAGGAAATACCCCGCGTTGTGTCCCTCCATGAAGTGTTTGTCTTTTAATTGCAGGGGTTTGGCTAGTGCCTCTAAGAAACTAGCCTTGAGGAGGCTCATCGAGATTGAACCGATTGACATTATCATGCTTCAAGAAACTCTTGGTATGGCTGATCATATCTCCCACTCCCTTCAATCTATGATCCCGAGCTGGACATTTGTCGCCCTAGAGGCTGCAGGGAGATCTGGGGGTCTGGCTATAGGATACAACCCTCGAACCATCCGGGTTGATGCATCTTGGGGGGGAATGGGATTCTTGGGACTGGATATATTCTCTACTGATCTTGGTATGATTCTTCAAAATTTGAATGTGTACGGACCCTATCTACAAAGGGAACAATTTTGGCAACACTTATTAAACCTCTCCCTTCTGGACTCAGATCATACTATTATCGGAGGGGATCTAAACTTTTCATTGGGGTTCAAAGAATCATGGGGGTCTACGGCTCAAATTGATGCTATCACTGATCATATCACTAATCTGCTGGAACAGACCAATTTTATTGATGTCCCCATGCTCAAACCTCTACCCACTTGGAGAAACAGAAGGGTGGGTGATGCAGCACTGGCTCGTAGACTTGATAGATTTCTAATAAAAGGATCGCTCTTACAGCAGCTGCATCACTACAAGCAATGGGTGGGTACAGGGGGGCATATCGGATCATTCACCTATATATCTGGAAATCCAGGGGCCATTCAAAAAGCAGAAAGACCCTTTCAAATTCAACCACGTCTGGCTGAGAGACCCTGCTTACATCAAGATGGTTTCTGACTTCTGGATTGAAAAACCTATTAACCAAGTAGGGTCCTTCGCAAAATGATTTTTCCATAATCACTCTGAGATTAAACACCTCTCTATTAAATGGGCCAAGGAGAAACACTCACGGAAAACCTCACAACTCACTCATATTGAATCTGAGATGAGCTCTTTACTTGATGATCAAAGTTTGGGATTCATATCTGTAGATGATAAGATTCGATTGATTGAGCTGGAAAATCAGAAGGCCAACATTCTAAAGGAGCGCGAGGAATCCCAGAGGTTGAGGAGTAGAGCTATATGGTTAAAAGTTGGGGACGATAATATGAGGTTCTTTCAAAACTATGCCAAGGGACGAAAGGTATCTAATACCATTTGGAATCTTCCTATGCCTGAGGGAGGCTATGCTAACACCTTCAACAAGCTAGCCCACCTTGGCACATCACATTTCAGGAACCTATACAAATGCCCTTGTGAAGCAAATCTTCCTGATATTATAAATGTGGCAGGACATTTTCCAAGGTTTTTCAATGAGGATGATGTAGAAGAGCTCTTCGCATTGGTCAATTCTGGTGAAATTGAAGGCACATTAAAATGGTTCAAAAAAGATAAGAGTCCAGGCCCGGATGGCTGGACCATTAATTCTATCTGGCTTTTTATGAGATCCTAGGGCAGGACCTATTGAAAGTGGTGGAGGAGAGCAGAACTTCGGGATCCCTATACCATGCCATCAATTCGACCTTCATTTCCCTCATCCCAAATTCTGATTCCCCATCCTCTTTTGATAATTATAGGCCTATTTCCTTGTACAACTACCTATATAAGATTATTTCGAAGATTATTGCAAATCGACTCAGGCCGATTCTCTCCAGGCATATTGCTCCTCAACAATTTGCCTTCCTCGAATCCAGACAAATCCATGAAGCCATCGAATCAGCAAAGGAAGCCATCCACTCTATCTGGACCAAGCATCTAAAAAGCATCATTCTCAAGATGGACTTGTCCAAAGCTTTCGACCGAGTTAGCTGGCTTTATATTAAGATGCTTCTCATACATTTTGGTTTTCCTCACAATTACATCACGTGGATTATGGCCTACATTACCACACCCACCTTCAGTGTCCTCATCAATGGCTCGGCCTCTCACTTCTTTCACTCTGAAAGGGAGCTTAGGCAGGGCTACCCTCTATCCCCACTTCTATTTCTTATTGTCATGGAGGGTCTAAGTCACTTAATTGCATCAGCCAAGAGGGATGGAGATATCTGTGGACTCAAGATTACAGAGGACTGCTTCCTTACACATCTCCTATTTGTGGATGATGTGCTTATTCTGCTTGATGGCAGCATTCGGGATTCCAGATATTTTTCCAAGATTCTCCTCCTCTTCTCGTCCGCTACTGGGATGCTTGCCAACCAATCCAAATCCACCATCACCTTTACTCGTACCTCTGTTCATGAATCCCAATTTGCTCACCAGGTCTTTCCTTACAGTATCCACCCCTTGGATAGAGGTCTCAAATATCTGGGTTATTGGCTTAAACCTACTTGCCATAGAATTGCAGATTGGGTCTGGCTGGTTACAAAACTGGAGAAGAGACTATCTATCTAGAGTTATAGATATTTATCCAAGGTGGGCAGATTGGTGTTTATCAAATCGGTCCTGGAAACTACACCAGTTTATTGGATGGCACTTGCATGGATTCCTAGGAATATCCTATATCGACTGAAAAAATTATGCAATAGATATCTCTCGAACAAGAATCAGGATAAAATATTATTTGCCTGGATCAGCTGGCAATAAATTGCAATGCCAAAGAAATGGGGAGGATGGGTACTGAAAGATATTCCCCTTTTCGCTCAAGCCCTAGCTGCTAAAATGGGTTGGACCTTGTTGACTGGTCAGAATCTATGGACTCATATCTCATATCATAAATATATCTGGCCACAAAACATGTTGGACTGGGTTTGTCTTCCTATATGGTTGTTGACAATTAGTTCATCTATATGGAAGGCATTGCTCCACTCCCTTCCCCATATAAGAGACAATCTGGTGTGGCGAATTAATGATGGCTCCCTGGGTAGGATCGGGCTGGATCTGTGGATTGGCTATGGAGGAAGACACCTATTATCCAGAGACCTCATCACATATCTTCATGCACATGAGATTAGGGTATTCTCACACATTGCAGACCAACAAAATTCAGATATTTTTTCACAAGCTTGGAAATCAGCACAGCGTCTCGACCTACCTCCCCGATGGCACCAGGAATGGAATGAATACATCCAAGTACTATCGGAATCCCACATCAGGATAAAAGAGGGACCTGATGAATTAGTTTGGCGTCTGGCAGAGAATGGTATATATTCCCCAAAGTCAGGTTACAGTTCACTGATACAACACAAAAAACCAGAATAGACATTGAATTGGTGGAGTCACATTTGGAATCTTACTGCACCTCCGCACACTAGATTATTCTTCTGGTGCATTCTTAGAGACATAGTGCCCACAGGGGAGCATCTAGCTCACAGAGCTATTTATGGGCCTACCTGGTGCATTCTGTGTAAATGCAAATCGGAATCCACGGAACATCTTTTCTTACGCTACACCGCATTACAATCTCTTTGGCAGAGTATATCCTCATCTATCGTTTCCGTTGGGTTATGGACTGGAAATGATCTTAGCAGCGCATGGGATGACTGGTATAGTAGACACAAGGGATCTAAACTCCAGAGCCTCCCCTTGCTTGTCAGCTGGTACGTCTGGCAAGCTCGTAACCGATACATATTTGATAACAAAATTGTGTGTTGGCCACACATTGAGGCTGGCATAATCTCTGCATATCATCAATTGCTGGATCCTATACCTCCTAGAGAGTGACGCACTCACCCACCTCCCAACATTGACAAAAATACCCCCTGGGCCTTCTTTGATGGGGCTGCAAATCAACAGGGCTACGGAGGTGGCTTCATTCTTTACATAAATGAACAACATTTCTACAAAGTAAAGATGGGATTAGGAGCTGGCACCAACAACTTCGCGGAACTTATTACCCTATGTCACCAGTGCTTCAATCTAAATATTTTTGGGGACTTAAATATTATTATTAACTGGTTCAATAGCATATCTATTTGCCACATACACACACTCAACAACATATTAAACGAAGTGAATATTTTCAAGGCTGAATTTAACAATATCTCTTGTAATCACATTTACAGGGAGCATAACTGTGGTGCTAACCAACTATCCAAGGAGGCCACGTCATTACCCAGAGGAGAATGGGTGATACAAGAGCAGAGGGGGACTGATGAATTCTGCTATTATCATCAGTCGTCTATAGATCAGCATTACCAGGGGGGCCTTAGTCCCTGAACTACAAATGTTTTTTGTAAAGAACTGTAAAAACTCAAATTTTGAAATCTTTTTGATGTTATATATTCATGAGATACTATACTGGAAGGGGCCCTACGAGGCCTATGTACAGGCTTATACAGATACATAATAGTATATAAACAGTTGTTTTGTTTATTAGGCAAATTTCCCTGCATGGTGTTTCCGGACAGCTCAGAGTCCCTTATGTTAGACTCAGATTACAGCATATGCAACATCATTTACAATATGTAATTTTCTCTATATTAATGAAAATTACGAATTTTTCCAGAGGAAAAAAAAAAATGACTAACAGGTCCTCTTGGCAAGCAAGGTTGGTTGTGAAGTGTGATTAATTGTTGCACAAGGTACATATGAAGGTTGTGCAGTCTAGGCTACATTAGAGTATTGTTCCTCTGTAAATTCATTGCTAAAGATTGAGAGCGAAGAAAATTCAACAAGAGACTCTATTGACTTAGAATAGGATACAAGTAATAAGTAGAGAGAGAGGAGGGATATAATCCTTATGACGTGTAGCATAGGTAGATTCATGCATTTCATTCCCATTCTTTTAACTATATAAATGAAGTATGTGAGAGCATACTTACTTGCTAGAGATCTTGGCTATGGAATTACAACCTTCTTTCCACCACACAAGAAACCATTATTGCAACCTTCTAAGTGCCACAGTCGCTCTTATTGTTGGGAATAATTAGAAGTCCATAGGGATCCATTTAACACTTGTTGTTCATAACGCATTTTTACCCATGTCATCATATGAATTCTTAGGAAAATATGTGACCATCTGGAGTGTGAACAACAAGCACAAAATTAAGAATTTAATCACTAAGGGGGGTTTTATTAGCAATGATATCATTGTGGTGTATTCTTCTTATATTATCACACAGAGAATTCTTAGGGTCATAAGTCAAGCCTGTCAGGTACATGGGCCTAAAGGTAATCCAACAATCTTTTGATATTTTGTTAAAGAGGATTGATTTCCATACTTCTCTCGAAGATCGACCAACTATATCTCACATAGTATCATTGATCCAAAAATGGATCCTGGATAAACCTCTAAGTCTAAAAGACTTCATGTAAGAGGTAAAAGGTGCCAAATGGCACAAATACTTTGTAAATCAGAGGAAAATCAAAATTGTAGGCTGCTCTCAGAAATAGTCTCATTACAGAGATCTTCTCATTCTAAATCCAATGCAACTTGAATGGGTGAAAACGGACTCCGGATGGAGTTATTGTAAAATGAAAATTGCCCAATGTCCTTAGGAAAGGAGGCAATTTCATTAAATTTCAAACTATATTGAAAATTTTGATTATAGGCTCATGGGCCAATCCACAGCTGACACATGGCAGGTCGGGATTAGGCCACGTAACCCACTCTGATTGGTCTAAGAAGCATTGATACCGCATCGGAAGATGGCTATATAAAGGAAGAACCTCAGGTCTTAAGGCATCACGACATGCGATTGCCGAAATATCACATTGCTTAAATCCAAAGGAAAAGGACTTACCCACAAGAATGGTGACTTGTCGATGTGCAATGGGCCGATCAAGCAAAGATTGCAATCGGCGTTGGCATAGACCATTATATAAAGAGGCCTTGGACTTGTGCGATCTGCGATTGCGACTTGTTGCATCGCAGTATTGTGTCAGCACAACACATGGAGCGGGGCCACATATATATGTATATGGGTGATCCGATGGCCGGACTTGAGGGTGATATAAACCAGGTTTTATATATTTTAAAGTTCGCTGAAAAGGCATTTTTAATGCATTTTTGTATATCTCTCTTATTAAGAGAAATACAAAGGGGAAGCGCGATGCGATGTAAACCGGACCCGAAAGGGTTCCGGAATGGAAATATATATAATTACAAATCCACCAAAGCCATGTCTGCATTAATTTCACCATTTTTCAATGTATTTTCACAATTTCATTTATTGAACGAAATGCGAAGGACGAAGGCCAATTGCGATATGTGATATCGATTATTGGCGGACCCGATGGGAGTTTGGGGTGTAATTATGGATATTTGAAGTCCGGGAACTATGTTTTGCTGTGGAATTTCCCGTGTTTTCACCACGTTCTCTATGTAAACAAAGAACGACTATTACTAAGGATTTCCAGCGCCGATTTTCGTCATCCGTTGCAGAAACAGGTGGCCGCCTCCCATGCATGCATTATGCCATGACTATTGCACACCAAAGAAGGGATTTGAACAGACTGTAGCAGGAAGATAAAGAGCCCAAAAGGGAAAACCAACAGGCAGTGCAACTTTAGCTTTTAAGCCATGAATGTCAAAGACATAGGGTTGCTGGGTTGTTGAACGGTGGCCAAGTTGTTGTTGTTGCTGAATACTGAAAGTAGTAGCAGCAGAGAGCTGAGAGAGCAGAAGTAAAAGAGCAGCCTATGAGGTCACTTGGAAGCCAAGTGAAAGGCCAGAGCTTCAAGAGCCAAGGGATAAAATGGTGTCTAAACCCACTGTTTATGTGTAGAATAGTAGGAGTTGGGCCAAAGAGCTTGTAAAAATACTTACACCATAATCCCAGAGAGCCAAGTCAAATTGACAAGAGCTCATGGAGACGTAGCCCAAGAGTTGTGGGTGAACTCCAATTTAATATTGCTATTTCTGTGTGTGTTTTATTGTTGCATTATCTCTGCTACTTTATTCACTGTTATATGCATTTATATATCAGTTTCAACACATTAATTTACAGCACATAATCAGTTTCAAACAAATACAAGCATACACCCATATTTTCAAGCATTTCTTAATTCCGCATTGGTTAATCAATAAGACTTGGGAAATTTTAAAGCTTTGAAAGTCGGAGAGGTTCTTGTAAGTTAGACAAGAAGCCTAAGAGCCCCATTTTCAAATCAGGTGGTATCAGATCTTAAGATTGATTAACCACAACTTTAAGAAGGATTATATCAGAATGCTTGATTGACAGAGCAAAGATTGCTTGTCTGAAAGGTGTTTGAACAACAAGAGGCTGATTGTATGCTTGTTTTGCAGACTGACTATTTTTTGAGTTTGCAGAGGTGAAGGGAAAGCTATTGATAGCTCAGCCCAAGAAGGACAAATAGGAAGAAGGGCTAAAGGCATTCTTCTATACCAAGGACCTCAAGGCAATCTTTGGAGCACAAGAGGTTTGTCGCAAAAGGTTGTTGAACAAGCTATTTAATTATCTTGTTGAAATTTTTTTGTTCATTGGCATAATGACAACTTCTACAAGTGGGTCCTCAAAGTCTGCTCTCTTCACGAGACTCTTTGATGAAGACATGAAGCAAGAATTGTCCACCATGATGGATATGGTAAGAGAAATGTATGAGGATGGAAGGAAGAGTAGCATGCTTAGAAAGAAATTGAATTCCATAAAAGAAGAGAAGCAGTTGCTTGCTGACAAATTGCAGGAAATGGAGAGGTAACTTCATATTGCAAATATGAACCTGAAGAGGATGCATGAGTTGGAAACACAACTCTTTGTTTCCCAAGAAGCCTTAGTCAAGTATCAGCTTGAAGAAGAGGTAAGCCATTCCAATTTGTCTTCAAATTCTTTTGAGAATGCTTGTATTGGTTCTTTTGAGAAAAATACTAAAGGCATAGGTTCCAAGCTAATGTCCAAGATGGGCTATGAAGGAAAGGGCTTGGGAAAGCATGCACAAGGTATTTTTGAACCGATAATGGTTGAGGAAAGGCCTAAATATTTGGGTCTTGGCTATGGATAGTCTTATGGAGAGAATTCCAAAGTTGCCATGAAAGCCATTGAAAAAATCCCAAGAAGGAGTTTCAGTTCATGTCCTCTACCTCAAAAGTGTGAAGGTTGTTTCCAAGAGGAATGCAATAGCTTGAAACATCAATTGTAGGATGCAGGTGTTCAGAAGCACACACTTGAACTAGAGAGTTGGGGAGACTCTAACAGCCTTGAAGAGTTTGATGGTGTTCCAAAGGGAGCCACTCCTTCATTTGCTTCACCTCCTCATGAAGGCAATAAATGTGAAAGGGACAGGTATAAATCTAGTTCTAAACACATTCCTTTTGATTTTTCAAAGCATGATAAATTTCCACATAAGTATGGGGAAAGAGTTGCATGTTCCTTTTGTGGTTTCGATAACCATGATGTTTCTAGATGTTGGAAGAGAATGGCCGCATATAGGAAGCAAAAGAAGGAAAAGAGGCAAGAAGCCAAAGGTCCATTGGACAAGGAAAATCATGCTATCAAGAGGATGTACATGCAGTGCACTTACTACCATAAGCAAGGACATCTTGCTGCAAAGTGTTGGACACTGAATCCAACAATGCTTCCACCAAAGCTGAAGAAAGTGGAAAGAGAAGATGGCAGAAATGGAAGTGAAGATTCCATGAATGATGTGTCTCAAAATGATTCACATGATGATGCTGATGTGCAGGCAAGGGTAGTACCTTTGAAAGGGATTGGTAAGAAACTGTTAGAGTTCTTATCCGATTAAGATTGCATGTCCGTTGATGCATCTACATTATATTTCATTTCAGCTTCAAAAGTACAGTGTGCTTAAGTGAAAGTTGAAGGATGAAATGCATGCATGAGCATGAGATTCATGAACACAGGGATGTTGATGATTTCCTTGTTTTGAACTTGTATGTGTAATTAACTTGCAGGGTTGATTTCTTTGACATGCATGTGATGCCATGTTGACTTGAAAGAAGTTGACTTGGTCTCCAAATGGAGATGATGATGAAAGTTTCATCTTTTAAAAAAGAGTCCTAATGGTCTTTTTCTACATGCTTGACTTGAAGGGTCATTTGTTTTAAAGGCATGTTTTGTGGGCTTGTTATCTAGTCCATCATTTGTATGTAGATATAAACATGGAGGTGTTCACAAGGTGTGAAAATCTATTTCTTTCATTGAAGCAAGAGTTTAGGCCATTGAGTTGTTGTCTGTATGCCTGTTGTTGTTAACAGTTGTTGTTGGCAGCTTCTCAAACAGGTACAAATGAAAGTTCTGTGGAGAATATGTAATTCACATTTGTTGAGCCACCTTGGATCAATGATCAAGGAAAATAAGCTCAAACTACCTTCTATGACCATTTCAGTAGAAGTTCTGCAGGAAGGCAAGGAGGAAGACAGTTCTTCCCAGGAAGACCAACCCATCCAAGAAGGGAAGTGGTCAGAAACTTTGGTTCAAAGACACTATGCAAAGGCAAGTGTAGGGAGGCTAAAAGAAGAGGGTGAGTCACTCTCATTTACTGCTCAGATCAGTATATCAGTCTTTTGGAGACCAAAAGTTCTTTTAGTGGGAAGGCATGATCCAAAAATGGATCCTAGATAAATCTCTAAGTCTAAAAGACTTCATGAAAGAGGTAAAAGATGCCAAATGGCACAAATCCTTTGTAAATTAGAGGAAAATCAAAATTATAGGCTGCTCTCAGAAATAGTCTCATTATAGAGATCTTCTCATTCTAAATCTAACGCAACTTGAATGGACGAAAACAAACTCGGGATGAAGGAGTTATTATAAAATGAAAATTTCCCAATGTCCTTAGGAAAGGAGGCAATTTCATTAAATTTCAAACTATATTGAAAATTTTGATTATAGCCTCACAGGCCAATCCACAGATGACACATGGCAGGCCAGGATTGGGCCACGTGGCCCAATCTAATTGGTCTAAGAAGCATTGATATCACATCGACCGATGGCTATATAAAGGAGGAACCTCAGGTCTTAAGGCATCGCGACATGTGATTGCTAAAATATCGCATCACTTAAATCAAAAGGAAAAGGACTTACCCACAAGGATGGTGACTTGCCGATGTGCGATGGGCCAATAAAGCGGAGATCGGAATCGGCGTTGGCATAGACCATTATATAAAGAGG
This sequence comes from Pinus tabuliformis, assembly GCA_031772625.1. Lineage (NCBI taxonomy): Eukaryota > Viridiplantae > Streptophyta > Pinopsida > Pinales > Pinaceae > Pinus > Pinus tabuliformis. Next base: position 715,660,278 of record CM062813.1, on the reverse strand, counting down.
CCTCAGACTTGTGCAATCTGAGATTACGATTTGTCGCATCACCGTATCGCGTAGGCACAACATATGGAGCGGGCCCACATATATATGTATACGAGCGATCTGATGGTCGGACTTGACGACGATATGAACTAGGTTTTATATATTTTAAATTCCATTGAAAAGGCATTTTTAATGCATTTTCGTGTATCTTGCTCATTAAGAGAAATACAAAGGGGAAGCGTGATGCGATGTAAACCGGACTCGAAAGGGTTCCAGAATGGAAATATATATAATTACAAATCCGCCAAAGCCATGTCTGCATTAATTTCACCATTTTTCATTGTAATTTTTCAGTTTCGTTTATTGAACGAAATGTGAAGGATGAATAACAACTGCGATATGCGATAGTGATTATAGGCGGACCCGATGGGAGTTTGGGGTGTGATTATGGATATTTAAAGTCCAGGAACTATGTTTTGCTGCGGACTTTCCCATGTTTTCACAGCATTCTCTGTGTAGACAAAGAACGACTGTTACTAAGGATTTCCAGCGTCGATTTCCATCATCCGTTACAGAAACAGGTGGTCGCCTCCCCTGCGTGCGTTATGCCATCATTATTGCACGCCAAAGAAGGGATTTGAACGGACTGTAGTAGGAAGACAGAGAGCCCGAAAGGGAAAACCAACAGGTAGTGCAGCTTTGGCTTTTAAGCCATGAATGTCAAAGACACAAGGCTGTTGGGTTGTTGAACAGTGGCCAAGTTGTTGTTGTTGTTGAATGCTAAAAGTAGCAGCAGCAGAGAGTCGAGAGAGCAGAAGAAAAAGAGCAGCCTATGGGGTCACTTGGAAGCCAAGTGAAAGGCCAAGAGGACTGTGAACTGATAGAGAGCCAAAGAAGCCAGAGCGGAAGAGCCAAGAGACAAAGAGTCAGAGCCAAGAGTCATAACCAAGAGCCAAAGAGCCAGAGTCAGAGCCAAGAGCCAAAACCAAGAGCCAGAGAGCCAAGAGCCAGAGCTTCAAGAACCAAGGGATAAAATGGTGTATGAAGCCATTGTTTATGTGTAGAACAGTAGGATTTGAGCCAAAGAGCTTGTAAAAAGACTTACACCATAATCCCAGAGAGCCAAGTCAAATTGACAAGAGCTCACGGAGACATAGCCCAAGAGTTGTGGGTGAACTCCAAATTAATATTGTTGTTTCTGTGTGTGTTTTATTGCTGCATTATCTCTGCTACTTTATTTACTATTATATGCATTTATATATCATTTTCAGCACATTAATTTACAACACATAATCAGTTTAAAACAAATACAAGCATACACCCATATTTTCAAGCATTTCTTAATTCCGCACTGGCTAATCAATAAGACATGGGAAAATTTAAAGCTTTGAAAGTGGGAGAGGTTCTTGTAAGTTAGACAAGAAGCCTAAGAGCCCCATTTTTAGATCAATCATTGATAGTTTTGAGTGAGTAATTAGCATGTCAACCGCACATGTACCTATTCTTTTTCCTACAACCAAGGAAGTGATATGTAGAATATAATTAGTCTCTTAATGAATGAGATGTATCCTTGTGACATATGTGGAGAAGTTGAGTCATATTTATGCTTTCCATTTCTTTTAACAGTGTGATCGAGGTATGTGGGATTTCATACCTAAGCACACATATTAAAATAAGTTTTGAGCTACGAATAGTGGCCTTCTCTCCATCACATAGGAATCTACTAATGCACCCAATTCTATCTTGTATAATTCTATGGCCACATTTAAAAACTGTAATTAAGCACCTAATGCTCTAGATTTCAAGTCTTAGGTTTAACTTTATATTGTGCATTTTTAATAGTGCAGAGTCATAATTGTATACATGAAAATATAACTGCGCACTCTTCAACCCTACTTTTCATATTTGAATTCAACAAGTTAATACAATGATTCACATACAAATTGAATGTCAGTTTTAAGACCAGTCTCTTCAGTGAGAATTATATTACCCACGTTATATCACATAACATTGTATGAGCCTTTTTTAAGCATAATACCTAAAACCACAACACACAATATATCTAGCACACCATCATCATCATTTCAATTCAATTGGAGCTAACATGAAATTTTTTACACAGGTCAAGCATGAGAGATACTTATCTCCATCATGATTTGGCAACTAAGTCGAGGACTGCAACTCTCCACACAACCATAGATTAGGTTGCACGATGGTCTTTCTTGCAACCTAATCACCGCCAAAGTAGACTCCAAAGCATGAGGAGGTTTTTAAAAAGGATGAAGCCAACACTGCCAACTCAATTAGGGGCTCCATAAGACTAGTCACCTCCACCCACCGAATTATTTTTATTGAATTTAATCCTAAGTCACGGATTCTATAGGTCTACCACCTCCACCCTTAATAAAACCCAAAGGGATCCAAAATCCTATGCCTACACCCTCATCCAACACAATGCACAGTGATACCACCCAACTTTGGGAATTCAGAATGCACTGTAAAACCATATTACTAAGTATAGGATACCTCATACTTCTCTTTCTAGGAATCTAAGGACACAAGCCTCCACCCCAGCTATCAAGGAAATCCAGATATGATCATATCCACCCTCTGAACAATAAGGAGTTCAAATCTCCTTGTTCCTCACCCACAAGAAGATCTTATAGGCATCATTATTCTCATATTCAAGAGTTGCTAAATACATAAAGAAGTGAACCCAAAAAAATCATGCTCTACTTTAGAAAACTATTTTTCCTCTTACTTCATGGTTTTAAGATTTCTCCCACTTAAGGACCCTTACAGTCTCCCAAGTGAAATTAGGAACCTCCCAACCAACATAGCCATATGTTGTTGTTTTTTTGGAACCTCTTATTGGATCCACATTTTAGGTCAAGGTTATTAGAAATCATGTTAAGGTGGAAGTCAAATTTTCCTTTGACCAACTTCAAGATTCAACATCGATATTTTTTCAAATTCCATTTGTGTCAACAAACATGAAAGGTGGCTTAGGCACACCAATGGTATATGACTCCTACACAAGGCAAGGACATACTAATCCAATGATAACAACACCTTGGTGGGACCCCTTTCAGAAAAAGGCTCCTCCACCATGAGCACCTTAACCACCATATGTTTCAACAACAAATTTCCTCCTAGTCAAACCTGCATCTCCAAGAGGCTCTCCAATCACAAAATACCTAGATGGATTCAAATGGAACATTATATTTCATCTAGATATTGAGAAGGAATCAACAACTTAATGATATGTTCTTTGATATCAACCGCAATCTGATCATTGGTAAAAAATCATCATGTTGGATAGAGATGAGCATAGTATGAACTCTTAAAGGTGTTGGGCCAAGTAATTGTTCCTAAAAAGGACCAACTAGTCTACTACACATTAGTCTATTAACCCGAGGTTTCATTTTTCTATTTCAAGGTTATCGACATTGTTTGTGCAAGAGGAATGAAAATATGACTAGTTGATATAGTCCTATCAAAAAGCAAGACTCCAATATTAAAGAAATCAATTCAAGATGCAATCTCCAATTAACACAAACTATTCAAATTATTAAATTCTACATATCTCTTAAGGAAATAACAAAGAAATCATATTGAACAACAAGCTAGTTCCTAGGGAATAACTACTACAAAGTGAAAATATAACATTACACAATGACATTATCTAACAACGATTGATCAATTGAAATAGAAATCTATGATAACTTACGGGAAATGAAAGAAAAGAATATTGATTCTTAATGAATTAACCACAACGAATCTATTCTTAGAACAATTCCAATGAACTTAAAAACCATTACATAGATGGAAATAGATAGAACATGGAAATCAAACGCTAGTTTTAATGGTAAAAGAGAAGAAAACATTTTTCCCAGGATTGGGCCCAAATCTGGAATCAAACTACCTTGCAAGAAAATCAGCACGGTAGAATAAGTCTGAATAATAAATACTTGCATTCAAATTGTAGAGAAACCAGTTACAAATAATTGCAAGTATGAGTTTGTATCAAAAAATAATATTACAGCTTGAACAACCCTTTTGAGGTTCAACATCGTTTTTTATATCGTAACAACAAAGGATAAATACCAGAGAATCTATTTTCAGTGATGAGTGATCATGATAATCTAAAGATTCTCAGGATTGCTTATTTAAGTTACAATGATCTTAATGCATCCAAGAAGCCAGGTGGAGAAGTCATCCTAAACTAATTCATTCCAAAATACGGTGTAACATTTTGAGGCTTGCGCAGTATTCATTGAGCATTTCACGAAACAACATCAAATATCAATGAGCTAATAGATTCCTGTCAATATTGAGGATCTATTTTTTAGAAATAGAATTTTATTAATCGAATTCATTCAAACAATAATAAAATGATAAATGTGTATAGAATACTACTAAAGTCCCTACTATGCTCATTAACATAACTTAATTTCAAAAAATACATTAGAAAATAATATGAAATTTGAGAAATAAGGAAAATAAAATATGACAAATATGAGGGCCCCACCCTCATTTTTATACTCAGTAGTAAATTGGGTTATTCAACCATGATCCAATCTTGGTCGCTAGGACGTGAGTACAAATCATTAATGTTGGAGTTTCATCTATACCATACCCAAACATGGGACCCCGATTTCCTACACCAAACTCTTTGGCTTCTTAGTAAGGTAGCCATGGACACCCTATGCAATGTTAGGGCTTTTTTGTTTAATATGTAACAGGACCTTTCAAATTTCATGTTTTTCTTCATACAAGGTTCATAGGAAACCTTGATTTCAAGATCTCCCTCCAAGCAAGCATCCAAGATGGCATCAGAGATCATATTGCAAAGTTTGTTAGGGTGTCCCTCATTTATAGACTCGGATCTCTAGTGAAAGGTATCCCCCATTCTGATTTTTAACACTCATGATATCTAAAATCCTCTCCAACTTTCTTTTGATATTTCTCTCTCTCATGTCTTCCCTCTCTGATTCCACCTCCAGTTTCTTCATCATGTATGCATCTCCCACACATTTTTTTTCTCCCTCATTTTTTCCAGCCTCACTAGACTCTCTTTAGCCCATGAAATCATGTTAGCTGCCCCTTGTCTCTCTATTTTTGTTTTGTTGGTTTTGCTTTGTCATCCTTGGTCTGTTTGTGTCCACCTGTGAAAATATTGTAGGAAAACCATCATGGTGCCACTTAATCCCTTGTCCTTGATGTTTTTTCAACGTGTCCCTTATGCATACATGTCAATCTTCATGGCTTGCATCAAAAAATTCAACATCCTAAGCAGTGTTCCCCCTCCACTTGAGCTCTATAATCTGTGTTCCCAACTTAGCCCATTTAATTTACTTAATTTAAAATAAAATGAAAAAGGGTAACCAAGGCTATCACACTGTTATGGTAAAAAACGAGGATTGATGTTCTAGGCAAGACCCATCAAATCAAAACTTCAGTTGTTATGGGCAATACCCATGATCGATGTTCTGGGAAAGACCCATAGAATCACAACTTTAGAGGATTTCTATGGGAAAGGGCTAGGATCCTCAATATCAAGATGCTACCAATGATTAAATTTGAAAGGAAAGGTTACATTTCAATTTGAATGGTTAATTTTATTTTAAATTTTTGATATTGACAAGTTAAAATAAATTATTATATTTTTTCATATAAACTTGAAAAGTAATTTAAAATTTCATATATACTTCATACATTAGTGTGCCAATTTGTGTAGTTTTCATATGAAACACTAGCACTCAATGTACACTTGAACGAGTACACACAAGTGGCATTGGTATTACAATTTATATAGGAATCATAAGGAAAGAATTTAGTAGGGCCATTCACTTAGAGTTCACATATGAATCATATGGAGAGAATTCAATTGTGTCATTTACTTATACTCTATATATGAATAATATGGACAAAATTCAATAGGACCATTTTCTCTTTCATCTCTTGGAGGTCATCCCTCAAATAAAATGAAATTGTTTTCTTTCATATAGGCTAATTAGCCTAACCATTTAGACAGTTGCAATATTTTTTTTAAAAGCAATCAAAACATAGTATTATTTTATTGAGGTTGCTACAATGTCCAATAAAATAACAAAATAACTAAAACCTCCAACAATACAACTTTCCCTAAAAGAAATCTAACTTATTAAAATATTTTTCAAGCCTAATGATGTTCACACATGCATTATGATATAGAACATCATATGCAAAAGAACAATAATAAGGACTCAAACATACATTGAACATATTTCGAAGTATCTTCATATTAAGTAGGCATAAAGAAGACACTATCCATTAATCCAAGCAAGAGGGTAGTAAATGCAAGCAAGTGAAGTACGGAATAAATAAAAGCAAGCATAGTATGTAGAAAGAAGATCCACAAGTGGAGGAAGCATGGTAGTACCATTTGTAAATCCAAGCGAGAAGATGATGGAGAGATGATTTGAATTGGAATTATTTCTATTTTTCTTTTGATCTTAAATGCCCATTACTAAGATGTAATTTTTAAATAGGTAATACATGCTTGTATGAGGTCTAAAACAATAGGATTTTATTATATAAATAGATCACATTTTTTTCTTGAACTAAAATGATATGGAAAAAATATGTTGACATTATGTTTTTGTATTGATCTTAAATGCCCATTACTAAGATATAATTTTTAAATAGGTAATACATGCATGTATGAGCTCTATAACAATAGGATTTTATTATATAAATAGATCGCATTTTTTCTTGAACTAAAATGATATGGAAAAAATATGTTGACATTATGACTAATGTTTTTTTTTTCTCATAAAAATAACGACAAATACAATATATTATGAAAAGTTTCAATGGACTCATAATGTGCATTATGGCAACTAAGAGTTCTCAAGTCTGTGCTTTAGGGCAGAACTGATCCTAATGATGAAATATGGCAAGCGATCCCAGTTGTACCCATGTGCACTAGACAGCTCTTGAAAGAAAAGCACAAGCTAAAAATGTTTATGGAGAATAGAACTTAAGTGGTGGGAGAATTAAACCCAATAACTACAACTTTAATTTTTTCCTTTGACCATTCTTATTATCACAATTACAAGTAATATTTCTTATCAAGTTTTTAAAATTATATATATATATATATATATATATGAAAGGAGTAGTCTACGGATGCAACAATTTAGCCTGGAACTTGTGCCCTGTCGGAGAAACTTATGTTGCCCGACGACCAAGAAAGTCAGCGTCCTTTTCACTTCACCGAGTGCCTGGGGATCACTGCATACATTGTATGGCCACACTGTTAGACCTGGAAGGTGGTGACGAGTTAATACTTCGAGTGGCAAATAGGTGTGTGACCATTAGTCACCACCTCGTCGCTCCAAAATGGTTGCTTCAAGCGCAACCCAGCACAAATTCGAAACAAAGCAGGGGAAAATTTTCTTTCCAGGTCACAAAACTTCTGAATCTTATGGCCTCAAGGGGAAAACTGGCTGACACATGATAATGGGTAGAAAAAATCACTCCTTCGAATAAAGACAAAGGAGATTGCAAGAGATAGAAGAAACTTGTGTTGTACCATCCTCTGGTCCAAGCAAATGGTGGTCCACAAATACTCTAGAAGTAGTGACTGAAAGTAGCAAAGGAATTGGACTTGAAATTTTGTTCGAAAACTTGCAAAGCAAGGCCTAACCATTGTTCTCACTTCAAGGAATCAGGTTAGGGGATAGGAAGTGGTGGCTTCCTTATAGACAGAGGGACTTAATGTGGTTTTCCATCAACTAGACATTGTGGATCCAAAATTGGTGGAGATGTTTTCCAATTGGATAGAAGATCAATATGGAGGAATTGACATTCTAGTAAATAATGTAGGTGTCAATTTTAACACTAGCTTCAGCAACTCAGTGGAATACGCAGAGACTGTGATACAAACAAATTATTATGTTTCTAATTGAATGGCATAGTCTATGATTCCTCTTATGAAACTTTCCTCAGCAAGTGCTCGAATATTGAATGTCAGCTCATGACTTGGAAGGCTAAATGAAAGGCGCAATAAAATTGGTGAGTTGCTAATAAATCAACTTGAAAATGATGAGCATATTTCTGAAGCACTGATTGACACTACCATTCAAATTTCTATGGAACAAATTAGAGAAGGGACATGGTATCTAGTGGTTGGCCACAAACTTTCACAAATTATTCAGTCTCAAAATTAGTTGTAAATGCTTATACTCGTTTTCTTACAAAGAGGCTTTTTGGTCCCCCGGAAGGTCACAAGATCTATGTGAATTGTTACTGTCTTGGTTGGGTCAAGACTGATATGACTACTTGGGAAGGTAACATAGCAGTGGAGGAAGGTGAAGTTACAAGAGTATGGACAATCTTGCTACCTCCTAAATCACTTTCAGGAAAAAAAATTGTTGAAAGGTGTGAAATACATTTCTGAATTAGCTTAGGGGTTTTTGCGACAAGCATTTCCTAGTTTTCAATCATTTGGTCTGTTAACTACTTCAACGATGAGTCGTGCACATGATGGCCATTCTATGTGCTAAAATTTTGGAAATCCTTTCAGAATGGTTGTTTCTAATCGATCATGTGATAATTCCACAAAGTTTAATCAGATATTGAATGCCTCTGAGATTTTCTTAACAAGAAGATTAAAATAATTCGAGCCAAATATTATGAAGGATATATTGATAAATTTGTCTTGGATATGAACCTGCACAAATAAATTTCTTATAGATATGAAAAATGGGCCCCTATATAGGCAATCCATTCATTAGATACATTTGGGAAAAATCCTAGTTTTAATGTGACCAATTCCAAACACTTTGATAGGGATTTCAATCCTACAGGAACAAATATGATAAATACAAAGGCATGGATGAGAATAAAAATAATATCAAAAAATAATAAAAATTACGATTCACATAATTATTGTCAAAATTATGTTCATATCTAAACAATGTACAAAACATATATTATTTATGTTACAGTCAGTAAGTTCAAGCTCTTGTGCAAAAGGATAGTCATCTCCTAACATAGTCAAACTCCTTTATGTGACCAAGTTGTAGGATTCCATCTGAAGAGATGAAATATATATGCTATTGTTGCAATGGCTAAGAGAGAAACATCATTTATATTACCAATAGGTGATATCTTAGTTTTTCAACTCTCTACAACATGCCACGAGAGTGAGAAAGATGGAATGACTATTTACAGATCAACCATTGTGGGTAAGTTATCCTTGGCCTCTTTCTCTATTACTTGTTTGCATAATACATGGGCATATATCATTTCATATTGCCTTGCTGTCATTTTATTGTATAATCTTGTCAATATCCTTGATTATGTCCCATCCTCTCTCTCAGGTAGGGTGTCTTCGATTCTAGCAAGTGTGAATGTTGCATTGTTTCAAAAGTGTAAGCTACGTAACAAGGTAACTTTCCCAAAAAAGTTGCAATATGTTTCTGTATCAAAAATATGATGGATTTGGGGAATGCTTTTTATGAGATAAAGTTGCATACTATGTTCAAAATACCCATCTAATCTCCCTCCCTCAAAATTTTCTCCCATGGGTTAAATTTGCTTAAAAAGAAAAATAGTGCCAAGTTAACTGTAGTCATTTCTCTAAAATATCCTGCTATTGATTCGATAATGGAAAGAGATAGTTTTGATTGGAGGTTCAAAATGCTCATTCCCTCCCTATTTGTCAAATTTAGATAAATTCATTGTTTATGTGAAATTATCCATTCCCTCCTTGTTTGTCAAATTTGGATAAGTTCATTATCTATGTGAAATAGTTTGGCCTGTCCAGTCCATAAATATCTTTTAGTCAATCTCTCTATCTTTCTAAAATGCAACCTTGTTTACATTTTTATTATTTGATATTGCCTCATATTTTTCATGGCCTGATCTCTTTCAAGCCTATAATGTCAATTACCCCTCATCCTTCTGAAAAGTATTTGAAGAAAGGGCTAGCTTATGTAGATCCCAATGGAAGATATTGTTAACACTCAGGTTGTCCCTCAGGTTGGAGTAAAGGGATACGGCCGAGGTAACCACAGACCAACTTTGGATTACAGGTTCTAGCCCACCTGCAATCAGAGAGGGCTCTCTCTTTCTAATTGCAGGTGGGCTAGAACCTGTAATCCAAAGTTGGTCTGTGGTTACCTCGGCTGTATCCCTTTACTCCAACCTGAGGGACAACCTGAGTGTTAACATAATGGCGACTCCACTGGGGACCCTCCTCAGTTAAATTCACGAAACAGGTTGGAAGAATCCACTGAGAAATCAATTTTCTAATTGCTGTATATTCCTTAAAACTACAGATGAAGCCTGAAAGTCAGCCAAGTAGCCTTTGAAACTATCTTTTCTTTGCATTGATAGAAGTAAATAAAAGCTGCTTCAGTCAATCTTCATGCTAGTTTTAAACTATAGATAGCGGTTCCAAAATTTGATCAGTTCCTTGCTAGTTCTAAAAACAGTTTGGAAGCTGGCTCCCAAGAAGAATCTATGACACACAAGGTCAAATCCAGACCCAAATCCCCCAGTTACCTTTGAAAATCTAAACCTAATCCCAAAGATCCTTAGGAAGCAAGGGCTAAGAGAAGATCTTGTTGATTTGAGTACTGAAACGGCTTACCCAAGCTGTGTTCCAACTCCTGTCAAAGTTTTATTCCGTTCAACTCCTACTTCCCCGTGTTCATCATCCACACCTTCATTCACTGCACGTAATACAAATACCACTACTGCTGCTCCAGTTACTTCTGTTATCCCTGTTATCCCTGTTGCTCCATTTTTCCCCGTTGTCCCACTTATCCCTGCCAATATGGCTAATAGATATGCACCCTTGCAATTGCCTGCTAATCCTGGGGCTTCACCTCAGGAATACCAATCTAAAATTACCTATTTTGACAGTATCGATCCTTTCACAGCCCTTCAGCATACCAAAAAGATGCAAGACTATTTTGAAAACTACGAGATAGATGATGATAGTGTGAGAATGAGAATTTTTGTTCAAAGTTTAACCGGTGATGTAAGAACTTGGTTCAGATCACTCGCTGCAAATTCCATAACTACTTCAGATGAGCTTTACCAGTCCTTTACCAACAGATGGGAGAAAAAGAAAGACCCCTTTCACATACTAGTTGAATATGATACAATTAAAAGAGGTCCTCAGGAGACTGTTTTGGAGTACTATGCAAGATTCAATAATGTCTATAATGCAATACCACAGAACTTAAGACCACCCCCTGACCTTGCCTTGTACAAATTCCCTGACGGATTCGACCCGGATATGGCATACTAGTTAAAAGAAAGGGCTCCTCAGACCCTTGCAGACATGCAAAATGTTGTTGTTAGTGTAGAGGCCAACCTAATTGCCAAAAGAAACAGAGCTAGAATGGAAAGAAGAACCACCTTTAAGGAAGAACCCTCAGCCTTTGATCAAAAGCTTGATGCTATTATCAGTGGCCTACAAAGTCTGGGAGAAAGAGTAGAAAATGTTGAGAGGAGATCATCATGGGAAGGACAGCAGTCCAATGCCATAAGGAACCCAAATTTCAGAAAAACACAGAACACAAATACTAGTAGGTCTAACCAAGATCATGACATAAGACCCCCTTTTCAAGATAACTATGTTGAAGGATCTACTTCTAGTGAACCCTTAGAAGACACTCATATGAACCTGATGGATCTAAAGGGTGAACAACAAACTTTTCTGAGCCAAGAAGACCAAGATGAGCATAACTTTAGTTGATTTCAGACTAAGTCTGGTGAGTCTTTTGATTTTAAACAAGGTTATGATACTGCTGTGTATGAGGTCCACAAACAGTATAAGTTGAGAACTAGGACCATTGATATTTCTGAACCTAGCAAAAAAAAGGATGGCAAACAACCCAACAAGATTAAGAGCAAGGCTGTCATGATAGAACCAGCTGATACAACTGTCCCAAACCCGCATCAAGTGACTGTAGAAGACATTACAGAAGCGCAGTCTTCTGAAAATCAGCTTTTGCCACCTTCTTCCTCTGAGCAAAACTCGAACAACGTTCCAAAAAGCCCTCCTGAAATTGAAAAACCGCAAGCAATCAATTCCCATAACGCTGATAAAAAAGAGAAAAACTCTGATAATTCAAATGAAACAGAAAAAACTGTCATTATCAACACCAAGACTCCATTGGAAAAGCCATTTAATTTAGAGGCAGAAATAGCTAAGTTGAAAATATCCATCCCCCTCTCAGAACTTGCCAAACACGATGTATATAGGCAACAAATTCAAAGATAACTTCAAATACCAGAGAATAAGGACGATGTAAATGTTTTGGATGATACTCTTGAACTATTTTTTGGTCCAGAAGTTAATGGAAAATCAACATATGGACCTATTCCACCCTTTCATGTTTGTTTGCATATACATGACAAAGTTTTGCACAACGCTATGTTTGACTCAGATGCATCGCACAATCTTATGCCCAAAGCAATTATGGAAAAGCTGAACCTTGATATTACAAGACCCTACAAAGATTTGTACTCATTTGACTCAAGTCAAGTCAAGTGTTTAGGCCTCATCAAAGACTTGTGTGTCTCCCTAGTCCAATATTCCAATAAGACCATCCTCATGGATGTGGTGGTGGTTGACATCCCACCAAAGTATGGTATGATCCTATCAAGATCATGGGGAGCAAAGCTCCAAGGATCCCTTCAACTAGACCTCTCCTATGCTACTATTTCAGTCTTTGGGCAACCAAAGAGACTATACAGAGAAACCCTCATGAAATATGTGGTAAGTAGTGAGAGCAAACCTGAAAATTTTCCCATTTACTCAATCCATTCTGATATGGATTCTTTTATTTTGTTTAATGATAATACAAATTTTCTAACTGATGATGAGCCTTTGGCTCTAGAACAACGAGCACAAATCAATGAAGAATCGGTTGCACATACCCATGAGACTGTCACAACAATTGATGCAACCAGCATGATAGAAGAAACTCCCCAAACAGAAATTTCAACTCTACCTAATCCTAACATAGCTGAAACTCTTAGCACAGACCACAAGCAAGAAATCACATGGTATTTAGAGTTTGATGGCTTTGTCAACAAGTTAGGAGCAGGGGCAGGTGCTTGGATTCACAATACACATGATAACCATGCGGAGGGTCATGCCTACAGACTGAACTTTAAATGCACCAACAACATGGCAGAATATGAGGCTCTGCTGTTAGGCCTTAAACTGCTCAAAGCTCTAGGAGCTGCAAAGGTGTCTATTTTAGGAGACTTTGACTTAGTCATACAGCAGATGAAAGGTAACTTTGTAACCAATGATAATAGAATGAGGGCCTATAGGACTGCTGCCACTAATATACTCAACACATTCACTGAATTCAATCTTGATAAGATTTCAAGAAATCACAACATTCACGCTCACAGCCTAGCCACCTTTGCTAGTACATGCAAGCTTCCTTTTAACCCAAACCATCACTTCATAGCTGAAATAAAACATAGGCCCGCCGTCCCAAATAACGTTAAAGATTGGCAAGTGTTTGAAAATGACGTCCAGATCAATAATTTCCTCACCCTTGAGCATGAGTTTTCAAATATTAACATTGACATGGACGCTATGACAGATGACCAACAGCAAACAAATGAAAATCAGCGGAAAGATCAGCAAGCTGTAGTAGCTGCAATAGCCAAACAAATTCTGAACCTGACTGTTTTTGACAAAACAAATATAGAACAGATGAAACAAACGCACTTGGAAGAAATTGCCAAGACAGAGGCTGAGATTATTGACTTAAAAGATAATTTTCTACCTGCTGGCCTAACCCCATTAGAAGACATGTTTGATGCCAATGATGTTCCCAGAAAGCCTAAATTACAACCATTAAACGCTGCTATAGAACAACACAACATTGGGATAGCAGAGAATCCCAAAATGATCAAATTGTCAAAAAATTTACCACCTGATCAAAAGCCCAAGTATATTGATTTGTTCAAAGAATTCCAAGATGTATTTGCTTGGAGTTATGAGGATTTGAAATCCTATGACACCTCGGTGATCCAACACACAATTCCCTTAAAACCAAATCAGAAACCCTTCAAGCAGAAACTTAGAAGAATTAACCCTATGCTTCTTCCCCCGATCGAGAAGGAAGTAAAGAGGATGTTTGAAGCAGGCATAATAGCACCCATCAGATTTTCTGAATGGGTATCCAATCTTGTTCCCACAAGAAAGAAGACAGGTGAGATTAGACTTTGTGTAGATCTGAGAAATTTAAACCAAGTCTCCCTAAAAGACCACTATCCTTTGCCCAAAATGGACCACATCTTACAAAGAGTAGTGGGGTCATCTAGAATCTCTTTGCTAGATGGCTTTTCAGGTTTCAATCAAATACTCGTTCACCCGGATGACCAAGACAATATAGCATTTACCACACCGTGGGGAACATTTAAGTATGTTAAGATGCCATTCAGACTTAAAAACGTTGGTGCTACCTTTCAAAGAGCAATGGATATTTCTTTTGCCAAAGAAATACATGACTTCCTAGTTGTCTATCTTGATGACTTGACCCCTTTTTCAAGATCTGATGAAGAGCACCTCAAGCATCTTAGGCAAATATTCATGACATGCAGGAAATATGGCATTTCCTTGAACCCCAAGAAGTCTCTCTTTGGCCTTGAAGAAGGCAAATTACTTGGCCACATCATATCAAAATATGGGATTAGAATAGATCCTGAAAGAATCCAAGCCATACTCCAAATCCCATATCCAAGAAACATAAAAGAGCTACAAGCATTCCTTGGGAAAATCAACTTCCTAAGAAGATTTATTCCAAATCTAGCGGAACTAATACGACTGTTAAGAAATATGTTAAAAAAGTATGCCAAGGTAAAATGGTCTCTTGAAACCAAGCAAGCATTTGAGAAAGATTTTATCATCTTTTCGTTTGCATCTGATCATACTATAGCTGCTGTCCTATTACAAAGAGATAAACAGGGAGTTGAAAAGCCAATTGCATTTTTCAGCCGAGCCTTAAGAGATGCCCCTTTGAAGTACCCAATCATGGAAAAGTAGGCCTATGCACTTGTTAAGGCCATCAAGGACTTCAGAGTGTACATTTTGTATTCACATGTGATTGCCTATGTCCCACACGCTGTTGTAAAAGACATACTGACCCAAGAGGGATTAGAAGGCAAAATAGGCAAGTGGATATCAAACATCCTTGAGTATGACATAGAAATAAAACCAACCAAGCTGATAAAGGGACAAGGTTTAGCCAAACTGATGTCCAAAACAAACTTTCAAGCCCTAGACATTAACCATCTAGACAATGAACAGGAGCTGGCGACTCCACAGATCAGTGAGACCTTTTTGCAATCTCCATGGTATGCCGATATATGTTATGTACTATTAAACCTGTTCGCTCCCCCAGGATTGTCCAGAACCAAGAAAAGATTTTTGAAAATGAAGGCTTTAAGGTTTTGTGTCATAGATGGTGCGTTATTTTGGAGAAATCATGAAGGTATATTGCTTAATTGTTTAACCATGAATGAAACTAACAATGTCATTAAAGAATTCCATGCAGGTGACTGTGGGGGACATCTATATTGGAAGTCCACCGCTGATAAAATCTTAAGGGCTGGATTTTATTGGCCCTCCCTTTTTGCAGATGTAAAAAAAATTTCCACGTCATGTCACAAATGCCAAATCTTTGAGGGTAAGAGAAAGTTATTGCCCCTGCCCCTTAAACCTATCTCAACAGAAAAGCCTTTTCAACAATGGGGTCTTGACTTCATTGGAGAAATTCATCCCTCTTCCTCAGGCCAGCACAAATGGATTTTAACAGCCACCGACTATTTCACTAAGTGGGTTGAAGCCATTCCCTGTAGGCAAGCAAATGACACCATCATTATCCAATTCCTTGAGTGCAATATCCTTTCTAGATTTGGCTGCCCTGAGAAAATCATCACTAACAACGCCGCTGCCTTTAAGTCCAAAATGATGATCAGTTTCTGCCATAAGTTCTATATCACCCTGGGCCACTCTACAGCTTATTACCCTCAAGGTAATGGCTTAGCCGAATCATCTAACAAAAGTCTCATCAACATCATAAAGAAAGTGTTGGAAGAGAACAAGAAGAACTGGCAGAAAAGGCTAGTAAATGCCCTATGGGCAAACAGACTTTCAAGCAAGAGATCAATTGGAATGAGCCCTTATGAGCTAGTATATGGCATAGAGGCCAGATTTCCTTCATCCCTAGGAATTCCTACTATCAAACTGTTACAGGAAATTCAGGCTGAACCAAATAACATTCAAAGAAGAGTTAATCAGACCATTCATCTTCAGCAAACCAGAGAACAAGTTTATGACAGAGCTCAAATTTTGCAAGAAAAGCTTAAAAAGATGTTTGATAAGAGAGCTAAGGCTGAGGATTTCAGTATTGATGACAAAGTTCTAAGGTGGGACTCACGAAGAGAAGACAAGGGCAAACATGCCAAGTTTGATTTTTTATGGAAAGGGCCATTTGTTATTTCTGTTGTTCAGGGAAATAACACTTATTTTCTCAAATCTATAGAGGGCAATACTGCTGAAGAAGGCCCTGTGAATGGCCGTATGCTGAAACATTACCATGACCCCGTTTAAGGGACACAATGCAAGCTTTGTATATATGTTTTGTACAGTGATATTTATATATATCAACACTTTGTTTTCATTTTTATATAAGCAAACCAATTGTCAAAGGAGCAGCAGTAAATTTTGTGAAAACCCAACCAATACAAGTGTTCCAGTTTCAAAAGATCTGTCTCTGCACTAACCTCAACAAAACAGCAAGAATGGCACAGTTACATCAACCAAATCATGGCAAAGGGGAGCTATTTGCGATCTTCAGTCAAAGGTAGCAAAACAGAGCAGTATTTTCAGTTCACATCAGCACCCATGCTCAAAGCAAAAACAAGGCAAGCATATCAGTTTTGATCCATGTTGTGAAAATGTTTCAAAGGTACAAAGCTCAAGCAACATTCTACATAATAGCAAGCACGCAGAAGAAAGCAGGCAGTGTTATGCATTTGACAACAATTCAGTTGGGGAAGAGTGTTTTTCTTATTCCAAATTTTCAATTACTTAAACAGTCAACACAGAGAAGTTTTCAGTTCACAACAACCATAGAAGATCAAGGCAGTCTGACCTGCTATTCTTGGCTTTTCACAAGGAAAAGCCATCCCTAAGTGGAGCCACTGTTACCCTCCTATTGCAACAGGTGTTCATGTTTCATGATTGACATTTTTACATGCTAAATATGTCATCTTTCATGCTGCAAGGTTCCATTTTCCTTAAAGAGGCCAAAGAAGAAGTCATAAAAGTGTGCCAGTCCAAATGCCACTGCTGTATTCCAATTTTGATGAGTTGTTTCATTTTGATAAGTTCTTTAGGTTAAGGGAGGTCCAAACAGTCTAACCTTGGTCTCCCTAGGTTTCAATTTCCTGTTTTAGAATATAGAGAATGATATCTGTCCAAACAGCTCAATCTTGGCAGATTTGTAGATAGGTAGAGAATCAAAGGAGCCCAATCGTTTAATCTGGGCCCTTGGCAGAAATAAGTGTAGATTTAGATAGGAAGTCAATCAAAAGAAAAAAATTTAAAGCTGGGTCTGCAAGTCTAAGTGCACCCAATCCAAAAGAAGAAAAAATGCTAGGAAAGTAGACTGGGTAGGTAGTTTTTGAGGTTGCAAAATGATAATTCATGATCAATGTTGTGTTTATAAGTGTTATATCTTTTCAGATCACAGTCATGATGCAGTTTTCCACCTAAAGGAGCTCAAGCTGGACATAACTAACTCCCCTCTCTTCTTATTCCCCAAATCACTCACTGATTTTTCCAAAGAGGTCAAGATCTACTTGAGCCTCTTAGTCCCATCATGTTCCATAACATTGGCCTTGGTGAAGATCTGCCTCACTCAAGGACTTCCATTTTTCTGTTACAAAGTTCTATTTCCCCAAAAAGCCTAAGGTCCCTTACCTTAGCGCTCTCTGGTCACATCCATATTAATTACTAACTATATTATCTAACTCCCTAATCCCTTTCCCCTTCCCCTACTAAAACTATGTATAAAAATCCCAAAAATATAATAATAACCCCCCCCCCTTGGCACTATAGCCATATTTCCCTAAACATTCTGGGAAAAAACAGACCATCTGGGGCTATTTTTAGCCCATCCGAGTCTTAACAGGAGTTAGTTTGACACCTGGTCATACTAACAACCTTTTTCCCCTAGTCCTAACCCTCAAAAACCCATTATTTTTCCCTTATGCCTAAGTCCCAAGTGTAAAAATATTAACCCGCTCGTTTGTACATAACCCAAAACCCATTTTTCTAAGTTTTTAACCCCCCCGCCGTGCCGTATGAAGATTCGCATATTCTTGCGCCCCGTCCCTTAACCCTCCGCCGTATCGTCCTTGCTGCCAGCCGTCAGATTTGGCCCGCCCGTGATCTACGGTGGGCGGGCCTTCCCATACGCCAAGAGCCTGAGGCTTAGCGTCCAGGAGATGGGCGGTATTGTCGTCGTACTCCCGCCATGCGTCACCTTCCCAGGTGTGGCGGAGCCCCCCTCCCCGAAACCACCTTTGCTCCAAGGCGGTGCGCCCAGAAACCACAAACCGCTCTCCTCTGGGTGACGTAAGCCCCACGTCATACTGCTGCGTCATCCGCCTACGTGGCCTCCTACCACCATACCGCCGAGTCACCCTACCACATCACTGCCACCGTGTCCCTTTACCATACTGCCACGTCACCTCCGTACGTGCTGACATCATCACGCTAATGTCATCCCGCCACGTCATCCGCCGTACCATGGTCCCACCTACTAACATCATGCTGACGTCATCATCAGTTTTGAGGCGAAAGGCGAAAATCATGCTTAGGAAGCCCGTATTCAAATACCTGAGGCAGTTTCTAATCGCGCATGGCTACGGGAAAAGGGCTGAAATGGAAAGCCCCTCGTTGCGCAGTCCCCAGCAAGCCCAAAAAGCGCCCAATGACCCATCTTTCTTCGCGAGGCATGCAGAAAGGATCAAAAGATAGTTCTAAAGGAAACAGAGGGCCGAACAGCGGCCATTAAATTTTGATTTGACCCACAGCGAAGGAGAAAACCGAACCGATTCATTTGTCAAAGAGTATCAGAGGAGAGATGAAGCGGCAAAGAGTATCAGTTAAATTTTTTTTAATGGAAATCTTCAATTCCCAAAGCAGGTCAGCATTAAATGGCCTCCAGCAAAGTCAAATCAGGAGGTGTAAGCCCATCCCAGCTCTCAAATCATAGTTAAAATATTTAAAGCCACCAAACCACAATGGAGCAGAAGTCCATGCGCAGTTATTGCAGAAGCACTGCACCAAGCCACCGAGGACAACGCATTAATTCAGTTTTGATACGGCTGCCCTCAGCGCAGCCCATAGATATTTTCTTGCATTTATTGCTGATAGGGTTAGGTTAAAAGTAATCATTTACTTTTAGACCTGTTTAGGTCATAGCTGTAAAAAACAATTTTTCCTATATATACCACCCTCTGCATTGTTTCAAGGGTTGGTCGATTGATAAGTTTTTCATTAGAGACTCGCACTGTATGTCCGATATTTTTCTCTAATCAAAGATTGCTGAAGATATTGGAGGAATGACTGTCTGATGTGTTGTTAATGGTCTCCAGAGACTGAATGATGGAATCCTTGTGCTGCAACATGGCTCAATAAGTTCTTCTTACCTCTGTTTTCATCGTTTCGCCATATAAATAGCATAAAGAAAGTTTAGCTTAGAACTTGTTTAAATGCACTCTAAGCTCAATGTCTGTTGTTTCTTTATGTTTTTTCATCTGAACTGAATTGGACATGAATATGAATTCCCCGTGGCTCATATTTACTCTAATTCACATGTGTTTGACAGTTATCTAGGGATTCTTTACTTCCCCTAAATAGAGCTCGTTCACCCTTCTCTGTTAAGCTGATTGAGAGATTCTTGATTGCCTCTCCTC
This sequence comes from Pinus tabuliformis, assembly GCA_031772625.1. Lineage (NCBI taxonomy): Eukaryota > Viridiplantae > Streptophyta > Pinopsida > Pinales > Pinaceae > Pinus > Pinus tabuliformis. The sequence continues at coordinate 715,640,274 of CM062813.1, read as the reverse complement.
CTTTAGCATTCTTTTCATCCTTTAAACTTGAAAAATTGTTCCATGTGCAGCTACCTTGCTCCTTATTCCTCCTGTGACCAAGAAAACGCACCAGCAGTCTTACTCCTTGACTCCATGCCCAATGGTTTGAAACTTTCACACTATACCTGCCTCTTTACCTGAGAACATCAATCTTCCCACCAAAACGTAAACAAAACCCCTGAACTCAATAGCTAGCCTAAAATCATCATCAACAAAGCTTAATTAGAAAGAGAGAGCCCTCTCTGATTGCATATGGGCTAGAACCTGTAATCCAAAGTTGGTCTGTGGTTTCCTCGGCCGTATCCCTTTACTCCAACCTGAGGGAAAACCTGAGTGATAACAGATATTATTCATGGAAACAATTTGTGGATTTTGGAAGCTTTCAATGGTTAATTATATTGTTGGAGTAATAGCTGGAGCACGCTATTACAATGAATATGTTATGGCTACAGTAGTTCTTGGGATAAAAACTAATGCAGGTTATGTAGAGTGAGAAGATGCAATAACTAAATGCCAACAACCAATAAAATAAAGAGAACAATTATTTCCAGATATACTATAATTTAACTTCCGGGGTCTCATTTCAAGGTGTATATATATACTTATTAATTGTAATTGAAACCCTACCTAATGTTGTATCTCCTCTTGTACCATTATTTTGTTCAAGTAGCATAATATGTGTATGTTTTTTCCTTGAGATGGTGAATGAGTTCATGTTATTTTATGTCATTGTTTCCATTATAATGTATTTCATTACATACTTGATCCTAGGGATCCATTGATCCTTCTAGATACATGTCTTTGCAAGTTACTTAACTACAGGAACCATTCAATATCAAATGTATTATTACATAACACTATATTTGTGATAATGAGAGGAGACCACCACTTTGTTCTCTGTTTTTCTTTTCTTTTACAAATGAATGATGGGATCTTGTAAATTCCAAGATACCAAAATTACCATTAAACATCAACAAAACCAAAATGTTTAGTAGATTATATAGCTAAATTAAAGGCACAACCAATAATTCCAAAATTGCATTTTGACTGTAATAAATGCAACAATCTATAATTACCTTGAATGCCTTGGTAATTGTCTCTCGTCCTGCATCCACATTAACTTGACATGTGATAACATTATTTATTAATAAAAGTGCAGTAAACATTTTTTGGATCTAAAGCTTCTAATCTATGTTGCATGTGTACAACTGAGAGAGATGTGGGTACAGCGATGAAAACCTTTTGAATAATGGCTATGGGTATGTTGGTTTCCTTTGTAAATGATGAAAACATCTGGATGTGGTACATGTACGGTACAACAAGGGATGGGAGTACCCATGCAACAATGCTTCTAAATTATTCTGCACCCAAATTTAGTTCCTTTCAAAATAATACATGCAATTACTCAAATCTCTGTTCACTTTAACTTCACAATTCTCCTCTAGGATGAACTCTGCATATTCAAAGAATACTCCAATGTTATCATCTTCAAGAGTTATCATACATATACATATATATCTATATATATATATATATGCCAAAGATACCATCAAGATTACTTCTTCCACTCAAAATCCTCTTTCTCTATAACATGACATAAACATGTCGCAATAGAACTGACAACATAATTGTTGAGGGAGAAGTGTCAGATCTTCAAATCCAATATGAGTTAGTGGAAGCCACTTTGATCAAGATATGAAGTTTTGGAGACTCAATGAACTTTTTAGTTCTTCAAATATTTGTGAGGACCAATACACTCTCTCAGGACCTTGGCTTCCAGGGCCTTCATTCTAAAACTCTCCCATGAATACATTAACTAGAACTAGATATTCATTGGGTGCAAGCCATCCAGTAGGATCCACTACTCTGGTAAGATATGAATGGACGAAAAATATGCAAGATTATTTCTTAAAAGGTCTCTCCAGGTATGTAGTAAAGTTTTTTTACGAGGATAAGAGTTCAGGGGTTCCATCAACCCTACATTTCTGAAAATAAAATCTAGAGTTTTGATTGGGATCATATTTGGCTTGTTCTTTACAAGTGTTTTTTTGTCCCAAAAGTGGCTTTAAAACCATTAGGGTGCAATTCTGAAATAATGAAGTAGAGTTTCCAAAGATGAAGTCCATTGTGGCAAATATTGTACATTTTCTATAGAATTGGCATAGTGTTTGTGAATATAGAGTTGTCTGATATCCCTTGAATGAGAAATTAACAAAGGTTGTTTCATCTACACTCACTCGAAGGGCTACTACTCACATAGTCTTGGGGCCCAATTTTTTTCAATTGTCAAATATCGAGTAATGAATCCATTTCCATCAATAGTTTCATCACCAAAAACGCTTATATCAGTTTTATGATAAACTAACCTAAAATATTGCCAATATATGAAAGCTTTAAGAATGCAATTACTAGTGAAAGGAAAAAAGCAGCAGGAGAGCAATTCTACACTGAGAGCTTCACTTTGCCTCGCGAGATTACAAAGAAATGGTGAAATTTTGTTCAAATGCATGTGAGAAGCAACTAGGAAATTGTGAAATTTTCTCAAATGCATGCGATAAAAAAGTAATTAGTTATAAGAATAAGACTTACAGGCAATGGCACAAGGTTTTTTATAAAGAAGAAAGAATATGAATATATAATAACTCTTCAATATAAATAGAAAACTAAGAGGTTTTTTCTTTCCATTGACAACATGAATATATTAGGCATAAACTTCCTTGTAAATATAATGGACAAAATCCTTAGTCTCAATCAAAGAGCAAAATGGATTAAATGTGGCTACTAGTAATGTCAGGTAATAAATTATATTGTTGGATAATGTATTCTAGATAGAAATACAAGTCTATTTATACATTCATATACATGTTGTATTCTAAATCTACAAAAAAGTAATATAAATTCAGACACATGTAGATGAACATCAATTATATACAAATAAATTAAATACAAAAAGATCATATCATTTGTTGGTATTCTAGAGTTATTAACATTCAATCAAGAAAGAAATGCATAAAAATAGGAAACTGAATCACACACAAATTAACACTAAGAATTACGTTTTAAAACCTTAACAGTGTGTCCAGGAAACCTCCATGGGGCAAGGGATTGGAAATCTTATTGCTCAAGAATTATTCTCCAAGTTACAAAAAGACTCTCGGGAAATCACCAATTAATATGGGATACTTCGTTACATAACTTCCTTTTGTTATAAAGACCGACTGAATGGTAAAATAGATTTACCCATATAATTATATCATTTACATTAATTGTTGTCATTTTTAACAATCTCCACCTTAAAAACAATTTTCCTAATCCCTTTCCCATGCCCATTCATCATATCTTATAAAATCAAGAGAAGTCAAACACCATCGCAACTTCTCCACTGAAACTGGATTTGTGAATATGTTTGCACGATTCTCCTATGTATGGACGTTATTGAGAGCTACATTTCCGCCATCGATCACATGTCTCACAAAATGGTGCCTTACATCAATGTGCTTAGTCTTACTGTGATAAGCTGGACTTGTGGCCAAATTAATAGCACTCTGACTGTCACATAACACATTCACTTTCTCCCGTGTCCTTCCAAGCTCATCAAGAAGACCTTTTAACCAGATTGCCTCCTTACAGGCATTTGAAGGAGTTATATACTTGGCTTCAGTAGTGGATAAATCAAAAATTTCTTGAAGCTTTGACATCCATCTAATTGCTCCACCTGCAAGAGTAAACACATATCCTATAGTAGATCTCTTCTTGTCCAAATCACTTGCATAATCAACATCCACATATCTACAGACTGAACCTTCACTACCATTAAAGATGATACAATGGTCACTTGTGCCTCTCAAATATTGAAGCACCCATTTCACTGCTCACCAATGTTCTTCTCCTGGATTTTCCATGAACCTACTGACAACTCCAATTTCATGTGAAATGTGAGGTCTTGTAGATATCATCGCATACATTAAGTTTCCTAGTTCATTTTCATATGGTACATGATACATATACTTCTTTTATTCATAGTTATAGGACTCAAAACAGAAGAAATCTTAAAATGGGAACCTGATGGAACATTAACATGTTTCACCTTGTTCATACCTAACTTTTCAAGTATTTTCTCCACATACTTCTGTTGTGATAACCGAAGATTTCCCCTTTCTCTGTCTCTGTCTATCTCCATGCCCAATATATGTTTTTTCGCTCCAAGATCCTTCATATCAAACATCCTAGAAAGCTGAGCCTTTAACATGTTGATCTCTTCCATGATTTTGCTTGCAATAAGCATATCGTCAACATACAAGACCAAGATAATGAATATGCCATTGAAACTTTTAAATTGCACACAATGATCATACTCACTTCTATTAAAGTTCTGGCTCACCATGAAGGAGTCAAACTTCTTGTACCATTTCCTGGGAAACTGCCTCAAGCCACACAAAGATTTCCTGAGCTTACAAACTAATATTTTGTTGAGACCTTGTACAAAACCTTATGTTTGTTCCATATAAATATCTTCATCCAAATCTCCATGAAGAAAAATTGTTTTAACATCTAACTGTTCTAACTCAAGATCAAGTAATGCAGTTAGTGCTAACACAGTTCGAATAGAAACAAGTTTTACGACTAGTGAAAAAATCTCATGAAAGTCAATACCTTCAACCTGAGAATACCCTTTTGCTACCAGCCTCGCCTTATAACTTTCGATACTTCCATTAACATTTTTTTTCAATTTTAAGACCCATTTGCATCTAACATCACTTCTCTCTTCAGGAAGTTCTACAAGATCCCAGGTTTTGTTCTTGGCTAAGGAATCCATTTCTTCATCCATAGCCTTTTTCCACTTTTTTCTATCTGCATCATCCATTGCTTCCTGATAACAAGAAGGTTCCCCATCTTTAGTAATCAATGCAATAGATGAAGTTGAATCTTCATACCTTTTGGGTGTTCTTCTCTCCCTTGTAGACCTCCTTAGAGTGTCTAGTTGTTGAACTGGTTCCTGAACTTCTACAGTTTCCTTTACATATTTTTCAACTTTTTCTTCAGAAGTCTCTCCTTCCTTTCAACTTTTTGAAATATGTTTAGTCTCAAACTGAATTTACTGATTCAGAGATACGTGTCGCTATTCAAATTTTTCAACATATAATTTTAGAAGAAAAGATTCATCAAATGTTACATATCTACTAATGACTATCTTACATGAAGAAGGATCCCACAACCTGTATCCTTTCACTACATATTCATACCCACGAAAACATAACATTTTGCCTTTGGGTCTAACTTTGAATTCTGATTATTTATAATAAAAGCATAGGCATCACAACAAAAAATTCTTAACAAGACTGACCCGACCAAACTTCTTCAAGAATTTTACAATTATTAGTAACTAACTGTGACATATTTATCAAATAACAAGTAGTGGACACTACTTCTACCCATAACTCGTTCTGCAGGTTAGCATTGTTGATCATGCCTCTAGCTCTTTACATAAGAGTCTGATTCATACGTTCAACAACACCATTTTGCTAAGGAGTATAGACAACAATTTTATGTCTAATAATCCCTTCATCCTTACAATATTGTTCAAATTCTAAGGAAGTAAATTCACCGCCATTGTCAGTTCTTAAACATTTAATTGATTTTCCTATTTTCTTTTCCACCATAGCTTTAAATTGTTTAAAAACATTAAATACATCAACTTTTCTTTTTAACATATAGACCCAAAATTTCCTGGAGAAATCATCAATAAATGTTACAAAGTATAATGCACCTCCATAAGATACAGTAGGAGATGGTCCCCAAAGATTAAAATGAATATAGTCCAAAATTCCTTTACTATTATGACTTCCAGTTTTAAATTTATGTTTACATTGTTTTCCATATACACAATGTTTACAAAAATACAATCTCAAGGATTTTAAATTAGGAAGCAATTTGTGATTCATCATTACTTGAAGACACTTCTCTCTCACATGACCCAACAATTGATGCCATAGGCGAGTATCTTATTTTGCCTTCTCATATATAATCACCGCCGCACTAACCTAAGTAGTTCCTTTGAGTTTGTAAAGATTTATAATCTTGTCTACCTTCACAAGAACCAGAGTACCCTTTGAAACTTGCAGCACTCCATTTTGACCTGTAAACTTGTAACCTTCTGAGTCCAATACTCCCAAAGAAATCAAATTCTTTCTCAACTCAGGTACATGTCTGACGTTAATCAATGTTCTAACTGTATCATCATACATTTTAATTTTGACATTTCCCATCCCAACAATCTGACAAGATACATTGTTTCCCATCAACACAACACTTCCATTCAGAGCTTCATAAAAAGTGAAGCAATTTCTGTGCGAACTCATGTGATGAGAAGCACTAGAATCTAACAACCAGTTTTCATATTTCTGAGAAACATTGCAAACAGGAAAAACTTCATCTACCATATCTAATTTAGTGGATAAAACTTCATCAATCATACTAGACTCAACTTGATTTTCTTCCTTCTTTGGGTTTTCAATGGACTCCTTTCGTTTCCAATAGTCTTTCTTGAGATGCCCTATTTTGTTGCAATACCAACATTTAGCTTTACACTTCTTTCCTTTTGATTTTGACCTCGAAGAACTTCTTGCTTTCTCCTCTCTTTCCTTGGACCGACCTCTTGCTACCATGGCTTCTAAAGCGGAATTTTCAATGTTGGACTTCCTCTGTACTTTTCTTCAGATAACAGAGCTCCCACAATGAAACCAAATTCCATAGATTCCGTTGGGCTCAAACTGATAGAAGTCACAAAGTGATCCTAAGACTCGGGCAAGGAACATAACAAGGTAATAGCTTTATCTTCTTCTTAAAATCTCACATTCATATCTGACAACTGGAAAATAAGTATATTAAATACATTTAAATGTTCATAAATTTTAGTACCCTCCTTCATCTAAAGGCTATACAATTTCCTCTTTAAATAAATTCAGTGGGTTAAATATTTGGTCATATATAGTGTTTCCAATTTTACCCACAAACCTGTTGCTGAGATTTCTTCAACAATATTGAAGAGAACTTCATCCGCCGGGCACAATCTGATGGTACTAGGAGCTCAGGCATCCGAGTCCTCCCAATCCATATCTTTCATGGCAACAAGTTTCTTTTTAACTCCATCTAATGCTTTATGCAACCCGTGTTGCACTAGCAAATCGCTTACTTTTAGTTTCCACAATGCCAAAATTATTCTTGCCGGTGAACTTCTCCACTTCAAACTTATAATTAGTCATTTTGGCCATCTTCCTACACCGGGTCTTTCAAATAACTTTATTAATGATAAAATTATGTTGAGTCCTCCAACTATGGTTTTCTCTTTCTTTCTTTTTTGGCTTCAATTAGGATTTTTCTGAATTTCTCTGTTCTTGTCTCTTTAACTAGAGTTTATTCTAGTTTCTTTAACTAGGGTTTCTTCCTAAAAAAAAAAACTTCAAAGCCCCTACTCAAATTTTCTTCCAATAAACGAAAAAAATGCAATTGTTTTCTGAGATAATTTTCCAAAATCCCACTTTACATTAGAAACCCAACTTAACTCTTCATAATTTTAAAAAAAATCAACAATTTTTTTTTTCCTTCAATTGTAAAAAAAATACCCGGGTGGTCTCCGCGACTCTGTCTCTCTTTGTTTTTCTGACATCTCTTTGTTTTTCTAGCAGCTCTTTGTTTTTCCCGCAACTCTTGTTTCCAACTTCTCTTTCTCTTTCAATCGATCCTCATAGCGGTTGGATCCCTTAATTGGCTCTTTAACCAAAGGCTTGGTGTCGGCTGACAGCAGCTCAGCATTTTAAAAATCGGAGGTTGGGGTCAACTGACAACGACTCATATCAATTTTTTTTCAATGAGCGGGGTTCTTCTTATGTTATCATTATTTCTCCAGAAGATTGCAATCAACTTCTCCTTTCTCAGCAACGACTTGGTCTTCACAGCTACTCATCATTGTAGATGTAAAAAAACTTCAACGAAACATTCAACAACCCTACCTCCTCGCTTGGTCTTTTGGTCTTCATGGCTACTCAACGCGACCATGCCTCCTCACTTCAGAATGACTCCTCCCTTTTTTTTAATATAAAAATGAGACTCCAATTTTTTTTGCAGAGCAATTTTTTTGGGTGTCAGTTTGAAAACAATGGCACGACATAATAAGCTCAGCTTGTCAAAAAACTTCAACAAAGGCGATGGCACCAATTGCCAAAATTCTATGCAAGTGGTCGCTCCAGATTCCCTCTGCTATGGTCAGCTTCATAACTTAGCTCTGATACCACTTGTTGGTATTATGGAGTTATTAACATTCAATCAAGAAAGAAATGCATAAAAATAGGAAATTGAATCACACACAAATTAACACAAGGAATTACGTGGTAAAACCATAACAATGTGTCAAGGAAACCCCCCCGGGGCAAGGGATTGGAAATTTTATTTCTCAAAAATTATTCTCCAAGTTACAACAAGCCTTTCGTTAAAAAACTGAATGAACTGTAAAATAGTTTTACCCAAACAATTATATCCTTTACATTAATTGTTGTCAGTTTTAACATCATTTGCACATAGATAATCAAATAAAGTGAAAGTACACGATATGGTAGCAAAAGGGTCCAACAATCTCCAATCGTTTCAGTGCCAGTTGATTGCTTTATGTAAGCGAAGCTAGTTGACAATTCAGAAGGGAATAACCCACTGGTCAAATCAGTTGACTGGTGAAAGCCAGTCAACAGATTGATGCTTGATAAGGATCACTAGGTGAATGCTTAAACTCAACTAATCCTTTCAACTACAAATCAACCCAGGGAGTCATCCAACCAAGATGCATTCATAAAGATGCTACCTTCAACATGTATTATATAAATAATGGATTGAAAGACCAAGTCAAAAGAAAGAATAATGAGGTTGTTGAACTTCTCACAGAAGCAAGTCTCACAAATCTAAGGCAAAGATATTGAATCTAGATTCTATTTGGCAGAGAATCTCACAACTAATTAATAAATACAGGGACAAAGAGGCTACCAAGCCTTTTTAGAAAACTGTCACTTAACATGATTATTGAAGACAGAATAGTCCCATCAGTTTAAGGTCCAATAAACCAAAAGTTTGAAAGAGGTTAAGCAGACAATAAAACAAAATAATTATCAATCAGAACCATATATTTCAGTAATTTTAAAACTCCGATGCAACATTCTCTTGACTGCATCTAAGGTTCATAAGACTCTGTGAAAACCTAAGAATGGAAATGTCAAATATTTGGTGTGGACATGGTCAAATTTACAATGATGTAGATGTGTAGATGCTACTACAGAGAATCTCACAACAATTAAAAAATGCAATGATAAAAGAGGCTACCAATCCCTTTTAGAAAACTGTCACTTAATATGATTGTTGAAGACATAATAGTCCCATCATTTTAATGTCTAATAAACCTGAATTTTGAAATAAGTTAAATAGACAATAACACAAAATAATTATCAATCAGAACCATAAATTTCAGTAATTTTAATATTCTATTGCAACATCCCCTTGACTCCATCTAATGTCCACAAGACTCTGTGAAAACTTGTGAATATAAATGTCAAATATTTGGCGTAGCCTGACTCAAATATTCTATGATGATGTAGATGCTATTGCAGAAAAAAAGAAATGGAAAGAGACTGTGCCATGAAAAATATGAGGCAATATCAAATAATAAAAATGTAAACAAGGTTGCATGCTAGAGAGATAGAGAGATTGACTGAAATCTATTTTATGGACTGGACAGGCCAAACTATTTCACATAGACAATGAACTTATCCAAATTTGACAAATAGGGAGGGAATGGACAATTTCACATAAACAATGAATTTATCCAAATTTGACAAAAAGGGAGGGAATGAGCATTTTGAACCTCCAAACAAAACTATCTCTTGCCATTATTGAATCAATAATAGGATATTTTAGAGAAATGACTATAGTTAACATGACACTATTTTTCTTTTTAAGCAAATTTAACCCATGGGAGAAAATTTTGAGGGAGGGAGATTAGATGGGTATTTTGAACATAGTATGAAACTTTATCTCATAAAAGTCATTTCCCAAAGCCATCATATTTGTGATACAAACACATATTGCAACTTTGTTGGGAAATTTATCTTGTTATGTAGCTTACACTTTTGAAACAATGCAACATTCACACTTTATGGAATCAAAGAACCCCTACCTAAAAGAGAGGATGGGACATAATAAAATCTATTGACAAGAGTATACAAGAAAATGACACCAAGGCAAGATGAAATGATATATACCGATTTATTATGCAAACAAGTAACAAAGAAAGAGGCCAAGGACAACTTACCCATAGTGGTTGATTTGTAAACAATCATTCCATCTTTCTCACTCTTGTTTCTCACTCTTGTGTCATGCTGTAGAGAGTTGAAAAACTAAGATCTCACCCGTTGTTGCGATCTAACTGATGTTTCTCTCTTAGCCATTGAAACATCAGCATATATATTTCATCTCTTAAGATGTAATCCTACAACTTAGTCACATAAATAAGTTTGACTATGTTAGGAGATGATTATCCTTTTGCTCAATGTTATAGACATTTTTGTGCCTTACAGCATGAAGCATGAAATGTCCATAATCTAAGGGATCCAAAGCCCCTAAACATGTTGTTCCTACCCCTAGAGGAACAAGGCTAGCAAACCACAGCACTTAATAAAAGTTCTCCACCTGAAAACACTCAAAAACAAGGCAATTCTGGATCATGTCAACTGCTCCACTGAGCATCTGCGCTGAATGTCAACTGCTCCACTATCTACCTACGTTGAATGTCAACTGCAAAGAAGGCTACCTGCGCTGGGCGAGTTTGGACATGTGGCACAGTCATTCCTCAAGGTGTCAAGGCCCAGGAAGCTTCCAAAATGACACTTGGATCAGGGAATTCGACTGGTGATGAGTAAGAGGTTCTAAATCTCCAAGTGGAAGCAAGAACCTCCAAGTGGACTTAAGAACTGAAGTGGGAGAGGGCACTAGTCAGCTTCATTCCAACCTCAAGCTGACTCATCCTTTCTCCAAAACTCCTATATATAGATCTCTCTCATGAGGTCTAGGGAGGCTCGAATCTTGTGAATGTAAAGAATTGTTGTTGGTTTGAGTTTAGAACTATTGGGTGATTTGCTTTGAAGGAGGTGAAGAGGAGATTTCTTTCTGCTGGGAAGATGATGCTGGATTGGGCCTCTTATGGTTGTATCACTTCCTGAACCTTACTTCTTCCATTAATAAAGTATTTGAGGTTCTTCTATATGCATGTGTCTCAATGGTGTTTTGTTATACTTGTATATTTGATTTATTCTAATCCTTGAATCAATTATGAATGTATGCTTCTTGTAGTTTCCCTCTCTTGCCATTTTGCAGGATCTTGGTGTAGCTGGGCCAGTGAAAGAGCAAGGAGCCGGGAGCAAGCAGCAAGGAGAGAAGATTGGATCAATCATTAGCGAAAGACATCGGTTAGTGGATCTCTTTCTTCCTTCTTTTACATCTCATAAAGAAGTAATCTCATATAGCTTTGCTTTGATTGTTGCTAAGGAACTATCACCCTTAGAGTGGGATAGGGTCATTCCGTATTGGATACTTTTCCCAACAACACTCAAGCTTACTAACTGTAACATAAATAATATATGTTTTGTATAGTGTTTACATATGAAGAGAAATTTGGCATTAATTATGTGAATAGTAATTAGTAATTTTTATTGGTTTTGGGATATTATTTTTATTCTCGTCTATGCCTTTATATTTATTGTATTTGTTCTTGCAAGATTGAAATCCCTATCTAAGTGTTTGTAATTGGTCACATTGAAACTAGGATTATGCCCAAATGTATGCAGCGGAGGGATTGCGCATTTAGGGGCCCATTGTTCATATATGTAAGAACTTGTTTTGTATAGGTTCATATCCAAGACAAATTTATCAACATGTCCTTCAGAATCTTTGACTCGAGTTGTTTTAATCTTCTTGTTAAGGAAATCTTAGAGGCATTGAATATCTGATTAAACTTTGTGGAATTATCACATGATCAATTAGAAACAACCATTCTGAAAGGATTTCCAAAGTTTTGGCACAGAGAATGGCCATCATGTGCATGACTCATCTTTGAAGCAATTCACAAACCAAATGATCGAAAACAAGGGAAATGATTGTGATGGAAACCCCTAAGCTAATTCAAAAGCATATTTCATGCCTTTCAACAAAAAAAAAATCTTGAAAGTGCTTCAGGAGGTAGCGAGACTATCCATATTGTTGTATCTCTACCTTCCTCTGTTGTTACGTTACCTTCCCAACTAGTCATATCAATCTTGACCTAGCCAAGACAATGACAGTTCGCATAGATCTTGTGACCTTCCAGGGGATCAAAAAGCCTCCTTGCAAGAAAATGAGTATAAGCATTGACAACTAATTTTGAGACTGAATAATCTGTGAAAAGTTGTGGCCAAGCACCAGATTACCATGTCCCTTCTCTAATTTGTTCCATAAAAATTTGAACGATAGTGTCAATCAGTGCTTCAAAAAGATGCTCATCGTCTTCTAGTTGATATCTTAGCAACTCCTCACTAATTTTATTGCGCCTTCCATTTAGCCTTCCAATTCGTGAGCTAACATTTAATATTCGAGCACTTGTTGAGGCAAGTTTCATAAGAGGAAGCATAGACTTTGTCATTCTTTTAGTACCATAATAATTTATTTGTATCACAGTCTTTGCATATTCCACTGAGTTGCTCGAGCCAGTGTTAAAATTGACACCTGCATTATTTACTAGAATGTCAATGTTGCCATATTTCTCTTCTATCCAATTGGAAAATAGCTCCACCAATTTTGGATCCACAATGTCTAATTGATGGAAGACCAAATTAAGTCCCTTTGTTTGTAAGGATGCCACCACTTCCTATCCCCTAACCTAATTCCTTGAAGTGAAAACAATGGTCAGGCCCTGCTTTGCAAGTTGTTGAACAATTTCAAGTCCAATTCCTTTGCTACTTCCAGTCACTACTGCTAGGGTATTTGTGGACCACCATTTATTTGGACCAAAGTATGGTACAATATGGGCTTCAACTATCTCTTGCAATCTCCTTTGTCTCTGTTTGAAGGAGCGTTTTTTTCTACCCACTAGCATGTGTTAGCCAGTTTGCCCCTTGATGCCTTAGGATTCAGAAGTTTTGTGACATGGAGAGAGGCTTTACCCCTGTTTTGTTTTGATATTGGAACGATAAGATGGAAAATTCGAATTTAAGTTGGGGCGCTTGCGACGTTACCATTTTGGAGCAACGGGGTGGTGAATAATGGTCACCCACCTCCCTGCCACTCGAAGTATTAACTTGTCGCCACCTTCTAGGCCTGACAATGTGGTCATCCAATGTATGCAGTGATCCCAGACACTCAGCAAAGTGAAAAGGAAATCAACATTCTCCATTAACGACATAAGTTTTTCTTACTGAACAGAAATTTTAAACTAAATTTTAACATAAATTATTAAAATAAAATTAACTTTAATTTCTTTAAAAAATATAACATATATTATTATTTCATTTCTTAAAAATATGGTATATATTATTATTTGCCATAATGAAATATAATGATATGATTTGAAAATTTAATTTAAAATAAATAAATAAATTCTAGAAAATTCTAAAATTCTAATAAAAATAATTGTTCAATAATAATTGTTCAATCTCATTTGGTTTTGAGCTATCAAACTAACAAATCTATGTTTATGGATAATTTTAAAATAAGAGTAATTGTATAACTCGGCGGTGCGTAACTATGGTGCATTTTTAGTTTTCTTATGTTATAAATGATTGAATATGATATAAAGCAGTTAATCTTTCTTATATAAATATGATAATAATATAATAAAACGGTTTTTATTTTTAATGTTTTTAATAATATAAATTTGATGAAAAACAATAAAGTGATCAAGTTTATATTACTTTATTTAAAAAAAATTAAATAAACATAGAGGAGGTCAAATGCAAGTTTCTAATAACATCAATATATTTCTTTTAAAGTGTGACTAATTAATTAAAGATGTATTTGTAATTTTTATACAACTGTCTGGTTTTCAATATTTAGGAAGAGGTTAATAGTTTATTAGAGTATATTTTTATCTATTATTTATTTATATTTTTACTTCAATATTTAGGAAGAGGTTAATAGTTTATTAGAGTATGTTTTTATGTATTATTTACTTATACCTTTACCTAAATGTATTTGAGAGGTTTGTTTTTTTTATCTTTCAAATTTCAAGGGTTAAGAATAAGATTTTTCATTTTTATGAATTAGAGAGATTAGTTGTGATATTACATGGTTAATTTATTTTTAATAAAAGTGTAGTTTTACGATAAACAACAAAGTAATCAAGTTTGTATTAATAAAAAGTATTTAGTTAAAAGTAATTAAGTGAATATGGATGAACTAAGTGCAAGTTTTTAGTAATGCTCACAATATCAATACACCCTTTATAGTGTGACAAATTAATTAAAGGGACATTTATAAGTTTTATATAAGTGTCATCTCCTCAACATTATTTAATAGGAGATTAATGATCGATTAGTATATGTTTTTATCTATCATTCACCCACTCCTTTCCAAAACATGCCTAGGAAGCCTTTTTGTTTTTGAAATTTCAATGACCAAACATATTCTCATTTTTCATGAATAAGGGAAGTTAGTTGTGGCATTAGTTCAAAAGTGATAAAACATTATTTAGCAAATGTCATCATGAAGACATCCCTCCAAAAATTAGAAATGACAAGAAAAAATGGCATTGAATTTGCATATAAAAATGATATCTATAAATTAATGCATTAAAAATCTATCATATCACATGAACAACACAAACAAGTGGTATCCTCTAATATGGAATATTAGAAGTAAGTATATTAATTTACATTATTCATGTGACACATAGAGTTAGTTCATGTTTGAACTAGTGATGTC
Source organism: Pinus tabuliformis (assembly GCA_031772625.1). NCBI lineage: Eukaryota > Viridiplantae > Streptophyta > Pinopsida > Pinales > Pinaceae > Pinus > Pinus tabuliformis. The sequence continues at coordinate 715,625,268 of CM062813.1, read as the reverse complement.
ATGAGGAGTTTATTAACAATGCATTTCATGAAAAATGGATCTACGTTTCTAAGGTTTCTTAAAAAAAGACATGGGATTGACTTCATGCATAAGTATAAGTCATAAAACAACAACTCTACACTTTATCAATCAAATAAATTTATTTAAAATTATCCAAAATACCAAACTCTTTACGGGCCAATTAACCAAATTTAGTATTTATCTTAAACTGATATTAATAATAATCGATTAAAATTAACCATATTAAGGATTATTGATTTAATCAAGACGGTGAAGCTCTACCTACCATGTATTTTTTAATCGTTGAAACTATAATAACTCAATAAGCTTACAGCTGCCTCGATATTAATAAGTATTAATTATTAAATATTATTGACTTAAACTTGATCTAACTCCACTTACCATGCAAATTTTTTATCACCAAAACTATGGCAAGACGGTAGGTAGTTCATCATTCGGTGGAAAAATGATGGTAATATCGAAAGTTTGAATCCAAATTTCTTGGCATGAGTTTCAGCGTCTTAATAAGTCTTCGCTTTCACTAAATTCTACCCTAACCAAACCAAGTTCTCGCTATAATTCCGTTGGGATCAGTTTATCTGGGTAAATATAAAATCATATACAAAAAGCATTTGCCTTTTCTGTCACGCCACTGGTTCTTCTCTGCATGTGCTGCACAGTGCACCACATCGACCGCCACCTGTTTCTCTGCCTTCAAAGTTCAACCCAATCTCAGATAAATAGATCCCCTTGTCATTTTAAGAGTCTGTAAGGGCTCTGTAATATTTGATTTCTTATAGCACATGTATCCGTTTGGCCCATTTAACTTTTACTTTTTTTAGTAAGAAAAAAAGCTGAATTACATTCATAGATATTTTGGAATATATAATATATGGCAGATAGTTGGGGTCAGTCATTAGGCTCATGAATTAGGATCATGTGAATGAAAACTATAAGAGCCCCAGCATAGACATGCAAAACAATGGAGTGATGTAGATCTATATCAGAACGTGATATGACTAATTCCGTCTCTAGACATATCAAAATATATAAAGATCTGCTGAATAGTAGCATCTGTAATAGAAGAGGATGATAGAAAATAGAAGAAACATAGAAGACAATAGGTTCATGCTATGTACCATACATGAGAAGAGAAGGAATAAAAAATATAGAAGTTCATACAACGTACCAGATATGAGAAGAGAAAACTATTCTGCTATGTACCGGGGAGACGGAATTCCTAGATGTTGTGCCAAATTTCTCCAACAGTAATGGAAACCTGCCATAGTTCATTTGGAGAGGAAAGACCTTCATTGGACAACTCATCTGCCTCCTTGTTGAATGACCTTTCAATGTGTTGAATTGAGTAATCCTTATGAGAATTCCATATAGATGCCATTATTTCCAGCCGCCCCAAAAGATTGATATTCTGAATTATATGAGCAGATCTCACATGATCTATGATCACCTTGGAATCACCAAAAATGTGCAGTCCTTGTATGTTTAGTAAGTCACAAAAGTTCAAGAGACCAGCCAAGGCCATTGCCTCTGCTTTGTTATTTGATCCCTTCCCACCATTCCATGAGATTTTAATATGTTGGTCCACATGTGAAATTATGTAAACTCAGTCGCTAATGGGATTTGAGGGATTAGCCATGATTTGTTAGGTGGTGCTGGCAATTTTTTTCCTTTTTAAGTCGAAATGAAAAACGTATCTCTAATTTATTATTAGATTTATTTTAAAGGCTAAAATATTAATTATGAAAACCAATTATAGCCATAAATTTCAACACAGTTGGAGATTTCAATTTTTTGTTCCTAATATTTCATAATCAAACTTTTCCATATTGAGTCAACAGTCAGACTCAACATAAATAGAAGTGGAGGTTTCCACTAGATAGCACAACAATGACAACGAGAAGAGATGAAACCACTAAGCATGGAAGTACCCCATGGCTAGAGACAATTTTTGAAGAAATATGAGCATCTTCTCCTCATATTTTGGTAGTTATAGTACCAACCATAAAAAGGAAGCCACTAAAGCAACACAAACACAACCATAACAGCCATAGAATAAAGATGATATAAAAACATTTTATTGTATCCTCTTTTAAATTTTTTATTGTAAATCCACATATCTCACTTGCTTAGGATGGGTAAGAAATTGAGGTCACGAGACTTGTTGGAAGGGCCATTCGACTTTATCAACTAGACCTGATGTTGATTTTCTAAGTAGAAATGTAAGTGGGTAGACCATGCAATCGCGTCGATTAGCTAAGGTAGTTAGATAGTTACAACTATCTTGTAGTTGAAGCACACATATAAATACGATATTGATATGATAGGGAGGTAGAATTATGAGGGGATACATTGTAAGTGTTGTGGTGCATTAACAAAGAATATCATTTGTTGGTCTCTTGTTACTTGCATTATCTTCTCTCTTTTTCTCATCTATGTATATGTAGGTATGTTAATGTGTATAACGATCTCTATTGCAACAATGGCACAATTCTTGTAAACTGTTTATGATTCCTTAGATTATATCTTAGATTATATCATTGTTTGATGCAATTTGAGGTAGGTGTAAGTTTTAAGCAATTTTCATGGGATCAATCTTTAAGTTATGGATTATTAACGAATGAATATTTTTTGTATCATGTGAAATGTATTTACTTCTTTGTAATATTCGATATCGAAGGATATTGATCACTTGTGTTGATAAGAAGTATATGCTAACCTAGTATCGTAGTTCATTAATACATGCTAATCTCTACATGCAAATTTCAGGACAAACAGAGAAGATGGAGATAGGCATGGCCAATTTGGTGCAAGTGTTTCCCCATTGAGGTCATTTGTCATGCATTATAAGGAGGCATCCTCATATGGCGAATTTTCCTACTGATTCATCTGACTCCCATCACTTTGAGGGATGTTCTCAAAATCTCACGAGCTAAGCAATGCATAAACATTAGGAGCAATGTTAGAACTAACATCCCACTATTCATGAGAATAAGATGCCTTATGCTTGACCCTTATAATCTTAGAGACAAAAAGGTCGCTTGACTCTATGTAAAGGAGTAAATGATGGATGGGAACATAAATTGGTACATTGTTAACATCTTTCCAAATGTAGGGCACCAAACTATCTTAATAATGGTCTCGTTTTTATATTTAAATGAAACATGTTTTTTTTTTTGTGTGAAATATTGTGTTAGATAGTTAATGATTTTTTAGGATTTGGTGGGAGCAATGCATATAAAAACTTATAGGTGCCCCTTTAAGTATGTTGTCACATTATGTTATGCAACCAAATCACAAAACAGATGAAAAGATAGATCGACAACTTGAGAATTAGCCTCTTTGAGGGGGCTACCTCCTTTACATCACATAAATGAACAATTCTTGGATGATACAAATGATAATGCCTCCTTGGTATATATAGGAATATAAGGGATCACAATATAATCAGAGCCTACATAACAATAATAATGTAAGGGCACAACAATAATAATAGTGAGCTTCTATGGGGCAGAAAAATAACAATATGGAGGCTACATGGACACAACAATAAGGAGCTACACTAACAATAACAATAATGGGGCTACACTAATAATAACAATAAGAGGGATATACTAGTATTATAGGGACCTAACATGCCCCTATCCTTCAAAAATGTGTTGTCCTCAACACTTGAGTAGTTTTGGATGCTTCCGTATAAAATTCTCATACTCTGAAATTGATTGATTCCGTAGTTGTCGGGTTCTTGTTTCCATGACTACTTCAAGCTCCAATATGATTTTTCCTTCTTCGTCAAGTTCTGGAAATATTGTTATATTGGGAGCTTGTCACTGATAGCCTTCTTTAAGCATGAAACATGGAAAATCAGGTGTACTCGGGAAGTTGCAGGAAACTCTAATTTGTATGCCATAGTACCAATATTTTGCAACACTATCTAAGGACCATAATAATTGGGTGATAATTTATTATCTTTCTTAGCTTGCTTGAGAGACATTTGTTTGTATGCTTGTAGCCTTAAAAATAGCCATTTGCCTACATCAAAACTTCTTTCATTGTGATGTTGATATGCCTATTGCTTCATTTGATTATGCGCCAAAGTGAGGTTGTCCTTTAAGAGTTGGAGAACTTTCTATTGATGCTCGATGTGAACTTCCACTGCTTGAACCTTAGAATTTTCTCTTAAAGATGATGTGATGGATGGTGGATGATATCCATAAAGTGCCATAAATAGGGTCATTTTTGTTGCAGTATGGAAGGAAGTGTTATACCACCATTCAGTCAGAGGTAACCACTTGACCCATTGTGTTTTTTTATGAGATACAAAGCAACTAAGATATCCTTCCAAACATTTGTTCACTATCTCAGTTTACCAGTCAAATTGAGTATGATAAGATGAGCTATGAGCTAATTAAGTACCAATACAAGAAAATAATTTTGTCCAAAAATTTCCAGTGAAAATGGGATCTTTGACACTTACAAAAATCTTTGGGTTTCCATGCAGCTTTTGAATTGTTTCCTTAAATGAAGTAACAACTGTATTGGCTTTAAAAGGATGAGATAATGCACAAAAGTGTGTGTATTTAGTAAGTCTATCAACTACCACCATGATGACAATATTTCCTTCAAACTTGGGTAAACCTGTGATAAAATTCATTGAGACCTCCTCCCAAAGCTAACTTGGAATGGCTAAAGGTTGTAATAGACCCGAGGTCTTAATTATATCAGCTTTATTTTGTTGGAAAACCAAACATTCTGCCACAAAATTTTGAATGTCAGATTTAAGGTCATCCCAAAAAAAATCCTTCTTGACCATGTGATAAGTTTTTAAAAATCTTGAGTGCCCTCCTAAGGGGGAGGTGTGAAATTCCAAAAGCATGTTTTGTTTGAGTTGGGAATTCCTACAAAGATATAAGCGATGTTTATTCCATAATGAATCATTTTTCCAGATAAATGTATCAAATGTATTGGGATCTTACTGTAACTTTTGAATTAGTGTCCATGCCTCTTAGTGTGAAATTCCAAACGCATATTTTGTTTGAGTTGGGAATTCCTACAAAGATATAAGCAATGTTTGTACCATAATGAATCATTTTTCCAGATAAATGTATCAAATGTATTTGGATCTTGCTGCAACTTTTCAATTAGTGTCCACAGCTCTTCTTCATTCTTCCATTCATCCCTTCCTTCAATTATCCAATCAAGTTGGATAATATAAATGGCACAAATCAATGCTTCCACATCCTCATCCTTTCTTGAGAGTGCATCTGCAACAACATTTTGCTTCCCTTTTTTGTAGATGATTTCAAAGTCATAACCAACATCTTTGTGGCCCATTTTTGCTTCTCTTCTGAAGATAATCTTTGTTCCAAAAAGTATTTAAGACTATGGTGATCTATTTTAGGTAAGGTTGCCCTTGCTTTATTGCATGTAGCATTGCCAACATTTCCTTCTCATAAATAGGTTTGTGCAAATACTTTCCCTTGATTGGATTACTTTTAAAAGAAATGGGTCTTCCTTCTTGCATTAAAACAACACCAATTCTATTTCCTTAGGCATCACATTCCACAATAAAAGTTTTTGTGAAGACTAGTGTAGCTCAGACCAGTGCTTGGCACATTGCCTCTTTAAGATGTTCAAAGGCCTTATTTGTTTATGAAGTCCAAGAAAATGCATCGTTATTCAGTAATGGTGTTAGAGGCACTGCTATTCTCCCATAATTCTTAAAAAAATTGTGATTATACCTTGTCAACTCGAGAAATCCCTGAAGATGCTTCAGGGTTGTGGGGATTTTCTATTCCTTAATGACTTTAATTTTGTTAGGGTCTAACTTAACACCCTCATGAGATACAATATGACCCAAATATTCCATCTCATGTACTCCAAAGAAACATTTGGAGGCTTTTGCATATAATTGTTTCTCCTCCAATAGTTTGAGCACCCTATCAACATGTTGAACATGATCCTTCCAAGACTTGTTGTAGATTAGTATATCATCAAAAAATACTAACACAAATTTTCTAAGGAATGGTTTCAAAATGGAATTCATCAAACCTTGAAATGTGGAAGGGGAATTAGTAAGGCGAAAAGGCATGACCAAAAATTCATAATGATCTTCAAGCGTTCTGAATGTTACTTTCATAATTTCTTTAGTATCCATTCTAATTTTATGATATCCTGGATGAAGATCCATCTTGGTGAAGTAAATTGATCCATGTAATTCATCAATAAATGTAAGGCCTAATGTTTGGAGGAAAAATTCCTAGAATCAATTGAATAGAATGATCATAATTATGAATAGGTGGGAGGCCTTTGGTAGTCTCAAGTACCCTAAAATGATTTTTCAAGACATTTTGGAGATCTGAGAAATAGATGATTTTGATGTTTGAACCTCTAGTGAGAATAATTGTGCAATTACACCCTATTGTTCTTTCTTCAAAATATTTGTCATGCCATTAGAGCTTATTATCTTCCCTGGTTTCCCTGCAATACCTTAATTCATTTTCCTTTCCTTCCTTAAAAAAATCAAGAAAATTTCTTGAAACTTAAAAGCTATCATCCCCAAAGATTGTAACCATTGGACTCCTAGTACAACATTAACACTACCAATTGGAATATAAATCATTGGATTATTCAATAAATATTCTCCCATGGTTAGCTTGATATTATGGCACTTTCCAGAGCAATTTACAGTTCCTCCATTCACAACCATCACTTTACACTCTGATGTTGGATATATAAAGCAATTCAATTCCTTGGCTATCTTACAATGAATAAAATTATGGGTACTACATAAATCAATCATCATTACTACCTTTTTCTTCTTAATATATCCTTTTATCTTGAGATTTTGAGGAGTGGTAATTCTTGCCAATGCATTACAAGATATGGTCAGATTCATTTCTTATTTCTCTAGGGTTGGTTCATGGTTTATATCTTCTTCTTTTGATGTTTCTTATTCTTTTTCTTACTCTTATTTACAATCTAAGTAAAATAATTTCTTCTCAACACACTTATGACCTTTAGAGTATTTTCTATCACAACTGTAGCAAAGCCCTTTTGTTCTTTTTTCCTCCAATTGTTGTGGTGTCAACCTATAGGTTGTGGAAGGCTAGGAGCAACAACACTTCTATCTTTATAGTTGTGAGTGATAGACTTTCTTGTTTCTGTAATTTTGCTTTCAACTTTTCTTGCCACCTTGAATTCCTTCTCCAATGAATCAATTTCACAAAGGCAAACCTCATGTTGGATTTTATCCTTTAAGTTACAAATGAATACATCAATCATTTGATCCTCTGGAATATCCCTTACCCTTGTATCATGCCCCCTCCCACATTTACATGTTTTTACAAGCCCTCCAGGAAAATGTGAAGCAAAGTGCCACTATAACATGACCTAACCTCCCAGGTCCATTGAAGGAAGCGAGGCTTACAAACAAACCACCGTCTCACAATTCACAATATCCCTCAGGGCTATAGGACACTCAAGGTCCAAAGAACCACCCCAATTGACCAAACCTAGATCTATGGCTCCTTTTCACTAATCCCAACCGCATGCATGACAAGGCCTGGGTGTACGTGAAGGTCTCTAACCTCATGCACAACACTTCCGTAGTGTGGTTGTAGCCCAAAAATCCAGTTCAAAGGGTGTGGCCTCGGGATTTGAACCAAAATTCCATGCCAGCCTCTAGACCACTTCCCAAAACTACTTGAAACTTCTCAGAATGATAAATGACATAATGACAAGGATAAACATACAAACTTGAGTCATAAATTTGACCTAGACTTACCAGAACAAACTAGACATTTCGTCAAAAACATGGTAAACATGTAAAATACAGGTCATGAATGCATATCTGAGTGTAAATCTTTGTTCTTTAGCTACGAATCACTGATAAGTTCTAATTCCCTCTCAAGTCATTGCAACCGCACTTGTTAGCCCTTGCATTCATCAATCATTCATTAACTGATCAAGTATAACTAAAGCCATATCTAGGACATATTATAGAACCATGCTTATAACCAACATATAATCAAAATGTTAGCCATAATAGAACAACCATCAAATCCATATAATAACAAGTATAAATTCTCATGAGTCACAATAGGAAAATATCTCTTATTAACATATGCAAAAGCCAACTAAGTCAGGGGCTTCCATGTACAACTTGACCATAGATTGTGTTGAACTAAATATTTATTCCATCCAATCACCCTTGTGCCATATTCCAATCATGAATGTGGGATCTCATGGGATAAACCAAGACATAAACAACTAACGGAATCCAGAGTTTAAACTACCTCCACCCTCAAACTACCGCAATCTCACCATAACCAGTCAAGAGATCACAAAACCAAACCAAGCTCAGATGCCTCAGAATTCCTTCACTCTAACTTGAGGAATTTTCCTATCTCCACCCACCTATTGAGGGATTCATGGAGAAAACCATCTCCACCCCCAACTCTTGGGAATTTTCTTGAGACCACCTCATCCAGTTCCAAAACCTTCCATCAATCTCAAGCTCAACGAATAAATGAATCCTCTCACACAATGGATATCCAGGAAATGGAAAGGAAAGGATGAAACCATTGTCAAAATCGGCAAAACACATGTCAATGACAACAAATGAATCAAATTAAAAAATGCATGTACCGTGCAGTCACACCTCAGCTAGGAAATCACACATGCAACTTGTTACCTACAAAATCTTCTTACTAAAGTTGTTGATCCAACCTTCTCCTTGCTCCCTTTGTTTTTCCTTGCTTGCTCTTGCTTGTCCTTTTCCTTCCTTTTCTTGTTGCTTGCTTTCTTTTCTCTTGCTTGCTTGCTTGCTTTCTCCTCTTGGATCTCTTTATCTCTTTGTAACTAATTCCAAAGCCAAACTAACAAAATGTTGTGAATTGATCCTCATAAGCCTTTTATCATTGAGGCCTACATTTTCTTCATTTTCCTTAATTTTCCTTCTAATTTCCCTCTCATGCAAATATTTGTCTCTTCACCTTCCTTTTCTCCTATTTTCCTTTATTTCATAAATAAAATGGCAATTAATTCCTCTCTGCATTTGTCAATTCCTTTGCTAATTTCATTAGCCATAAATCAACTGAAAGTGATGCCCACTATAATGCTTTTCCCAACGTTCAACTTGGAATATGTGTCTCATGACCTTGGTCTTATTTTTCCTTTATTAACCTTTATTATATTAAATTTTAACCAGGGGCTGTTACAAACCTCTCCCCCTTAGGGGAACACCGTCCTTGGTGTTTTATGACACCTATGACTAGAAAATCATTGAAAATAAAACATACTACCTATGGAGCTTTATAACATATCTCAATGCAGTATTTACAATGAAAAATTACTACAAACCATGACCAACATGAAAAACATGATAGTTACACTGCTTATTGGAGCTTTATAACAAAACTCATTGTGGTATCTATAACCATATACATATATACATATATATATATACCAAAACTCATTTTATTGAACCAACAAATAATTAAGGATATAATTCCTGCATCTGAAATGCCATCTCTCATGTAGCTTCATCAGGCCCAAAGTGCTTCCACTACACTTTAACTTGCTCAATTTCTCAGTTGCTCAGTTCTGGGGCATGAGTTTCTTCCGCTGCAATATGCATTGTGGTTCTAGCTGGAATTCTCTCTCTGGATCCACCTACAATACAGACCAGTCAATCACATGATCAACATCTTGGACATAGTTATTAAGCAACAAAACATGGAAAACACTGTGGACTTTCACTATTGGATGCAATGCAAGTTTGTAAGCCACTGCTCCAATCATCTCAAGGATCTAGAAATGCCCGCAGTACTGAGGTACTAACTTAGCACTTAATCCAATCCTTAAGGATCTTTTCTTGGGCTTGATGCATAAATACACATGCTCCCCAACTTACAACTCCTTAAATGCCCTATGCCGATATTCATAACTCTTATGTTTATCTTGTGTTGCTTTCAAATTCCTCTTAATAACCTGCATTTCTTGTTCCATCTCTACCAACATGTTTAGTCCAATCAACACCTTATTCACTTGATCACTCTAGTTGATAGGAATATTACAAATCTGCCCATAAAGTGCCTCAAATGGACTCATCTCAAGGATTCTTTATACCCATTATTATATGAAAACACTACCAGTGGAAGACACTCTTCCCACTTTTGTTGTTGATGCATGACATACATCATAAACATGTCCTCAAGAATCTCGTTGACCCTATCTGTTTGTCCATCTGTCTGCAGATGATAAGTTATACTAAAGGCCAACTCTAACCCAAAATATGTAAAAAACTCTTTTCAAAACCTGGAAGTGAACTTAACATCTCTTTTTGATACAATATTCTTAGGAACACCATGCAACCTCACTATCTCCCTGATGAAAATATGAGCTACCTCGCTAGTTGAATTCATAGTCTCAACTGCAATGAAGTGAGTTACCTTACTTAACTTGTTAACCATAACCATGATAGAATCATGTTGTTTCGATGTCCTTGGAAAACCTGTAATGAAGTCCATTGAAATGACCTCCCATTTCCACTCTAGAATCAGAATTGAATGCAATAACCCACCTGGATACTTAGACTCTACCTTTACCTACTAGCAGTCCAAACATATCACAACAAACTCAACCACCTCTTTCTTCAAGTTCAACCAATGATAGAACTTCTTAACTGCTATCAATGTCTTCTAAAATCCCAGGTGACCTAAATATGACTTGACATGAAACTCTCTCAAGATAAGATTCTTGAGCTCACTATCATCTAGTACATAAATCTTGTTCCTAAATCTAACCAATTCATATGATGTGAGGTGATACTCCTCATCCCCATAACTCGTACTCTATTATTGTAGCACATGTCTCAACTGTTGATACATGTCATCGTGTTGTCCTACCTATAAGATATGCTCTTGCAATTCTATCCCACTGTTGCAGTTTGATTCACGACACTCTTATATCAAGAGCATATGCAACCTTGTTATTGTTTCCCTTGATGTACCTAATCTCGAAGGCAAGCTCACTAAGAGTAGCCAACCATCTAGCTTTCCTGGAATTCAGATTGGGTTGATCAAATAAGTACCTCAGTCCAATATGATCACTCATCAAAATAAATCTCTTGCCAAGAAGATAATGTCTCCACATATTCTGGGCATGAATGATAGCTACCAACTCAAGATCATGTGTCATATAGTTCTTCTCGTGCTCATTTTTCTTCCTTGACTCATAGCATACTACCCGTCCTTCTTGAAATAGGACTACACCAAGTCCTCTCTTGAAATCATATGTACATAAAAAAAACTTTTTATCTAGATCTGCAATCTTCAAAACCAGAGAATTGGTAAGTAAATTCTTCAACTGCTCAAAAATAGCTACACACTCCTCAATCCATTCAAACTTCTTCCCTTTTCATTGCGAAGATGTAATAGGATAGGTAATCCACGAGAAGTTCCTAATGAACCTCCTTTAGTAAGTTTCTAGTCCCATGAATGATCTGACCTCATCTACATTCTTAGGAGTTCCCACTCCATAATAGCTTTAATATTTCCTGGGTCTACTATTTTGCCTTCCTTGGAAACAAAATGTCCCAAGTAATTAACTTTTGTCTGAAGAAACTACACTTACTGATCTTAACATAAAACTAATGTTCTCTCAAAAATTTTAGCACTACTTCCATATGTTCTGCATGCTTTCCCCATTCTTAGAATATATTAATATGTCATCAATGAATAATATCACAAATGTTTCTAGATAAGGATGCAACACACTATTCATCAAACACATGAAATTAACTGGTGCATTAGTAAGACCAAATGGAACTACTGCAAACACATAATGCCCATACCTAGTATGGAATGTAGTCTTGTAGATGTCCTCTTCTTTTATGCGTACGTGATGATATCATGATCTCAATTCAATCTTCGAGAACATTGTTTCTTCCTTAACTGGTCGAACAAGTCACTAATTTGCGGCAAAGGATTATTGTTCTTAATCGTCACCTTGTTAAACTATCTGTAATCAATACATAACCTAAGAATACCATCCTTCTTATTCATAAACAACACTAGTGCACCCTAAGGCAACACACTTGGCCTTATGTATCCCTTATCAAGCATTTCCTTAAACTGCAACTTCAATTCCACTAATTCTAGAGTGCTCATCCTGTAAGGTTCCTTTGATACTTGTGTTTCTCCTGGTACCAACTCAATACAAAATTTCACTTCCCTATGAGGTGGTAGCTCTATAATCACTACTAAAAATACATCTTGAAACTGTTGCAAAATTGGATACCTCTTCATGACTTTAGCATCCTCAACATCCTCCCCTTTGTCACTAGAAACATGCATTGCAAACAATACACACCCTTTCCTGCAACTATACTTTTCCTTCATAGTTGTAACCATTCTCACTGATGTAGACTTCTTCTTACCCTGCAAGATTCTCTTCTGTCCATTATCATCCAAACACTCAATAGACTTCTCATAGCAATCTACCTTAGTCCTGTGAAGGTACAACCAATACATACCCAAAATCATACCATACGAACCCAAAGGAAGCACATTCAGAGGCATTGATGTAGGCATAACATTCAACTCAAATGCACAAGCTCTCACCCAATGATGAACTATTTTCTTAGTACTTGTAGCCAACTGCATCAACCAAGACTCTACATGCACTTATTTACTCAAGCCACACTTATCCACCAGGTCAGGATTATCATAACTGTAATTAGATCCGAGATCAATAAAAATAGAAACAACTCGATAACATAGCTTACTTTCCATCTTAATAATGGATCCCTGGTGATCTATCTGCTTGTTATCAAGTGTGGCATAGATATGAGGAATGTTATGACCAACATCCCCAACAGTCTGTGCCTCTTAAGCAATGTCGATTTGAGGTATGTCACCATGATACAATGGATAGTCCTTTTTATGGTGATATTTTCCACAAATCCAACACTGCAACGGTTCTCTACCACTATCCTTATTTTGCTACTCTCTAGGCTAGGGTCCATGTCCCTTCTTTGTTGTAATGAAATTCTTGTAAGTAGTCACATTCTCTTTCTCACTTGCATCCAGAGGTATTTCCTGCTTCAGAGGCCATTTTCCTTTGGTCTTGTCATTACCTTTCTAATCACACTTAGGCTCAGTATTGTGCTTCGATTTCTCATGATAGTGCTTCAATTTCCCAATTACTTCCTCCGATGACCGAAGCTCATCATACTCAATCCGATCCTTGAAAACTAATGGTAGTCCACTAATGAATCTTTGAACCTTTGTCTTCGTGTCCTTAATATACGACACATACCTCACCAACTCCATAAACTTAGCCGTATACTCTTCATCTGTCATAGATCTCGTCTTCAATTCGTAAAACTCCTTGGCATTTTTGTCACAGTACCACTCTGACAAGTAATTCTCCTAAAGAGTCTTTTGAACTCATGCCAACTCAACTCCTCTATCCTAGTGCCTCTAACGCACTTCACATCTTCCCATCAGATGTCCACTTTTCCCTTGAGACTGAAAATAGTTATCATGGCTTTTATATTCTCAAACCATGTTTTTTCAACTTTCAGTTTCTTCAACTCTCCATGGAATGTGGGAGGTTTGGATTTCTTGAACTCATCTAGGAATTATACCCTATCACTCTTCCTGTAAGGATGATAGCAATGATTACCATGATATCTGTCTAAACCACTACCTCTCCTATCAGGTGTATCCATCCATCTTCCACCTCTAACCATGTCATCACTGTCTGACATGTGCCCACCATGAGACCTGCTACCATATGCCCCATTGGTCCTTTTCTCCTGTCCATAATTGATTCATGGTTGCGCATGTCTCTACAAATCTGATAAACTCTGACGGTTGATTGCATTGACCTCAACTTGATTTTCCTGTGCCCTGGAAAATATTTCCTTTGACTGAATGATTATATCATTATCTGCTTTGCAACTCCTGGTTTATGCATTTAACCTTCTCAAGGTATCTTCTATGTCAGGGGAGTACTCATCTCGATGCTACACATCTTATCTATAAGGAGTCACGTGAACTGTAATCCACCATTTTTCTTCTCATATATGATCCTCTATCTCCTATAAACATACCATGTTAGATAACCAAGTATAAACATAGCCAAACACCCCTTAGGGAAATTTAGGGGAGGTTATCTTGTTTGCACAAATTATTCCAAATTAGAATCACACACACACACATATATTGACATCATGCATGAAAAAAACAACTGCATACAATGACCTCATGCACAACAACCCTAACCATAACAATGCGTGCATAACAATACATGCATAACAATATGCATCTAACCCATCTAGTCCAATTGTTTGAACATGGAAGCTCTGATACCAATCTATAACATGCACCCTCCCACGTTTACCTGCTTTTACAAGCCCTCCAGTTAAATGTGAAGTGAAGTGCCACTATGACATTACCTAGCCTCCCAGATCTAGTTAAGGAAGTGGGACCTATAAACTGACCACCAACTCACAACATCCCTTAGGGATACAAGACACTTAGGTTCCAAATAACCACCGCAGGTGACCAAACCCTAAGTTAGGGCTCCTTTTCACTAACCTAGGCTCCCAACCACATGCATGACAAGGCCTGGGTGCGGTTGAAGGCCTCCAACCGCATGCACAACATTGCCTAAGTGAATTTGTAGCCAAAAATTTCCAGCTCAGAGGGTGTGGTCCCAAGATCTGAGCCACAATTCCAGTCCAACCTCTAAACCACTGCCCAGAAATACCTGATACTTCTCAAAATTATAAATGACGTAATGACAAGGCTAAACATGCAAACTTGAGTTAGAAACTTAACTTAGACTAACCAGAACAAACTAGACATTTCATCAAACACATGGTAAACATGTAAACTACTAGTCATGAATGCATATATAAACTTAAATATTTGTTCTTTAGCTATGAATCATCGAGAAGATCTAATTCCCTCTCAAGTAGTTGCAACCACACTTGTTAGCCCTTTCATCCATCAATCATTCATTAACTTATCAAGTATAACAAGAGCCATATCTAGGACATACTATAGAACCATGCTTATAACCAACATATAATCAAAATGTTAACCATGACAACCATCAAAGCCACATAATAACAAGTATAAATTATCATGAGTCACAAAAATAAAATAAAATCCTACCAAGTCAAGGACTTCCACGTACCACCCGACCATAGATTGAGTTGAACCAACTCTTTCCTTCATACAATCACCCTCGTGCCATATTCCAAGCACGAATGTGGGATCTCATGGGATAAACCAAGACATAAACAGCTAAGTGATTCCAGAGGTTAAACCACCTCCACCCTCAAACTACTACAACCTCGCCAAAATCGGTCAAGAGATCACAAAACTAAACCAAGCTCGATTGCCAAAAGTCCTTCACCATACCTTGAGGAATTTCCTTGTCTTTAACCACCTGTCAAGGGCTTCCCAAAGAAAACCATCTCCACCCCCAACCCTTGGGATTTTCCTGAGAGTCCTTCACCCGGTTCCAAAACCTTTCAGTAATCAAAATCTTAACCAATAATGAATTCCATCACACCATGGTTATCTTGGAAATGGCAAGGCAATGCTAAAAACCATTGTCAAACCTGGAGAAACCCATGCCAATGACAACAAATGAACCAAATGAACAAATGCATGTACCATGTGTTCACACCTTAACTATGAAATCACATATGCAACCTATTACTTGCGAAATCTTCCTGCTAAAGTTGTTGATCCAACCTTCTTTGCTTGCTCTTTCTTGTCCTTTTCCTTCCTTTGCTTGCTTTCTTTCTTTCTCCTCTCAATGCTCTTTCTCTCTCGGAAACTAAGTCCAAAGCTAAACTGACAAAAAATTGTGAATTGATCCTCAAAAGCCTTTTTATCATTAAGACCTTTATTTTCTTCATTTTCCTTCTAATTTCCCTCTCAGGAAAATTTGTGTCTCTTCACCTTTCTTTTCTCCTATTTTCCTTCATTTCATAAATAAGATGCCAATTAATTCCTTTTTTCCTTTGCCAATGCCTTTTCCAATTTCCTTAACCATAAACAAACCAAATTTGATGCCCACTATAGTTCTTTTCCCAAAATTCAACTTGGAATACGTGTTCCATGACCTTGGTCTTATTTTTCCTTTATTAACCATTATTACATGAAATTTTAACCCGGGACTGTTACAATCCTGTTATTCAATTTTTATAAATCCTCAATGTGCTCTGCCATTGAATCCATTTGTTTGAGATTTATCAATTGGCTAAATACGATGTTTCTCTTTGTAACCTCATAATGTGCTATCACTTCCTTAATAAAAAGTGGAAAGTGATTTACAAGAGCAAAGCCATCGATACCATACAAATTGATTGGGTTCTAAATATAAATATAAATATGCGTACCTTTTGTGTGTGTTGCACATCATGTAGATCAAAATATTGCTCCATCTATAGTATCCATGTTACTCGATATTTGCCATCAAACTTCCTTATATCGATCTTTTGAATGTGATTGATCTTCAATCCAAAGTTAGAGTCTCTAAAATCATGATTAATATTTTTTTTTCTCATCATGGGTATCATGGAATACCTTTTCGCCTTATGAAGCATTATTTGTAGCAACTTTGTTAAACCTTCCTTCAAACCTTCCATGTCTGCTTTTAATCCATCCTTCAAACCTTTCATGTCTGCTTTTGACCCATCTTTCAAAACTTCCATGTTTTCTTTTAAACCATTCTTCAAACCATCCATCTTAGCTTCCATTTCAATTTTAGTTACTCTTTGTGAGAGCAAAATTTGTTACACTTGGTCACGTAATTTTGATATATCGTGTCGCATTGCTTCCTCTTCTTCATGTGTCATAGCAGAGCTTTCTGGTTTCTTAGTGGGAGTATCCAAAAAAAAATCAAGGCATATTGGAACCAAATAATAATATCTATGCTTTACTATGCCCTTTGAATTACTTCAAATTGATTTTTGAAACAAAACTTACGCAAATTCAAAAAAATACACACCTTTTTGTTCTTGATTTTTGGATCTTCATATTGAAATTGTTGTATCTCTAAAATTTCAGCCTCCCAAGGTCTAAAATTTGGTCTTGTGGTAGCACTCTGAGTCTTCTTTCCAATTCCACAAGTTAGACCAATATTGGATTCTTCAAAATAAATTTATGCTAATTCTCCCACAATGACGAAATTATGGGCTAATTCAGTAGATTAAACTTGTATGGGGTGTCGTGTGTCAGTGTTTGAACCTTCAGCCCTGAAATTGGTACAAGAGAACTTACAGTCCGTGAAATTTTATTCACTTTTTACATAATTCAAATCTGATGCTTGAGAAGAAAGTTATGATGATTTTCCCCATGTCACCTACTTGAGATTGAATTTTGGAGCATGCAAAATACCTAATTCTTCACTCATTTATTAGAAAAAATATATATAACCAAGATCTGAAATTTCTACACTAAGTTCACCGAGATTTCGTCTCCATGTGGTGAAAATTGCAGCTTCTGAAGCTTCACAGAAAAAAAGTTATAGTGAAAATTCCAAAATGACCAGTTTGAAGGAGCGAAAACCTAGAATCCAAAGCTTTGATACCAAATGTTATACAACCATATCACAAAACAAAAGAAAATATAGATCAACGACTTGAGAATTAGCCTCTTTGAGGAGACAACCTCCTTCACATTACATAAATGAAAATTTCTTGGATGAAACAAATGGCAAGACCTCCTTGGTATATATAGGACTCTAAGGGGTTACAATATAATCAAAGTCTACATAACAATAATAATGTAAAGGAACAAAAATAATAATAATGGGCTTCCATGGCGAAAAACAATAATAATATGGGGGCTACGTGGGCACAACAATAACAATAGGGGGCAACATTAACAATAACAATAAGGGGGCTACACTAATAATAACAATAAGGGGGATGGAATTATGAAGAGGAACCGTTTCAAAGGTTGGTAGCTGCAATATGAACTAGGGTTTTGCTTTAGGGTTTTATCGTTGGTCACCATGGTGGGGCACGGAGGAGGGAGTTCGGCTTCCTCCTACAGTCAAGTGGTTATGGACAGAAGCAAGGGATATGGATCACATCGCTTCAAGAAACCAACAAAGATGGTAACAAAGGCTACGAGTACAGAAAAATGGAAACCATCAAACCTCAAGGGCAGGAAGAGAATCATGAGGAAGCTAGTAAGTAGAAGAGGACAGAGGTTAGCAGTCAAAAATTTGCTCCTATGAGTACATCTGGGGGTTGTATCCCCAAATCAACCACTATTCCTCGAGTTGTTTTAAGAGACCCAGCGATGCAGGTGCACAGAGAACACATGTTAGAATATGTTGTTATCTGTAAATTTATGAGGATTTGGTTGACGGAGAAGGATTTGAAAGCATGGATAAGGAACCATTGGAAACCAAAGGGGAACATTAACTTGCACCTTGGGTCCAAGGGCTTCTTCACAGTGGTGTTCACAAGCTTAGAGGATAAAGATAGAGTATCGAGGGAGGACCCTTTTTTTACGCTTTTGCAGGCCTTTATATGAAACCATGGGTAATGAACTTTGTCCCAAAACAAGAAACTTTCACCTCGTTGCCGGTATGGATAAGACTCTACTCCCTTCCTTTACATTATTGGTTGTTGGAGTCTCTAAAGGCTATCGGCAACAAGCTAGGGCATTTTATAAAGATATCATATGCTACTCTAAGAGGAAAATACACTTCCTTCGCCTGGATATGTGTGAAAATGGACTTATCTGGGACACTTCTGGATGCAATCATTTTAGAAGTGTATGATGAGGAATGGGTGCAGGTGGTGGACTGTGAACACGTCCCATTTAGGTTCCATAAGTTCCATGAACACAAGCACCTATACAAGGACTGCCCTTTGAACAAGCTGGAGAGCAATACAAAAGCCACTACAGGAAAGGATCCTGAAGGTTTTACTAAGGTTGGGGGTAAAGGGAAAGGAGGCAAGTGATACCAAAAGAAAATTAATGAAGATGGAAAACCGATCCACAAGTTTCAATATATTAGAAGAAGAAGTCGAAAACAACGGGACAAACCAAGAATTGGAGAATATTCCCACTGAGAAGGAAAGGGATGCTAATATGGAGGATATACCAAAAAACAGCAAACAAAAGGATGATATGCCGAAAATTATGGAGCACAGTAGGGACCACGAGATGACCCCAAGTGAGGCTGGAACGGAAGACCATGAACTATAGGAGATTCTAGAAAGGGAGAATTTAGATCTAGAAAAGTTTCTGGAGCAGGGAATCACCAAAGGAGTTGACTCTCTACCAAAAGACGAGTTTGATAGGGTTCAACAGCTCTTCCTCTGGAGATCACAAATGGAGTGTTCTGGAGTCAAAAGAAACCATGATAGCCAGGAGAATAGGGGAGTGAAAACGATGGAGGATACACCGATGCATTCTTCCAAGAACTTGGGTAGGAAAAGAGGAAGGAAAATACAGAATGAGTTGCTGGCCAAATGTGGGAAACTTATGATTAACTCAGGTAAGATGAGGGATCTCACCCGTTACTCTTTACAAACCTATGTTAATGAAGCTTACAACTTGGAACATTAGGTGTCTAGGAAGTAAAAGGAAACAAAGAACTCTTAGCAGTATAATAAAAGAAGAAAAATCAGATATGGTTTTTATTCAGGAAACAAAATGTTCGATGGACAAGATCAGAGAGATACACAACAAATGGTTAATCAAGTATGAGTATCTAGAGGTTAAAGTGGATAAATCAGCGGGTGGGATTCTTACTCTATGGGATCCTCAAAAACTTGGAATCCTGGATGCTGAAGCTTCTAGGAACTATCTATCACTGGTGATTCAACCTTTGGGTGATAAGGAGATCTACATGATCACTAACATCTACGATCCTCAAAAACTAGAAGACAAAATTAAGCTTCTCACCTCCCTTGAGGAGCTGAGAGAGAGATATCCAGATATGCCCTCGATTCTGGCAGGGGATTCAATATGATCAGATCTCTTATAGAGAAAAAAGGTGGTACTAGAACACTAGGCAAAGACTCCATTGCCTTCCAAAAATTGATGAATAACATGGGGCTAGTGGACACCGAAACAGTAAATGGAACTTTTACTTGGAATAATAAGAGGGGAGGGGCTTCTCAAGTCGCCTCTAAATTAGATAGATTCATAATCTCAGAGGACCTCCTTCTTATAGGCCTTGATGTGTCAGCTTTAATCCTTCCCTTCGGAGGTTTGGACCACTGGCCTGTCCAGCTTGAAGCTACTTTTATGGGTACACCAAGGAACAGACCTTTTAGGATTGAAAATGTTTGGCTCTCTCACCCTGACTTCACCAGCAATATTGACAAATGGTGGATGGAATATATGCATGTTCAAGGCACTAAAATGTTCATGTTGCAACAGAGACTTAAACACATCAAATCTAGGCTTAAAGATTGGAACAAAAAAGAGTTTGGTAATATTTTTAAAGCCAAAAGAGAAGTTAAGTAGAAAATCCAAGAGATTAATCAGGTCATCATCTCAGAAGGTTTTACTGAGGAATGGAAAATTCAGGATAACTCTCGTCAGAATGAATGGGAAGATTGGTGCATGCAAGAGGAGATTTTCTGGAGACAGAAATCGAGGGTGCAATGGATTAGAGAAGGAGAAAGAAACTCGAAGTTTTTTCATAGATCAACCTTGGATCACAGATCTCATAATAGAATTTCAAAACTCAAAGATTCTCAAGAGAAAGAGCTTGTCTCTCACAAAGAAATGGAATCTATCCGAGTTCAACACTTCCTTAACATAGTAGAGGAGCCTCTCGTCTACATAACTCAGTTCGTTAAAAAATTCACAAAGTTCATTCCTAAGCTTGTAACTAGGGAATACAACCACAATCTTAATAGGCCAGTGTCTGAAGAGGAGGTTAGTGAAGTTATCAATGAGATTCAAAATGGGAAAGCTCTTGGCCCTGATGGTATCAATGTGGACTTCTTCAAAGCTTGCTGGAAAACAGTCAAACAATATATCCTTGATGTTGTGGAAGACTCTAGAAGATCCAAAACTGTTTTGAAAGCTCTTAATGCCTCTTTCATAGCTTTGATTCCAAAGCAGGAAAAAGCTATGACACCGAACAGATTCAGACCCATAGCCTTATGTAATGTGGTGTACAAAATTATTTCCAAAGTGATCGCTAACAGACTCAAGCCTCTTCTTCCTACTCTCGTCTCAGAGGAGAAAACTGGATTTGTGGAAGGAAGACAGATTCTTAACAACATCATACAAGCTCACGAGGTGGTTCACTCTCTTAAGAGCAATAAGCAAGCTGGTATGATCATGCAACTAGACCTAGCGAAAGCTTATGATAACATAAGATGGTCTTACATCAGGGCAATGCTAAGAGCTTATGGCTTCGACCACAACTGGATAAGATGGGTTATGGCCCTTGTATCCACGACTAGATTCTCCATTATTCTTAACGGCTCTCCCTCTAAAACCTTTATGCCTTCTAGGGGTCTTAGACAAGGGGATCTGCTCTCCCCTTAATCTTTGTTCTCATGATGGAAGGGCTAGGAAGAGCGATCAAAATGGAAAATGTTGAAGGAATAATCCAGGGTCAGAAACTTACCTCAGATGGTGTTGCTTCTACTCATCAACAATTTGTTGATGACACAATGTTGCAAGGCATTCCTACGGTCAAGGAAGCTAGAGCTTTCAAAAAAATCTTGAATAACTTTGCTTTGGCCGCTGGTATAGAGGTAAGCCTCGACAAATCAAAGGTGTTTTTTTTCAACATTGACATTTCCATTCAGAGGAACCTCACCAAAATTCTCGGGTTTCAAAGGGATCAGTTACCTTCCAAGTACCTTGGAATGTCTCTTACTAACAAACCTCTGAGCAAGGGAGTGTACAAGCCGGTAACTAATAAACTTCAAGACAAAGTTAGGAAATGGACCTACAGGTCTTTGAATTTGGTGTGGCGTCTTGCGCTTACAAAGGTTGTCCTATAGGCTATACCCATTTTCATGTTTTCAACTCCCCCTTCTCCCAAATGAGTTATGCAACAAATCAAGAGTATTCAACGAGATTTTCTTTGGGGAAAAGGGGAAGAGAAAAAGAAGTGGGCTTTAGTAGCTTGGGAAAAGCTCTGCAAACCTAAGGCCCATGGTGGTTTGGGGTTTCATGACCCTAAAATCCTCAGCAGAGTTTTGGGGGCAAAAATTTGGTGGAGGTGGCTCAAGGAATCAGCAACCACTTAGGCCAAGCTTTGGAAATAGAAATATGCAAATAATTGGTAGGAGAAGGATCATATCCAAATGTCAGGGCTCATCAAGGGCTCCCACATTTGGAACCTTGCTTGGGAGAATAGAGAAATTGTCCAATAGCATAGTTTCTGGGAGATCCTAATTGGGAACCTTGCATGGTTTTGGGAGGATAACTGGTAGCAGGAACCAAATTTTTTTAGAGAAGAACTAACCGCTCTCAAAAATGACACTGAAAACAAAGTTTTACTTATGGTAAGTGACTTCTAGGATCAGGTAAGGGAAAATGGTAAATGGAGAATGTGGAAGGATCTTGGTTATAGTGAAGAGAGTCCTTTGAAGGCCTAGGCAGATTCCCTTGCTCTTGACCTGGAGTAGAGGAAGATTTTGGTGTCATCCTCGTCTGACCAACTGAGATGGGGTCGAAATATTGAAGGCACCTTTAACCTCAAGGAAGCTAAATGCATGGCCCTAGGTTTTGATTATCCAAACCCTGATTAGGTTTGGAATTACCTTTGGCAGAACTTGCAATGGATGAAAATCAAGTTGTTTATGTGGTTGGTTCACCAAAATAAAATCCTCACATGGGAGAATCTTTTGAAAAGGGGATACGTTGGCCCATCCAAATTTCATCTATGTGGCTTACAGGAGGAGACGATGGAACATTTAATAAACCTCTGCCCCTTCACCTCAACCTTGTGGGATTGGGTGACCTCAGTCTTCAGGCAAACTGATAGGGACAGACTCAACATCACCAACACTTTGAAGAATTGGAGGAAAGACTTCTCAGGTAATGAAATCATTAACAAGGCTTGGACTCTGGTTCCAAGCTTTATTATTTGGGATGTCTGGAAAGAACGTAATGGCAGGATTTTCAAGAACAAAACAGGCTTGACCCAGAACATCATTGTCCAAATTTTACGACAGCTCAAAGATACAGTAGGAGCCCTTATGTGGAAAATTCCTGAGGACCCTCCATCGCCCAAGGATGATAGCATACTGCTGTAGTTAGGTCTCCATTCTCTGGTTCCCCAAGGCACTAACATTGGTGTGAGCAAAACAACTACTGGTAAAGATATTTTGCAGCCTCCTCCTCATGGTTTTTTGAAAATCAATATAGACGGGGCTTCTAAGGGCAACCCAAGGATGGCTGGATTTGGCGGTGTCATAAGAGATGAGTACGGGTGCATAAAGGATATCTTTCATAGTCATTTAGGAACTGACACTAATAACATGGCATAGCTCATGGCCTTAGAGCACTGTCTGGAAATCCTAATGGAGTCAAATTTACATAATTCCATCATTGAAGTTGAATCTGAATTGGTCATTAATGCGGCCAAGAAAATGTGTAATGGAACGACACCTGGAAAAGTGTCAAAACATTCAAGGCTATCACAGGTTCTTAAGCGGATTCATTCCCACTTGCGAACCTTGAGAACCGTCAACTTCGTTCATGTTCGAAGAAAAGCTAATATGTTAGCTGATCGTCTGGCGAATGAAGGAGTGCTATGTAAGGCAAGCTATATTCGATACGATTGGGATTATATACCCTCTGGTAAACTGTGTGATTATTGTCAACGACAGGAGACCAAAGATATGACGCACTTCTAGACCATAAATAATGAGAAGTGAGCAGGAGGAAGACTAGCGAAAGTAGGAGAGAGCGGAAGTCCTTGAGCCTGGTTGAAGTGCTGCAGTAAATGCTAACCATAAAAACTCAAATGAAGAGAAGAGCGAAGAAGTGAATTGTTGATGCACAATAACTATTGGATCTAGATGATCAACGAATGAGATTTGTTCATGATGGGCGACCAGGATTAAGTCGGATAATATGGAGCTAAGAAATGAATGGTGGAGATTCAATCTAAGTACTAGCGGAAGGTGAAAGGCAAGAATCGATCTAAACCGTCAGATCGACATGGTGGATTGACGGTGATCATTAGACTAGCGGGAGTAGGAGAAATTGGAAGTCCTTGAGCTTGGTTGAAATTCCGCAGTAAATCCTAATCGTTGATCCCATAGTCAATGCTTAAATCATAGTCAACTACGGGGGTCGAGAGCTAGTTAATCTGTATGCTAGATGAAAGGCCACATACCATAGGATTTAATGCCCTTTTTCATCCAACGAATATTGAGCCGTAAAGAGATCGAACTTTATCCTCAAGGGCAGACCCAAACATTTATAGACTAAGGTTGTATAATCCTTACCGGCTCTGTAAGGCTATTCAATGTCGTGTAAGTGGTCTGAAGCGATGTCGTTGAGGACTGTCGAATCAACTGGGTTTTGGTCTACGGTGCTGCATCAATGAGCAACTCTGTTGATCAGAGAAAGTATTAACCGTCGGATTGAAGGTAAAATCGACGGTGGAGATTGAGCGATAAGGCTTGGGCGAGAAGACCCGAGAAGATTATAGGTGCGGTTTCAATTTATTTGAAGCCCTAATGTTATCACATATCGCATGCGAGAGCGATGAAATCACATGATGGTGTGATGCGATATTGCGACTCTCGTTAATCTGGCAGACGAGATCAACGAAGGAAAAGGGAAATCGCATATCGCAAGTCGAGAATCCTGTGTGCATATGCTATGGAGTCTTTGTAACTCCATGATGCGATATTTGATTTTGGGTTTTGTTGACCCTGTTGTCTGTTAACCATCAACGAGTCTGTCTGTTGCTGGTCTTTACACTTGTAAAGACGTGTACCATATGTAAAATTTTCTTCGGTTAATTGAAGGCTCCACTCTACTTGACAAAAAAAAAAAAAACAATAAGGGGGATAAACTAATATTATAAGGACCTTACACATTACGTGGTGAGTTGTCTCAATTTCATCAAAATCACTTAAGACTTGCATTTGGCCTCATCCACACCCACATGAAAGTTTCCAACTTAGGTCTCTATGTTAAGACAAACTCAATCACTTTATTACATGTTAGTATACTACATTACCATTAACAACTAATCAACCATTTTATTATGTTCTTATCGTGTTAAAATATATAACTTTAAAACATAAACTATTATTTGTATATTTTTTTTATGACAAAGGTATTATTAATACAAAATGTTGAGCTTATTGCCTTTTTATGTTTATGATGATGTACCAAATATATATTAAAAAAAAAAAATCATTTAATAATATATATATATATATATATATATATATATATATATTATTAAATGATTTTTTTTTTTTTAATATATATTTGGTACATCATCATAAACATAAAAAGGCAATATATATATATATATATATATTATATAAATTAAATTTTCATCTAATAATATATATATACATATCTCTCTCTCTCTCTCTCTCTCTCTCTCTCTCTCTCTCTCTATATATATATATATATATATATATATATATATATATATATATATATATATATACACACGTATATATATTTACGTCGTAAGTCGTTTCCCTCTGAAATGAACTCCCCTAAATGTCTTCCTGTCCTAATCTTAACCGTTAGATCTATTGTTAGACGATTCAACAATTCTCTGCCGTCCAAAAATCCATTAAAAAACAATTATTAGTTAAAAAATTAATTAAACCCAACGCAGCCCGTCCGTCTACCTAGCCAGTCCGTCATGTGCTGCACGAGTTTTTTCTGCAGAGGAGGGCTAGGAGGATGGGGAGGGACGCGCATTCTCGACTACCCGTCTATTTAAGACCCTCAGTTCCCAAACCCAAATGTGGATTTGTTTTCAATATTTCCCCTATGATAAATTACATTGAAGATTAGTGAGTGACGGGCAGTACAGGGGCCGAAAGGATAATTTTCCTGCTTTTTCTTGTTTTTCTGGCAATGCAGATATCAGGCACTCGCAGGCCTTGCAGACCATGGGCTTGTGTTGTTTCTCTATGACTGAGCGCAGGAGAGTAGATCTAGAATTGTTTATTAATGGCAGGATCAAGATAAACAGTGGGTTTTTTATCAGAAGCAGAGGCAGATGGGTCAAATGTGGCTGACGTACAGACCAAGCTGAGAAAAGGCTGATTTTTTCCTCTCATTTGAGGCATTGCCCATGTGAAAATATTTGGTATTTGCGTTTCCAGGAAGGTTCGCAGATAGTTGAGGCATTGGCCTTGTATCAAGACATAAGAATACAACGTGGATCTAAAAGTGAACAGAGACAAAGAACTATGCAGCAAGATCAAAGAAGAAAAGTAAGTACCTTGGTCCAGGGTTGATCTTAATGTATGTGATTCGATTACTGCAAGACATGCTGCTTTTTCTTTTCATACTGCCCTTTATGAAATTTGGTTTTGTTTAAGTGTTTCGTAGGGGATTCTTATAAGCTGGATGTTCTGCGGCAGATGGAGAATATAGTGTCACATTGCCAGAATTATCCTTTGGCAATAGGGCCCATGTTGTTTTTGTTTCTGTGTTAAACATTTAACAGGATGTGAAACAAATCTAGCTCTCGCCCCCTGTCGTTGGGCTCCTTTAGTACTGAGGTACACCCCCATTTCATGTTGGGTAGGACCATGTTCTGCATGTGGATTGATATTCCGATACTCTAAAATTGAAATGACTCCATGGAATAGCAAGGGGTGGGTATCGGTATATTTTTGATATCGATTAACCTTATTTGTTAAAAATGTCATGAAATATCTTGAGGTCAGACTTGTGGACCCTTTTTTGCTTGTGGTTGTCTTACCTTACTAGAAGGTAAGGTTATCACTTACCTTTCACCTATCATTAATGATTGTGACTTCCCCTTTAACCTGAAGGGCTCCTTGTTGTGTAACTCATCAAAATTTGTTTTCATTCACAGGGCTACTAGAATTGATGAACCAACCAATAAGAATAAAAAGCTTGACACTGAATATGCATTGCCCTTCTTTGATCAAAAAATATTATCATAGTTTTCCCTTTTAAAGAGGAAATTAACAGAAGCCATACTATGGAATGGCCTTTCAAGCATCACGACCCTTTTTAGCTGGGAGGTGTTTTTTGTCATGTTTGGCATCTAATAACTGTAACGGTTTTAGAATATTATGTTTCGGACTCCCTTCCGTTTCTTGACCTAAAGCATTTCCCCTTTAGAACATGCCACATTGTGCAGGGTCGCATTTCCTTGTTTGCATCTATTCAAATTATAGAAGGAAAATCATGCATTCAGTCTTGAAAATCGAAATCTCTTCATCAATTATGTCATTTAAATCATGAATTTGATCACAAAGATCGGAGCGCTATAACAAACTGTATAGAGATATGGACATCTGGACATGCTTTGACCTAAAGAATCTAGCTTATTGTGGTCGTTTTTTATTTTACCTAGATGATTGATGCATTGGACCTTTTCATTGACTGTCAATTCATGGGTGTTCACCTTCACAATCTTAGGCAAGATATTATTTTCCTCCAGTTATGCTTCACATGCCTCTTTGAAGAACACTAAATTTTCACCCAAATGTTATGGAATTCTGCTTTCTACTGTTTTGAGGCAAGGATAGTTCCATCATCTCATATTTTGCATGTTTAATTCCTTATAGGCTTAAATTGATCCCACTTTTTTGGTTTGATACTGTATTCGAACAAAGGATGGCAAATCTTTCTAATTCAGTTTGTTTTTAAAATTTTAACTGAACATCCTACTTTTCCATGAAGATAAATCAGTTCGGGCAATACTTTAAAGTTTGGTTCAGGTCTCCGTTTAAAATTTTAACTGAACATCCTACTTTGCCATGAAGATAAATCAGTTCGGGTAATACTTTGAAGTTTGGTTCAGGCCTCCGTTCAAATTTTTAGTTATAGTTGTACCTTTTTTAAATGAGGTCATAGGCATTAAGTCATGTGTGGTACTGATAATGTTTTTCTTGATGTTTAGCTGGAAAATAATTTATTTGTCGGTGTCCCAATAATGAAATAGCTCATAATTGTGAATTACATAGGCTTGTTCAAACCAAATGTTCCTACTCTTGTATATGTTTTAGCTACTAGTGTTCAATGAAGCAACCTTTGGCATTGTCACTAATCACAATAGTTCAATTTCGATACCATTTTCATGCTTTTGATGGAATCTTGTTAGCTTTCTTTCATCTGGGAGAAAATCTGGACATGGAAATTTCAGGTCTAGATCATACCTGTTATTTTGCTCTGCTTAATATTTTTCTTGCTATTAGATCTTATTATCCGTTTCTTACTCAAATATTCAGGTTTCTATCACAGATCACGTTTTATGAAGATGATGTAAGGTTTAAAATATGATTGTGATGCAATTCACCTGATGTAGACCCCTACAGAGGTTGAGTTTTTCACTGAATATGGTGAAGCAAGTCGCTACAAGATTCAGTAGGTTATAGGAAAAGGGAGCTACAGTGTTGTATGCTCTGCAATTGATACTCACACTGGGGAGAAAGTTGCAATAAAAAAATAAATGATATCTTTGAACATATTTCTGATGCAACCCAGATTTTACGTGAAATTAAGATTCTGAGGCTGCTGCGGCATCCTGATATTGTCGAAATCAAACACATTATGTTACCGCCCTCTAGGCAGGAATTCAAAGACATTTATGTGGTATTTGAACTTATGGAATCAGATCTACACCAGGTTATTAAGGCAAATGATGACTTGATGCCAGAATGTTGGGTCCCTATAATACTAGTGATTACCCCATTACTATTGTAGTTATACCCCTTATTTATATTGTTGTGCCCCCATTACCCCCATATTGTTATTAATGTGCCCATAGAATCTCTCTAATGTTATTTTTGTGGCTTTATATTATTATTGTTAGGTCGGTTGGATTATATTGTGACTCCATAGACTCCTATATATACAAAGGAGGTTTTGTCATTTGAATCATCCAAGAATTTTTCATTTATGTAATGTAAAGGAGGTTTCACCCTCGAAGAGGCTGAATTCTAAGGCGTTGATCTATCTTTTCTATCTTTTCTTGAGCTGGTTTCATAACATTTGGTATCAGAGCTTTGGATTCTAGGGTTTCGCTGCTCCAAACAGGTCATCGTGGCATTTTCGCTATAAATTTTTTTCTGTGACGTTTCAGAGTCACAAAAAAAACCCATTTGAGAAGAAATCGTGTTGAACCTTGGGTCCGAATTTCAGAGCTTTTCGCGCGATATTTTCGGAGATATGATCTCAGGAAGTTGGTCTTTTTGCAGACTCCTGAATTACACTCAAAACAGGTGACCTGGGGAAAATCGTCATAACTTTCTTTCTGAGCATCGGATTGAAATTTCGTAAGAAGGTACAGAAAGAGGACGGACTGTTGTTTTCTTTTATATATTTTTTAGAGTCAAAGGTTGAAACAATGACACATGGCACTTCATACAAGTTCGCTCTACTGAACTAGTCTATAATCAAGTCACTACGGGAGATTGTGCATAACTCTTTCTTGGAGAATCCAATTTGGTTCAGACTAGTGGCATTGGAAAGAGGACATAGAAGGCTACTACAGGTCACAATTTCAGAACTGAATGATTTGAAATTACAGAGATACATCAGATTCAATATCAGGCTTTTACAAAGTAAAAAAAGGTGTGTAGTTTTTATTTTTTATTTTTGCATAAGCTTGGTTTGAAGGAATTCAAAGGGCATAGTAAAGCATTATTATCGGTAACTGATGCCCCGAGGAAAGAAAATGAAAACACCTAGTAAGGAACCTGAAAGCTCTAGCATGACTCATGAAGAAGAGGAAGAAATGCTACATGATATATCAAAATTACAAGAACAAGTGCAACAAATGTCACGCTCACAAAAGCTAACAGATGCTAAGATAAATGGCGTGGAATCTAAGATAAAGGGCATGGAAGCTAAGATGGATGATCTGAAGATAGATTTGAGGACAGATTTGAAGACAGATTTGACAAATTTTCTACAAGAAATACTTACTAATGGTGAAAAGGTTGTAAAGGAAACTCATGATGTGAACAAAAGAAATGTTAATCATGATTCCATAGACTCTAATGTTGGATCGAAGACCCACCATATTCCAAAAATCGATATGAGGAAGTTTGATGGCAAGGATCCCGCCACATGGATATTACAGATGGAGCAGTTCTTCGATCTCAATAATGTGCAAAACACACAAAAGGTACGTATGGAAACTTTATATTTGGAACCAAATCAGTTTGTATGGTATCAATGGCTTTGCTCTCGTAAACAATTTATCACTTGGGAAATTTTTACGAAAGAATTGATAGCACATTATGAGGATACAAAAAGCAACACTTTTTTTAGCCAATTGATAAGTCTCAAACAAAAGGGTTCAATAATGGAGCACATTGAGGAGTTCCAAAAATTGAACATAAGGGTAAAAGATATTCCAGAGGAGCATAGGATTGATGTGTTCATAGGGTCTTTAAAGGATAATATCCAACATGATGTTCGCCTTTGGGAACCTGATTCATTAGAGAAGGCATTCAGGTTAGCAAGAAAAATGGAAAGCAAAATTATGGCAACCAGGAAGCATACCACTCACAACTATAAAGACGGAAGTGTTGTTGCCCCTAGTCTTCCACAACCTATAAGGTTGACACCACAACAATTGGAAGAAAAAAGAGCAAAAGGGCTTTGTTACAGTTGTGATAGCAAATACACTAAAGGTCATAAGTGTGCTGAGAAGAAATTATTCTACATAGATTGTGAAGAGGAAGAAGAAAAGGAGCAAGAAAGGTCAAAAGAAGAGGATATACTCCAGGAACAAAGCCTAGATGAAGAACAAATAAATCCGACCATATCTTGTAATGCATTGGCGGGAATTACCACTCCTCAAACCATCAAGATAGAAGGACAAATCAAGAAGAAAAAGGTAATAGTGTTGATTGATTCAGGAAGCACCCACAATTTTATTCATTGTAGGGTAGCAAAAGAATTGAATTGCTTCCTATATCCAGCACCAGAGTGTCAAGTGATGATTGCAAATGGAGGAACAATAAATTGCTCTGGAAAGTGCCATAATATCAAGCTATCCATGGGAGAATATGTATTGACTAGCCCAATGCTTTCCATTCCAATGGGAGGTGCTGATGTTGTACTAGGAGTCCAATGGCTACAATCCTTGGGTACAATAGCTTTTAATTTTCAAGAACTTTTCATCAAATTTTCTGTGGAAGGAAAGGAAGTTGAATTAAGGGGTATTGCAGGGAAACCAGGAAAGATAATCAGCTCTAATGGTATGACAAAGCTTCTAAAAAAGGAGCAAAGGGGTGTAATTGCACAATTATGTTCGCTAGATGTTTCCACATTAGAATCATCTATTTCTCCAGATCTCCAAAAAGTCCTGGACAATCATTCCAAGGTATTTGAGACTCCCAAAGGTCTCCCACCTATGCGTGATCATGATCATGCTATTCATCTGATTCCAGGAAGTGTTCCTCCAAACATCAGGCCGTACAGATATCCCTATGTCCAAAAAAGTGAAATTGAACGTATGGTTGCAGAAATGCTAGAGGCTGGTATAATTCAACCGAGTCAAAGTTCTTTCTCTGCTCCAGTAGTATTGGTGCACAAGAAGGATGGATCATGGCGCATGTGTCCGGATTATAGGGAGCTCAACAAGCTCACTATTAAAGATAAGTTCCCCATTCCTGTCATTGATGAATTACTGGATGAATTGCATGGATCAATTTACTTCACCAAGTTGGATCTTCGTTCAGGATATCATCAAATCAGAATGAAGATTGAAGACATTCCGAAAACGGCATTTAGAACTCATGAGGGTCATTATGAATTTTTGGTCATGCCTTTTGGCCTTACCAATGCACCTTCAACATTTCAAGGTTTGATGAATTCAATTTTCAAACCATTCCTTAGAAAATTTGTGTTAGTATTTTTTGATGATATACTAATCTACAGCAAGTCTTGGAAGGATCATGTTGAACATGTTGACAGGGTGCTACAACTATTGGAGGAGAAACAATTATATGCCAAAAGATCCAAATGTTTCTTTGGAGTCCAGGAGGTGGAATATTTGGGTCATATTGTATCTCATGAAGGAGTTAAGGTAGACCCTAGCAAAATTAAAGCCATTAAGGAATGGAAAATCCCCACATCCATAAAGCATCTGCGCGGATTTCTTGGGTTGACAGGGTATTATCGCAAGTTTGTTAAGAATTATGGGAGAATAGCAGCACCTCTAACAACATTATTGAAGAAAGATGCATTTTCATGGACTCCGGAAGCAACAAAGGCCTTTGAACATCTTAAAGAGGCAATGTGCCAAGCACCGGTCTTAGCTACACCGGACTTCACAAAAACCTTTATTGTGGAATGTGATGCTTCAGGAAATGGAATTGGTGCTGTTCTAATGCAAGATGAAAGACCCATTGCTTTTGAAAGTCGTCCAATCAAGGGAAAGTTTTTAAGCAAAGCTATTTATGAGAAGGAAATGTTGGCAATACTCCATGCACTTAAGAAATGGCGACCCTACCTAATGGGAAGACACTTCAAGGTAAAAACGGATCATGATAGCCTTAAATACTTTTTAGAACAAAGATTATCCTCTGAAGAGCAACAAAAGTGGGTCACAAAGATGTTGGGTTATGACTTTGAAATCATCTACAAAAAAGGGAAGCAAAATGTGGTGGCAGATGCACTCTCAAGAAAGGATGAGGATGTGGAAGCATTGTTGTGCGCCATTTCTATTATCCAACCAGATTGGATAAATGAAGCAAGGGAGGAATGGAAGAATGACGAAGAAGTGTGGGCACTTATTCGAAAGCTACAACAAGATTCCAGTACGTCTGATACATTTAGCTGGAAAAATGATTCGTTATGGTACAAAGATCGCTTATACCTCTGTAAGAATTCCCAGCTAAAACAAAAGATTCTTATGGAATTGCACACTTCTCCCTTAGGAGGGCACTCAGGATTTTTAAAAACTTACCACAGGGTTAAGAAGGAATTTTTTTGGGATGGCCTTAAATCAGATATTCAAAAGTTTGTGGCAGAATGTTTGGTTTTCCAACAAAATAAAGTTGAAACAATTAAGACACCGGGTCTAACCTTTATCCATTCCAAGCCAACGTTGGGAGGAGGTATCAATGGATTTTATCACAGGTTTACCCAAGTCTGAGGGAAAGAGTGTCATCATGGTGGTAGTTGACAGACTTACCAAGTATGCACACTTTTGTGCATTATCACATCCATTTAAAGCCAGTACAGTTTCTACTGCATTTATGGAAACAGTTCAAAAGCTACATGGAAACCCAAAGATTATTGTAAGTGACAGAGATCCCATTTTCACTGGAAATTTTTGGACAGAATTATTTTCTTGTCTTGGTACTCAGTTAGCTCATAGCTCATCTTATCATCCTCAATCTGATGGGCAAACTGAGATAGTAAACAAATGTTTGGAAGGATATCTTCGTTGCTTTGTATCTGATAAACAGACACAATGGGTCAAATGGTTGCCTCTGGCTGAATGGTGGTATAACACTTCCTTTCATACAGCAACAAAAATGACCCCATTTATGGCACTTTATGGGTATCAACCACCATCCATCACATCATATTTAAGAGAAAATTCTAAGGTTCAGGCAGTGGAACATCACATCGAACATCAACAACAAGTCCTCCAACTCTTAAAGGATAACCTCGTGTTGGCACAGAATAGAATGAAACAACAGGCAGATCAACATCGCAGTGAAAGAAGTTTTGATGTAGGTGATTGGGTATTCCTACGGCTACAACCATATAAGCAAATGTCCCTCAAGCAAGCTAAGAAGGATAATAAATTATCACCAAAGTATTATGGTCCGTACAAGGTGTTGCAAAAGATTGGTACTATGGCATACAAATTGGAGCTTCCTGCAGCTTCTCGATTGCACCCAGTTTTCCATGTTTCATGCTTAAAGAAGGTTATAGGCGACAAGCTCCCAGTTCAAACAATATTGCCAGAACTTGACGAGGAAGGAAAAATTATATTGGAACCGGAAGCAGTTATAGAAACAAGAACTCGACAGCTACGAAATCGATCAATTTCAGAGTACCTTATCAAGTGGAAGAACTTATCCGCTGAAGATTCCACATGGGAGGATGAGAATTTTATGCAGAAGTATCCTGAACTACTCAAGCATTGAGGACAACACTTTTTTGAAGGAGAGGGGCATGTTGGGTCCCTATAATACTAGTGATTACCTCATTACTATTGTAGTTATACCCCTTATTTATATTGTTGTGCCACCATTACCCCCATATTGTTATTAATGTGCCCATAGAATCCCTCTATTGTTATTTTTGTGGCTTTATATTATTATTGTTAGGTCGGTTGGATTATATTGTGACTCCATATAAGTACTCCTATATATAGAAAGGAGGTTTTGTCATTTGAATCATCCAAGAATTGTTCATTTATGTAATGTAAAGGAGGTTGCCCCCTCGAAGAGGCTGAATTCTAAGGCGTTGATCTATCTTTTCTATCTTTTCTTGAGCTGTTTCATAACACAGAATATTATCAATTTTTCTTGTACCAGCTTCTACGAGTTCTGAAGTACATACCTACTGGTAGCTTTCTTTTGCTAATATTCTTATTTCTAAATAAGTTTAAACTTTAAA
Organism: Pinus tabuliformis; assembly: GCA_031772625.1. Taxonomy (NCBI): domain Eukaryota; kingdom Viridiplantae; phylum Streptophyta; class Pinopsida; order Pinales; family Pinaceae; genus Pinus; species Pinus tabuliformis. The sequence continues at coordinate 715,590,430 of CM062813.1, read as the reverse complement.
CCTGGGAAAGGGTGTATGCATGCTCATTGCTGACTATATTCACTAGATATATGGGCTGTTTACATGAGTAGGAAATATTCGGTTACTGTTTTGTTAAGATTGTGATTTTTGCTTTTAGGTTGCAGGGGTTTTGTCTAATTTTAATTTATTCTCACTATTTTTTAACGCATAATTACTATGTGAAAATTAATATGTATGTATAGCGGCTAGCCTATTTCCTTTTTACCTTCCTCCAGTTTTATAGATAAAACAATCTGAACCATGAGATCATTTTGTATGCTCTTTTCTTTCTATGTATTTCTGCATTACAGATGTATTGACAATCCAAGTGCAATATACAAGTTATTAAACAATAATTATTTTAATCATTTTCTGGCACATCAGCTATTTATACTCTTGATTGAAGTCCCTATTTATTTCACCATGGTAATGTCCACTATAGGCATAGGGGGCCCATTGTTGTTTTGTAATTGTTCACAAGTCTAAGGATCAGTTTTTTGACCACAATTTGACATATGTGGCCCGTTAACCCTCAAACCAGTTTAGTTTGATTCAGTGATTAGAAATCAATCCTTCGGAATAATCGTTCAATCTTCAAATGCTCAAATTTTCATCTGTAACTACAAGAGTTAGTCAATATGAGGATTCACAATTTTGATCTCTGTGTTTTCCCCATGCATTGTATTTACAAATCATTTCAAGCAGTTGCACATTGCAATTGTGCTTTATTCACTTCCAAAAATATATATTTTAGTGTTTTGTGAAGTGCATATGCTTCTTTCTCGTTTGTGTACTAAAGGGTATCTGGTTTAGGACATCGATCTTGTTCAAACATTCCTGTTAAGTTTTAACTGCGTTTTTAAGAATCTATTGTGACTGTGAAGCACCTTCCCATTTCAGGGAACTTAGTATGGAAGAAGAAATGTGAATTCTATTCTCTAATTTGTCAACTTTCTGTTCTTGTAGCAAATGTGTATCATCGGGATTTGAAACCGAAGAATGTTTTGGCAAATGTTGGTTGCAAGCTAAAAATATGTGACTTTGGCTTAGCAAGAGTTGCCTTCAATGACATGCCCACAACAATCTTCTGGACGGTATACTATTTTAAATCTATATTATACAGATCCAAATCTAATAAGTTGCTATATTGTTATATCTGGTTTGACAGGGTTTCTGTTGAATTCTCTGTTTGATTTTGATTGTTGTACTTTAGTTAGTAAATTTCCCATTTTTAAGATGTATATATTTGATGAAGTGCAGGATTATGTTGCCACAAGATGGTATAGGGCTCCAGAGCTGTGTGGATCCTTTTTCTCCAAGGTATAAATTTTTTAAAGGATTCATTGTTAGATATATTTTAACAATAATTGAATTTTACTTAGTCTGCTGTGACTAACTATTCTTAGATGTATAAAATTCTTCTCATCTTCTTGCTTCTCTAGATGTTATGGAACTAGGTGTTTGCTTGGTATTAGTGTGTTGATTTCAGTGTTGCAAAAATCACGATAACATAAAAAAATCGTGATTTTTTCATTTTCCTGATAATATCGCACGATTAACCTTTTTGATATGAGAAAAGACCCGAGAAGGTCCTGAAAAATACAACTATAATGTCATTTTCCCAGTTCAGTGATTTTTCATTTTGAAAAAATCGCGATTTTTTGGTAAAAAGTCATGAATTTTTGAGAAAAAAATCATGATTTTTTAGTAAAAATCATGAATTTTGAGAAAAAATCATGATTTTTTTTCCTGATTTTACCCGATTTTTACAATTTTTCTCCTCGCTGATTTACTCCCGATAGCAATTTTCACAACATTGGTTAATTCACCATATCCAGTTATCTCGAGTCGTAACAGTATGCATGCTAATTATTTTCAGGTGTTCAATCTCTTATCTGTAATTTTGGCCAGGGAAACACTGACGCCTAGAAATTTATTTTATCAAGAACTGATGTCAGTTGCAAAATTTACAAGTCATTTCTCATTTACAAGTCATTTCATTGGCCATATATCAATGAACTTGCATATTAAGGTGTAATCCTTTACATGCTAGATGTAGCTCTCAATTTTGTTTTATTTTACTTCGTATTTCAGAGCCTCGACTGCCTTAGGGAGGTATCATCTTTGTTTATATCCACACAACTTGAGCCAAAGTTGATCAATGAAGTGCTTGCATCTGATGGCTTAAACCAAAACCTCCATCTCATATAACCAGATTCTTAAAAGAGAAGTTTACACCTGAGGCTCTTACCATAACTACTCTCACGCCACTTCGAATAAATTCAATACCAAATCAATATAACAACAACGCGAAAAAAAATAAAAACAAATACATAAATAAATCAATAAAAATTAAAAATTAAAAATAAAATTAAAAAATTATTTTAAAAAAAATTATATAATAATTTTATTAATCATAATTTTTAATTTACATAAAATAGTACAATTTAGAGATTTAATTATAATGGTAAATTAAAATACTTACCCTTTTATTTATAAATATACTTTTATATTTACGTTGTAAGGCGTTTCCCTCTGAAATGAACTCCCCTAAATGTGTTCTTGTCCTAATCTTAACCATTAGATCTATTGTTAAACGATTCAACAATTCTCTGTCATCCAAAGAAAACATTAAAAAACAGTGATTAGTTAAAAAATTAATTAAACCCAACCCAGCCCGTCCGTCTACCTGGTCAGTCCGTCCTATGCTACACGAGCTTTTTCTGCAGGAGGAGGGCCAGAGGATGGGGAGGGCCGCACATGGCGGATTTTTCTGCAGGAGGAGGAGCGCCAGGCCAGGTTTCTTGCTTTTGCTTCTATTTTGTAATCCTCTTGAAGCATGTTCGAAACTAGTTTGGTAATTAAATGACTATGCATAGCTATGTACATTATATCTTAGAAAAACAGTAAATATTAAAGTATCTCATGTCCCTGTAAAATATTTCCATTTAAAAACGCAATCTGAAGGTTTTGGTTTGGAAATCTTTCAGAACTGCTTCCATGTAATCGCCATCGACCGTAATCACTTGGAATATTTGTGATTTTTTAAACAAATTTTGAATCGCAGAGCACTGGCCATGTCAGTGGATATGAATATAAAATAAAATCTAAAATATAGATTAAAGTGGAAGTGGGAAAGAACTAGAAGTTGGGGCAAATTTATGATTGTTTGAGATGGAGCTGCTATATAAGAGTTGCAGGCAAATTATATCTTATTATTTTGAGCTCATCTTCTTCTGTATTCTGCATTGCTTTGAATTGGCTTCTGCTTGTTATTTTTTGGCTTTCACTGTGCATTTTCTTTGTCGATTTTTCTTTTACCAGCTGGTGTTTGTTGAATTTTCTTTTATTTTTTTTCCCTTTTTTGGATTGGTTGATTTTATTTTGTTTGGTTCGATGCGGACCAGAAGAGATGAAATGCATGATTTCAAATTTCTGTGAAGGGTAATTACCTGAGCAAGTATGCTTCTTGTTTAATTCCAAACCAGTATATTATATAGGTGTACAGAATTTAGAATGCCCTCTGGTAGATAATGGTTTGGAATCTTAAGATGAATCAGAGGGTTGTTTGATGATTTTTTTTTCTATTGCAGGGTTTTAAGTACTCAGACACAACTCATTGGGATTTCAACAAGAAAGTAATTCGAGGGAAACTCACTGACGCTTTAAATTCATTTAAAGGTTCACTCACTTACCTAGGTTTTGACCTGCTAAGGATATTTTATTTTAAAGACTGAAATAAGATCTGATTGAACTGCCTTCCGGGAAGATCCGTCCTTGAATACAAAAGGAGGAAAGAAAATTACATTCGAACATCTTGTTTTCAGCAGGTACAGTGCATTTGATGGGTTACTTGCTTATCTAGGTTTTGACCAGTTAAGTGTATTTTTATTTTAAAGTTGAAATGAGATCTCATTGATTGGATTGCCTTCTAAGGAAGAAAATTACATTCCTACGTCTCGCTTATTATTCCCTTACAATTGGACTTTTTGTGATCCATTGTGTAAACAATGATCTGCTTGTTATAATCTAAACAAGTTAGGGGATTGAAACAAGACAAATGAACTTTAGATAAAATACTTCCTAAAGATCATTGCAATTTGATTGGACCAATTTTTGAAGCTTGACGTCCACTCCCCTTCAGCTAAGTTCAGTGAATTTGTGTTTAGGTTTGATCCTTCTATTCCTCCTCTATTGCAATATTAGCCAGTAGTTCTGATACCATATTTCCTTATCTCTTTACATACTGGAAGCTGACCTCCTTAAACTTTCTAATTGCTTCCCTTGGCCAAGTGAGTTGTACTTTTGAATGCAATGCAAGATTTTTGTTTTGGTTTAAATTTTTAAAACAAATTGTAACATTTCGCTAGAACATGATCACATGAAAACCCAGATGCATCCTCTGAATTCCTGAAGTACCAGGGCCTTTGTGAAGGTACTGTGGACCACTACCATATGAGTTTCCTTGACTGTGTGATGGAATTTTATTTTTTACAAGCTATTCCTGTCTGGAAAACACTTGCAATTCACAATAATTAGGTATTCTATACAAAAGATGATCGGGAAGGTTGGAATCACATTCCCCACACTACATTATTCATTGTCTGAACAGGCTTATGAATACAAAATACCATTGCATTTCTCTTGCACTACTTAAGGTCCTCTTTCCATTTCGCATTCGATTTCCTTCACGAATGTTGTACAGACAGTGTGACTCATCCACTGGTGGAGACTTCATTAAAGTAGGCACTCGAAATCCGTGTTTTTGATAACTAGATATAGATAGATAAAGAAGAAAGTTGGCCATCTAGCATGAGAACTATACTGCAATAGCAACTATCCTGCTGGCAACAATGCATGAAAATTTATAAGCCCCTATTGATGGCCTGATTAAAAAGCAAATAAATCTGGAACATAGATGCAGATGGAACAGAGTCAACATGTTAATCACAATAAAGATAGAAGCCCCCTTATATATCATAATTGCGTGCAAGGGGAGAGAAAAATCCCAATGTCCAATGCGTTGAAACACAGACTTAGAGGCTTTGGCCATTTGCAATAAGGCCCATTCTGTGGCATGGTACGAGGCTTATAGGAAAGTCTATTTTTGTTTTCTATATTTCATGGTTTTCACACACTATCCTTTTGTCTTCCAATTCTGATTTACAGCCTGTTACATCCAAGTACAAGTTAGTTTTAAAAAACTGAGGTGCATGGTAGGTGCATGGAGTACTATAGCATTTTATTTAACAAATGTTTAAAAAAAATACTATAGCAACTTTTTATCGTGTTCATGGAAAAATATCTGGACAAAACCAAAAAACATCATCAAAATAAGTGGGTTACTCAAAAACATTACAGCAGCAGCTTGAATCCACATTTTCTACGACCCTGTACCCTTTCCCTTGTTTGATCAAGTTAACGGATTATTATTCCCTTACAAATGGACTTTTTGTGATCCATTGTGTAAATAATGATCTGCTTGTTATAATCTAAACAAGTATTTTTTTTACAAAATATTTTGTCAATCACCAGATCTCTTTGATTTTTAATGTGGTATATGATGCATTTTCAACAGCTAAAAAAATGGTGTAGCCAATTCGAGAAAGTAGATAACCCTTCATTACTGTCTTACTGTGCACAAGTTCTGCTGTTTTAACTGAATGATTACATCGCTATACCTGCTGGTGTAAAAGCCAAGGTTGTATCATATCACTTGATAAGATGTTCGAGGTAGCCAGTTGGAGGAAATGGATGGCTCTTGAAGGCTTTTTACTGTGGACCAATGCTGTTGTTTTAAATTGAAACGTTACACGGTTTACTTATTAGTGCAAGGTTGCATCAGATTTATCTGTTTGTTTTTAGTGAGCATCATATTGGAACTCAGAAAAAATTATATATGCATTAAACAAATTAGGTACATCTAACCAAATGTATAAGAAAATGGAAATGAAGTCCATGGTAGACTCTCCTCCAAAAGTTCTCTATTTTGGTGCTGTTACATCCAAAGTGCTTATTGATGGTCAAGAAAGGCATATTTAAGCAAAGAATAGGGTAGTTTTATAGAATCTTCCAAAAACTCTATGCTTTGAACCAACTCTATCAAAATATAGATATGCTACCTGAACACTTAGAAACAAACATCAAAAGTTGTCTTCTATAATATATGCATAGTTCCTAGTCCTCTCAAAGTTGTATCATATTTCAAGGAACCTATTTGGAAAACCCTGTCCTTGATCAAAATCATAAGATCTACCTAATTAACATGTGGAATACAAAGCTTTTTCAAGTTTGGAAATGTATGTACTATTCTTTTTAGCTCATTATCTAACTCATAAACCATTTCAGAATCTGTTCGAATGCAATCAATAATGTCTATGACAGATTTGGACATCTCAATATGATGAAGTTGTATCATGTTATTTTGACAATAAAAATCGAATGAAATAGTATTTGAGAATTCATTGAGATCGGTATACAAATAATTTTGTATGCTACTTGTTTCTTTTGCTGAAGGATCTCCACATCTTACAAAACTTCTTTTCACATTCAAGTAAAATGACAGATCACTGGATACAAACATAGAGTTGAACAATAAAGAGACTTTCTTAGTTCTTGACTGAAGTGCATTTTGCAGATTATCCTGTGCTTTCATGTCAATGTTGTCAGGTACCCCACCCAGAACAGTCTCAGACTTGAACCTTGGAATATCTGATATACCAACACTTTCGGAGAGCTTTGGACCATTAGTTTTAGGTTGATTATCCTGGTGCTTATCAAAATACTCCATTATATTCAAAAAAGTTGAAGTCACTTTCAAAGAAGGATCTGTAAATTTAATCAATTTGTAGTTGTCTTCATCTTGTATATTTTTCTGAAGAGAAAAACAACTATGATTGCTGCAGTCCCCTCCATGTGGGTGATGGAAATCCAAATAAATCCATTCACTTGCAGATGTAGAATGCTCCTTTTGTTGATGGAGAACCATTTTTGTAACAGATAAGGCTATAAGTTATTTTTTAGCATCATAAAACACGGGAGTTGGTAATGACTTGTAGGTGTTGTCAGTTAAGGTTAGCTTAGGTACAACTACTAGTTCATCAAAAGATCCATGTGATATTAATTTGGACTCATTTGATTTTTCCATAGTAACATCTATTGTTTCCATCAATTCTTAGAAGATTTCAAATGTTCCTAAACGTACATAGCATGCATTATCTTATCTTGTGAAGATAAGAAAAAAAAGCTCGCGTATTGGTAGACCAAAACTGGAAAATAGAAAACACAATAAACATATGACCATATGACATATTACCATATTCTCGAGTTGAATTTCAATAACAGAAATGTATAATTTGGCACCCAACACAGCGTATGCTATTAAGAAGAGTACTTGCATAATTGAACCGAGATTGGTCTGGAGAAAAGGCAACCAGTGCCGACATGGAAACTTTGAGGCAATGTTGCATGAAAATATGCAATGAATTTTGAAATAAGCTAGAAAGTGTTATGAACTCCGAGTTCCACCAACTCAAGTAAGTATTCAAGAAGGAACTCTAACCAGAGGCACATGTAGCAGATTAAACATACAAAGAACTCGGCCCAAAACCTAGGCCTTGATCTTTCTCGTTATCATAACTTAAACCTTGAGTAACCATACCTAAAACACGTTTTTAGCTAGCAGAAGAAGGTGAATATTAGCAGAACTTAAACTACTCCCCCGAAACGTCACTGCAAAAGTTACCTATGTGCTACTACACCATTTGGCATTAACCCAATGGAATGCTGGAGGTACCAATTGACACCTTGATATCAAACTGGTAAAGATGCCCATCATCAAAAGGGCAGGTAGCTCATTAGTAGAGCAGGTCCTGCATTAAATTCCTAGCCAGCCCAATTTTCATCAGAATGAGTTTGTAGACAATGCAATAGAAGCACTGAAGACAAAGAACACTCTGCATTGAGGCCACACTCACAAAACTACTCATATCAACCACAAAAATAGCTAACAACCACTTTAGACCACAACAACTACAATGAGGCCAGTTCATCCCCTTACAAATTACTGAAATTTGATGCTCCATCTACCTTCAAAACTAACAAAAATTATATTCCCACTCCCACTTACAGTCGCTTTAATGAAGTGAAGGAAAAATGTCGCTCTTTTTTATCAGAGGCTTCAGCTCTGCCTTTTGATTCAAACCTAAGATATATCATTCAGAATGAGATTTCTTTTGTAAATGAGCATTGGAAGCAAGACAAGGGTTCTGCTCCTGTTATGCCATTTATTAATTCCAATAACACTCTCCCCCAAAAATTCTTGTGTGTAGAGTCATTGGATTTACTATGGTAATGCCTGTAACATTTTGCAGTCTTTTCTTTGTTGGCCTACGGTTTAGTGGTTAAGTAGTTGAGACACATCATCACCCTGTTAATGACCCAAAGTCAAATTTAGATCAGAGCCTTAAATTATAAGTTGATTGAACTTTATGAGATTTATATGCAATATTAATTCAATAATTAATAAAAATAGTGTGAGGCACCCTAAATCAACTTTTGTTTATACAGCGTTAGAATTTCATTTCTGCTATATATTTGCATCTCATTTAGATTTTCCCATTCCCATGTAGTGATTGTTCCTCAATTTATGCCTTACGACGTTTCTTTTGAAACATTTGGTGCAACTGCTAGTTATATTCAATGGAATATGCTTCGTTTAAGAGTAGATATATATATATATATATATATGATTTCAACAGAATATTATTTGTCTAAGAAGAAGATCTATGGTTGTGGTTTCATTCTTTCTTTTGTTGACATTTCTATTTATCTCATGCATGCATCACCTGCCACTACACACGTCCCTCACCACCTCCTTCCATTTCCACTTCCACCGTTGCATTTTCAATTCCCAACTAATGAATCGTTTCCATTCAAGTTTTAATGGATGCATTCTTGAGTTGCTCCTTTTTGGTTTGATTCTCATTTCTCTGGTCGTCTTGCTCCATTTCAGTTCAAGATCCTCATAAATCTATGGGTCGAGGTCCCAACGCGAGAGTCATTCCTCCATTTTTACCAAAATTCTCAATTCAAGCTACAAATCTTGTGGCCCATTGAGATGTTACAATAAATTTTGATCATATGTGAGGCTAGATGCAATGATTCTAACTGGTTCAGAGATGAGGGTATTGAAATTTGATACAAAATTTCTTCCACTATTTTTTCATGGCTTTCATAATCAACAATATCTGGGTTCTGGCTGAGGGTCCGGCTTAGCTTTTGCTTACGAATATCGCTGGACATTTTTATGAACTCTATGTCTTTGGATTTTAGAGTGATTTCCTCATAGATATGATTGTATCTGGACATTTTTGCTTCATCTACTTGTATCAATACAACACACGTTATCAAAATGGCTAAAGAGTAAAGAATATACATGCATAGTTGTTCAACCGACTTCAGTTTACGTGGCCTTCATCCTTGTTCAATCTCTTTACACTTCCAATTGATGAATGATGCGCTCTATGATAATATTACATAATTCTTTGAGGAAAAAAAGAATATCAATTTTCTGCAATTTTAATTAACGCTTAGATACCTTCCTAACGGCCTTGTTCATGTGTTATCTTGCTCGTTGGCTGTCAAGATACAACGATTTCATTATTATGATATATGTGTATTGATGTATAGAATTAGATGAAAGGTTATTTCAAATGAGTTAAGAAAATAATGATAAGGTTTCATTATTGTTTGTTTGGGAGGCAGGTCCAACTCAACTTGGAAATCCAATGTTCATGTCAAATATGAGTTATGGCAGAGGAAAAAGGAAAAAAAAATTCCTGCAATTAAGGTAAAAAAGCATATTGTAATTATTTTGAAATTTTTCTATTGGAAAGTTGTTGTCAATAGGAAAAATGAAAAACTAGTTTTAAATTTGTTGTTGACAGGTTGAAAAACTCAAATAAAAACATTCAATTTACTTTTAACATAAAAATTATGGTATTTTTTTAATCTAAGGTTGTATTTCCTTCTTGTCTCTTGCCTAAGATGTGGAAGAGGTTTGTGGATGACACTCATGTCATTTGGTCCCATGGTAAGGAAGATTTGGAACTATTTTTCCTCCATCTTAACAATCAATCTAGTTCCATAAAGTTCACCATGGAATTTGAAAGTAATGGTAGTCTTCCCTTCCTTGACATCTTCCTCTCAAGGAATAATGATGTCTATTTTTCTCATCAGGTATTTCGTAAGAATACTCATACGAAATAATATCTTCATGCTAATTCTCATAATTTCCCAGCTCAAAATCTTGTTGTTCTCAACACCTTAGCGACTAGAGCTTTAAGAGTTTCTAATGACAACCATCTCAATGAAGAGAAATCACATCTCCTAAGTGTTTTCTTTAATAATGGGTATAGTAGACACCAATGTACTAAGGCTTTCCTCAAAGTTGAAAAAGATACTAATGCTAAGAAATATACCAAGGATCAATTTTTTGGTGTTCATCTTCCTTTTACCCAAGGGACCACTGACAAGATTGCGAAGATACTAAGGAAGCATAAGGTGGCTTCAACCTTTAGGCCTTTAAATACCATCCGGAGCTCCCTTAGATCTGTAAAAGACTCATTGGACCCCAAGAATATGAAAGGTGTTTACATTATCCCATGCTCTTGTGGGACTCCCTACATTGATGAGATTGTTCGCTCAATCAATCAAAGGATTCGTGAGCATGTCGCTGACATAAAGCATGGCAAGACCTGCTCCTCTGCTTTGGCAGAGCATACAGATAAATCTAAGTATCACATCTGCATTGAGGAGGCCCAAGTCATTGCTAGGGTTAGTAATTTCCATCTTCGTAAATTGAGGGAGGCCCTAAAAAAAAAAAAGACCCAATAATTTGAATAGAGATGATGGTTGGCTTATTAGTAGAAGTTGGGTCCCTGTCTTGTCCTCCTAGTTTTTTAGGTTTCTTTTTGGGATTTATTTTGTTTGTTTATTTATCTATGTAAGTATTGGTGATAGTATTTGTTGTTGGTTTATTCTTCATTAAAATTTATATTCTTGATCTTTCGTGTCTTCTTAAGTATTATATCATCATATTCGTTCTTAACTCTTTTAGTATTTTTGTTATTTGTTTAATGGACGTCAACCTTGTGTTTTATTATTGACCCTATTTTATTTATTGAATACTTTTCTTTGAATATATATATAAGTAGTCTATAGTACAACGTTTTGGAAATCCGACCAATGTATTTTTCACTTTTGTGATCATTTGACAGACGTGTCTTTTCCATCCTCCAGCGATCCTTTCCAGGTATGGGAACCTATGTGGCCTTCGGTAACCCATCCCGTCTCCGAGCCCAATTTTTCATCTTCTCTTTCACCCAAATCTCCTAATTTAACCTCCTTGTCCGGATCAGTTTTTTCAGAGCAAAACATTGCAGGTTTGATCACCTTTAATTTGAAAACATGGATCAGTTTTGCACAACAAAATGGTTCAGGTTTGATCGTCCTTAATTTGAAAACATGGAGATCTCAATTAGGATTCTTTAAAACTATGATTGGGCTCTTGACTCAATCGAATCAATAGCCTGCATTTAGGAGAATAATGGGGAAATATTTTATAAACATAATGAAGGAAAGGGTCATCTGCGTATTCGGTATGGGTGAGATGGGTCAAAAGTTTAGTTTCTCGGCTATCATAATTTTACGAAAAGAGGCAACCCGTAGGTTGATTTTCCTCCAACCTTTTCAAGTTCAACATATTTCATCCTTTTGTTAACCCCGTAACAAATTACAATGGTATTTCTTCTTATTAGTCCCTGCCATCTGGCAATGGCCAAGGACTATAGGAATCAGTTTTTTTTTATTTAGCATTAATTCAAAGTACTGTTTCGCCGAATGCGTTGGTTATATCAAGGTTTAGATCAAGGTTTTAGAATGCTGCGTGCCCTCCCTGCCAAGATGACCAAGGTGCTCTAGACTGCCATATTATTTGGCCTCTTCCCGAGGTGGGAGAGGCCGGAGCTTAGGCTAAGGGAAATAGGCATGTATATTATTGCTGACCGTCGGAGGAATTCGGGTATTAATGTTAGCGTTTCTTAGCATTAGTTTGGAGTGTTTGGAATTTTAATTGAGTCTTTACAATTTTGACTCGAGCGTATTTGCAGGCAGGTGTTCTGCATGCAGGGGCTGCAGCTGTGCAGTTGTGCCCATGCTATAACCACCACGAAGACAGGCAGATGCGTGCCTATGAGAAATCTTTTCCAACACTTGCAAATACTGTTTAGCCAAATCCATGTACAGCGGGCACAGAAAGCAGGGATTGCGCCGAGATGCACAATGGTTGAACAAGACAAAGGCAGAGCATCGCAGAGGTGAGTTAAAACCCTCGTTGTGAGAAGCATCACGTCTGGAAAAGCAGAAAAGACGTGAAGAGAGGGTATGCACATTGCTGGAGCAGCATCAGTGGTCAGGCATTAAGCAACATTACTGCTTCATCCTGGCGTGGAATTCGCCACTCGCGGACATATGTTGAGCCATTTTGCAAGCCCAAACTCGCACAGTTTGAAGACATCTGTGTTGAATTTCTCGGGCAATTCGTACATGAAAATCCTTCGACCTCTGCAACTATCCTCAAAGTGCCAATTTTCACCAAAGGATTCAAGATCCGGCTTGTTGAAAAAACACTTGGATGTTTCGTTGGGGGATTGGCAGACTTCATCCTTCAAGACCAGAATGGGGCTCAGGGGAATTCCGAGCTCATCGTCTGAAGCCTCCAGCAGATAAATCAGATCAATCCCCGAGTCTGAAGCTAGGGTTTCTCGGCCTTCATGGCCTCTAGACTTGTCGTAGGCCGTTGAATCATCCCCAAGGTTTGAGGACGGATAAGAAGTCACGCCAATTTCTTCCTCCAGCCTTCTCATGACTTCATTTACGGCCTCCTCGCTAGGAACGTACTCTTCTTCTATTGTTGCTAGGGTTTTATCTAACAGCAGAGGATGATGAAACTGATCCATTTCTTCAACCTGGAAGCGTTTCCACTCCGGGACATCAGTGTAGTCGGGCAGGCACTCCAGATCTCGGCTGCGTTTTCTGAGCATCTCAGACATATGTTGAGCCATTTTGCAAGCCCAAACTCGCACAGTTTGAAGACATCTGTGTTGAATTTCTCGGGCAATTCGTACATGAAAATCCTTCGACCTCTGCAACTGTCCTCAAAGTGCCAATTTTCACCAAAGGATTCAAGATCCGGGTTGTTGAACAAACACTCGGATGTTTCGTTGGGGGATTGGCAGACTTCATCCTTCAAGTCCAGAACGGGGCTCAGGGGAATTCCGAGCTCATCGTCTGAAGCCTCCAGCAGATAAATCAGATCAATCCCCGAGTCTGAAGCTAGGGTTTCTCAGCCTTCATGGCCTCTAGACTTGTCGTAGGCCATTGAATAATCCCCAAGGTTTGAGGACGGATAAGAAGTCACGCCAATTTCTTCCTCCAGCCTTCTCATGACTTCATTTACGGCCTCCTCGCTAGGAACATACTCTTCTTCTACTGCTGCTAGGGTTTTATCTAACAGCAGAGGATGATGAAACTGATCCATTTCTTCAACCTGGAAGCGTTTCCACTCCCGGACATCAGTGTAGTCGGGCAGGCACTCCAGATCTCGGCTGCGTTTTCTGAGCATCTCAGACATATTGACAGAGCCTGGAGATAATCACAATCACATCAGTGAAAAGAGAACAACGATGCTAAGGAGGTTCCTGAGCAGCTCTAGCCAGCCAGCAGGTAGAGACAGATGCGCGGAATGGCTGGTAAGATCCTAAGTTCAATAGGTTATATGGCAAGTTAATGAAGCTTAGTATTCTAATTTTTATATTAATGCTAAAGCGTTATAACATACATAAAGAAACGTGGGAGACCTGACATTCAGTTCCTCTAGATTTACGTGTCCGAACCCCTCCTATGTGTACTAAAGTTATCCCCAACATCTGTTGGGCCATCACCTAAGCTGATTTGATGGGGGTTAAGGTAATCCAGGCCATTTGTATGTGTATTGTGTACACATTTCATTCCATTCCACATTATGCATGCAGCGCCCGCTACGTGTAAGTTACTTTTGTTCTTATATAATAAGGTTAGAAATGATTTCATTGTTACCTTGCTTCCGCTTCTTATTTTGCTTGCAGTCCACTACATTGGTCTATTTCAGGTATTGTTTATGTTATTACATTGTTTTGATATATTTTAGCATCTGCAAAGTTTCGGCTCAGCTTCTATGTCTTGGACCTTACCAACAAGTTCACATATCTTCATTTGATGTTGCTGGATTTCTGTATACCTCCTGGTTTCCGTTTCCGATATCTTCTTTCTGTTGTTTTCAATTTTGTTAATCAAGTTTAGCAACTTTTCATCTATTTTTAGCATTTCCTCCATAAGCTCTGAATTACAGGAGATTTCACACGTATAGACTAGGAGCTTACAGTAACCTCTTATTAGTGATACAGCTATAGCCCGTTTCTAATATGAGTAACTAGTCCAGACTATGTGATAAGACTATTGAATGCACTCTATTTACGTATGTTATGACAAGCTAAGTAGTAGTGATTACGTGATGACTATGCTTACTCTGCTCATGAAGCTTAGTCTACACGGACTGCTACTTATATCTGCCTTTTCCTGTATATATAGGTCATGTCTATTTTCCTCTTTGTAGCTCAAACGACATAGGTAATAAATAGTGATATGTAACTAGTTCAAATCCCATAGTAGTAAAATGAGCTATCCGTATGTCTGCATCTAAGTGCACTATTCTTTGTACTTCCCTCAGTCAGCATGCTAACAGCACTCAATGCACGGATATTCTTGTTGTTACATTCATTCTCCTTGGCATTTTTGCAATTCTTGGTTTGGATGTCCACTTCCTGGGTCAGAGTGACCAGAAGGGAGTCATCAAACAAAGAAGAGTTGTCATTTATGCTAGACTGGCCAACTGATTCTTCAATAATAGCAGGTCCAAAGTCTGCTTCCTCTTCTTTATGTTCCTGTTGATTGCTAACTGTTTGCTTGGCTGATATCCCAGCAATAGTATCATCCCTAACTTTTGTACATGCCTTTTTATTTCCACTATATTCACCTCGTGAGTGACCAGTGCTACTCTCCTGACCATTGCTACTTTCCTCTTCATCAGAACTCAACAGAGCATCTAAATCAGCAGTGTTTTCATGTAGCTGAGTCTGAGAATCTCCAGAGTTTCCTTTGCTTAATACATCACAGCTCACACGAATTGCCTATTTTCCTCTGTTCGCTATGATTCCCTTAGGTCATTCACCAAATACACGCCTAATATAGGAAGAATTGGCATATCAATGGGTATACTACTTCCTTATTTCCATAATAGTATTGATAATATTAGCTTGTACATGATTCCTCGGTCTGGTAGGTAGCTAGATGTCGTGCATATATATTTAAGTTTATGAGACCTATATGAGTAGACCCAGGTATATTCTTATTGCAATTGGAAAGGGATATGGAACTGCACGAAGGGTCTCCATTAACTGAATTTGCATATGGAACGTGAATAACCTCTGAATAGAGGTTATGAAATTATCTCTGCAACGTGTATAATGCAGTTGTCCTTCGCTCGTACATTTCCCTTCTTTCCTTTGGCTTTCACTCTTCTTTTCAGGGTTTGGTTATAGTGAATCAATACAAGATGGTAGTTCCCATGATCCAGCGGTTGTCCATCCAACATTAGGGAATCATGTAGGCATCTAATACTGGTCTAAATGCCTACCCTCCCCTTATCTTCTGGCAATAGGGAAGTTCTGACGACATCAAACAACTGGTTGAATATCCAAGACGCATCGGTGCAAGATTGTACGTAGAGTTGAACAGCCATTTCTCATGTCTGCAATGATATTAATGAAACGCATGATCATATCACAACCTGCATCAAAAATTTCTGGCATGTTTTTGGCATTAACTCAAGTTTGGTGACTAATAGAGCACTCAACTGTGGTGACTAGCGGATGAAGGTTCAAACACGCAAAATGCATGCAATCTCTGCCTGACAAGTCTTTTCCTTTTATTTGAAATTTAATTAATTTATTATTTATTCATTTTAATTTTTATTAATTTTTTTAATTTTTTTAGTATATGTGTTGGCATAAATTAAGAACAAAACAATACAAGGTTGATACACCGACCATACATGTAGCCCAAGTGTGCACTCCAGAGTCCATGCAACCATGTTGTTGAAGACTTATCTGAGCCCATGAGGTTTGGCTATGGTTTCTATAATTCTTTACCTTAATTGCCTCTGGCATCATTAGAATAACAATTAGAACTCTGAGCAATTGGTACTACAACAGAGATCTACAAGCATATATAAGAAAATAAGTTAATTAATGATTACTTCTTTCGTTAATTGGATGGGATGGGAACAACTTTAGGATTAGATTAACTAACAAACTGCTTCTCAAGAGAATGCTACTTATCACTATTGTATACATCTAGAGGATCTTCCAGGTCCATTAAGATCAAGAATAACTGTCACTGTTTGCTTCATACCCGTGTTCTCTTACTTCCTTTTTCACTTATTCATACACGTCATTGTATCGTTTAATAAACATTTGTTCATAATTGTATCACATCTAGTTGTGTCCTCTGGAGGCATATTCGGGGATGGTCAGGTCGCATATCGGGCACGAGAACACCTATCTTCTTGGCGAATGGTCAAGGATGGATGGAGGTAGACCCCTGAAAAGCTGTAGTAGGGTAGGAATAAACATATTCTAAAATGGAAATTGAGACGGTTTTCAATATTGGTAGTATTTTCTTTTCCAACCTGACCTTAAGTTTCCTCTTGTCTGAAAAGAATTGAGCTATAGCTCCTAAACTACTTATATGATAGTACACCATGACTCACGGTTATATTGTTTGACAGAAACAGAAACTGAAGAAATATTTGACATAGATAGTTTGAAATCAACTGAAACAGAAACTATAACATTTAACAAATCGATAGATGACAAATATGAAAACTACGACTTCCAAAATGACTTGGAACATTTGCAAGATAGCAATAAGTTTGCTCTACCATCTACAAGGCCATATGAAATCGTCAAACAACCACATATACTTGAAGACGTAGAGTACTATGAATTAATGCGACAATTAAACATAGAACAAGCAAGCATAGTTACTGATGTTATAACAAGAAAATTGTACAGACTAGATGAGCTGATCTACCTGTTATTAACAGGAGGTGCAGGAATAGGCAAGACACACACAACCAAGGCAATCTTCCAATCCTTAGTACGCATACACAATGTGGCATTGCCTTATAACCCGTCACAACTAATAGGAATAATCGTTGCATACACGGGCAAAGCTGCCTTTAATGCTGGTGGTGTGACATTGCATTCTGCATTCTATTTGCCCTTTAACAAAGCAGATTGCCCCTCACTAAACAATGAAAAATTGGACACATTATCAAAGCATTTCCAACAATTGTGTGTACTCCTCATAGATGAGGCATCGCTCGTTGGTGCAACAAAACTATATCAAATTGATAAGCGCCTGCGACAAATCTTACACACACCAACTTCATACTTTGGTAATGTTGACACGATATTCTCTGGTGATCTTTACCAGGCAAACCCAATCAGAGACTCTCTGATCTTTGAAAACCCAAAAATCAACAAAAACACAATTCCATACGACTTTTGTCCAGAGAAAATAAAATGTTATCAACTGCACACAGCCATGCACCAAAAAGACCCATTGTTCATTGATGTACTAAATAGGATGAGATTAAACATGCAAAAAGATGAAGATATTGCTTATGTAAACAATAACTGCTATAGGATCCCACCTTCAAGCCCAGTTTTCCCATACATTTTCTATCGCAACAAAGATGTCCATATTCACAATGCGAAAATGCTTTCCCTAACAAAGGGGGAACAAATAATGCTCGTTGCAATTGACAACTACGAGCTTCCTGGGTCGAGTTATTTTGCTTTTGATAAAGCAATCTCATTGCCATCAACAATTACAGTTAAACAGAACATGTTAGTTGAACTATATGCAGGAAATTACAATACAAACGATGGATTGGTTAATGGTGCTGAAGGGATTTTCAAATCCTATTCATCTAATAACAACAGGCCTGACATTGTCTGGATAGAATTTTCAGACCCAGAAATTGGGAAACAACAAAGAAGCAAATTCAAACAACTATACGACATAAATATATTTCCAAATTGGACACCAATCTTTCGAATTGCAAAATCGCTAGCAATGTCTCGTAACAAATTACAAATTACAATTCGAAAACAATTTCCAATCCAATTAGCCTGTGCACGAACAATACACCGAACACAAGGGTTGACATTGGATCAACTTGCATTTGACCCAACTGGTGTCACAAAACATGGTCTAGTCTACACTACATTATCACGTGTTAGAACTATTGACTCACTATACTTGATTAACAAATTGACACAACAAAACTTCCATGTCAAAAACAAAATAATCAATGAGATGGCACGGCTAGAAACAATTGGTGCATGGAAACTAGAATTCGCAAAGAAGAAATCTGTTAACAAGGATGTTTTATCAATTGCAAGCCTAAACACATGTAGTCTACGTGCACATCTTAGTGACGTGATTCATCACAATGACTTAATGGACAATATGATTCTCTATTTTCAAGAAACTCATTTGTACACTCCACCAATAGTCAAAGAATTCTTATCATTCAATTTTGCCACTGCACATTCTACACATGGAATTCTTACTTGCATAAACAAAAAAATACTTATTAGAGCAACAAAGACATTTTGCAAAAACAAAACAGAGCTTACCCTAATTGACATGTAATTTCAACGACCAATTTTTTTAATGAACATTTATGTAGCACCATTTGAACAAGTATCCACGATAACGCAAATAATTAAGGAAGCAAAATTGCAAACTACATATACTGATTCTGTTTTTTTAGTTGTTAGTGATTTCAACATTGACATACAACAAGAAACAGCTCGTAGCAAACTCTTTGTACAATTTATGGAAATGGAAAACTTACATGAAATAACAAGCAAACTATCTCCGGACCGAAAAACAGTAATAGACCATATCTGGACAACTTTGCCTATGAAACAGTGTAAAATAAATGTAACATGGGCTTATTGGTCTGATCACAGCATATTCTATGCGCTACTACAGCTCTAACGACCCTTAGTACAAACCAATTTTAGCGTGTAGCAAAATCAAAGTAGCATTGATACACAAGTTTCTCTACAATTTGCTAAACTTCATATTCAAACAAATGTTGTGTTATGCGAGCAATATCAATCTCCAATGGCCATACTAAAAGTCTATTTCTTGTAGCTTCCTTGCAACACTCTGCACGAACTCATCTAGGTATGTAACGACACATAGAATAACGTTATGCACAGATTTATTATTACATGGAACACATTTTGCTTGTAGACCTAATAGCTTGTACTCGTGTTGTACAGATAACTAATATGAAAAGACAGCACGAAGAAGTAACTCCTCCAGAGGCTTTCTCTCTCTCAGAGACTTGCAACGTCTCAGAGACTGATAAACAGATAACTAATATGAAAAGACAACACGAAGAAGTAACTGCTCCAGAGGCATGCTGTCTCTCAGAGACTTGCAACGTCTCAGAAACTGATAAAAAGTAACTAAATAACCTTCAAATCTATTCTTACAAGTTTTGTAGTACAAACATAATGTTAATTCAGATTCTTTTATATTTTTCTACAGGCAGAAACAGGGAAATAAATCTGAAATAGGAGCTAAGCATCAACTATGCACACCGATCGCAATACATGAGTTGAAAGGCCTAAAAATGGGAACAATCTTTCACGGTCAGATTCTTGTAATATACAAAACACTGGTCGATCAAGTACACGGAATTCAATTGTTACGTGCTGACCTAGTGGATAGCAAAGGGAATATGACAATTACACTGAATGTGCCACATAACCTGATTGCTACTATTGAAGCCAAACTTGTAGTCGGCCAGGCAATTTGTATCACAGATTTCAAGGTCTCTCCCAAAACAGTTTATGACCATGGAGACTGTACGTGCATACTTGTTCTACATGAGAAGAGCATTCTGGAAACAATCCCACCCATCTGTATGCAATACACATTTGTACCGACGATGACTATTAACCAGCTCACCATCACGACAACTGCATTCGCAACCGGCACAATAGCCGGTCTTGTAACAGGTGCGAAAGAAATAGCCGTCAATATGTGCTAACTATCAAGGACGGCCCATCTCAAAAAGACAAAGCTACAGTATATAAAAATTCAATCATTTATTCTTTTTAACATTTAAATCATCTATACTTTTTAACATTTACTTAAAAGCAATTACATTTAACACTAGTACATTTTGCAACGCAGGTTCATCTTTTCAGTACATTTCAAGCAATTTTCAAATCCATACAACAACAAATTTTGAAACAAGAAGCACCAATGATGTTGTTTCGAAATCTTGTCTGAGGCAAAGAACATGGATCATTACGCACTTGCAGATCCACCTTCATTACAACCGTCACTTCGAACAGAGTACTTTCATACCTCAGTAAACTACCTGCGTCAATAACAAAGGTTCTTTCATAGTGCACAAAATATATATTATAAATCTTTATTTGTTGTTCTCCTAAATTATGCTCGTTCATTTAACATCCTCTTAGCATTTTTATTACAATATCTAACGCTAGACCTGTACTGAAACATGGACCAGGTTAAAGGAATGTTGACGATAGCAAACATACATGCAGAACCTTTAGTTACAATCTGCAACAATTGCTCTCTGTCCGTCGATACATTTGGAACAATTTCATGGATCAACTTAATTGTTTCACATGCAGAAAGTTAACCACATATCGACGCAGTTTACAATTGAATTGCATTATCCAAACAGAGGCAAATGTTCAATACAAGTGCATTCTAAAAGACAATTTGTTGCTCGAACTTTGTCCATCCTTAACAGGACTGACATATGAAAAATATCTAGAAGACGTTGCTGATGTTACATACAGTTTACGAGATTTCTACATACAAAGCAGCTTTCTATTGGATAGTTCGGATGTCATTGTCCGTACAGATTGACATATTTTATCCTCTGTAGGATTTGACTTTTTTAGTTTTCATGGTGTATTTCTCTCGAATCAGAAGCACACGCTAGGAGTGCCTCATCTCCTAGATGGCTTCATAGACACAGTTGATGTATATAGTCACTATAGTCACTTTCAGATGCACATTTAAGGGTTACAACTAATGTTCTTGTTCTTGTAATAATTAGGCTCTCTTGTAAAGATGTTTTACTGGCAGCAACTTTGTTTGCACTATCAAAAGACAAAGGAGGTGAATGGTAGCAATCCCTTGATTGTTGCATTGTTGAGATATCATGCTGTGAGGGTCATGGTAAAGTACCCTTGTTACACTTGCATGTGTTCGTTTTGATTCCTGTGGCTGAAACCATAAGGGATATGTAAACAAACCATTTGCTTGAATGACTTAGTAGTTAATTAATTGATTCGACAAAAAAGCAGGAGAAGCAAGAGGATATGAACCAATGGCCCTTTTCATAGCTTAGATAGCCACATTACCTTTTCGAAAGTGTTTTAATGCAACATCAAAGCTCTCTTACATCTGAAAAACACTTATATCTTGTCCGTGTTACTGGTAGCCTGGTTCTATGAATCCAAGGTAATGAAGCTAACTAAGCTTAACCTATGTAATCAGCTAAGCTTATGTACTTTATATCTATACCTATTACAGTAAGTGTGTTTAGTCATTTACACCTGTTTATGGCCACGTGTTCATACCTGTACATATTATGGAATTCTCTATAGCTAAGATTTGAGCAATATAAGTAATTAGGTCTGAATACTGCTCTTTATTCATCAAAGTATTGAGCAATATAAGTAATTAGGCTTGAATACTGCTCTTTATTCATCATAGTACTTAATGGGTGGGCATGATTTCCTTCAACTCAACCAATGTGCAAGTCATAAAGAGTGCGTTTGAATGCTACTTGTGTGCCTGTCATGCACTTTACTTTCCATCAATTACCAACTCATTGTCTTCTGTAGGGTTCCGGTCCAACCATTGCTGTGAGTATTATAGCTTTTCCGCCAAAGAAGAAAGCCCGTCATTCCTATAAAGTTCAACCCTCCATCTCACTGAAAGTGGTCCAATTTTAATTAGAACTTGTATTCTAGACACTAATAATTTAGTTCTAACTTCTTTCCTTTATCTTTTTATTTCTGCTAATTTTGAAATATTGGTTTTAGTTGCTTTTTTGGTGTGAAAATTGAAATTTGCCAAGTCTTATTCTTAATTATATTTCATGTCTTTTCTAACCTTTCCACTTTGTGTCAGCAATTAAACAAGAAAATCATGACTCGACATTGTGTTTAGGCTTATGTTTCTGAATTTTCTTACGCATGTTGCATGATATAGAGGTCAACTCCTGGAACTTGTTTTTGCATTATTATATGTTGTGTATAATGAGTTCTATAAGTGACTGTTGCTTGTATTTTCAGGATATCAAGTATTTTTCTCTTGGTTGCCATTTGATTTTCAGGATATCAAGTATTGTTCTCTTGGTGGCCATTTGGCCTCTAAGCGACTATTGCTTGTATTTTCAGGATATCAAATATTATTCTCTTGGTTGCCATTTGATTTTCAGGATATCAAGTATTGTTCTCTTGGTGGCCATTTTGCCACTTCTTCGTAAGCTAATATTTAGAAGAGCTTTATGTCCCCACTTTGTCCTCTGTGGTTTGTACAAAAGCTCATCAAGAAGCAACTTCATTAACAAGGAAATACTCGGTTAATCTCACTTTATAGTGACTTCAATTCTGAAGGTCATGTCTCCTCTTGTTGGTTGCAGATGGCTTTCATTTCACGCATTAAACATACTTACATTGTAGGATATAAGGAGGCATGGGTGGAATAGTTATGGATTTTTCTTTGGTGTCTTTTAATTGAAAATTGCCAAAGCTTATTATCAATTATATTTTGTGTCTTTTCTAAACTTTCCACTTTGTGTCAGCAATTAAACAAGAAAATCATGAGCCGACGTTGCGTTTAGGCTTATGTTTCTGAATTTTCTTACGCATGTTGCATGATAGAGAGGTCAACTGCTGGAACTTGTTTTTGCATTATTATATGTTGTGTATAATAAGTTCTTTAAGCGACTATTGCATGTATTCTCAGGATATCAAGTATTTCCTTCAACTCAACCAATGTGCAAGTCATAAAGACTGCCTTTGAATGCTACTTGTGTGCCTGACATGCACACAACTTTCCATCAATTACCAACTCACCGTCTTCTGTAGGGTTTCGGCCCAACCATTGTTGTGAGTCTTATAGCTTTTCCGAAAAAGAAGAAAGTATGCCATTCCTATAAATTTTAACCCTCCATCTCACTGAAACTGATCCAATTTGAATTAGAACTTGTATTCTAGACAGTAATAATTTGGTTCAACCTTCTTTCCTTCATGTTTTCACTCCTGCTAATTTTGAAATATTGGTTTTAGTTGATTTTTTGGTGTCAAATTGAAATTAGCCAAGCCACTACACTATATGCAGGTACAAAGCCCAGTAGTGTAGCTGCATCAAGCTAAGAATCAACAGGATAACCTATTGTAATTGGGAGTGAAACACTCTACAACTGTTGTTTGAATATCTGCAAATGTAATTGATATTTGTTTAATGTCTCACAGAAGCGATCGATCCATAATGACTTCTACCATCATCTGGCTGATTGTTGTTCTTCCACTTTGTGGGTATCTTATGGCAAATTGTTGTTGTTGCACTTTTTGGGTAAGTAGGGAGTGAAGCCCTCTACAACTGCTGTTTGAATTTCTGCAAATGTAATTCATATTTTTCTAATGTCTCACAGAAAAAAAAGACCAGTAATGACTTCTACCATCTTCTGCCAAATTTTTGTTCTTGAACTTTGTAGGTATCTTCTGCTATATTGTTGTTTTTGCACTTTGTGGGTAAGTGGGGATTGAAGCCCTCTACAACTATTGTTTGAATTTCTGCAATGTAATTCATATTTTCCTAATGTCTCACAGAAACGGAATGAACAACCGTAATGACTTCTACCATCTTCTGGCAGGTTGTTGTTCTTGCACTTTGTGGGTATTTTATGCCAAATTGTTGTTCTTGCACTTTGTGGGTAAGTGGGGAGTGAAGGCCTCTACAACTGCTGTTTAAATTTTTGCAAAATGTAATTCATGTGTTTCTAATGTCTCACAGAAACAAACAACTCGTAATGACTTCTACATTTCGTGGCAGATTGTTGTTCTTGCACTTCGTGGGTATCTTCTGGCAGATTGTTGTACTTGCCGAAACCTTTCCACTTTGTGTCAGCAATTAAACAAGAAAATCATGACCCGACATTGAGTTTAGGCTTATGTTTCTGAATTTTCTTACGCATGTTGCATGATATAGAGGTCAACTCCTCGAACTTGTTTTTTCATTATTATATGATGTGTATAATAAGTTCTATAAGCGACTGTTGCTTGTATTTTCAGGATATCAAGTATTGTTCTCTTGGTTGCCATTTGATTTTCAGGATATCAAGTATTGTTCTCTTGGTGGCCATTTGGCCTTTAAGCGACTGTTGCTTGTATTTCCAGGATATCAAATATTGTTCTCTTGGTTCCCATTTGATTTTCGGGATATCAAGTATTGTTCTCTTGGTGGCCATTTGGCCTTTAAGCGACTGTTGCTTGTATTTTCAGGATATCAAGTATTGTTCTCTTGGTGGCCATTTCGCCACTTCTTTGTAAGCTAATATTTAGAAGAGCTTTATGTCGCCACTTTGTCCTCTGTGGTTTGTACAAAAGCTCATCAAGAAGAAACTTCATTAACAAGGAAACACTCAGTTAATCTCACTTTAAAGTGACTTCAATTCTGAAGGTCATGTCTCCTCTTGTTGGTTGCAGATGGCTTTCATTTCACGCATTAAACATACTTACATTGTAGGATATAAGGAGGCATGGGTGGAAAAGTTATGGATTTTTCTTTGGTGTCTTTTAATTGAAAATTGCCAAGGCTTATTATCAATTATATTTTGTGTCTTTTCTAACCTTTCCACTTTGTGTCAGCAATTAAACAAGAAAATCATGACCCGACATTGCGTTTAGGCTTATGTTTCTGAATTTTCTTACGCATGTTGCATGATAGAGAGGTCAACTGCTGGAACTTGTTTTTGCATTATTATATGTTGTGTATAATAAGTTCTTTAAGCGACTGTTGCTTGTATTTTCAGGATATCAAGTATTTCCTTCAACTCAACCAATGTGCAAGTCATAAAGACTGCCTTTGAATGCTACTTGTGTGCCTGTCATGCACACAACTTTCCATCAATTACCAACTCACTGTCTTTTGTAGGGTTCTGTTGAGGGCCCCGAAATCGGGTCGACAACATGGGGGGTACCCGCCCGGTCCGGAACCTGGTTGGCGGCTCCTTGCCCGTTTGGAATAGCGGGTCCGACTGGGGATAACGGGACCAGCTTCCCGATGCAAGGGGTGTGTGTGTGTGTAAGTTTTGATTTATGCTATTTTTAGAGAACTTTTGAGAACTAACTTTAATCTAACTCATCATCTGGGTATAAGCTGCTAAAATCAGAATAAAAAATAACATATACAACCTACGCTAACCCGGGATATATCCTTTCCATCATGCGACCTAAAAAGATTTCATATAATAACTGGTAATGAAGATTATTCAGCTACTATAAGAATATAAACCATTTGAGATGAACCATTCTGCATAAGAAGTTAAACAGGATCGTTATGGAATGCATATCACATGATAAATCATTCATATGTCAAACATAAACAGATGATTCCACCGTACAAAAGTGCCAAATGGTAACCATAAATCTATACATTAACATACAAATAACATCAGCTGCATATCACTTTAAGCAAATCAGCAGGAATTCGTCAAGAGATAAAAGTACCATTTATGACTAATTTCTACTCACAAACTTCAAGAAATAATGATCTACTTCTACTTACTTTGAACGCCTACTAAGAGTACAGAAATGCAACATCAGTAGCAGACATTAAAATGTAAATATAAATAAATATGATCCTTTCATTCATCAAACCCTGCTCTGAGGTCCAGAAGTGCATGTTCTGAGGACAAGTTTTTGACAAATTTCTGGACCCTTCTCCAATGCAATGAGAAGGGTTGAAATACTACTACCTAATCTTAATAATAGTATTTTTACAAAATTGAGGATACGGTTCTCAAATGACCGCCCTTTTTCTAATTTAGTTAAAAAGGAAAAAACAACTTTCTAAATGAAACTACTTCTGAATTTGGTCCCTGAAGTTGCATTTGTCAAGCATAGGTTTGAGAAGAGTAAGCTGGCTGATTTCTGTGCTTAGCTGGGCTGCGAAAACGGCATCCATAAGAGCTGGCGCTACCTTCTCGGCTGCGTTCATGATGCATCTTACTGTCATGCATTGGCTGTGTGGCTTAACTAAGTAAGTCCAATAACTTTCCCAATTTAGTCTAGCCAATATCTGGATTGTTTTCCCGTTTGCCTGCGTTCTCTGTCTCCATTCTGCCTCCAGTTGCGACGCGATTGGTAGGTACCCCGGAGTGGACTCTGAAATCAAATTGGCCCTGTGTAAATTTTCATTTACACAGTCGATAAGAATGCTCGCCTGTGTCACCGCTGTCTCTGTTGCTTGCTCCGCCTGTGTGATTTGTTCGTCCCATTTGTTAAAGAGCAGCTCCTTATGATTTTCATTAATCTTGGGTGCTCCTGCTCTTTTCCCTTCCTCGTCATTTTGCCAAGTTAGATATTCTGTTACTCTTTTTTTGGCCTGGTCATAGTCGTTCCGCAATTCCACCACCTGGCTGGTGATTGTGTCGCTTATTTCACAAAAATGCCTCCATTGTGATATTCTATGTACCATATCTTCCTGTTGCTGTGACAGTTGGTCGTTCAAGCCGATGGACTCTGAAATGAACTCTGACGGCTTAGGTTCATCTTTATGTATTTCTTACACCGTCTGTAGCTGCTTTTCTTTTTCTTCAAGACTTCTTTGATAGCTCACCTACATCTGGCGAAAGTCTTCTTGTAGCTTTTCGAGCTGTCTGGAGGCTTCAGTGTTCGCATTGGCTTGCTACAACTGTTGTTGTAGCAGTTGTATTTGATTTTCATGTTCTTTCAGGAGTTGCTGGACTTCAGAGGCCTTGTCGATAGTTGCAGAAGCATATGCTCCTGCAATCTGAGACAATTTCGTGAGATTCTCGGTTGGATTGTTATTCGGGTCTTTCCACAAGACATCTAGGTGTTCAGCATCTTGAGATAGTGCATTCTCAAGTTTTCTCTTCTTTCTTTGTCTTCTTACAACTGCTTTGTGCTGGGGGCTGTAGAATACGTCCAGTGGAGGAATTTCTTCTACGCTGAGTAGAAGTTCTGAGGATGGAGCGATAGGGAGATGCTCCGTTTCTGCGGCACTACTGACTATGGTCGCGACGACCTCTTGCACCACCTGTGTATTGCTCACAGGTGTCTTTGGGGTTTGGCCTTCAAGATTAATTAATTCATTGAAGGTGTCCCATTCTTTATCCAACTCTACTGTGACAAGAGGTGTTTCGACGACAGGAGGGGGAACCTCTCTTGGTGGTGAGGCGATAACTTGTTGCTGAGCCATTGTACTTGACTGAGCCATGTCTTTGATTGTTTCTTCATTCTTCTCTTCTTTGTGCACAGACTCCTCAGGATTTTCGGATGTTTATTTTATGGCGATGGAATTAGATCTGGAAGCGCTGGAGTGTTCACTGAAGCTGATGCTCAGAGTCGGTTCTCTGGTAGCTACTCGCAGTCTTTCCAGTGGAATGCTAGCTAGTCTTTTTTCTCTATACAACGTGAATTTCCGGAGGTCGTCTGGGGACAACCTCGACTGAGCTTCTTGCAAAACTTCTTTGAGCAAGTTCTTGCTCTGAAAGAGATCATCAAACGGATCTTTCCTCCCAGAGAACACACTTATCTTGACGTTGGTTGTAAATTCCTGGGCCACTTTATTTGGGTCGAATGGTCTTGGTGAGAACTTAAATAGTTGGAGACACGTCACATTCTCCACCTCGCCAAAAGCGTGTCCCACATCGAACAAAGAGAAGGCCCCACATGTGACGGGGAATTGAGGCCAAATGGCCTTCTTTTTGTTCTTTAGGTCCTTAGTTAAACCGCCTTCAGAACAAGTCTAATAAGCAATCTCTCGGGCCAAAAGTTTATCTGGGATATACAAGGGTAGGACATGCGGAGGTGCAGTGCTTCCAAAAACTCGAATGTAGGTAAACCATTCTTCTCCAAACCATCTTGCTATGGGGATGATATCGTTTTGTGCCTCGGGAGAGCACCTTGGGGGGTCCTTATCATATATCATTCTATGCATGGGCAGTATGAGCCCATGGCAAATCTGGTAAAAATGGGGGGAAAACTGGGAATCCCACAAGACTTTATGATAGACATGAATGGGCAATGGGTCCTGGGTAGTCCATTGCCAGCCCATAGTAGGGAATTTCGATACAAGACAGACAGAGTCCATTATATAGGCAGACAAATAAAAAGGAGGATAGACCCTTTGGGAGAAGGATCTCTTAGAACGGTAGTGGAGAACCGCCGTGTATAGAGTGTCAGAAAGGATTTTGGCCCAATCCACTATCTCAGAGTTAGTCGCGGCATCAATTAACGGTAGCCATTCAGATGAAAATTTATTGATATCGGGCTTACCAAATAGCCTACAGAGCATGGCTACGGCAAAACAATACGGAGAAGTAAGAGAACCAGTGCTATACATATCGTTCTTATCCTTTTTTAATGGCTCATCTCTTCTTGACCATTCCTTAGTGGTGTCTGATAGGTCCGGATTTTCTGCTACGAACTTCCTAACAAACTCTTCATTGTATGTCGCTTGTGGTTCAGGAAGATGATACATGAGCTTCAGGTCTTGAGCCGCAAATGATCCTACGAGCCCATGTCCCTGGACTTTGAACTGCCTATGATATAACTCTGCATCATCTAAAATCCACTTGATCATGTGTGTATATGGTAGGATCTTCGGCCTTGCCGCTATTCTGTGGAGGAAAGAGCACGCTAGGTCTTCCAAGGATGCCTCTGAAGGACGTGATGCACCTGCAACGGTAGCAGTTACCTTGATTATTCTAGGGTTCTCTTCTTCTAACAGCCTATACATGCCTTCCCATGTTGAAATGCCTGCATCTTTATTGCATGCAGTATCTGTGTAGAGGGGTGCCATCTCCTTGGTCTTTTCTCTTGTCTCTGAGCTCTGAGCTTTGTTCTTCTTCCCCATCTCGCTTAGCGTTTCTGTTTGATTTTGCCTTCGCACTTTGCTCCTGCAGTTTATGAGTGAAATGGAAAGATTGATCAGAAAGGTGATGGGAGAGTTTTAAATGCAAGAGATAAATCAGATACGCCACCCTACGTGAAGCAAATCCGCATTAAGGCACGCATCTTTATTCCACTTAATAACAGACAACCAAATTTATTACTATCATTAAAAGCGCATAATTTCCAGGTCAGGTTATAGTAAGTGGATTTTCTTTGGGTGGCACGCCCGAAGGAGTCGTACTAAGGTGCTTTTATGACTCGCCAACGTACCTTTGCATGTCGCGCGATCGCAAGTGTTAGTGATCGCAACATCGCAGATCGCAATAATTCAATGTTTGCCAACGTACCCTGCCTCATTTCTGCGATATGCGATCGCGCGATCGCAACATCGCAGATCGGCGGACTTGTAAGCTTTTTTTCATGGATGCTAGCGTATTGCGATGCGATGTTGTCTACTAACACTGAGGCGATGTGCATATTGGCCTTTAGAGGGGAAACGAAGGCGTTTCTTATCTTTTTGTGATGCAACCTTAAAGATTTGCTTTTATGAACACAGGTTTAGGCTTAAGTCATCCAAGAAACCTTTCCTAAGCTTATGCTTGTAATTTCAAAAGAAAACTTTGTTTTTTTCGAAAATTAACTAAGGGTCCCCATTCATTCTAGCATCGTGGTCGATACTAGTTTGAACGAGGGGGGTCGTTGCTGTCCACAACAATTGGCGATTCACTTGGGAGAACTAGTTATCTCTGCTCTTTTTTCTATTGACGTTTCCAGACTTTTTTTAAAAAATTTCTCAGGGAATTCGAACTTTATTATAAAAATATAAAAACAAACAAAACTTCAAAGCGTCAATGATGTTTTGTTTCAGCTCCATTCTATTCCAATTACTTGCATTCCCAGGTTGTTTTCGAGTTTAGATCAGTTATTACTTGGTCTTGTAAAACATAAAAATAAAGTGTTCTCTATGTATCAACCCCTTTTTAAGAATGCCCCTTTGTCGCAGGTAGAGCCACTGCTGCCAGCAGGCATCCATAACCTTGACAGGGTTACCTATTATCCAGGAATGATCCTTTATCCTGCCTCAGTTTTTTCCTACAACTTTTTCAGAAGAATTAACCCTTTCTTGATGCTTTTTCTTTTTTATTCTCTAAAGAACAATTCTTGGTTTGGTGGCCAAATTATGACACATTCATTCACTTGATTTACACTTTTGCTGAACAAGCTGGCTCGTGATGAGACCCCGTGTCTTTTGATCGCAACAATCTTGAGTCGTTGCCCTGTTTTGGTAGACAGTTTTGGCAAAGTCAGCAAGTTACAATATCTGTGATCATGATAAGTCGGATCGTGATGAGACCTCTTATTCTTTGAGATATAGCATCTTTTTAGGTTATTCTCCTGAACGTTGCATTTTCCTTTAGCAGGGAGGAAGTCAAATTCTCTTTCCTTAAGAAAGTTCTGGACGACAATGATAGGGCTGCTTTTGATAATGGTTGTTTTCACAGAGAATCTTTATTCTAATATTGATACCTTTTATTGTGCTGATCTAAAACGAATTCCTCACTGAGATAGCTTCCTTTAAAATTTTCTGGGGTTGAACTTATCATCATTTCTGGGTTAAAGATCTATCGATAATAAAGATTAAATTCCCAAAAGATTTGTCGTTTAAGAGAGTCGAAGTTCAAAATCTTTAACAGAGACACGGTTTCTTTAGCAAACGTCAAATATTGTTTAGCCAGAACGAACTTTTATTTGGGAGAGGCAACTATTCTCTAGGGTCATGTAGAGAATATAACTAACTTTGCCTATCAATTATTGGAAGCAAAATTAATAACCTAGCTAAATTACTCCTACTCCTATTCTAATTATATACAGGAAATAACTAAGTAAAATGATATTTCCAATGGAACCAACGATTCATTATTATCCCTAGCCGTATGAATTTCCCAAGCATTGGTAAAAAGAATCGAATTTCTCTTGGATTGAATTTGTTGGCTAGGGAACAAGAACCTATAAACTCAATTGGAATTCTGCCTGGTTTTATTTTCTCATGATAGGTTCCTTCCAACTGAGTACCTATTGGATCATAGAAATTGAGATGGATTTCTTTTGTAGATCGGCGATCTTTCAATAGGAGGGATAACAAGCCAAATTGTGAAATGGGTTTCTCAATCTCGATGGCTTGTAACCCGTAGTTTGTTGACGTTAAGTTTTCAGCGATTTCGTTTGAAATGAAAGTGTTTATATATAAATCGCTGAAGTCTAATCTATCAAAAATTTGAAAATTTAAACAGAAATTTGATTTTGTACAAGATGAGAGCGAGTGAGAAAGAAATGATTGGGTATGTATACACATAGTGGTGTCGCACGTCTGGGAGTTACTTGTAACTTTTTCCTTTTCACAAGAACTGGCCAAGTTTTGTGAATCAGGAACTGAGTTATGATTGCGAACAGGGATGAAACTTTCCTCTTGATATGAATCATAGATCGGAGTGTTGTCTTGGATAGTAAGATTATTCAAATGAGCTTTCACTTTGAGGTGAGGGTCAGCTGGTATAATTCCTGATCTAAGATGTTTTTTATCATCTGACCCTAGTTGAGTTACTTGTGATAACTCAACATCATCACGATCGGCAAAATGACTATCACAAAAGACTTTACAGTGTCCCCTAGGTTCCTCTTTTTCATTATATGTTTTCAGACGAGGGAGGTGAGGCAGCTCTCGTTTAATATGGATCAAAGGCTGTGTTAAAGTGGTCTCTTTATTTTGAAAACCCAATGAGGGTTCGTTTGAATAACCCTCTGTGTCCGTTGAAATATGCTTAATATTATGAGGGAAAAAATCGTCATCACTAAAAATATTGGGGTAAAGAGAAAAATGTAAATCTGGAACAACGCATTTAACAGAATCAACTAAATCTCGTTCATCAGATTCACTATAAGCATCGGGTTTTAGATCATACCTTTTTGTGCCGATACTTTTCGAAAGAGAAACAGTAGGTGGATCTAACCTTGGCATCAGCATTTGTTGATTTGAAATGATATTGTCTGACTCGATGTCGAAGTCATCTTCTGGTGCTAAGGTATTTTCTCTTTCGGTATTTTCGCCTTTGTTTTCTGGTGTCAGAGCATGCAATAATCCTAAGCTGAATTCTATTTGGTCAGGTACAGGAGGTAGGAAACACTCATCATAATCTGAAAATTCTTTATCTGTGAGCTCATCCTCGAGGTCATATTGTAGACACTTAAGATGAAATCGCATATTGAAATCCCTTACGGGTTCGTCTTCTTTCCGCAGATAGTCGATTTCATCATATACCTGGTCGTATTCATAGCAATCAAATTCAAAGATGAAAATCTTAATGAATTGGTCCCAGCTGTGAACTGATGCAACTTGGAGGCTTCTGCACCATTTTCTAGCTTCCGCTGTGAGTGTAAGAGTAAAAATCCTGCACAAAACGCCTTCGTCAATTTTTTGAATATCAGAACTCAAAACTCTTTGAATGAATTGCAGGGCATGATGAAATGCAGAAGAATTATTCTTACCATTGAATTTTACCTGAGACAATAGCCTTACCACATCTGGTGGAGTGTTGGAAGAGGCAGGAACATGGATGCAACTCCAAATAGGAATTCTGTGAGTAGCCATCCCGTTTCAATATTTACAATTAAAAACATTCCAATCAGACAATGTGTTCAGGCCCTCCTTCTAGCGCCAAATTATGTTGAGGGCCCCGAAATCGGGTCAACAACATGGGGGGTATTCGCCCAGTCCGGAACCTGGTTGGCAGCTCCTTGCTGTTATAGACATTTTTGTGCCTCACAGCATGGAGCATGAAATGTCAATAATCTGAGGGATCCAAAGTCCTCAAACATGTTGTTCTTACCCTTAGAAGAACAAGGTCAGCAAACCACAGCTCTACAAATCAGTCTTCCACTGAAAAAGCACTCAAAACAGGTCAATTTTGGATCAAAGCAGCTGCTCCAAAGGGTACCTGCGTTGCATAGCAGGTGCAACAAAGGCTACCTGCGTTGCAAAGCAGGTAGGACAAAGGCTACCTGCGTTGGGCGTAACTGGACATGTGGAGGAATCTTTTTCTCAAAGTTCCAGTGCCCAGGAAGCTTCCAGAAAGGCATGTGATCAAAAGATTCGCCTAATAATCAGTTAAGAGCTTCTAGAACTCCAAGTGGAAGGTAGAAACTCCAAGTGAAGGACTGAAGAACAACTGGAGTTGAAGAGCACAGCAAGTCACACATCAACATGACCTGCCTTCACTCCAAAACTCTATATAAGGATCTCATCCCATGGGATCTAAAGGCCGGAATTTAGCGCAAAGAATTGATGTTGGTTTACAGTTGTGAGCATTGGGTGATTGCTTGAGGGAGGTGAAGAAGAGATTTCTCTCCGTCGGGAAGGTGATGCTGGATTGGACCTCGCATGGTTGTATCACCGCCTGAACCTTACTTCCATATATTAATAAAGCATTTGAGGTTCTTCTATTCGCATGTGTTTCAATGATGAATTGTCTTACTTGCGTCTTTGATTTATGCTAATCCTTGAATCATTTATAGATGCATGCCTCTTGTAGTTTCCTTTTCTTGTCTTATTTGTAGGATCTCGTCTAGCTGGGCCCGTGAAAAGACTTGGAGCTGGGAGCGAGCGGCAAACAAAGGAGATAGGATCGACCATTTGCGCAAGACATCAGTAAGTGGATCTATCCCTTTTATCTCTTGCATGTTATAAAGAAGAAACTTTAGATAGCTTTGCTTTCAGCTGTTGCTAAGGAACTGTCACCCTTAGAGTGGGTTAGGGTCATTCCGAGTTGGATACTTTCCCCCACAACAGACTGGCGACTCCGCTGGGGATCGTGTCTTGTTGGTAGCTTGTGTATTCTTGCTATTCATCTCTTGAACAAAGGGGGTGCCGAATCGAACTGCATGCGAGTCCTTCGAATGCAAAGTAGAGGGCAGCTACTCTAGCCCAGTGCTGGGCATGTTCATGATTTGAAGAGCTGATCCACAAGGACTCTTTTGCTCTTTGTGATAGTGTTCATCTTCCTTAATCATCCTCTAGAGTATACTTGACTGATAGCCTCTGATTTGAGCAAAAACCGTTGATTTTTGAGCAAACTGTGACCCGGAATCTGGGAAGGACGAGAGTTGTCTCGTTCAGTGCAGCTGCAACAAAGGCTACCTGCACTGCAACGCAGGTCCCGAAGGGGCTACCTGCGCTGCATCCCTGTTTGACAGTGCAGTACCTGCGCTGATCCAGTTTTTCCTTGAGCAACTGGGGTTCCCCACTGTCTGTTGCCCAGTTTTCAATATTGTTTTTGCAGCCTGCTGTCAACCTGTATACCCAGCTGAAACCACTTCTCTTTGCCTTCATTCCGCCTCAGTTGTATGTTGAAACCGTGATTGTTCTTATTGTATTTCTTGCTTTCATTCACTGTTTCCCATAGCGAAAGCGAACTAGTCTTGCTATGACCTCTTGGATCTAGACCTGTGAGAAAGAGTCGTTACGATTCTAAGAGCTAGTTTATTGTTGTTCATAGCTGCTTGAGCATTTGCTTTCGTTATATGGTTCGAATTTCATTATTTCTTGTGTTGAAACGAGCAAATCTTAAGGTGTTCTTTTGATTATTGGACAAAACTTGTTTGCTTACGCTTGAAATCAAATTCGAAATTATACAACAACTTTCTTTTTGTAATCATCAACATTAAGGAAGAAGAAAAGAAATACTTGCATTGTGCATGTGCATTTTGACAGTTTGCATGTCGATTTAGGGAAAGTGCATTAGTGTGTGCTCCATGATCTGTATGAAAAGATGATGTCTTTCTTTTCCTTCAGTAGTTAAGGTTTTCATAAGTTGAAAGAATTGAAAAAAAGCTTGCTTATCATTCTTAGACTGCATTTAGGAGTTGTATATACATCACGTGGTGATCC
Organism: Pinus tabuliformis; assembly: GCA_031772625.1. Taxonomy (NCBI): domain Eukaryota; kingdom Viridiplantae; phylum Streptophyta; class Pinopsida; order Pinales; family Pinaceae; genus Pinus; species Pinus tabuliformis. The sequence goes on along the minus strand of CM062813.1, from coordinate 715,555,042 downwards.
ATAAAGGAAAACTGCTAAGCAAGATCAACCTAAAAAGAACTGAATTTATCTAACAACGCTTTGAAACATAACGAAACACAGTAGAGGTCTAGGTAGAGACATGAACCGGCGTCGTTAAACATAGTGACTGTCGATCTCTACGAAGGTGGGTGATTCCTCCTGAGGGACGATAGCACTAATACGGACTTGAGCCCCCGCGTACCGTCGCGTATATTGGGGGACCCCTATAGGAACAAAGCCTTTATCCATAGGAAGCCGTGTCGGCCGCCCTACTGATCGCGATGCAATGAACACAGCATTCACGAAGATCGACCACTCGTATCGTAAAACGTATTCTGTGGTTTCGCGAAAGGTTTGGCACACCCTTGCCTAGAACTCTAGAGTAGTTTCTTTTGGCCTTTTTCAAACTCTATAACTGAAAAAGTCCATCCGAGAATTTGTCACTTCGGGCTCGTTAATACATCGAAGGAGACTAGAGTCATCTTTAGCTTTTTCTCGACTCTTAAAAAGTGAAAAAGCAAGTTGTGTCTAAAAGCGTCGTCATAATAAAATTCATTCTAAACGGAACATAATCACCCCTGATTCCTACGTTGATCTTAAGGTTGAGAACATGGAACGCACCAACCAAGGGATTCCACATGATGGGAACCCTAGCCCTTTCTCCTCTTGGAGAGAAGTTGGTGCGCCCCACATGGCCACATTGTCACTTCCAGGACTGACGATTGGCCTGCCAGTTTGGCTATTCTCAACCGCTGTAGTTCAGACCACCACGGTTCCTGAACAGTCGAGTCGACAGTTAGACCCGTCTAGAGCTACCCTCCAACCTTCCACTTCTTATACGCCTTCCTCCGATCCTTCTTCTTCGAGAGGTCAAGCCGCCAAAAGTGCAGCTCCCATAGAAAAGAAGAAGAAAAAGAAGAAGAAAGAAAAGAAGCAGAAGGAGCCAAAGGCGCCTGGGGGCAAGCAGAAGGTATCTAACGAAAACCCACGCACAGCACGGACCGGGCCCAAATCGCCATGTGTCATATGTAGAGGGAACCACTTCCACAGAGATTGTCCCAGTATTCCCCGGATACTAAGGGACTGGTCCCCTCGTTTGCACGATTCGGAAGTGTCAACCTCTGACAACCAGGTTGAATGCTTACCGTCGACCAACGAAAGTGAAGGTTCTAGACAACGAAAGGGATTGAGATCCCCCTGCGAACTGTGTGAAGGCAATCACACCCTTCGCCGTTGTCCCTTTTTAGACGAAGAAAAGAGAGTTTTGGAAGATCAACTGGTGGCACCGGTGCTACTTCCTCCTGGATATCAAAAACTCGCGCCAAGTCCTTCGTTGGTCGAAAATGCAGCTGCCCCGCTCATAGGGCCAGCTGAAGTGTCAGTCGCTTAAAGTGAACCTACTGAATCCGGACCAGACGAAAGTCCAAAGGTCGAAACGGCAGTTGACCCAGTTCTCCCTTTAGAAGTTTCATCTTCACATACCACAGTCACTGAGGATTCATCTTCAGTTGACACCCCTACCGAAGAGAGTAAGGATGACACCGTCGAGGTCCTCTTCGTCAACACCGATTCTGATGAACATCAGGGCGATGTGCCCACTCCTTTATCGCAGGAAGGAGCGTCGTCAGGATCATATCCGGCCGTATATTCGGTCCCACCACCGAGCAACCTAGTTGTGTCCTTTGATTGGAACCAACTAGGCAGACCCCGGTTACCAGCCAGTATACCGTTTAGAATTATAGTCCAAATATACAAAATGGTGATGGTTGGAACTATCATCGATGAAGGGGCATCTTTGAGTATCCTGTCCTCTATTGCTTGGAAAGCACTGGGTTGCCTGGCGCTTTTGCCTGAGACAAGAAATCTCTCAGGTTTTGACAGAGGAACCAGTCGACCATTAGGGATTCTACCTAATGTGCCTATTGCACTGAAAGGGAAGGTTGTCAAGATGAATTTGATGGTCGTCCAAGGACCCTTGGATTATAACTTACTCCTTGGACGAGACTACATATATTGCATGGAAGCAATAGTCTCCTCGCTCTTTCGAATAATGTGTTTTCCATACGAAGGAAGGATGGTCAAGCTCGTAGACCAACTTTCACTTCCGGGATCACGCATCGCAAGTAGTCACATACCTATCCTCAATGGTCTATTTGATCAAGAAAGGTCTCTACCTCCGGTTCTTCTTCCTGATGAGCGCGAGTGATTCGGGAAAGTAAGGCCGGAACCCAGGGGGCATGCATCCTGGTCTGCTCTGGAGGCAGAAGAAACCTTGGGTGTAAAGTAGAATTTCCGCGGGAGAATATGACTAGTCCGTACCCCGTCCCCTCCTTCTTCTTCGTAAAACAGAAGAGCCATGAAGAGCTCTCATGCGGAAGAAGGGGCTGTTAGGAGTGGGGTTGTTCTAGAAAAAGATTCTTTTGTTAAAGTTAAGTGTGTGGCAGAGCATCGTCATCCACCTTTGTCTAAATATGTAGGCTCTACCAAAGAAGGGGATCCGTTTGCGGCAGCAAGTAGGTACCGTCTTTGGGTAAAAGGCCAGCCTCACCCATTAAAACAAATGTTTTAAAGGATAAGTAGGGGGAGCCCCCCAAAGAAAGAGATGCTATTTGCTGCAACAGATTGTAACTATCTTTGTGTAACCTAATGATAGACATCGCCGAAGAAAGTCTCTGTTTGAAAGAATTAGCAGGACAATCTTTGGGTAACCTGAAAGAGGTAAGCCTCACCTGTTGAAAACAGGGGTTTTTGACAAAAGGGTAGGGGCAGCCTTGAAATTAGACTTACACCTGGGGGCATGCAAACCTCTTGGAATGCGAGCTCGGGCGGCTTTTTAGTTTTAGGTAGGACTAACCCCTCTAACCCGTAGGATAGGCCGATACCCAACTTGCATAAAGAGAGGATATGGAGCAAAGCGTAGGGAGATGAAGCTCTTTAAAAAATAGGGATCTTCCATGAGACCTTACTACTTTATGACTGGTAAAAACGAGCAGTTTTGGCAAAGTTCATGCTCGTTAAAAAATAAACGCAAGATCCGAGCAGTTTTAACGCGGAAATTCATGCTCGTTAAAAAATAAACAAAGCTTGTGAGCAGGCTTCCCCCAGAGTTCAAGCTCATTCAGAAAAAATGAACCGGTAAATAACCATTTGAGACCGTAAATTCATCAGCCATAAAAGCCTTGGTCGTGTTTGTGCACCATCACCTCCACTTGTCATTTGGCCGATCATTCACATCCACTTGATTGTTTGCCCATTTTGAGGAACAGCTGCGAAGAGTGATTTCACCTAGCCATCCTTGTAATACTGCCGTGATTGGAAAATTCCAACCTGTACCTGGAATCTGCTGCTATCCCTGTTTATCACTCGTTCCTCAAAAGACGAGTCTTCTTTGAGCTCTTTTCACTGACTCGTAAAATATGAAAAGTTTGCCGAGTTTTTTGGCCTTCCAGCTCGTTAAAAGGACCGGAAGAGCTATCCCTCCTCTAGATTTTAATCTTTTTGGACCTGAGGGATTATTGCACAAAAAGATCGAGCGCTTGTCTGGTTTGGCTCGATAAAGATATCGAACATTCATCCCTTCTGTATTGTTTTATACTTTTTCAGACTTAAGGGATTAGATGACGAAAAAGGACCTTTGGAGTCTACTTTACGTACACTTTTCAGACTCTCTAAAAATGAAAAGGACCGAGCTGTCTTTGTCGCTGGGCTCGTTAAAAAGGGGTGATAAGCGACAAACTTGTCTATAGACGAGAACGAGTTTCCCTATCGCTAGGCTCATTAAAAACATAGCGATGGGCTTGCCCAAAGCGCAAGTTATAGATCAAGCATATGTTATCCTCCTCAAGCTTGTCAAAAATAAAGAGGTACTGGTCAGAAATGACTGGGGAAAAATTGGGAAGAACCTCAAAGCTTAATGGTAGCAAGTCGCTCTTGAACATGACACTTTTGCCTCCGTAAATATCGGGTTGGGTTATTATCATTCACCGGTCCCTTCACCATGGTCTCGCCATACCATCCATACATGGGGTAATGCTACCGATCCATCTCATCAGTGTCGTTATATGTTCAAGAGATGTCATTCAGAAAGTGTCAACCGGGTCCCATCCACTACCATACATCATCTTTCATCCTTCCATAACCGCCACCCTGAATCATATTTCATAGATCGTTTTCACCATCATCACCAGCTCCGTTCCGTGTCACTGATGTGGGATTCATTAAGGCCCTCCTTTGACGAATCGCTTCTTGTCGACATCAGCTCACTATCCAAGAAGTTGATCTAGGAACACCCCCTCAGTACTTTGAAGCTTGCATGCCTCAATGGCAAGTTTCTCACTTCCGGCGATAGGTATACATTAATGACCTTCGACCGGGGGACTTTGCGTGGTGTTCGACGTTAGATCTTATATTCACGCCACGTGAATTGTGCTGCAGTACCTTGAGGGTCATCATCATTATCGGTGATTCCTCTCGCGCTTGTTAACAGTTTACATTATTGACTGGTAATCAAGCGATGTCTTTCCATGTTCGACTTCAAGAAATTCTCACATGGATCGACTTGTACTTAGTGTGAAGATCGGAAGTTTGAAGACCCCGGATCTAGTTTCATCCATCCGGGCTGCGATATATATTCAGGATATAAAAACATAGACATGTGCAGCAGATGATTATCCTATTGAAAGGATGATAATTAAAAGCAGAGAACTATCCTTCTCTTATCAGACGATCGTTTGTTTATGTACGGCAAATGTATTTATAAAGCTGAGCATGGGAAATGCCCGCCTCAGCTAGATCATGAAAAGAAAGTATGAAAAGATAATGTATTGTATTGTATTTTGTTACAGGTCACCTCCCGACGATTGAATGAACTTCGGATCCTCCTAATAAAGCATTTCACCCGATAAACGACCTCATACTTTAGGGGGCAACTGTTATAGACATTTTTGTGCCTCACAGCATGGAGCATGAAATGTCAATAATCTGAGGGATCCAAAGTCCTCAAACATGTTGTTCTTACCCTTAGAAGAACAAGGTCAGCAAACCACAACTCTGCAAATCAGTCTTCCACTGAAAAAACACTCAAAACAGGTCAATTTTGGATCAAAGCAGCTGCTCCAAAGGGTACCTGCGTTGCATAGCAGGTGCAACAAAGGCTACCTGCGTTGCAAAGCAGGTAGGACAAAGGCTACCTGCGTTGGGCGTAACTGGACATGTGGAGGAATCTTTTTCTCAAAGTGCCAGTGCCCAGGAAGCTTCCAGAAAGGCATGTGATCAAAAGATTCGCCTAATAATGAGTTAAGAGCTTCTAGAACTCCAAGTGGAAGGTAGAAACTCCAAGTGAAGGACTGAAGAACAACTGGAGTTGAAGAGCACAGCAAGTCACACATCAACATGACTTGCCTTCACTCCAAAACTCTATATAAGGATCTCATCCCATGGGATCTAAAGGCCGGAATTTAGCGCAAAGAATTGCTGTTGGTTTACAGTTGTGAGCATTGGGTGATTGCTTGAGGGAGGTGAAGAAGAGATTTCTCTCCGTCGGGAAGGTGATGCTGGATTGGACCTCGCATGGTTGTATCACCGCCTGAACCTTACTTCCATATATTAATAAAGCATTTGAGGTTCTTCTATTCGCATGTGTTTCAATGATGAATTGTCTTACTTGCGTCTTTGATTTATGCTAATCCTTGAATCATTTATAGATGCATGCCTCTTGTAGTTTCCTTTTCTTGTCTTATTTGCAGGATCTCGTCTAGCTGGGCCCGTGAAAAGACTTGGAGCTGGGAGCGAGCGGCAAACAAAGGAGATAGGATCGACCATTTGCGCAAGACATCAGTAAGTGGATCTATCCCTTTTATCTCTTGCATGTTATAAAGAAGAAACTTTAGATAGCTTTGCTTTCAGTTGTTGCTAAGGAACTGTCACCCTTAGAGTGGGTTAGGGTCATTCCGAGTTGGATACTTTCCCCCACAACAGACTGGCGACTCCGCTGGGGATCGTGTCTTGTTGGTAGCTTGTGTATTCTTGCTATTCATCTCTTGAACAAAGGGGGTGCCGAATCGAACTGCATGCGAGTCCTTCGAATGCAAAGTAGAAGGCAGCTACTCTAGCCCAGTGCTGGGCATGTTCATGATTTGAAGAGCTGATCCACAAGGACTCTTTTGCTCTTTGTGATAGTGTTCATCTTCCTTAATCATCCTCTAGAGTATACTTGACTGATAGCCTCTGATTTGAGCAAAAACCGTTGATTTTTGAGCAAACTCTGACCCGGAATCTGGGAAGGACGAGAGTTGTCTCGTTCAGTGCAGCTGCAACAAAGGCTACCTGCACTGCAACGCAGGTCCCGAAGGGGCTACCTGCGCTGCATCCCTGTTTGACAGTGCAGTACCTGCGCTGATCCAGTTTTTCCTTGAGCAACTGGGGTTCCCCACTGTCTGTTGCCCAGTTTTCAATATTGTCTTTGCAGCCTGCTGTCAACCTGTATACCCAACTGAAACCACTTCTCTTTGCCTTCATTCCGCCTCAGTTGTATGTTGAAACCGTGATTGTTCTTATTGTATTTCTTGCTGTCATTCACTGTTTCCCATAGTGAAAGCGAACTAGTCTTGCTATGACCTCTTGGATCTAGACCTGTGAGAAAGAGTCGTTACGATTCTAAGAGCTAGTTTATTGCTGTTCATAGCTGCTTGAGCATTTGCTTTCGTTATATGGTTCGATTTTCATTATTTCTTGTGTTGAAACGAGCGAATCTTAAGGTGTTCTTTTGATTATTGGACAAAACTTGTTTGCTTACGCTTGAAATCAAATTCGAAATTATACAGCAACTTTCTTTTTGTAATCATCAACATTAAGGAAGAAGAAAAGAAATACTTGCATTGTGCATGTGCATTTTGACAGTTTGCATGTCGATTTAGGGAAAGTGCATTAGTGTGTGCTCCATGATCTGTTTGAAAAGATGATGTCTTTCTTTTCCTTCAGTAGTTAAGGTTTTCATAAGTTGAAAGAATTGAAAAAAAGCTTGCTTATCATTCTTAGACCGCATTTAGGAGTTGTATATACATCACGTGGTGATCCATAAAGGCAAACTGCTAAGCAAGATCAACCTAAAAAGAACTGAATTTATCTAACAACGCTTTGAAACATAACGAAACACAGTAGAGGTCTAGGTAGAGACGTGAACCGGCGTCGTTAAACATAGTGACTGTCGATCTCTACGAAGGTGGGTGATTCCTCCTGAGGGACGATAGCACTAATACGGACTTGAGCCCCCGCGTACCGTCGCATATATTGGGGGACCCCTATAGGAACAAAGCCTTTATCCATAGGAAGCCGTGTCGGCCGCCCTACTGATCGCGATGCAGTGAACACAGCATTCACGAAGATCGACCACTCGTATCGTAAAACGTATTCTGTGGTTTCGCGAAAGGTTTGGCACACCCTTGCCTAGAACTCTAGAGTAGTTTCTTTTGGCCTTTTTCAAACTCTATAACTAAAAAAGTCCATCCGAGAATTTGTCACTTCGGGCTCGTTAATACATCGAAGGAGACTAGAGTCATCTTTAGCTTTTTATCGACTCTTAAAAAGTGAAAAAGCAAGTTGTGTCTAAAAGCGTCGTCATAATAAAATTCATTCTAAACGGAACATAATCACCCCTGATTCCTACGTTGATCTTAAGGTTGAGAACATGGAACGCACCAACCAAGGGATTCCACATGATGGGAACGCTAGCCCTTTCTCCTCTTGGAGAGAAGTTGGTGCGCCCCACATGGCCACATTGTCGCTTCCAGGACTGACGATTGGCCTGCCAGTTTGGCTATTCTCAACCGCTGTAGTTCAGACCACCATAGTTCCTGAACAGTCGAGTCGACAGTTAGACCCGTCTAGAGCTACCCTCCAACCTTCCACTTCTTATACGCCTTCCTTCGATCCTTCTTCTTCGAGAGGTCAAGCCGCCAAAAGTGCAGCTCCCATAGAAAAGAAGAAGGAAAAGAAGCAGAAGGAGCCAAAGGCGCCTGGGGGCAAGCAGAAGGTATCTAACGAAAACCCACGCACAGCACGGACCGGGCCCAAATCGCCATGTGTCATATGTAGAGGGAACCACTTCCACAGAGATTGTCCCAGTATTCCCCGGATACTAAGGGACTGGTCCCCTCGTTTGCACGATTCGGAAGTGTCAACCTCTGACAACCAGGTTGAATGCTTACCGTCGACCAACGAAAGTGAAGGTTCTAGACAACGAAAGGGATTGAGATCCCCCTGCGAACTGTGTGAAGGCAATCACACCCTTCGCCGTTGTCCCTTTTTAGACGAAGCAAAGAGAGTTTTGGAAGATCAACCGGTGGCACCGGTGCTACTTCCTCCTGGATATCAAAAACTCGCGCCAAGTCCTTCGTTGGTCGAAAATACAGCTGCCCCGCTCATAGGGCCAGCTGAAGTGTCAGTCGCTGAAAGTGAACCTACTGAATCCGGACCAGACGAAAGTCCAAAGGTCGAAACGGCAGTTGACCCGGTTCTCCCTTCAGAAGTTTCATCTTCACATACCACAGTCACTGAGGATTCATCTTCAGTTGACACCCCTACCGAAGAGAGTAAGGATGACACCGTCGAGGTCCTCTTCGTCAACACCGATTCTGATGAACATCAGGGCAATGTGCCCACTCCTTTATCGCAGGAAGGAGCATCGTCAGGATCATATCCGGCCGTATATTCGGTCCCACCACCGAGCAACCTAGTTGTGTCCTTTGATTGGAACCAACTAGGCAGACCCCGGTTACCAGCCAGTATACCGTTTAGAATTATAGTCCAAATATACAAAATGGTGATGGTTGGAACTATCATCGATGAAGGGGCATCTGTGAGTATCCTGTCCTCTATTGCTTGGAAAGCACTGGGTTGCCCGGCGCTTTTGCCTGAGACAAGAAATCTCTCAGGTTTTGACAGAGGAACCAGTCGACCATTAGGGATTCTACCTAATGTGCCTATTGCACTGAAAGGGAAGGTTGTCAAGATGAATTTGATGGTCGTCCAAGGACCCTTGGATTATAACTTACTCCTTGGACGAGACTACATATATTGCATGGAAGCAATAGTCTCCTCGCTCTTTCGAATAATGTGTTTTCCATACGAAGGAAGGATGGTCAAGCTCGTAGACCAACTTTCACTTCCGGGATCACGCATCGCAAGTAGTCACATACCTATCCTCAATGGTCTATTTGATCAAGAAAGGTCTCTACCTCCGGTTCTTCTTCCTGATGAGCGCGAGTGATTCGGGAAAGTAAGGCCGGAACCTAGGGGGCATGCATCCTGGTCTGCTCTGGAGGCAGAAGAAACCTTGGGTGTAAAGTAGAATTTCCGCGGGAGAATATGACTAGTCCGTACCCCGTCCCCTCCTTCTTCTTCGTAAAACAGAAGAGCCATGAAGAGCTCTCATGCGGAAGAAGGGGCTGTTAGGAGTGGGGTTGTTCTAGAAAAAGATTCTTTTGTTAAAGTTAAGTGTGTGGCAGAGCATCGTCATCCACCTTTGTCTAAATATGTAGGCTCTACCAAAGAAGGGGATCCGTTTGCGGCAGCAAGTAGGTACCGTCTTTGGGTAAAAGGCCAGCCTCACCCATTAAAACAAATGTTTTAAAGGATAAGTAGGGGCAGCCCCCCAAAGAAAGAGATGCTATTTGCTGCAACAGATTGTAACTATCTTTGTGTAACCTAATGATAGACATCGCCGAAGAAAGTCTCTGTTTGAAAGAATTAGCAGGACAATCTTTGGGTAACCTGAAAGAGGTAAGCCTCACCTGTTGAAAACAGGGGTTTTTGATAAAAGGGTAGGGGCAGCCTTGAAATTAGACTTACACCTGGGGGCATGCAAACCTCTTGGAATGCGAGCTCGGACGGCTTTTTAGTTTTAGGTAGGACTAACCCCTCTAACCCGTAGGATAGGCCGATACCCAACTTGCATAAAGAGAGGACATGGAGCAAAGCGTAGGCAGATGAAGCTCTTTAAAAAATAGGGATCTTCCATGAGACCTTACTACTTTATGACTGGTAAAAACGAGCAGTTTTGGCAAAGTTCATGCTCGTTAAAAAATAAACGCAAGATCCGAGCAGTTTTAACGCGGAAATTCATGCTCGTTAAAAAATAAACAAAGCTTGTGAGCAGGCTTCCCCCAGAGTTCAAGCTCATTCAGAAAAATGAACCGGTAAATAACCATTTGAGACCGTAAATTCATCAGCCATAAAAGCCTTGGTCGTGTTTGTGCACCATCACCTCCACTTGTCATTTGGCCGATCATTCACATCCACTTGATTGTTTACCCATTTTGAGGAACAGCTGCGAAGAGTGATTTCACCTATCCATCCTTGTAATACTGCCGTGATTGGAAAATTCCAACCTGTACCTGGAATCTGCTGCTATCCCTGTTTATCACTCGTTCCTCAAAAGACGAGTCTTCTTTGAGCTCTTTTCACTGACTCGTAAAATATGAAAAGTTTGCCGAGTTTTTTGGCCTTCCAGCTCGTTAAAAGGACCGGAAGAGCTATCCCTCCTCTAGATTTTAATCTTTTTGGACCTAAGGGATTATTGCACAAAAAGATCGAGCGCTTGTCTGGTTTGGCTCGATAAAGATATCGAACATTCATCCCTTCTGTATTGTTTTATACTTTTTCGGACTTAAGGGATTAGATGACGAAAAAGGACCTTTGGAGTCTACTTTACGTACACTTTTCAGACTCTCTAAAAATGAAAAGGACCGAGCTGTCTTTGTCGCTGGGCTCGTTAAAAAGGGGTGATAAGCGACAAACTTGTCTATAGACGAGAACGAGTTTCCCTATCGCTAGGCTCATTAAAAACATAGCGATGGGCTTGCCCGAAGGGCAGGTTATAGATCAAGCATATGTTATCCTCCTCAAGCTTGTCAAAAATAAAGAGGTACTGGTCAGAAATGACTGGGGAAAAATTGGGAAGAACCTCAAAGCTTAATGGTAGCAAGTCGCTCTTGAACATGACACTTTTGCCTCCGTAAATATCGGGTTGGGTTATTATCATTCACCGGTCCCTTCACCATGGTCTCGCCATACCATCCATACATGGGGTAATGCTACCGATCCATCTCATCAGTGTCGTTATATGTTCAAGAGATGTCATTCAGAAAGTGTCAACCGGGTCCCATCCACTACCATACATCATCTTTCATCCTTCCATAACCGCCACCCTGAATCATATTTCATAGATCGTTTTCACCATCATCACCAGCTCCGTTCCGTGTCACTGATGTGGGATTCATTAAGGCCCTCCTTTGACGGATCGCTTCTTGTCGACATCAGCTCACTATCCAAGAAGTTGATCTAGGAACACCCCCTCAGTACTTTGAAGCTTGCATGCCTCAATGGCAAGTTTCTCACTTCCGGCGATAGGTATACATTAATGACCTTCGACCGGGGGACTTTGCGTGGTGTTCGACGTCAGATCTTATATTCACGCCACGTGAATTGTGCTGCAGTACCTTGAGGGTCATCATCATTATCGGTGATTCCTCTCGCGCTTGTTAACAGTTTACATTATTGACTGGTAATCAAGCGATGTCTTTCCATGTTCGACTTCAAGAAATTCTCACATGGATCGACTTGTACTTAGTGTGAAGATCGGAAGTTTGAAGACCCCGGATCTAGTTTCATCCATCCGGGCTGCGATATATATTCAGGAGATAAAAACATAGACATGTGCAGCAGATGATTATCCTACTGAAAGGATGATAATTAAAAGCAGAGAACTATCCTTCTCTTATCAGACGATCGTTTGTTTATGTACGGCAAATGTATTTATAAAGCTGAGCATGGGAAATGCCCGCCTCAGCTAGATCATGAAAAGAAAGTATGAAAAGATAATGTATTGTATTGTATTTTGTTACAGGTCACCTCCCGACAATTGAATGAACTTCGGATCCTCCTAATAAAGCATTTCACCCGATAAATGACCTCATACTTTAGGGGGCAACTGTTATAGACATTTTTGTGCCTCACAGCATGGAGCATGAAATGTCAATAATCTGAGGGATCCAAAGTCCTCAAACATGTTGTTCTTACCCTTAGAAGAATAGGGTCAGCAAACCACAACTCTGCAAATCAGTCTTCCACTGAAAAAACACTCAAAACAGGTCAATTTTGGATCAAAGCAGCTGCTCCAAAGGGTACCTGCGTTTCATAGCAGGTGCAACAAAGGCTACCTGCGTTGCAAAGCAGGTAGGACAAAGGCTACCTGCGTTGGGCGTAACTGGACATGTGGAGGAATCTTTTTCTCAAAGTGCCAGTGCCCAGGAAGCTTCCAGAAAGGCATGTGATCAAAAGATTCACCTAATAATGAGTTAAGAGCTTCTAGAACTCCAAGTGGAAGGTAGAAACTCCAAGTGAAGGACTGAAGAACAACTGGAGTTGAAGAGCACAGCAAGTCACACATCAACATGACTTGCCTTCACTCCAAAACTCTATATAAGGATCTCATCCCATGGGATCTAAAGGCCGGAATTTAGCGCAAAGAATTGCTGTTGGTTTACAGTTGTGAGCATTGGGTGATTGCTTGAGGGAGGTGAAGAAGAGATTTCTCTCCGTCGGGAAGGTGATGCTGGATTGGACCTCGCATGGTTGTATCACCGCCTGAACCTTACTTCCATATATTAATAAATCATTTGAGGTTCTTCTATTCGCATGTGTTTCAATGATGAATTGTCTTACTTGCGTCTTTGATTTATGCTAATCCTTGAATCATTTATACATGCATGCCTCTTGTAGTTTCCTTTTCTTGTCTTATTTGCAGGATCTCGTCTAGCTGGGCCCGTGAAAAGACTTGGAGCTGGGAGCGAGCGGCAAACAAAGGAGATAGGATCAACCATTTGCGCAAGACATCGGTAAGTGGATCTATCCCTTTTATCTCTTGCATGTTATAAAGAAGAAACTTTAGATAGCTTTGCTTTCAGTTGTTGCTAAGGAACTGTCACCCTTAGAGTGGGTTAGGGTCATTCCGAGTTGGATACTTTCCCCCACAACACTTGCCCGTTTGGAATAGCGGGTCCGACTGGGGATAACGGGACCAGCTTCCCGATGCAAGGGGTGTGTGTGTGTGTGTAAGTTTTGATTTATGCTGTTTTTAGAGAAATTTTGAGAACTAACTTTAATCTAACTCGTCATCTGGCTATAAGCTGCTAAAATCAGAATAAAAAATAACATATACAACCTACGCTAACCCGGGATATATCCTTTCCATCATGCGATCTAAAAAGATTTCATATAATAACTGGTAATGAAGATTATTCAGCTACTATAAGAATATAAACCATTTGAGATGAACCATTCTGCATAAGCAGTTAAACAGGACCATTATGGAATGCGTATCACATGATAAATCATTCATATTTCAAACATAAACAGATGATTCCACCATACAAAAGTGCCAAATGGTAACCATAAATCTATACATTAACATACAAATAACATCAGCTGCATATCACTTTAAGCAAATCAGCAGAAATTCGTCAAGAGATAAAAGTACCATTTATGACTAATTTCTACTCACAAACTTCAAGCAATAATGATCTACTTCTACTTACTTTGAACACCTACTAAGAGTACAGAAATGCAACATCAGTAGCAGACATTAAAATGTAAATATAAATAAATCCGATCCTTCCATTCATCAAACCCTCCTCTGAGGTGCAGAAGTGCATGTTCTGAGGACAAGTTTTTGACAAATTTCTGGACCCTTCTCCAATGCAATGAGAAGGGTTGAAATACTACTACCTAATCTTAATAATAGTATGTTTACAAAATTGAGGATACGGTTCTCAAATGACCACCCTTTTTCTAATTTAGTTAAAAAGGAAAAAACAACTTTCTAAATGGAACTACTTCTGAATTTGGTCCCTGAAGTTGCAGCTGTCAAGCATAGGTTTGAGAAGAGTAAGCTGGCTGATTTCTGTGCTTAGCTGGGCTGCGAAAACGGAATCCATAAGAGTTGGCGCTACCTTCTCGGCTGCGTTCATGATGCATCTTACTGTCATGCATTGGCTGTGTGGCTTAACTAAGTAAGTCCAATAACTTTCCCAATTTAGTCTAGCCAATGCCTGGATTGTTTTCCCGTTTGCCTGCGTTCTCTGTCTCCATTCTGCCTCCAGTTGCGACGCGATTGGTAGGTACCCCGGAGTGGACTCTGAAATCAAATTGGCCCTGTGTAAATTTTCATTTACACAGTCGATAAGTATGCTCGCCTGTGTCGCCGCTGTCTCTGCTGCTTGCTCCGCCTGTGTGATTTGTTCGTCCCATTTGTTAAAGAGCAGCTCCTTATGATTTTCATTAATCTTGGGTGCTCCTGCTCTTTTCCCTTCCTCGTCATTTTGCCAAGTTAGATATTCTGTTACTCTTTTGTTGGCTTGGTCATAGTCGTTCCGCAATTCGACCACCTGGCTGGTGATTTTGTCGCTTATTTCACAAAAATGCCTCCATTGTGATATTCTACGTATCATATCTTCCTGTTGCTGTGACAGTTGGTCGTTCAAGCCGATGGACTCTGAAATGAACTCTGACAGCCTAGGTTCATCTTTATGCATTTCTTGCACCGTCTGCAGCTGCTTTTCTTTTTCTTCAAGACTTCTTTGGTACCTCACCTGCATCTGGCGAAAGTCTTCTTGTAGCTTTTTGAGTTGTCTGGAGGCTTCAGTGTTCGCATTGGCTTGCTACAACTATTGTTGTAGTAGTTGTATTTGATTTTCATGTTCTTTCAGGAGTTGTTGGACTTCAGAGGCCTTGTCGATAGTTGCAGAAGCATATGCTCCTGCAATCTGAGACAATTTCATGAGATTCTCGGTTGGATTGTTATTCGGGTCTTTCCACAAGACATCTAGGTGTTCAGCATCTTGAGACAGTGCATTCTCAAGTTTTCTCATCTTTCTTTGTCTTCTTACAACTGCTTTGTGCTGGGGGCTGTAGAATACATCCAGTGGAGGAATTTCTTCTACGCTGAGTAGAAGTTCTGAGGATGGAGCGATAGGGAGATGCTCCGTTTCTGCGGCACTACTGACTATGGTCGCGACGACCTCTTGCACCACCTGTGTATTGCTCACAGGTGTCTTTGGGGCTTGGCCTTCAAGATTAATTAATTCATTGAAGGTGTCCCATTCTTTATCCAACTCTACTGTGACAAGAGGTGTTTCGACGACAGGAGGGGGAACCTCTCTTGGTGGCGAGGCGATAACTTGCTGCTGAGCCATCGTACTTGACTGAGCCGTGTCTTTGATTGTTTCTTCGTTCTTCTCTTCTTTGTGCACAGACTCCTCAGGATTTTTGGATATTTCTTTTATGGCGCTGGAATTAGATCTGGAAGCACTGGAGTGTTCACCGAGGTTGATGCTCAGAGTCGGTTCTCTGGTAGCTAGTCGCAGTCTTTCCAGTGGAATGCTAGCCAGTCTTTTTTCTCTATACAACGTGAATTTCCGGAGGTCGTCTGGGGACAACCTCGACTGAGCTTCTTGCAAAACTTCTTTGAGAGAGTTCTTGCTCTGAAAGAGATCATCAAACGGATCTTTCCTCCCAGAGAACACACTTATCTTGACGTTGGTTGTAAATTCCTGGGCCACTTTATTTGGGTCAAATGGTCTTGGTGAGAACTTAAATAGTTGGAGACACGTCACATTCTCCACCTCGCCAAAAGCGTGTCCTACATCGAACAAAGAGAAGGCCCCACACGTGACGGGGAATTGAGGCCAAATGGCCTTCTTTTTGTTCTTTAGGTCCTTAGTTAAACCACCTTCAGAACAAGTCTGATAAGCAATCTCTCGGGCCAAAAGTTTATCTGGGATATACAAGGGTAGGACATGCGGAGGTGCAGTGCTTCCAAAAACTCGAATGTAGGTAAACCATTCTTCTCCAAACCATCTTGCTATGGGGATGATATCGTTTTGTGCCTCGGGAGAGCACCTTGGGGGGTCCTTATCATATATCATTCTATGCATGGGCAGTATGAGCCCATGGCAAATCTGGTAAAAATTGGGGCAAACTGGGAATCCCACAAGACTTTATGATAGACATGAATGGGAAATGGGTCCTGGGTAGTCCATTGCCAGCCCATAGTAGGGAATTTCGATACAAGACAGACAGAGTCCATTATATAGGCAGACAAATAAAAAGGAGGATAGACCCTTTGGGAGAAGGATCTCTTAGAACGGTGGTGGAGAACCGCCGTGTATAGAGTGTCAGAAAGGATTTTGGCCCAATCCACTATCTCAGAGTTAGGCGCGGCATCAATTAACGGTAGCCATTCAAATGAAAATTTATTGATATTGGGCTTACCAAATAGCCTACAGAGCATGGCTGCGGCAAAACAATACGGAGAAGTAAGAGAACCAGTGCTATACATACCATTCTTATCCTTTTTTAATGGCTCATCTCTTCTTGACCATTCCTTAGTGGTGTCTGATAGGTACGGATTTTCTGCTACGAACTTCCTAACAAACTCTGCATTGTAGGTCGCTTGTGGTTCAGGAAGATGATACATGAGCTTCAGGTCTTGAGCCGCAAATGATCCCATGAGCCCATGTCCCTGGACTTTGAACTGCCTATGATGTAACTCCGCATCATCTAAAATCCACTTGATCATGTCTGTATATGGTAGGATCTTCGGCCTTGCCACTATTCTGTGGAGGGAAGAGCACGCTAGGTCTTCCAGGGATGCCTCTGAAGGACGTGATGCACCTGCAACGGCAGCAGTTACCTTGATTATTCTAGGGTTCTCTTCTTCTAACAGCCTATACATGCCTTCCCATGTTGAAATGCCTGCATCTTTATTGCATGCAGTATCTGTGTAGAGGGGTGCCATCTCCTTGGTCTTTTCTCTTGTCTCTGAGCTCTGAGCTTTGTTCTTCTTCCCCATCTCGCTTAGCGTTTCTGTTTGATTTTGCCTTCGCACTTTGCTCCTGCAGTTTATGAGTGAAATGGAAAGATTGATCAGAAAGGTGATGGGAGAGTTTTAAATGCAAGAGATAAATCAGATATGCCACCTTATGTGAAGCAAATCCGCATTAAGGCACGCGTCTTTATTCCACTTAATAACTGACAACCAAATTTATTACTATCATTAAAAGCGCATAATTTCCAAGTCAGTTTCTAGTAAGTGGATTTTCTTTGGGTGGCACGCCCGAAGGAGTCGTACTAAGGTGCTTTTATGACTCGCCAACGTAACATTGCATGCCGCGCGATCGCAAGTGTTAGTGATCGCAACATCGCAGATCGCAATAATTCAATGTTTGCCAACGTACCCTGCCTCATTTCTGCGATATGCGATCGCGCGATCGCAACATCGCAGATCGGCGGACTTGTAAGCTTTTGTTCATGGATGCTAGCATATTGCGATGCGATGTGCATATTGGCCTTTAGAGGGGAAACGAAGGTGTTTCTTATCTTTTTTGTGATGCAACCTTAAAGATTTGCTTTTATGAACACAGGTTTAGGCTTAAGTCATCCAAGAAACCTTTCCTAAGCTTATGCTTGTAATTTCAAAAGAAAACTTTGTTTTTTTCGAAAATTAACTAAGGGTCCCCATTCATTCTAGCATCGTGGCCGATACTAGTTTGAACGAGGGGGGTTGTTGCTGGCCACAACAATTGGCGATTCACTTGGGAGAACCAGTTATCTCTGCTCTTTTTTCTATTGACGTTTCCAGACTTTTAAAAATTTTCTCAGGGAATTCGAACTTTATTATAAAAAGATAAAAACAAACAAAACTTCAAAGCGTCAATGATGTTTTGTTTCAGCCCCATTCTATTCCAATTACTTGCATTCCCAGGTTGTTTTCGAGTTTAGATCAGTTATTACTTGGTCTTGTAAAACATAAAAATAAAGTGTTCTCTATGTATCAACCCCTTTTTAAGAATGCCCCTTTGTCGCAGGTAGAGCCACTGCTGCCAGCAGGCGTCCATAGCCTCGACAGGGTTACCTATTATCCAGGAATGATCCTTTATCCTGCCTCAGTTTTTTCTTACAACTTTTTCAGAAGAATTAACCCTTTCTTGATGCTTTTTCTTTTTTATTCTCTAAAGAACAATGTCTTGGTTTGGTGGCCAAATTATGACACAGTCATTCACTTGATTTACACTTTTGCTGAACAAGTTGGCTCGTGATGAGACCCCTTTTCTTTTGATCGCAACAATCTTGAGTCGTTGCCCTGTTTTGGCAGACAGTTTTGGCAAAGTCATCAAGTTATAATATCTGTGATCATGATAAGTCGGCTCGTGATGAGACCTCTTATTCTTTGAGATATAGCATCTTTTTAGGTTATTCTCCTGAACGTTGCATTTTCCTTTAGCAGGGAGGAAGTCAAATTCTCTTTCCTTAAGAAAGTTCTGGATGACAATGATAGGGCTGCTTTTGATAATGGCTGTTTTCACAGAGAATCTTTATTCTAATATTGATACCTTTTGTTGTGCTGATCTAAAACGAATTCCTCACTGAGATAGCTTCCTTTAGAATTTTCTGGGGTTGAACTTATCATCATTTCTGGGTTAAAGATCTATCGATAATAAAGATTAAATTCCCAAAAGATTTGCCGTTTAAGAGAGTCAAAGTTCAAAATCTTTAACAGAGACACGGTTTCTTTAGCAAACGTTAAATATTGTTTAGCCAGAACGAACTTTTATTTGGGAGAGGCAACTGTTCTCTAAGGTCATGTAGAGAATATAACTAACTTTGCCTATCAATTATTGGAAGCAAAATTAATAACCTAGCTAAATTACTCCTACTCCTATTCTAATTATATACAGGAAATAACTAAGTAAAATGATATTTCCAATGGAACCAACGATTCATTATTATCCCTAGCCGTATGAATTTCCCAAGCATTGGTAAAAAGAATCGAATTTCTCTTGGATTGAATTTGTTGGCTAGGGAACAAGAACCTATAAACTCAATTGGAATTCTGCCTGGTTTTATTTTCTCATGATAGGTTCCTTCCAACTGAGTACCTATTGGATCATAGAAATTGAGATGGATTTCTTTTGTAGATCGGCGATCTTTCAATAGGAGGGATAACAAGCCAAATTGTGAAATGGGTTTCTTAATCTCGATGGCTTGTAACCCGTAGTTTGTTGACGTTAATTTTTCAGCAATTTCGTTTGAAATGAAAGTGTTTATATATAAATCGTTGAAGTCTAATCTATCAAAAATTTGAAAATTTAAACAGAAATTTGATTTTGTACAAGTTGAACGCGAGTGAGAAAGAAATGATTGGGTATGTATACACATAGTGGTGTCGCACGTCTGGGAGTTATTTGTAACTTTTTTCTTTTCACAAGAACTGGCCAAGTTTTGTGAATCAGGAACTGAGTTATGATTGCGAACAGGGATGAAACTTTCCTCTTGATTTGAATCATAGATCGAAGTGTTGTCTTGGATAGTAAGATTATTCAAATGAGCTTTCACTTTGAGGTGAGGATCAGCTGGTATAATTCCTGATCTAAGATGTTTTTTATCATCTGACCCTAGTTGAGTTACTTGTGATAACTCAACATCATCAAGATTGGCAAAATGACTATCACAAAAGGCTTTACAGTGTCCCCTAGGTTCCTCTTTTTCGTTATATGTTTTCAGACGAGGGAGGTGAGGCAGCTCTTGTTTAATATGGATCAAAGGCTGTGTTAAAGTGGTCTCTTTATTTTGAAAACCCAATGAGGGTTCGATTGAATGACCCTCTGTGTCCGTTGAAATATGCTTAATATTATGAGGGGAAAAATCGTCATCACTAAAAATATTGGGGTAAAGAGAAAAATGTAAATCTGGAACAACGTATTTAACGGAATCAACTAAATCTCGTTCATCAGATTCACTATGAGCATCGGGTTTTAGATCATACCTTTTTGTGCCGATACTTTTCGAAAGAGAAACAGTAGGTGGATCTAACCTTGGCATCAGCATTTGTTGATTTGAAATGATATTGTCTGACTCGATGTCGTAGTCATCTTTTGGTGCTAAGGTATTTTCTCTTTCGGTATTTTCGCCTTTGTTTTCTGGTGTCAGAGCATGCAATACTCCTAAGCTGAATTCTGTTTGGTCAGGTACAGGAGGTAGGAAACACTCATCATAATCTGAAGATTCTTCATCTGTGAGCTCATCCTCGAGGTCATATTGTAGACACTTAAGATGAAATCGCATATTGAAATCCCTTACGGGTTCGTCTTCTTTCCACAGATAGTCGATTTCATCATATACCTGGTCGTATTCATAGCAATCAAATTCCAAGATGAAAATCTTAACGAATTGGTCCCAGCTGTGAACTGATGCAACTGGGAGGCTTCTGCACCATTTTCTAGCTTCCGCTGTGAGTGTAAGAGTAAAAATCCTGCACAAAACGCCTTCGTCAATTTTTTGAATATCAGAACTCAAAACTCTTTGAATGAATTGCAGGGCATGATGAAATGCAGAAGAATTATTCTTACCATTGAATTTTACCTGAGACAATAGCCTTACCACATCTGGTGGAGTGTTGGAAGAGGCAGGAACATGGATGCAACTCCAAATAGGAATTCTGTGAGTAGCCATCCCGTTTCAAGATTTACAATTAAAAACATTCCAATCGTACAATGTGTTCTGGCCCTCCTTCTAGTGCCAAATTATGTTGAGGGCCCCGAAATCGGGTCGACAACATGGGGGGTACCCGCCCGGTCCGGAAACTGGTTGGCAGCTGCTTGCCCGTTTGGAATAGCGGGTCCAACTGGGGATAACGGGACCAGCGTCCCGATGCAAGGGGTGTGTGTGTGTGTAAGTTTTGATTTATGCTGTTTTTAGAGAACTTTTGAGGACTAACTTTAATCTAACTCATCATCTGGCTATAAGCTACTAAAATCAGAATAAAAAATAGCATATACAACTTACGCTAACCCGGGATATATCCTTTCCATCATGCGATCTAAAAAGATTTCATATAATAACTGGTAATGAAGATTATTCAGCTACTATAAGAATATAAACCATTTGAGATGAACCATTCTGCATAAGAAGTTAAACAGGACCGTTATGGAATGCGTATCACATGATAAATCATTCATATGTCAAACATAAACAGATGATTCCACTGTACAAAAGTGCCAAATGGTAACCATAAATCTATACATTAACATACAAATAACATCAGCTGCATATCACTTTAAGCAAATCAGCAGGAATTCGTCAAGAGATAAAAGTACCATTTATGACTAATTTCTACTCACAAACTTCAAGCAATAATGATCTACTTCTACTTAATTTGAACGCCTACTAAGAGTACAAAAATGAAACATCAATAGCAGACATTAAAATGTAAATATAAATAAATCCGATCCTTCCATTCATCAAACCCTCCTCTGAGGTGCAGAAGTGCATGTTCTGAGGACAAGTTTTTGACAAATTTCTGGACCCTTCTCCAATGCAATGAGAAGGGTTGAAATACTACTACCTAATCTTAATAATAGTATGTTTACAAAATTGAGGATACGGTTCTCAAATGACCGTCCTTTTTCTAATTTAGTTAAAAAGGAAAAAACAACTTTCTAAATGAAACTACTTCTGAATTTGGTCCCTGAAGTTGCAGTTGTCAAGCATAGGTTTGAGAAGAGTAAGCTGGCTGATTTCTGTGCTTAGCTGGGCTGCGAAAATAGCATCCATAAGAGCTGGCGCTACCTTCTCGGCTGCGTTCATGATGCATCTTATTGTCATGCATTGGCTGTGTGGCTTAACTAAGTAAGTCCAATAACTTTCCCAATTTAGTCTAGCCAATGCCTGGATTGTTTTCCCGTTTGCCTGCGTTCTCTGTCTCCATTCTGCCTCCAGTTGCGACGCGATTGGTAGGTACCCCGGAGTGGACTCTGAAATCAAATTGGCCCTGTGTAAATTTTCATTTACACAGTCGATAAGTATGCTCACCTGTGTCGTCGTTGTCTCTGCTGCTTGCTTCACCTGTGTGATTTGTTCGTCCCATTTGTTAAAGAGCAGCTCCTTATGATTTTCATTAATCTTGGGTGCTCCTGCTCTTTTCCCTTCCTCGTCATTTTGCCAAGTTAGATATTCTGTTACTCTTTTGTTGGCCTGGTCATAGTCGTTCTGCAATTCCACCACCTGGCTGGTGATTTTGTCGCTTATTTCACAAAAATGCCTCCATTGTGATATTCTACATACCATATCTTCCTGTTGCTGTGACAGTTGGTCGTTCAAGCCGATGGACTCTGAAATGAACTCTGATAGCTTAGGTTCATCTTTATGCATTTCTTGCACCGTCTGCAGCTGCTTTTCTTTTTCTTCAAGACTTCTTTGATAGCTCACCTGCATCTGGCAAAAGTCTTCTTGTAGCTTTTTGAGTTGTCTGGAGGCTTCAGTGTTCGCATTGGCTTGCTGCAACTGTTGTTGTAGCAGTTGTATTTGATTTTCATGTTCTTTCAGGAGTTGTTGGACTTCAGAGGCCTTGTCGATAGTTGCAGAATCATATGCTCATGCAATCTGAGACAATTTCGTGAGATTCTCGGTTGGATTGTTATTCGGGTCTTTCCACAAGACATCTAGGTGTTCAACATCTTGAGACAGTGCATTCTCAAGTTTTCTCTTCTTTCTTTGTCTCCTTACAACTGCTTGTGCTGGGGGCTATAGAATACGTCCAGTGGAGGAATTTCTTCTACGTTGAGTAGAAGTTCTGAGGATGGAGCGATAGGGAGATGCTCCGTTTCTGCGGCACTACTGACTATGGTCACGACGACCTCTTGCACCACCTATGTATTGCTCACAGGTGTCTTTGGGGTTTGGCCTTCAAGATTAATTAATTCATTGAAGGTGTCCCATTCTTTATCCAACTCTACTGTGACAAGAGGTGTTTCGACGACAGGAGGGGGAACCTCTCTTGGTGGCGAGGCGATAACTTGTTGCTGAGCCATCGTACTTGACTGAGCCGTGTCTTTGATTGTTTCTTCGTTCTTCTCTTCTTTCTGCACAGACTCCTCAGGATTTTCGGATATTTCTTTTATGGCGCTGGAATTAGATCTGGAAGCGCTGGAGTGTTCACTGAGGCTGATGCTCGGAGTCAGTTCTCTGGTAGCTACTCGCAATCTTTCCAGTGGAATGCTAGCTAGCCTTTTTTCTCTATACAACGTGAATTTCCGGAGGTCGTCTGGGGACAACCTCGACTGAGCTTCTTGCAAAACTTCTTTGAGCAAGTTCTTGCTCTAAAAGAGATCATCAAACGGATCTTTCCTCCCAGAGAACACACTTATCTTGATGTTCGTTGTAAATTCCTGGGCCACTTTATTTGGTTTGAATGGTCTTGGTGAGAACTTAAATAGTTGGAGACATGTCACATTCTCCACCTCGCCAAAAGCGTGTCCCACATCGAACAAAGAGAAGGCCCCACACGTGACGGGGAATTGAGGCCAAATGGCCTTCTTTTTGTTCTTTAGGTCCTTAGTTAAACCGCCTTCAGAACAAGTCTGATAAGCAATCTCTCGAGCCAAACGTTTATCAGGGATATACAAGGGTAGGACATGCGGAGGTGCAGTGCTTCCAAAAACTCGAATGTAGGTAAACCATTCTTCTCCAAACCATCTTGCTATGGGGATGATATCGTTTTGTGCCTCGGGAGAGCACCTTGGGGGGTCCTTATCATATATCATTCTATGCATGGGCAGTATGAGCCCATGGAAAATCTGGTAAAAATGGGGGGCAAACTGGGAATCCCACAAGACTTTATGATAGACATGAATGGGCAATGGGTCCTGGGTAGTCCATTGCCAGCCCATAGTAGGGAATTTCGATACAAGACAGACAGAGTCCATTATATAGGCAGACAAATAAAAAGGAGGATAGACCCTTTGGGAGAAGTATCTCTTAGAACGGTAGTGGAGAACCACGTGTATAGAGTGTCAGAAAGGATTTTGGCTCGCGGCATCAATGAACGGTAGCCATTCAGATGAAAATTTATTGATATCGGGCTTACCAAATAGCCTACAGAGCATGGCTGCGGCAAAACAATACGGAGAAGTAAGAGAACTAGTGTTATACATACCGTTCTTATCCTTTTTTAATGGCTCATCTCTTCTTGACCATTCCTTAGTGGTGTCTGATAGGTCCGGATTTTCTGCTACGAACTTCCTAACAAACTCTGCATTGTAGGTCGCTTGTGGTTCAGGAAGATGATACATGAGCTTCAGGTCTTGAGCCACAAATGATCCCACGAGCCCATGTCCCTGGACTTTGAACTGCCTATGATGTAACTCTACATCATCTAAAATCCACTTGATCATGTCTATATATGGTAGGATCTTCGGCCTTGCCGCTATTCTGTGGAGGAAAGAGCACGCTAGGTCTTCCAGGGATGCCTCTGAAGGACGTGATGCACCTGCGACGGCAGCAGTTACCTTGATTATTCTAGGGTTCTCTTCTTCTAACAGCCTATACATGCCTTCCCATGTTGAAATGCCTGCATCTTTATTCCATGCAGTATCTGTGTAGAGGGGTGCCATCTCCTTGGTCTTTTCTCTTGTCTCTGAGCTCTGAGCTTTGTTCTTCTTCCCCATCTCACTTAGCGTTTCTGTTTGATTTTGCCTTCGCACTTTGCTCCTGCAGTTTATGAGTGAAATGGAAAGATTGATCAGAAAGGTGATGGGAGAGTTTTAAATGCAAGAGATAAATCAGATACGCCACCTTACGTGAAGCAAATCCGCATTAAGGCACGCGTCTTTATTCCACTTAATAACAGACAACCAAATTTATTACTATCATTAAAAGCGCATAATTTCCAAGTTAGGTTATAGTAAGTGGATTTTCTTTGGGTGGCGCGCCCGAAGGAGTCGTACTAAGGTGCTTTTATGACTCGCCAACGTACCTTTGCATGCCGCGCGATCGCAAGTGTTAGTGATCGCAACATCGCAGATCGCAATAATTCAATGTTTTCCAACGTACCCTGCCTCATTTCTGCGATCGCGCGATCGCAACATCGCAGATCGGCGGACTTGTAAGCTTTTGTTCATGGATGCTAACGTATTGCGATGCGATGTTGTCTACTAACACCGAGGCGATGTGCATATTGGCCTTTAGAGGGGAAACGAAGGCGTTTCTTATCTTTTTGTGATGCAACCTTAAAGATTTGCTTTTATGAACACAGGTTTAGGCTTAAGTCGTCCAAGAAACCTTTCCTAAGCTTATGCTTGTAATTTCAAAAGAAAACTTTGTTTTTTTCGAAAATTAACTAAGGGTCCCCATTCATTCTAGCATCGTGGCCGATACTAGTTTGAACGAGGGGGGTTGTTGCTGTCCACAACAAGTTCCGGCCCAAACATTGCTATGAGTCTTATAGCTTTTTGGAAAAAGAAGAAAGTCTGCCATTCCTATAAAGTTTAACCCTCCATCTCACTGAAACTGATCCAATTTGAATTAGAACTTGTATTCTAGACAGTAATAATTTTTTTCAACCTTCTTTCCTTCATGTTTTTACTCCTGCTAATTTTGAAATATTGGTTTTAGTTGCTTTTTTGGTGTCAAAATTGAAATTAACCGAGCCACTACACTATATGTAGGTACAGAGCCTAGTAGTGTAGCTGCATCAAGCTAAGAATCAACAGGATAACCTGCTGGTAATTGGGAGTGAAACACTGTACAACTGCTATTTGAATCTCTGCAAATGTAATTGATATTTGTCTAATGTCTCACAGAAGCAATCGATCCGTAACGACTTCTACCATCTTGTGGCAGATTGTTGTTGTTGCACTTTTTGGGTAAGTAGGGAGTGAAGCCCTCTACAACTGCTGTTTGAATTTCTGCAAATGTAATTCATATTTTTCTAATGTCTCACAGAAAAAAACGACCAGTAATGACTTCTACCATCTTCTGCCAGATTTTTGTTCTTGAACTTTGTGCGTATCTTCTGCTATATTGTTGTTTTTGCACTTTGTGGGTAAGTGGGGATTGAAGCCCTCTACAACTACTGTTTGAATTTCTGCAATGTAATTCATATTTTTCTAATATCTCACAGAAACGAAATGAACGACCGTAATGACTTCTACCATCTTCTGACAGGTTGTTGTTCTTGCACTTTGTGGGTATCTTATGCCAGATCATTGTTCTTGCACTTTGTGGGTAAGTGGGGAGTGAAGGCCTCTACAACTGTTGTTTAAATTTTTGCAAAATGTAATTCATGTGTTTCTAATGTCTCACAATGTCTCACAGAAACAAACAACTCGTAATGACTTCTACATTTCGTGGCAGATTGTTGTTCTTGCACTTCTTGTGTATCTTCCGGCAGATTTTTGTTCTTGCAGAATGTTGCTTGATCATCTCACTAATCTTGGAATACCCATTGCCTTAAATATAAATGCAGGACAACTCTGTTTTAGAAATTCGACTTTGCAAGCCTCGTATATTCTTCCTCGACATTGACATTATTTACTTGTGCAGTCACAGTTCTCAATTTGTAATGGCCACAACATTCAGGTACTCATGCTTTTATATATAGATATAAATCAATTTTTATATTGCTAAAAGAGTTAGTCACAATAGATATAAATCGATTTTTATATTGCTAAAATAATTACTCACACTAGTTGTACCATCTTCTGGCAGATTTTTTGCTTGCACTTCGTTCTCTAACCTTTCCACTTTGTGTCAGCAATTAAACAAGAAAATCATGACCCAACATTGCGTTTAGGCTTATGTTTCTGAGTCTAAAAGATACCCGTGAGCAGCCCATAGCTTCTTCGGTAAAAGCAGGTTGTTATGGGAACAGGTTTAATATCTACCCGTGGGCAGTAGGTAAAATAGCAGATGGTGAAACTTTGGTAAGTCGTGAACAGGTTTATTCGATAACTGAGTCCATTTGGGAAGTAAATAGGCTTGAGGGGTGCACTGACTACTGCTCACCCTCATGCAGCTTGAAGATGGGGACATCATCTGTTTTCAGAGATTTCTAGCTACATCAAGGTCTGCAAATTTCAAATTTCAAGCTTGAAATCACTGAATCCAGTGACTAATTTAGCCCCAGCCTTTCTGTAGTGTTCACCCTCAGGTAGATATCCTATCTTCAACAAATTTGGTTGGTTAAAATGTTGTTCCTATGGGCACAAGGGCCAAAATTATATTGTCAAGCACAAGCCAATGTGATAGCACATGTTAGTGTTCTTACTAACGCTTATGTGAAGCACATATCAATCTGTCTCTTAGCTTGCCACTACTCAGAGAGCAGTTGCAAAAATACATGGGGCAGCTATGATTGTAGCTGCAAAGGTGACCTTCTGTATACAAGCCAATGTGATAGCACATGTTAGTGCTCTTACTGACGCTTATGTGAAGCACATATCAATCTGTCTCTTAGCTTGCCACTACTCAGAGAGCAGTTGCAAAAATACATGGGGCAGCTACGATTGTAGCTGCAAAGGTGACCTTCTGTATATTAGAAACCATGCTACCTGCATAAGTAAGTAGTTCAGTCATCTGCATTAGAGTCTTATACATGGAGGCACAATAAAATAGAATATATCTAGTATTACGTAGTGTGCTTTATAAGAAAGGGCTTTAGTTACACCTGTTGTCTTAACATGTATTTCATACACTCATTACTTGTCCTGTCTAGCTAATTGTTTATTAGCATAGCTTCGACCCAATCTACCACCAAGATTTCATTTGAGATCTGCCCCTGATGTCAGATACATCACCTAATTTCGCATTTAATTCTGCCGTCACATACATCATTTCATATGCCATCTGCCTCCCATGTCAGATAGATCACTTAATTGCACCGATTACTCACTTAACGTAAGCTTTTCGTTTTATGCCGATCATTAAATACTGGCCTGCTCCAATAAATGCTCCTCATATTGGATTATATCCCCTCCAATCTGATATTCAAGTATTTCAGCTCCATTCCAAATCAATCCGTATATGTACTTACTTCTGCACGTGTCATGAATCTATCCCGCATTCAACTCTCGCGATCTACCATGCCTTTCCTTATTTGGTTGTACAGTAAAATATTCTCAAAAACCCAGTTCCATTCACACTTAAAACCAGCTTGCAAACACGTTGAACTCTTTTATAAATTGGCAAAAGCAATGCCTAATTTATCGCTTACAAAACAAAACCACCTTCTACACCTAGATATTGACATACATCTCCCCGCTTCACATAACATGGAATCCATTAGCATAAGCCAACTTACTCAACTCGCGACATTGTTTCTCTTAGCACTTGTTCTCATGGCTCTTCTGATTATTGACATCGTAAAAGTCGAAACACAAAGAAAAAAGAAACCAAGAAAACAATAGCATCTCGAACAAAGAGCATATGGATCTACAACAAGTACTTGGCATGATTATGGAGTATATTTGAGTTACAGCTCACATATTTGTGGAGAGATAGTCAAAATTCTGAATCTCAGGCCTATTTTTGCATTATTTTACGCGTTGTCTTAATTCCCTGCTTCCTTCTCTGTTACAGGTCTATGACGGATGCTTCAAATATGCATTTGGATCTGCCATGGTGGTGCAACTCTCATTTTTTATGCTTCTATCGTCTCTGCTGGGATGTCGATGATTATAAAACTAGAATATCAAGCTGACAAAGGAGAGGCACTGCAGACAAAGCTTGAGAGTAAAAATGTCACATAGGATGACACAGTTAAAGATGATTTTAAGATCATTGAATCTAAAGAATCTAAACTGAGGACTGATAAATGTATCATTGATGCCAGTTTTGTTTGGCAGCAGTTGCAGTTATCAATTGTTTCAGACAGTTTTGTATATATATGAAAACTTTTTGAAAAGAGTATCAGCTTGCTTGATAGGTCTAATGTCTTAATTGTTAGCATTCGTGCTTGTCTTGTATTATTCACATGTTACAGTCTGTCATAAGAAATGCTTATTTTCAAGGTCAAATGTAAGCTTCAAGGCAGTTTTCATGTTACTGGTGTCTTGAATTGATGATATGCTAGCATTAAGCATCGATTACGCTTTATGTAAACACAAATTCTTTGCCCCAATATAGTCATCAGTTGTGTGGTGTACCATTTATGCCTACCTACCTGAAGCATGGACTACAGGGGTACTTCTTAAATTTTCCATGGTCTCGTGCATTCCTTTCATTAGTTTGATCATGCAATAATGGGCATTTGGAGAAGTTACAAGGTAGCTATTACTCCATTTTGGCTTTCATGCAATATTAAACAAATGTCAGAAATGAGGTTTTCAAATGTGATTAACTACCAGGCATCACACTCTTATGGTGTTAAGATTAGACTAAATTTGCTTCAAGCTCGACAGTTGGCTAGCTTCCATTCTTCTATTCCTGCTTAAGTGTGCATTGACTGTGGATTTCAAATTCATTCTTGTGCAGTTTGTTGTCTTTTGCTTCAGTCAGTTTATCCTTTTAGTCTATGGTTTATACTTTACTGTATATATGTATGGCAACCAAGAAACAGAATGGGACTGAACTCTGAGAATGAGAGGCAACACAAACATTTCATCATGCATCCGAGAATGAACTCAAATACGGTCCTGGAACAGCCCAGTGTTGCAACTTATGACTGGCACCTACACAAGTTGCGACTTTCATTAAATGCTAATATATAGCTGTCTCTGCTAATGGTTATTTAGTAACTACATGTCTGCTTGTGAGTAATCTTTACTTCCTCGATTATAGATTTGCATGATATGGCCGTCACTTGGTGCTGCATGGCCTAGGAATCGTATAAACATTTGCAAATAGAGTTGAAACATTTTTTTTAGTTCTATCTAATGATGGAGGGTTGGGGATGTAGATTGGTGTACTGTTTGATCTGAATGACTATGTTGACTGCTTTTTATCAAATACTATATAGATTAACCGAGGGTTTGCTGATTGCTGGCTAGTTTTCTTGAGCTGGCACGGGAGCTAATACCAGCAATGGCAATTTAGTCTCTGAGCATGCATGCCCTGGTACCTGACTAACTATTTCCAAATATGGTCCTGTCATGTTCTGGTTCTCCATATAGCAAACTGTGTATAGGTCTTGAAAACTCAAATCCACGAGCCTACAACTAAGAAATCAGGGGTAAACCAAAAAAAAATGAAACTCAAATCAGGAGATTAAAACACATACAATAGAAGCAAAATAGAGCAAGGCTTTACATGATGAATCAGGGCATAACAAAACAAGATTTATCAAGATATGTCGGGATATGTGCCCTTACCAAATTTTCCATACAGGTAGATATTTTGATTTAAGGATCGAGCAAGCAGAGGGTCGATTGATATTCTGATCCATTCATGTTCAACTGCCATGGAATCCTCTAACTCACCTGATTCGGTAACTCCTCGTAAGCCTGCTTATTCAATTTACAAAACCTTCAATTATTAGACACGCTTGTTAAGGCATGTGATGCAACTTCTATTGGTTGTGGTGCAGTTCTGGAATCTGAACAGAGTACATTGTTCAATTTCCAAAATTTCGATGATTAGACCAACCTTATAACAATTGAACTCACCTCTGACCTTGAATTCATCCAGTCTTACAAGAATCTAGTATCCATCTAAACCAACCAAAAAACCACCTTTAGCTTGAGCATGTGGATGCTTAGGAACTACCAATCACACTCACCAGGAGCTTGAAACTGAGCATGAGCTAGTAGCCATCAAGAAGCCAACCAAACAACCAACCAGGCTTAGGATTATATTACCTTCGAGAACTAGAACTCCCCTTACAAGCACCCTTCAGACCAAGACAACGAACCTTGAGCTTCAGGATTTAGATGCTTTTGCAGTATGCCAACACCACACCATTGAGCATTATTAGTCTCCATGCGATATTACAATCACACCAACTTGAGCATTGATTCTTCTGGTTAGTCTATTTTCCATCCAAAGACACATGAGCTTCAGCATGAGGACACAGAATACTAGGAAGTATGCCCATACATCGTTAGCTTCATTCTGCAGTCTGCCCATCAAACAAACAAACTCACGAAGAGCTTGAGCTTGAGGAGACAGAAGCCTTGGAAGTATGCCAACACACCTTGGCTTAGTTAGTCTCATCAAATCATCAAACCATAGAACCATCTTAGGATTAGTCCCTGCTTACCAGACTTCATGAGAACCTGAACCTTGAGCTTGAAGATTACATTAGCTTTGGAAGTATGCCCACACATTCTGACATACTTAGTCTGGTTAGGATTCAGACCATTATTTCTAGTTGAGCCATCTAGTTTAGACATATTATCTCGAAGAAAAGCAACCTCATCTGAAGAAGCCATAGCTCCCACCCACCCTCATCAGACATAGTCACAGCGCCAACAGCACCAACTCCAGCAGACGTACGTCCATCACCAGCGGACACACATAAAAAGCATCAATGGGCAATCAGGCATGAATTGAAAGGCCCTCACGTCAGGCAGGGATGAAGACTTCAAATAAATAAGGCCTTTTTATACTACATAATCATAAGAATAATCAACTACTCAATCAACAGAATCCACTTATGCGTCATCAACAGCTTAATCTATTGCTGCTTGTTAAGGCATGTGATGCAACTTCTATTGGTTGTGGTGCAGTTCTGGAATCTGAATAGAGTACATTGTTCAGTTGCCGAAAGCATTCGGAGTATCTATCTACTTGTAAACAAGATCAAGGACCATATTATTCTAATGGTCAAGAGGATCACGAGGAAGCTGAAAATGGTGAAGAAGCTAATTCGCCAATTGAGCAAGTTGCCCTCACAGTACCCACAACCAATGATCGTTCTCTTCCAGTGTTTACATTCAGGGTGTGGGTGCTCGGATTGCTTTCATGCATTACTGTGTCGTTTCTCAACCAGTTCTTCTCATACAGAAGAGAAAAGCGAAGGTAGGAGCACCACGCCCATCGACATCATAGCTATCCATCGTTAACTAGTTTGCAAAAAGTTTTCACGTGTTCTATGCAAAAGTGCAGTTGCCTTTAAGTTTTGGAAAAGACCTAAAGTTCAACTTGATGCAGGGACTTGATGCAGGGACTTGCTGCCTCGTAGCTTCCCTTGTTATTTATTGTTTTCCATTGTATATACCATTTGAATTTTTTAAGAGAGTGGATAGACTGGTTGATGGTAGTGATTATCGTATTGATGAACTCGTAGTTGCATGACAACGCTGACATATTGTTGTTTTGATAAATATGTAGTCTTAGGCCAACGCCTTTGGTCACTTATCTGAAATATCAATTAATTGATATATATTAGTAATTTTAAAATAGTCGAGGGACAAGCCTGTGAATTGTCAGGCCAATGCCTTTGGTCACTTATCTGAAATTTCAATTAATTGATATATATTAGTAATTTAAAAATAACAAAGGGACAAGTCTGTGAATTGTTCCCAAATTGTGTGACCTTTTTGCCCTGATGTAATATCACTCTTAAGTTATCATTTTGGCAAAATTTAAATAAAGTTATCATTTTCGAAAAAATTAATTATTTTTTAAATATTTATTTGAAAATATTTTCTAGAGAATTATAATTTAAAAATATAATGGTTTTTTCAACATTATTAAATATTTTTATTACTTGTGTATCAACCCCACTCTACAGGATCAAAAGTATTTCTTTGTTTTAACTAGTTCAAAGAAGAAAATTAATATAGCGAAGATTAGAACGAACTTTCATGAGCTCCATAGTGAAGCAGGTCATTGGGCAATTCCCAAAACACCATGGATGGAAAGGTTCTACCATCTCTATGAGAATAAGAACATCTAGGATGAAAATCACTTCCTCTTAGAGTGCCCCGCGTACAACCACATTAAATCTCAGTTTCAAAATCTTTGTTGCAATACTGACCTTCCTAGCCTTTTACTTTGTCAAAATTACAGTGAGCTCGGGAGGCTTCTCTCCAAACTTTTTGAGTATAGGAATAAAATCTTAAATCAAGCTAAATAATTCGTTTCTTTAGGTCCGATAAACCAAAGTTTGATCTCAATGAACGTTAACCACCATCATCATCAATAAATAAAAAAATTTAATTATTCTTTAAATACATATATGAAAATATTTTCTAAATAATTATATTTAAAAAATATAATGGTTTTTTCAACCTTATTAAATATTTTTATTACTCTGACTTAGTTTTATTTTATTTTAAAATATTTTAGTGACTCTTTTCACGTAAACACCCATAACAAATGTAGTTGGTTTTCAGAGATCCACATGTAGTTGGTTGCATTACAATGTTGGATATTTTATTAACCATTTAAAATTTTATTATCGATTTCACAATTATATATTACATTGGAGATAATATTTGGTATATTATTTTAATTAATTTTATTACATTGGAGATAATATTTGGTATATTATTTTAATTAATTTTATTGTACTATCAATCTTATATTTTACTAATTTGTTTATAACCCATTCATTGGATCCAGCCAGCCAATCACACTAGAGTTGCTCATAATACCTTCTTTCAGCCCTAGCCCCGTCATTCTGAAGAACCTCCGCCACGGTAAAAGGGCCAATCTCGTAGGGAGAATGTAATGAAGATGATATTTTACTAATTTGTTTATTTTGTCCCCTCGATTGTATTGATAATTTTTCAAGGAAGAAAAAAGACAAAACATGATATCAATGATAAAGATTTTGGCGAAAATCACATGGAATCTCATTTGTCGACGCGTTTCGAACCAACCAGTGTGGTTCATCGTCAGGACAAGTTAACCACACTGGTTGGTTCGAAACGCGTCGACAAATGAGATTCCATGTGATTTTCGCCGAAATCTTTCTCTAAATTGATATGGATCACAGAAGCGTAAACTCGATTATGATATCAATAAATAGAAAATTCAATAATTAATTAATCATTTCACTTAAAAAAAATTAAAATCATACCATTTATCTATTATGTATAGGAATATTATTTATTTATATATATATATATAGATGAAAAAAATTAAAGTTTAATATTAATATTTTAATGAAATTATATGTTGAAATAAAAAACAATTTCATAATAATATTATCAAAATAAATACTTGCATAAATAAATTAAATCAATTTGAGCTTTAAGGGTTAGCTCACTCGGTCGAGTTTCCATTGCTAAGTACATTGCTAGTTGAGAGGTCACAGGGTCAAATCTCCTGGGTGCCCTTAGGGTTAGGCTCCACTTGTTTAGTTGGTGGGTAGATCCCTTCGAGTTGATCTTTTTCACCCATTGTCCGTGAACCACCCTTAAAAAAATTTAAATCAATTTGTAAACTTAAATTAATTACATAAATTAAAAATCCTGGACTTACATTCCACTGAAATATTTATTGAATTTTTTTTATTAATTTATGAAATAAAAAAGACATCACTTATTTTCATTTTTAAAAAACATTTTATTATAATATTCCAAGTTATTGACAAGTAAAAAACAATAATACGTTATACATGGTCATAATGACCCTATACCTTATCATTATAATATTTCATTTAATAGCTAAATTATATAACCTAATAACTAGGTGACATCTTGAAATTAATGTAGAGTTGTAAAGAAATTCAATTTTTCATGTAACCATTGGCATAACTTTGTCATCACTATGTGGTCTATTTGGGTTGTTCTTTAGGATTGAAGTCACATGTTCCTTAAAAAAAAATTGTATAAACAATATTAATATTGGTGTGGCATTAGAAATGATTGGATAAAAATGTCAAATCAAAACATATACTCAAATCTAAAAGGTGAGGATTAATAATAAGCATAGTTTAAATGTTTTACATTGTTAATTTTTTTGCTAGTATATTTTCTTAACTATTGCTTAAAATTTGACAAAAAAATTAGAAGGATAGTTAGAACCAGATATTTTTAGTGGTTGAGGTGGCATAATTTGAGTGTTTTAAAAGTTTTCTAGATTTTCAAATCAATTTATGCATAATCAATCTTTTGTCGACTATGGCTGAGCATGCGGGGAAGACTATGCATCATGTCTGTATAGAAGATGCTCAAGTCATTGCCAAAGTTGCGCAGTTTCACCATCGTAAATTTAGAGAGGCCCTGGAGATTGAGAAAAGGCCGAACAATCTTAATAGGGATGATGACTGGAAGATTAGCAGTTGCTGGGTCCCAGCGTTGTCTTCCTAGCCTCCACCCTTCCCTCTCTGTTCCTTCTTAGGGTTTCTGTCTTCTCTCTCCTCAAGTTCTGGTTTTGGCGGGTTGCCTTATTAATCTGGTGTGCTTGAGGTTTTAGTTTGGTAGTATTAACCTTATTCCTAGGGGTATTTTAAGTTAGATTAGATTGTTTCATTGTTTTTTACTTTTAACTGATTTCCTTATATTGAATTAATAAAGGCCTTCCTGTTCTAAGCCTTATAAGTGATAAGATTAATAACTAATAACATAATTAATTCTAATAAGAATTTTAGTAAATTATTAGTGATAAATTATTGAATATAATTAATGATAAGAGGTAATCCAATTTTACCTAAAGACCCTTAAGGTTAAATGATAAACAAGAAGTTATTAGAAAAGTATATGGTATACCAATAATATTAGGTTAATGAATATACTATTATTAATAAAATTATGGCATTTACCTTAAGTAAACTACATTCTAGGAATATTAATTTAACTAAAATACTATTTATTGTTTTTTATTATTAGAACTATAAATTATTAAGAAAATATAGATTAGTGGTTAGTACTTATTAATTTAATTTCGAATGGGCCTTTACAAATAAATTTTTTAAATTAAAATGATTTTCTGGTTTAAACTTTTACCTATTATAACTCGATTCTAAAAATAATAGTAATTTATTACCATTTATTTAGAGTTAGATAATTTGGGAATATTAATATAATTTATTAATGACCAGTATAGGTAGTTTACCATTATGAATTTACCATAATTTATTAACCATATATCTTTACCATTGGATCCTTAGGTATAAACAATTTTTAAATACACAATTACCATTGTAACTAAATTCTAAAGATTAATAGTATTTTAATACTATTTATTTGGAATTGATTAATTTAAGAATAATAATAAATATAGATTTTTAATAAATATAATGACCATTATATTTAAACATTATATTTATTATATTCAATTAACTAATAATAGTAGGTTTCGGTTAATGATAATTATTAGTTTGACTAAGTCAAAATTAGCCGTTGCAATATAACCGTTGGGATCTCTGCACACTCTATTTAATCAAGCTTATCCAGATCAGTCCTTCAACTTGTCCTGACGATGAACCACACTGGTTGGTTCGAAACGCGTCGACAAAAGATTGATTATGTGATTTTGCCGAAGATTTTCTAAACAATGTTATGGATCACAGAAGTCTAAATTCCTTAATCAATTTATGCATTTAAAAAATATAATTTAGAATGTTTAAACCTATCCTTAACGAAGTAATTTAGACAAAATATCCATCTTGTCATTGTACACAATAAATAATGTGAGATTCCTAAGATTCATAAACCATTGCATGAATATTACTTCGTAGTTGGCAAGTTTTATTAGAAGTCATGCTAGCCATGACAAAAAAATAGACATGTAATCTAGACCTTGATCTAAAAGAAAATTCTCTCATCTTAGATCAAAATCATTACACTAGGCTAGAGGAATTTTCAAATATGGCATATTTAGAAAAAAGATATGAAAGAGTAGATATGTGACCATTATGTGGCATTACTTATAGTGTCGTTATCTTCTAAACACCATCACACATCTCCAATGTTGTTATCCTCTAAATATCATGATCTAACCATTATACGATCCATAATAATTGACTTGAAATTTTCATTTTGAATTTTATAACTAGGTGTGCTTGCTATTTCTTCATAGGGGAAAAAACTTGTGGTATGGCTAGCATTATACTTCCAACTCCGTGGATTGAATATCCCATGGTTTGTTCTATTTCATGTAGAAGTTCCCAAAGTGGGCGCTTATCACTAACAACAAAAATTTGATATTCTCTATGACTCCAGAGTAATAATAAGATGAGGGAATATAACCATTCGACTATGAAGGAGGAAGGATGAAGAGGTTTGTTGTGACAAACAATCATTTTGATAGGTGAGTGGTGCCAAAAAGATAAACCATTACTTCATCTATCACAATTTTAGACAATAAGATAAACCATCTACTTGATTTCCCTCCATGAAAACTCAAGATGAAATATATTTCATCTGTAACAAAGTTATATAGATTATTAAGGTCAATGTCTTTGAATAGTAGTAACATGAAGTAATTGACTAATAGGATACTAATTTTAAAATAGTAGAGGGACAATTTTTCATATTGTCATCAAATTGTGTGATGCATTTGTTGTAATGTTACATTCGTGTACACAACATGAAGTAATTGACTAATAGGATACTAATTTTAAAATAGTAGAGGGACAATTTTGCATATTGTCATCAAATTGTGTGATGCATTTGTTGTAATGTTACATTTGTGTACACAATAGAAGAATTGGCTTAGTCACTTCTTATAAAATAATTTATTTTTCCCTTTGTAAGACTGAGCCTTGACATTTGTGATAAAAAAAGATTCTTTTTCCAATAATTATATTGGGAAAATGTAATGGTTTTCTCATCATTGATAAGTATCACAATATTTTTTTACTTCTCTTTTATGATTTTATTGAATCAAATATATTCTAGTGATGCTTTTAAGCAAACACCCCTTATATATACAATGAAAGCAACTTCCTAAGTTCTTCATTAACCACATAAGAATCTTGTTACATTAATATTTTGGATGTATATATTTTTAACTTATATATTAATTCTTTTTATCACTCTATGTTATTATTTAAAATAATAATAACAATTATTATTTTAGCCCACTGGGGAAGTTCATTTGGCAATCACCGTGTTATGACGTATTATGTAAACTATGATATTTAAAGTTCAAATCTTCGGGGGCATGCCTGCAAAGTTACCAATACAATTTATCAATGAAAGTGAAATTTTTGGAGTTCAAGGGGCTAATGTCATATTAATTTTATAAAATCATATTTCACCTATGAAATGTTAGTTTCATGTCTCTTATGAATGGAATCTAAGTTACCACAACAATATATTTCATAGCCACATTTATAAACAAACATAGAGGACTATTATAATTGAAATTTAATAAGGGAGAATGATAATAGTATAGGTATGTAATTGGTATCATTTTTCAACATTATTACAAATGTAGAAAGTAATTGAGTTTTCCCAACCATTTAGGAGAGCTATTTAAAAGACAGTTCTCCCACCTTATATCATAATCATTGCATTACACTAGAGGACTTTTCAAATGCAACAAATGTAGGAAACACGATATGAAAGAGTATATATGTGATTATGTCGGTTCAAAGTTATAGATCTAGAATAGATTTCATTGACATGAGTTGCATGGACATTGGAAGGTCTCCTGCCACAAACTATTGAAGGAATGCATACAAGGAGTTGAAAGTTGTAATTGTTCAATATTAGGCTAAACACAAAATGTTTCAATGTTAAAAAAAAGTAGTACTCCCCACATACATGAGGTCGAGAACTAAAGCATATGTTTCACTATATTTAGTGATCAACTATGAAGTTTAAATGTGAGACTGAAAACAATATGAATAAAAAAAATTATGTTATTCAAATATATATTATAAAAAGCATTCATATAAATGGTATTATTCCATAATGTTAAGCAATAAAAGACATAGATATAAGAAATGCTTCAATGACCCCACGATGAATTATGTTGCATAAACCTATTCTTACACATACTTATGACTAAACCATAAATAAACCTAGACACATATGTGCATATGTTGGTATATGATCTCTTTTTCTAAACACGGTGTTGGATGCTTTATTGTCCATAACTTGTAGATCATCTTACAACATTTTTAATCGACTTTTTAAAAACATTTTTTTTCCCGTAGAAAAAGTCGCAATTTCTATTAATCTAAGAAATTACATTTTGTAGATGCTATGCATATGCATACCGAGGCTATTTGCCTCTCGGTGAAAACCAAAATAGACTTGTCATTGTTCCAAGCCACTAGAAAAACCAGATATTCTAGGTTGTATTCTCTCCTCTCATCAAACTGTTGTCCACACAGGGAGTTTGGAGAGGTATAAGATCAAAAAAGATAAACAGCATAGAGTTTTCATTGTTCAAACATCATTGTGCAGCTGTAGCTTGCTGCCCAAAATTTTACAAAAAATAATAGTTTTGTTTTTATCACCATAGTCCATAACAGTCTTTTAACCAGAAAGTAGTAAAAGCATATAAACAAATTAACAGTAAGAGTATGCATATTGGGACCCCTTTCAAATGTGATCATCCCTTTGTGCCTGTTCAACAAAGGGTCTATGATAGTGCTGAAAGTAGGTACCATCCCGATCTTCTTGTATTAACCAGGTCTCTTCTTGCCTCTGCGCTGCTTGTTTGGATAGGTAGTCCGCCCGAGTGTTGCGCTCCCCGAGGAGAAGACCGCTCCCTTTGCTGCCTTTGAACGCGTCAGCGGGGGGGATGGAGGCCTGGGCGCTTTTGATGTCTGCTTCCTGCGGCGAGGGGCTTGTGGCGCTTCCACCGTATCCGAGTTGATGATGTTATCCGCTCTTGGAGCCACAGCAGCCGGAGGATCTGGCATTCCCTCAGAGGAGGGTAGCTCCTGACCTGGAGCAGTCTGCTGAGACTTTTGAAGGAGGGGGCAGTCCCTGAATAGGTGTCCCACCTGGTGGCACCTTCTGCATCTGTAGGGTATACCTTCATAGTCCAACTTCTGCTTCCTAGAAGTGGCTTTCCATTGAATAGTGATATGTTCAGGCACGCCCCCCCTGGTATCCATGTGAACAAGTATCCTTGCGAATGCCAAAGAGCCTGATGCAATATAGGACTTATCTGTTTCCATGAAGGTGCCAAGGGCATTCCCGATTCTTTTGAAAATATCTTCCGACCAGTACTGCGGAGGTAAGCCCGGGAGCCGAACCCAAACTGGTCCAATGCCTAAAAGCTCTGTCTCCGGGTCGAAGAGGGGCGTCCACCGTTTGAGGAGGACCGGGGCTTTTTCAAAATGCCAGAACGAGGAAAGAACCCAGCTCGTGTGGTCCGCTCTTGCAAAACGGAGTGCAAACCATCCTCGCACAAAAGTCTGGACCGATGGCATCTCCGCTAGATATGGTCCCCAAATCTCGGTCGCCCACTGTTTTAATTTTGCAGCCGATGCATGTCTGCCTCTAATCCGACCCACCAGGACACAGTCTGCTAGATCCATGACGTCGCCCCACTGAATATCTTCTTCCAGCCGAAGGAAAACGTCCTCCGCATTAGATTTGAAACAACGCTGCTTCTTGGTAGGGCGGGAGGACATACGGCCCAGATTTGCAGTGTCCTGAGAACCCACGGGGGGAGGGAAGGAAGGAGGGGGAGGGGGGATGGTCCCAAGAGAGGGGAAGGCTTCAGGGAGGGGAGGGATCGCGTGATAACTACCAGAGGGGGCAGAGGGACCCGATGGAGGGTTTGAGATAGAGATGGGAGGGTTTGCTGACGAGAGGGAGGGGAGCTCCAGAGAGGTAATCGGGGGAGGGGGTTGGGAGGGAATGACCGGAGCTTGTGGGGAAGCAGTAACCGGGGAAGATTGTAGACAATCCGCCAGAAACCCTAGTGAAGTAGGAGAGGGGACCGCAAATGAGTTCCAGGAGGAGGGTTCGCCTGGGTAAAGGGAGGTGGGGAGTGAAGGGTCGATGGTGGGCGACAGATGCTCCAAACTAGCAGATAAGTGCTCACTGTGTAAACCCCCTGAAGAGGCAAACGTGGAGTGCCAGATGGAGCTTTCCGCCAGCGGGGACTCCGAATAATCAACTTCCTCCGAATCCATGGTGACAGCTGCAGTTCCTTCCTCGGAAAACAGGTAACCGCTTGAGAGGGACAGCTTCGAAACCAGGTAACCGCAGGACGTCGGCATCGACAGCGGAGTAACCGTTTGGGATGATACTGTTGGAGGTCTAGCTGCAGGTCACGTTCTTCAGCATCTGTGAAAGCAACGCCTTTGAGCTGTCGGCAGGCGGAGCGGGGACTTGGAACCAAGACAAGGAGCGCAGTAAACCCTGGGGGGAGTAAAAAACCGAGGTGAAATGAGCGTGAACGCTGAGTGCAGTGGGGTAAAAAAGAAAAGTGTGAGTCACGGGGCGCGGGGGACCCGAGAGCAGACGCGCGAGCCAATAGCGAGAAAGGTGGAGGTACAGGGGTACAGGTGGGGGTTTACAGGGCCGTGGACCAGCCTGCAAACCCCATCAGAAGGGTTCATGGCCATTCATGCAGAGCAAACCCTAGTCGCCATTTTAAAAACATTTATTAGAGATGTGATTGATTTTTGATATTTCAAATTGAATGTCATATATTATCTACATATGATGTTAAAAATTTGCATCATCCAATCAATTTGTTCCAATTATTTCATTTAAAGGAAATCAACCCTTAGAAATAAAGAACTTGCATTGAAATGAAATTGAGATGTAAAATGAATACATTTGGCTTATAACATATATGATTTCCATAATGTAAGCAACGTGTGGGAACATTGAATGAGAAGAATGACCCTCTTTATTGTTTTGGATTAATTGTTGATAGTTTCTTTATCATTATTAATGAATAGAGAACAAGAACTAAAATTGTGTAATAATTTACCACTAGAAACCTCAAAATTTGATTCGATTAACCTTTTCATGAAGATTATGATGCCTGATTAACAAGTTTAAATAGCTTTTTAATTAAGTACTTGCTAACTTTCTTGGGTATGTTATTATCAAGATGCATAATTCCCTTTTCATTTGCAATAATTTAGTACTACTAGATCCAGGATTTAAGACATCTGTGGTATATATCTTTAGACTTAGTTATCGGAGAATCCACAATAAAAACCATTTTCCGTCAACGTTTCAAATCCCAATTGGGATCCATCATCAGGACTTTCTTGAATTCTGATAGTAGAAGAGCTTAATTGAGGGGCAGCTCTTCTTGCTATCTTCACTCTAAATTTTTCGAGTAAAATGATTTCACTCCATGTATCCCCTCCGTATAGGGAAACAATTTTGGATTTAAGACATCTGTGGTATATAAGGAGAAAACAATACCACAGATGTCTTAAATCCAGAATCGTTTCCCTATACGGAGGGGATACATGGAGTGAAATTATTTTACTCGAAAAATTTAGAGTGAAGATAGCAAGAAGAGTTGCAGACCTTCAATTAAGCTCTTCTACTATCAAAATTCAAGAAATTCCTGATGATGGATCCTTTCAAACGTTGACGAAAAATGGTTTTTACTACTAGATCCACTTATAATCTCACCATGTAATCCTTTTTCATGAATTTTTGTTTTAAATAAAATGACTCAACCGGGCGCAGGTGAGCGCACACGGCAGGCGCGCGGGTGAACGCACACGGCGGGCGCGTGGGCAGGCACGCGGGTGAACGCACACGGCGGGCGCACAAGCGGGTGGACGCACACGACAAAGCGAGGAACGAACGAGTTTGGAGCAACGAAAGATTTACGACACTTGGAATAAAATGCGATGAACGATGGCATTTATACGCACGGTTGGAGGTTTTCTATGGTGGGCAAGGCCGACTTAAAACAAACATTCAACGGGTGTGCAACCATGGATTTGGGGGTCGGCTGGGTGAGCCACCACCCATGATGGAACGCATATATATTACATGCGTTGGAGCTTCATTTGGATCATTCGAACAAGGACAAGCACTTCGCACAAGAGCTCAAGAAGACAAGTGCGCAGATTTAGAAGGACATGCGCATAGCTCATGTGCACTTCTTGAAGGCGTTCACTTGGTGACACTTGGAGTTGGTCGAAGGTTGGGCAAGGTGTGCCCGGGGTTGTCTAGAGTGCAGATTTGTGCCGGGATTGACGAGGGTGTCTTGGTGGCTCGGGTGAGCACCCGCCCATCGTGCAAGGTGTGCACAAAGGTTGTAAAGGCTGTTTTTCCTATGTTGTAAAAGAGACTAAGTATAGGCTTGGAGTTTGCCAAGCATACTTGTGATGATTGTATTATCAAAGAAAGATTGATTATTATATATTGTTGGGCAGACTCATTGTTCAGGGAGTTGCCCCTCCCTTTATACTGTGCAATTGTTGTTCTCTTTTATAATTGTTGTGGATAATGAATGAGTATGGGTGTTCATTAGTATAAAGGATAAACATAATATTACTTGGTTGCGAAACACAAACTAAGTAAGGAAAAGTGAATTAGGCGTAGTCCATGAACATTAGTATTGGTGAAAAGAAAGTGTTCGGTGGTGCCGCACCTCGCTATAAGCGGTTGGAAGACTACTGCAGGTGTAGGGGCATGACAGGTGGTATCAGAGCAGTTGATTCAGGGTATTAAAGGTTGAAGCTGCTACACAACTTCACCGAAGTGAAGTTGGTATCGGAGCTCGTGAACAGGTTCAGGTGTTGAAGCATTGAAGCTGATACACACCTTGACAGGTGAGCTTCGGTTTGAAGCTGATGAGCAGGGTTGCTCGTGACAGTGGAAAGGGTACTTGCAGGTGAAGGAAGTTGTTTCACATACAAGTGGAACAAGGGCTGGTTCAGGGTTGCGGGTGACTTGGTGAACATGGAGAAGGCTGAAAAAGCATAGACGGTAGATGAACCTACAATAGGTGAGTCTAGCCATAGTGCAGTTGAAGCTTTCCAGTACAAAGTGTTGGAACAAATGAGTCAATGGAGTTCTAATTGGGTTTCGATGAAAGCTGAGAACATGAAGATTCGGGAGAGCTGTTCGGAACTAAGGAGGGAACTTGAAGAACTCAAGAGCCAATGCGAAAGTACAACAGATGTTGAACTCAAGGAACTTGATGAGGAGATCCAACGGAGTGGTCTTGATCTTCAAGAGCTCTTTGATGAAAGAGCCCAGTTGAGGAAGGAAAGTGCCAGGGTGGAAGCCGAAATCAAGCAAGTTGAGGAAGAAATAAAGAAGAATCTTCTTGGTAAGAAGGTTGTTGTGATTGAGCAGGAAGATCTCGACTACATTGACAAGTTGGGAACTCACTACCGAGATCACCCAGAGGACATTCGGAAGTTTAGTTCTATGAACTTGGTCAGTGGAC
The DNA here is from genome assembly GCA_031772625.1 of Pinus tabuliformis. Taxonomy (NCBI): domain Eukaryota; kingdom Viridiplantae; phylum Streptophyta; class Pinopsida; order Pinales; family Pinaceae; genus Pinus; species Pinus tabuliformis. The sequence continues at coordinate 715,510,969 of CM062813.1, read as the reverse complement.
ACTTGGTTGGTGCACTTGAGCAGAATGCGATGGAGGGCAAGTTTGAAGGAAGTCAAGCTAGACCAGGATCAAGTTGCTTAGAAGAGCCAAGTAAGGAGGTGAAGTACCTTAGGAGGAATGTCAAGGTGGAGCATGAGCCAATTGACACTTCTGAGGCCGAATTCTTGAAAAAGGTTGATGATGTAAGGTGCAAGACAAAGCCAACAGAGGGAGGTGATTCCTTAAAGCTAAGTTTTGTGCAGGTAACCGTGAAGGGCAAGAGGTTTTCAGCTTTGGTAGATACGGGGGCTACTCATAGCTTCTTAAGCAGGAAGGCAGCAAAGTCTTTTGGGAAGAAAGAAAAGATGGAGAGGGAATGGAGTGCTTTCAAAGCAGTCAAATCTACCACTAGAGCTGTTGATGGTGTGTTGAAGGATACTCAAGTGAAAGTAGGATCGTGGTTTGGAAAGTTGGACTTGAGGGTTGTGGACATGGATGATCATTCTATGGTGTTGGGGTTGAACTTTTTGGAGCTTGCACAAGCCATACCAATGGTGGACTGGGACATTCTCTTGATCACAGCTGAAGGAAGAACCATGATGGTACCGATGAATAGGAGGAGTTGCTTGGGGTATAGACCAAGGATGACTTCTATGGTTTTGTATCCCAAAGATTCGAATGTGAAGCATGAGGATGTGGAGCAAAGAGGACTTGGGAGTGTGACTCAAACAACAAAGGAAAGGAAGTTGACTCACTTCGTTGCAAGGGCTAGAAAGAAGGGTGATGGAAGTGAGAAGACAACCTCACGGACATGGAGACACTTATTGGGAGCATATTCTATTAATGATCTTCACAATGTAGTTGCAAATGAAGGGAGTCCGAGTACTACTTCAGAGGCGGTGGTTGATGAGGATTATGGAGGTAGAGATCCTGATGGGATAGTGGACTTTTGTAGATATGCTATGGGCATATATGACTTTCAGTTGACAAAGGATAAGCTAGGAGAGCTTGGATGTACATGTGAGGAGATTGAGGCTGTGCATAGATACTTGAGGACACAACATCAATCTGACACATGGGTGGATGAGAGTCAGGGAGGAAAATTCATGGCCCTCCTTTCTCTATAGACAACCTTGGAGATGGGTTGGAGTGGAGGCCTTGGTAGGGAGGAACCACACCAACTTTGCAAGGGGCCTTGGAAGGAGGCTTCTTTATGACAAATGCAGACTTGGATACAGATGACCAAATGTTGGGATGGAGTCTACATGGGTTGGACATCATGGAAAACTAGATTCGGGGACATCAGGTTGGAGATATGGAGCATGACAGTTGTGCAGGGACATGAAGCAGGTGCATGTGTAAAGGTGTCATTCATGGATGAATGCCGAAGCAAGGATGTTGTGCAGGTGTTGTTGTGGAGATGTAGGAGCTAGTGGAGAGGTTGTACACTCTTGTGCAACAAGACCATGGCTTGAACATGTTGCAGATGAGATGGAGTTTCCATGGACCTGAGCATGGGATTGAGGTAGATTCTTGATGAGTCCGAGATGTAGCAGAAGTCAGGAAGACTTGTGGTGGCATAAGGATGTTGTTATATACATTTTTGTGCCTTGCATCACTGAGCATGAAATGTCAATAATCAAGGGATCCAAAGTCCCTAAACATGTTGTTCCTACCCCTAGAGGAACAAGGCCAGCAAACCACAACACTGAACAAAAGTTCTCCACCTGAAAACACTCAAAAACAATGCAATTCTGGATCATGTCAACTGCTCCACTGAGCATCTGCGCTAAATGTCAAGTGCTCCACTGTCTACCTGCGTTGAATGTCAACTGCAAAGAAGGCTACCTGCGTTGGGCGAGTTTGGACAAGTGGCACAGTCATTCCTCAAGGTGTCAATGCCCAGGAAGCTTCCAAAATGACACTTGGATCAGGGAATTCGACTGGTGATGAGTAAGAGGTTCCAAATCTCTAAGTGGAAGCGAGAACCTCCAAGTGGACTCAAGAACTGAAGTGGGAGAGGACACTAGTCAGCTTCATACCAGCATCAAGCTGACTCATCCTTTCTCCAAAACTCCTATATATAGATCTCTCTCATAAGGTCTAGAGAGGCTGGAATTTAGTATTTGCAAGGAAGTGTTGTTGGTTTGTGGCTAGAAACATTGGGTGTGTTATGATTTGAAAGGAGCTGAAGAAGGAAGTCCATTCTGCTGGGAAGGAGATGCTGGGTTGGAGCCCTATGGGTTGTATCTCTTCCTGAACACTGTTACTTTCAATAAAGCTATCTTGATTCTTTCCTATATGCTGGTGTATTTTGTGTAATTGCATTAGTATATTTGATTTACTTCTAATCCTGAATCATTTATGAATATGTGTATTTGCCTTTGTATTGTGTTCTTCTCTTGTTGCAAGTAGTTGTTCTCTTGTCACAGGTAGCTGTTCTCTTGTGATCTCGTGGGATTCAAGTAGTTGTTCTCTTGATCAAGCGAGGAGGCAAGTAGTTGTGGACACACAAAGAGAAGAGGATCTAGTTCGAGGGACAACCGAAAGACAACGGTAAGTCTGTCGATCTCCTCTCTTTCATATTTCATAAAGGAAGAAATCATGATAGCTGCATTCGTTTGTTGCTAAGACGCTATCACACCTTAGGTGGATCGGATCGTCCTAAATAGGCATTTTCCCCACAAAAAATTGGCGACTCCACTGGGGAAGAACTTGTTTATTCATTTCATTTGTGTTTCCGTCATTTGTTTACTTCATAGACTTGATAGCTACTCTTGAACTGCATCTTTCCCGGATGCAAAGTAAAAGTTGCTGCTTTGATCCAGTATGTTGGACTTGTCTATGATCTAAACTAGATCCACAAACGATTTGATTGATCCTTGTGATAGTCTTTAGTACCCTATCAAAGCATCCCTCTGTTTATACCTTGCTTTTGTTTCTGATTTGGCCTAAAACAATGTATTTTTGAGCATTTTGTGACCCAGAAACCAAGAGAAACGAGAGTTTCTCTTTTCATTGCAGGCACTGTGAAGGCAGTCTGCATTTCATCGCAGGTCCCGAAGGGGCTACCTGCGCTGAATGTCAAACTGACAATGTTCTACCTGCGCTGAACCAGTGTGGCCTTGTGCAGCTGGGGTTCTTTGTCCTTTCTTGCCCTGTTTTGATCTCTGTTTTTGCAGCCTTTAACCAAGTATAGGTGCTGGTCTGATAACCCTTTTCTTTGCCTAAATTCCGCCCCATTTTTGTACAAAAAGATTGTAAATGTTTTTATGTGTTTGTGGCGTCATTTACAGTCTTCCTTTGCATGAGTAAAGTAGTCTTTCTGTAGCCTTTGTTTCAGATCTGATTGAGATTGATCTTAGAAGAGAGTTCATTGGCTGTTTGTTCAGATTGATTATAGTTTTACTTTTGCTTATTGGTTTGAGTTTGTTCTTTTCAAAGTATCAAAAACAAGTCTTTATTTCGAAAATCGCAAAGTGATTGTAATCTCTTCTACCCTTGTTGATTTCGAAGAAAGTGAACTTGTTTATTTTGATCATTGTAAAAGAGAATTCAAATTTGTGCAAAAAGCTTTCTTTGTAGGCATTTATACTAAGAAAGTGAAAACAAACACCTGCATTGTGCATTTTGCATTTGATAAGTTTTCATGTTGGATTTAGGGAAAGTGCATTAGAGTGTGCTGATTGCTCTTTGAGAAAAGATAGTCGCTCTCTTTTCCCTTAGTAGCTAGGATTTTCAAAGTTGAAAGATTGTAAAGCTTGCTTATCATCTTAGACTGCATTTAGGAATTTGTATCATACATCTCGTGGTGAACCTTGAAAGGCAAACATTAAAAATATCAACCTAAAATAAACTGAATGAACCTAACAACACTTTGTAACATAACGCACAACATAGAGGTCTAGGCTAGAGACGTGTTCCGGCGTCGTTAAACATAGTGACTGTCGATCTCGAAGAAGGTGGGTGATTCCTCCTGAGAGTCGGTGGCGCTAATACGGATTGTGCTCCCACGTACCGTCGCGTATATATTGGGAGACCCCTATAGGCATATATCTTTTATCCATAGGAAGCCGTGTCGGCCGCCCTACTGATCGCAATGCAGTGAACACAACATTCACGAAGATCGACCACCCATACCGTAAAATGTATTCTGTGGTTTTGCGAAAAGTTTGGCACACCCTCTGCCTAGATCTCCAGAGCAGTTTCTTTTGGCCTTTTTCAGACTCTATAACAGAAAAAGTCCATCCGAGCATTTGTCACTTCGGGCTCGTTAAAACATCGAAGGAGACTAGAGTCATCTTTAGCTTTTTCTCGACTCTTTAAAACTGAAAAAGCAAGTTGTGTCTAAAAAGCGTCGTTAACAATTTATTTTAAACGGAACAATCACCCTTTAATCCTGCGTTGATCTTTAGGTTGAAAAGATGGAGCACACCAACCAAGGAATTCCCTTGGGTGGAAATCCTAGTCCCTTCTCCTCTTGGGGAGATGTTGATGCGCCCCACATGGCCACATTGTCGCTTCCAGGACTGACAATTGGCCTACCAGTTTGGCTCTTTTCGACCAATGTCGTTCAGAATACCACCACTCCTTAACAGTCGAGTCAACAGTTAGATCAGACAAGAGTTACCTCCCAGCCTTCCACTTCATCTTCCTCTCCTCCTTCCTCTTCGCTTGACGGAACTGGTCGATCAAAAAATCAGGTTCCTAAAGAGAAGAAAGAGAAGAAGAAGAAAGAAAAGAAGAAGAAGGAGCCTAAGGCGACTGGGGGCAAGAAAATGTCATCTAACAAAAATCCACACACCGCACTTGTAAGGCCTAAATCGCCATGCATCATATGCAGGGGAGACCACTTCCATAGAGATTGTCCCTGTATCCCACGGATACTAAGAGATGGTCCCCCCGTTTGCACAATTCGGGAGCATCGACCTCTGATAGCCATGTCGACTGCTCACCGTCAACTAGTGGGAGTGAAGCTCCAGGACAGAATGGGAAAGTTAAATTTCCCTACAGAATGTGTGAAGGCGATCACGCCATCCACCGTTGTCCCTTCATAGATGAGGAAAAAAGAGTTCTGGAAGATCGCCCGATTTTAAGAGCGAATCTTCCTCCTGGATATCAAAGACTCCTGCCAAGTCCCTCACTAGTTGAGAATCCGGCTGAGCCACTTAGATGGTCAGCCGAAGCACATGTCATTGAAGAAGAACCGTCTGGATCCATGCCTGACGAAATTCAAAAGGTTGATATGGCAGTTGACCCGGTTTTGCCTTCAGAGGCTCCATATTCGAATGACATTGTCACAGAGGAGAATCAAGACGACACCGTCCAGATTCTCTTCATCAGCACTGACTCTGATGATCAAGGGGGAAATACCACCATTCCTTTGTCGCAGGAAGGAAGTTCATCAGAGCGCTATCCGGCCGTATATTCGGTCCCACCACCAAGCAACCTGGTTGTGTCCATTGATTGGAACCAACTAGGCAGACCCCGGTTGCCAGCCAGTGTGCCATTCAGAATTATTTGTCAAATATACAGAATGGTAATGGCTGGCACTATCATTGATGAGGGGGCATCTGTGAGTATCCTTTCCTCTATTGCTTGGAGAGCGCTCGGTTCGCCAGCACTCTTACCTGAGATGAGAAATCTATCAGGTTTTGATAAAGGAACCAGTCGACCTTTAGGGATCCTCCCCAATGTGCCTATAACATTGAAAGGGAAGACCGTTCAGATGAACGTGATGGTCATTCAAGGACCCTTGGATTATAACCTACTCCTTGGACGAGACTATATATATTGCATGGGAGCTGTAGTCTCCTCACTCTTTAGAGTAATGTGTTTTCCGCATGAAGGAAGAATGGTCAAGCTCGTAGACCAACTTTCATTTCCCGGATCACACATCGCAAATAGTCATGTGCCATCCCTAAATGGTCTATTCATGCAAGAAGTGTCTCAACCCACGGTCCGTCCTCCTGATGAGTGCGAGTAATCCGGGAGGATATGACTGGAACCCAGGGGGCATGCATCCTGGCCTGCTTCGGCAGGGGAACTTTGGGTATAAGGTAGAATTTCTGCGAGAGAATATGACTAGTCCGTACCCCGTCCGTGGTTGGAAGAGGGGTTGTTCTGGAATAAGATTCTTTTGTCAAAGTTATGTGAGAGGGCGGGGGTCGTCACTCACCTTTGTCTATTTCGGTAGGCATCGCCGAGGAAGTGTTTTGTTTAACGAAACAATCTTTAGGTAACCTGAAAAAGGTAGGCCAAGGAAGTGTTTTATTTAACGAGACAATCTTTGGGTAACCAGAAAGAGGTAAGCCTCCCTCAGTAACACAAATGTTTGGTCTTTGAGTAGTGTTCTTCTCTTGTCACAAGTAGCTGCTCTCTTGTCGCAAGTAGCTGTTCTCTTGCGATCTTGCGAAAAATCTGTTGAAAGTTGGGCTGACGAGAAGACAAGTATCATATAGACCCGTTAAAATTAACGAGAAGACAAGTATCGTTAAATTGGACTAGCAAGACGACAAGTAGCTGTGAACACCCAAAGAAAAGCAGAGGTGAGAAAGAGGAGGGGAAACCTTGAAATTGTATTTTATACCTGGGGGCATGCAAACCTTTTGGAGTGCAAGCTAAGAGCGGTTATTTATCTGTTTTTTGGATTAGCCGTTTCCGAACTTGCATAAAGAAAGGATGAGTGAGCATAGCTTTGGTAAGGCGCAAGCTCTATAAAAAATGGGATCTTTCATGAGACACTCTTATCTTATGACTGGGTAATCGAGCAGTTTTAGCATAAAGTTCATGCTCGTTAAAAAATAAACGCAAGATCCGAGCAGTTTTAACGCGGTCTTCATGCTCGTTAAAAAATAAATATAAGCAGTGAGCAATGTTTCCTCCAGAGTTTAAGCTCATTTTTAACTAAAAAAAGAACCTATCCCGGTAAATAACCACTGTGATCGTAAATTTATCAGCCATAAAAACCTTGGTCGTGTTTGCACCTGCCACCTCCACTTTTCATTTGGCCGATCGTTCACCTCCATATGATTGTTTACCCATTTTGAGGAACAGCTGCGAAGAGTGATTTCACCTAGCCATCCTTGTGACACTGCCGTGATTGGAAAATTCCAACCTGTACCTGGAATCAGTTGCTATCCCTGTTTATCACTCGTTCCTCAAAAGACGAGTCTTCTTTAAGCTCTTTTCAACTGACTCGTAAAATATGAAAAGATTGCCGAGTTTTGGCCTTCCAGCTCGCTAAAGGACAGGAAGAGCTATCCCTCCTCTAGATTTTAATCTTTTTGGACCTGAGGGATTATTGCACAAAAAGGTCGAGCGCTTGTTTTATTCGGCTCATTAAAGTTATCGAAAACTCATCCCTTCTGTATTGTTTTATACTTTTTCGGACTTAAGGGATTAGATGACAAAAAAGGAATTTTGGAGTTAACTTTATGTACCTTTTCAGACTCTCTAAAAATGAAAAGGACCGAGTTATCCTTGTCGTTAGACTCGTTAAAATGATTAAATAGCGACAACCTTGTCTTTAGACGAGAACGAGTTTCCCTATCGCTAGGCTCGTTAAAACATAGCGATGGGCTTGCCCGAAGGGCAGGTTATAGAACAAGCATATGTTATCCTCCTCAAGATTGACAAAAATAAAGAGGTATTGGTCAGCAATGACTGGGGAAAAATTGGGAAAGATCAAGAAAACTTTGATGGTAGCAGGTCGCTCTTGAACATGACACTTTTCCTCCGTATCACATTCAGGTTGGGTTGTTTCATTCACCGGTCACATCACCATGGTCTTGCCATACCATCCATATTTGGGGTAATGCTACCGATCCATCACATCAGTGTCGCCATATGTTCAAGAGAAGTCGTTCAGAAAGAGTCAACCGGGTCCCATCCACTGCCATACATTATCCTTCATCCATTCATGACCGCCACCCTGAATCATATGTCACAGATTGTTTTCACCTCCATTAAAATCATTAGCTCCGTTCCGTGTCACTGATGTGGGATTCATTAAGGCCCTCCTTTGACGGATCGCTCCTTGTCGACATCAGCTCATTATCCAAGGAGTTGATCTAGGAACAACCCCTTCAGCACTTTGAAGCTTGCATGCCTCAATGGCAAGTTTCTCACTTCCGGCGACAGGTATACATCAATGACCTTCGACCAGAAGATTTTGCGTGGTGTTCGACGCCAAGTCCTTTATTCACACCACGTGAATTGTACTGCAGTACCTTGAGGGTCATTATCATTATCGGTGATTCCTCTCGCGCTTGTTAACGATTTACATCATTGACCGGTAATCAAGCGATGTCTTTCCATGTTCAACTTCAGCGCAATTCTCACATGGATCGACTTGTACTTAGAGTGAAGATCGAACGAGTTTGAAGACCCCGGATCTAGTTTCATCCATCCGGGCTGCGATATATATTCAGGAAAAATAAATATATTTGACATGTACATCATTGCAGCAGATGATCATCCTACTCAAAGGATGATAATTTTCACCAAAATTATCAGTCTACCATCAGACGATCATCTGTTCTATGTACAAAAATGAATTTATAAAGCTGAGCATGGGAATGCTCGCCTCAGCTAGATCATGAAAGCATAATGAATCATAATGTATTGTATTGTATTTCATTACAGGTCCCCTCCCAGCAGATGGATGAACTTCGGACCCTCCTGGATAAAGCATTTCACCCGATAAACGGATTCATACTTTAGGGGGCAACTGTTATAGACATTTTTGTGCCTTGCATCACTGAGCATGAAATGTCAATAATCAAGGGATCCAAAGTCCCTAAACATGTTGTTCCTACCCCTAGAGGAACAAGGCCAGCAAACCACAGCACTGAACAAAAGTTCTCCACCTGAAAACACTCAAAAACAAGGCAATTCTGGATCATGTCAACTGCTCCACTGAGCATCTGCGCTGAATGTCAAGTGCTCCACTGTCTACCTGCGTTGAATGTCAACTGCAAAGAAGGCTACCTGCGCTGGGCGAGTTTGGACAAGTGGCACAGTCATTCCTCAAGGTGTCAATGCCCAGGAAGCTTCCAAAATGACACTTGGATCAAGGAATTCGACTGGTGATGAGTAAGAGGTTCCAAATCTCCAAGTGGAAGCAAGAACCTCCAAGTGGACTCAAGAACTGAAGTGGGAGAGGACACTAGTCAGCTTCATACCAGCATCAAGCTGACTCGTCCTTTCTCCAAAACTCCTATATATAGATCTCTCTCATAAGGTCTAGAGAGGCTGGAATTTAGTATTTGCAAGGAAGTGCTATTGGTTTGTGGCTAGAAACATTGGGTGTGCTATGCTTTGAAAGGAGCTGAAGAAGGAAGTCCATTCTGCTGGGAAGGAGATGCTGGGTTGGAGCCCTATGGGTTGTATCTCTTCCTGAACACTGTTACTTTCAATAAAGCTATCTTGATTCTTTCCTATATGCTAGTGTATTTTGTGTAATTGCATTAGTATATTTGATTTACTTCTAATCCTGAATCATTTATGAATATGTATATTTGCCTTTGTATTGTGTTCTTCTCTTGTTGCAAGTAGCTGCTCTCTTGTCACAGGTAGCTGTTCTCTTGTGATCTCGTGGGATTCAAGTAGCTGTTCTCTTGATCAAGCGAGGAGGCAAGTAGCTGTGGACACACAAAGAGAAGAGGATCTAGTTTGAGGGACAACCAGAAGACAACGGTAAGTCTGCCGATCTCCTCTCTTTCATATTTCATAAAGGAAGAAATCATGATAGCTGCATTCGTTTGTTGCTAAGGCGCTATCACACCTTAGGTGGATAGGATCGTCCTAAATAGGCATTTTTCCCCACAACAGATGTGCATTCTTATGATTTGGGCGTATGGTTGGACTGATCACCCGACTAGTTCGAGTCATGAGGGGTACCAATGTGCAGAGATATGTTGGCATTAGTCGAGACATGGTAACACATGATACAAATGTGTTGGCATCTGATGAGAGACTACATGGAGGAGTGACACATGATGAGGTCGACACAAGATGTTGCAGTGGATATTGTGGCAAGGGGTCGATGACCATGGATCGAGATAATATCTGATGAAGGACATACCGATGAGGTGCATACCTTGGTATGGAGTAGTTGGTGGCAGTTGGTCACTAAGTTGGAGACATGATGGAGATGGAGTTCTACATATGTTGCAGGGATGTTTGCCTTATGTGGAGGAGTTGACATCATGGATAGTGATGATCTTGGTGGATGGCTACCAGGATGGTATGTTGTCGAGGACGACAACGATTTCAGGTGGAGGAGGATGTAAGGTCCTCGGGTTGATGACTCGACCGGGCGCGGGTGAGCGCACACGGTGGGCGCGCGGGCGGGTGCACACGGCGGGCGCGCGGGCTAACGCACACGGCGGGCGTGCGGGTGAACGCACACGGCGGGCACGCAGGCGGGCGGACGCACACGACAAAGCAACGAACGAACGAGTTTGGAGCGACGAAAGATTTACGACACTTGGAATAAAATGCGATGAACGATGGCGTTTATACGCATGGTTGGAGGTTTGCTATGGTGGGCAAGGCCGACTTAAAACAAACGTTCAACGGGTGTGCAACCATGGATTTGGGGGTCGGCTGGGTGAGCCACCACCCATGATGGAACGCATATATATTATATGCGTTGGAGCTTCATTTGGATCATTCGAACTTGGACAAGCACTTCGCACAAGAGCTCAAGAAGACAAGTGCGCAGATTTAGAAGGACATGCACATAGCTCATGCGCACTTCTTGAAGGCGTTCACGTGGTCACACTTGGAGTTGGTCGAAGGTTGGGCAAGGTGTGCCCGAGGTTGTTTAGAGTGCAGATTTGTGCCGGGATTGACGAGGGTGTCTTGGTGGCTCGGGTGAGCACCCGCCCATCGTGCAAGGTGTGCATAAAGGTTGTAAAGGTTGTTTTGACTATGTTGTAAAAGAGACTAAGTATAGGCTTGGAGTTTGCCAAGCATACTTGTGATGATTGTATTATCAAAGAAAGATTGATTATTATATATTGTTGGGCAGACTCATTGTTCAGGGAGTTGCCCCTCCCTTTATACTGTGCAATTGTTGTTCTCTTTTATAATTATTGTGGATAATGAATGAGTATGGGTTCTCATTACTATAAAGGATAAACATAACATTACTTGGTTGTGAAACACAAACTAAGTAAGGAAAAGTGAATTAGGCGTAGTCCATGAACATTAGTATTGGTGAAAAGAAAGTGTTCGGTGGTGTCGCACCTCACTATAAGCGGTTGGAAGACTACCGCAGGTGTAGGGGCGTGACAATTATGGTCTTGTTATATTTCTATTTTATTTCATTTGAAAAGGAATGTGGCCATGAGTTGTTCATGTTGTGCACACATGGTTATAGTGAGTTAATTTCATTGTTTTTTATTAGTGAGATTTTACATTTTATTGGTCAATTATTTTAATATTTTATTTAAAAGTAAACTTTAATTTTAATAACGTAAAAAAAATTATCCCAAAAAATTTACTCTTCACTTGGTTTCACTTATCAACGTATATTAACCACATTTATTAATATAAATATAGTTGTGTTAATTAAATAATACTTAAAACCACTCTTTAAGATTGAGGAAATTTTTTTCTAAGTCACCGAATTAATACAAATTGTGCCGAATTAATACAAATTGTGCTTGAGTAATTTTAAAATAGTAGTTGCGTTATATCATCACTGGTCATGTGGCTTTCTTCGCCAACAAACTTAGACCAAGCACTTATGAATGTGACTTATACCAAGCACGAATTAACTATTCATGAAAACTCTCATTAGAGAACTAAGCTGCACTATTGGGAAGTATTGGGAAGTTTAAACTTTTGTAACAAGGGTGAGGAGTATTGGGAAGTTCTTAAACTTCGAAACTCTTGTCAACATGGATTAGGAGTATTGAGAAGTATTTAGAATATCATATATATATTTTTAAAGTTGAAATTAGTATCAATTCGATAATATTTTGTTTCATTCAAATTATAAAATCATTATAAGTATTTTAATATTTTAAATATAAATTTATATTTATAATAAATTGTAATAAAAATTATTTTAAAGTAATATTGTATGTTTAATAGGAATATGGTATAATTTAATTGGTAATAGTTGTATTATGATATATTATGTAAATTATAAAACTTAAAAGTTCAAATCTTCTATAGGTTAATTCAACAAAAAATAATGTTTTTTTATTGTCAATCCAACAACTAAAAAAAATAATACTTAACACTATGTATTGTGTCAATTGGATGTATCTCTGGTGGTTAGGAAGTAGGAATAGAATCCTTCTCATCCAAGATCATCTTCGGGCAAGTAACATAATGAATGTTTACAACATAATGGAATAGAATCCTCCACACATAACATGATTGAAATCATGATCTCATAGATCCAAATTCACCCCAGCCATAATCATAAAATGTTTATTATGCTTCACACTATATATCATTTTAATTTTCATTAAAATACATAATTTAAATGTAAATTAGTAATTTAATCCAAAAGAAAAGTCAAAATAATTTTAAAATAGTTAAAATTTAACAAATTTAACACAATTCTTTCTTTTTTTGCATTTTATGATGAATATATCTTTTATATTTAATATTTTATTTAAATTATTATAGTATAACAAATTCTATTTACATATTAAAAATCTCCATAATTGAAAATATTGTTATATACATTTTTAAAAATATATATGTTTAATTTATATATTAATGATTTTTATAATAATAATAATAATAATTTAGTTCATTTATATATATATTTTAAATCTCGGTAATGTAATATATACTATGAAGTAAGTGTTTTGATGTGTATAAATTCTTATCAACCATTTAATTTATACACATGTGTTAGTTTTAATTTTAGATTTAAGGATGTATTAGCATAACAATCCACTACAACATCACAAGGTCATGTCCAAGCCAAACATCAAATTGATGTATGAGGCCCTCCTGTTAGTGGGATGTTAAAACATCATAAGGTCATGGCCAAGTCAAACACGAAATCGATGCATGAGACCTCCTAGTTTGTGGGATGCATTTATTTAAGGATTCATTACAACATCCACCCAACCAATGGTTCTTAGCTCAAATGGTTGGGATTGTGGCTTACCATCCCAACCACCCATGTTCAAGTCTTCATAGGCATGCTCTAGCCTATATTGATTAGGCTCAAATAGTAGGTGGACCTAGGGAGTTTTCTCTTCATCTGTGATCAATACGAGACGTCTCGGATATTGCTTAGTCATTGGGTCTTTATTGTCCAAAAACAAAAATGATCCACTACAACATCTCTCTCATACTTTACTGTAAAAGACCTCTTAAGGTCATGGCTAAGCCAGACACCAAATTGGTGTATGAGACCCCCTTGTTTGTGTGGACAAGTGATATGAAACAAGAATGCAACAAATTACAAATATAATAATAAATACATCGATGTAGCAAAAAAACACTTCATTTCATTAATAGAAAAATATTGAACTATGCTTACAAACAGAATGGAAATAAACTAGCTCGGGTTATGGTAGCTTATCTCTGAGAATAGATGTGGCAGTTACATGCCTCTGAACTATGTTACAATGAGGCTCAAGGGCCTATTTATTATTGATCAACAAGATAAAACCCTAAACAACCAAAACCCTAACCCTAGGAGATGTAACACTAAGATTTTGTGGGCCCCATTGGGATCAGTTGGACATCCAACTTCCCGAGGTCATAACTTGGTCATATTACATTCGTTTGGTGCGTATGATACCTTGTTGTAAAGTTCTCTTTGAGCACAACAATATTTGTGGCAAGCCCCTACCTCTAGCTATGGGCCTGCAGCAGACCTAAAAAAACATCGTTTAGGGGGTAAAAACTACTCCAAAAGTTCAGTACCCGAAAAATTGCTAAAAATAGTAAATGTTGAAATAAACAAGGAACCAGATGAAACAAACTGGAGGTATAGGTGGAATAGTAGGGTGGCCACCAATATCCACCTGGATCATTCCTCCCCCCTTAGGAAGTAATGGTGCCCATTGCATGCAGAGCCTCGATGAGGTGAGAAATTTTTTGTTGAGCCTAGTCCTTGGTGAATCACTTGACCTAGTGAAGCAGTTGACATGCTTTGACAACTTGGCATAGCTGGATCCTCTATTGCCGAGTGTTATTAATTTGTGTGATCATGATCTGATCAGTTGTGGCTTGTTCCATATAGTGTGGGTTGAGCTATGTTGGTGTGAGTTGTTCCGCAATGTCAGATGTGTCCAACAATGGTGGAAAGTATGGCCGAAGGCTATCAACATTGAACACTGGGTACAGACCAAGGAACAATGGGATGTTGATCTTGAAGGCATTGTCACCAATAGCCTTAGTGATGGTGTATGGCCCATATCAGATCGAGTGAATCTTGCAGTGGGGTCCAATGAGGCACTCCTTCTGCAAATGTAGCCAAACTTTGTTGCCCACCTAGAACTTCTGCGACACTCGATGTTGATTATGGTGCTGCTTGTACTTAGCATTGGCTTTGTCCAGTATATCATGGAACTGCTGGTAGATGTGCTGAATGCACTTAATGAAGTTGTTAGCCCTGTCGGCTTCGAACTAGACGTGAGCTGAATCTGCTTGAGTGGCTACAAATGGTATAGCCACATTAATGGGACATAATGGTTGAAATTTCAGCCCTACATGAAAGGGGTTGTGGCCCATTGAGCTATGGAGAGATCTATTGTAGTTGTGTTGGACATAGGGGAGACTTTCATCCCATGTGTGTGGATGCTTCGAATTGTACATGCGTAGAATGTGTATGATCATCATGTTGAAAACCTCTATTTGGACATCAGTTTAGGGATGGAAAGTTGTGGATTTAGTAAGTTTTGTATCCAACATCGAGTAGAGACTTGACCAAAATTCACTCAGGAATATGTTGTCCCAATCTGAGACAATGGACTATGGGATCCAAAAGTTTACCCACACTCACTCAAAGAAGAGCTTAGCAGTGGCCTCTGCTATGATACTCTTCTTGCAGGCCGCCATGATGGCCATTTTAGAGAATCTGTCGACGACCACAAAAACGCAATCGTTGTCATGCTTAGTAGAAGGAAGGCTCGACATGTAATCCATGGAGATAAATTCCCAAGGCCGACTGGGAGTAAGTAGAGGACTATATAGGCCTTGCTTCTTGATGGTTGGTTTGGAAATGACGTAGGTGGTGCAGGATCTAATGTACTCCCCAACATCCTGAAGAAGTTTCGACCAATAAAAATACTTTTGCAATACTGTCACTGTTTTCTTTACTCTGAAATGTCCAGCAACCCGACTATAGTGTGCCTCCCAAATCATCTTGGCACGCTCGGTTGAAGGAACACAGATGTGTCCTAGGTGGCAAAACAGTGCATCTTGAAGGTGAAAATTTGGAACTTTCTTCCCTTCCAAAAGTGTCTGGTATGTGCTGCCGAATTCAGGATCGCTTTAATAAAGATGAGGCCACCCTAAAGTCTTGTGCCCACAGGAATCAAGCATAGTGATCAGCGCCATGACTGGTGGTCGGTTGAGGTAATCAACAACATTATTGGTGTTTCCCTTCTTATACTTAATGTTCAAATGGAACTGTTGCAGGTAGGTGGACCATTTCTAATGGTAATCATTCTACATCTTCCCTTGTGTTTATATGAACTGCGGGGATCGGTGGTCTATGTGTATGATCGTTTCCTTCCCCAGAATGTAATTCTTCTATTGATGACAGACTTGCACAATGGAATACATTTCTTTGTTGTAAGTGGGATAATTTCAGACTCTGTCTGAAAGTGTCTCCCTTTGGTAAGTCATTGGATGCCCTTGTTAATTAAGAACCACACCAATAGCATAGTTGAAGATGTCTGTCTCAATCTCAAATGTTTGTTGCAGGTCTGGTAATGTGAGAACCAATGCAAAGCAGAGGCGATGCTTCAACTCGAAAAATGTCTGCTATTGGGTTTCAGACCAAAACAACTTTTCTTTCACTCTGCCCTTAGTGACTTGACTTAAAGGCCAAGTGATATGAGAGAACCCCAACACAAACCTGTGCTAGAAATTGGCAAGACCCAAAAGGTTGCGGAGCTCTATGAGAGTGGTTGGGGATGGCCAATCCTGAATGACTTATATCTTGGCTGGTTCCACATGTACACCTTTCTCATCAATGATGTACCCCAGATATTGAACCTGGGTTAGGCTAAAAGTGCATTTCTCCAAGTTAGCAAACATCTTGTGTTGTCACAGTGTTTGAAGGACCTATCGAATATGGTGGAGGTGCTCTTCCCAACTCTGCCTAAAGATCAAGATGTCATCTAAATATATCACCACGAATTCATTGGTGGAGGGTCGCAAAATGTCATCCATCAATCTTGTGAAGGTTGTAGGGTCATTCGTCAATCTGAATGGCATGACCAACCATTCAAAAAGGCCCTTCTTGGATTTGAAGGTAGTCTTCCACACATCAGAGGGTTTGATAGACACCTAGTGATAACCTGGCTTTAAGTCAATCTTGCTGAAATATTTGGCCCCCTCGAGCTGGTACATAAGGTCATCAATCTGTGGGATTGGGCAACTATTCTGGACAGTGATCTTGTTCAGCGCCCGATAGTCAATACAGAGTCTCCAAGTCCCATCCTTCTTCTGTACCAATACAATTGGGATCCCACAAGGTGATGAGCTTGGCCTGATGTGCCCTTTCTGTAATAGTTCCTGAATCTACCTCTTGATCTCATTGTTCTCTGGAACAGAGCATCAATAGATCGGTCCATTAGGTAGTGGCATGCCCGGGGTTAGATCGATGGGGTGCTTGACCTAACAGTGCATAGGTACCACTGTATGTGAAGCAAAAATGTCCCTGTACTCCTCCACGACCTTGCCCATCTGATGTAGTTGTGCAGAGGAGTCTTGCCTAGAAGTCGTGGCCACAACCTTCTTCTTGCCCTAAGGGTGAATCATAAGGAAAACAAATTTCTTGGTCTAGGAAATGATCTTACTACCTTGCTTTGCAATGACCAAAGATATGGCGGTAGGCGGGGCTACCTCCAGTATCATGTACAACTTATTAGTCAAATTAATAATCACAGAACGAGGTCTAGCCTCATATACAACATGTCACTTCCACAAGTATGTTTTTCCTAATAATATATCACAAATTTCAAGAGGATCAACATCACACATTACCTCATCCATGAAGGGCTTGATGCTGTAGAGAAGGTGACACTGTTGGCTGACGTGAAGATCTCGTCCATGGTGAAGCCACCCGATGGTGTATGGTTGTGGATGTGTTGTAGTCTTTAGGCCCACTGCTTCACAACCTCTGCTGAAATGAGGTTCTTTTGGCTCCCATTGTCGACAATGAACTATAGCGGGGAGCCCTTCAACCACATATGTGAGTGGAAGAGGCGTTCCCCCTCCTCTGGATCTTCAGGCTCAATCTTTTGGATCTTGGTGGTGGCCATAGTGGCACCGGGCTCCGCATCAATGATATGCTTCCTTTTGTCATTCCCCTTATCAGGTTCTGACTCAGAGTTAGAACATGTGTCTGATTTGGAGGCCTTAAACTTGGCTACCAGTGACTGCTTGGCTCGACGCTCACTTTTGTTGTGAGTGGAGATCTTATGAAACTCACACCATTTTCTCATGTCCTTCTTTGTCTTCATGGTGTTGTTCTTTTCTTGTGGCTTCGACAGGATGCCCTGGGTAGCCCCGCCATAATTCTTTCCTTTTCTCTATGGTTTGGGGGTTCCTTTTCCTTGCTTTGGATTCACAGATCCAAAGTCCTGCTTCTTCTGTTTAAACTTCTGCTAAATCTTGATAGCGTATCGGTATGTCGTGCCGAGCGAGGAAATGTCCAGGAACTCCATCTCGTCTTGGATGTACTTGTGTAGACAGTCACAGTAGTTGAGTACCAAATTCCACTCAGAATCCTTAATACCCAGCTTCATGCGAAGGGTATGGAAAACATTTGTGAACTCTGACACATCTTGGTCCCTTCCCTGCCATAGCATGGCCCACTTTATGTATTTATCTTCATAACTCCTAGCAGGGTAATATTTTTCCTTGATGGCATCTCGGAAATAATCCCAAGTGGGTGCAGCTAAAACCAATGACGGTTCACTCTCGTCCTTTTGTTCATAGTAGGTTTCCCACCAATCCTTGACATGTAGGGCGGATTTGAGAACTGAAAAAGTAATCTTTTCCCAATCAGAAAAGTCATGAACTAAAAAATATCCTTCCAATATATTTAACCATTTATCTATGATCTTTGCATCTATTTGGCCCTCAAATATGGGAATATCGAAGTTAAATTGTACCTTAAAAGGAGTGGCACCTCTAGAGTGGTTATTGGATGAAGATGTGTCGCCTATGTGTAGTCGTCGAAGTATCTGGGAAAAGTTGTCCAACATCGTGTTCCTATGTCGCTCGAGGGCTTCCTCGAGCAACATTTTGAAAGGATCTCCTTCCCCCTCGTCTTTCTTTTCTTTTGCCATTGGAGGTCGTCGGGGTTTGCGAGGCTGATCTTGCAACGGTTCAACCAGATCGAGCCCTAACTCCTTATACCCTAACCTCGTTGGGGACATGCAAAGAAAAATAGATAAAGATAAAACTTCTCTGATACCATTGATCGGAACTTAAACAAGAATGCAACAAATTACAAATATAATCATAAATACAGAGATGCAGCAGAAAAACACTTCATTTCATTAATAAAAAAAATATTATACTATGCTTACAAACATAGTGGAATTAAACTAGCTCGGGTGATGGTAGCTTATCTTTGAGAAGAGATGTGGCAGTTACATGCCTCTAAACTGTGTTACAATGAGGCTCAAGGGCCTATTTACTATTGAGCAACAAGATAAAACCCTAAACAACCAAAACCCTAACCCCAAGAGATGTAACACCAAGAGTTTGTGGGCCCCGTTGGGGTTAGTTGGGCAACCAACTTATCGAGGTCGTAACTTGGTCATATTATCTTCGATGGCGCGTACGATACCTTGTTGGAAAGGTCTCTATGAGTACTATAGGATTTGTGGAAGGCCCCTATCTATGACCATAGGCATGTAACGAACCTCAAAAAAACATCGTTCAAGGCCAGTACAGACCCAAAACAATATTGAAACTTAAATCACCACCTTGAGTCATTAGGGTGAGTCTGCCACCCTGCTCTTACAGACAACTAAAATGGTAAAATAAATAACCAACACTCAATTAAAAGGAGCACTAAATCATGTTGAGGGTCGATGCCCTGATAAAAACAACAATTTTCTTGCTTCCTGGGATCCTCCATCCCAATGCAGTGAATGATGGAGTCATTAATACTTTGTATTCACCTATCATAGGGGATCATGGTCTTAGCCAATTGCCCCACATCTCTCTGCGTTGCCATGCCTACAATCTTCACCCGTTGGAATATCAAATCAAGTGGAGAACCAGATACAACATTCCCCTATGTCGTGACATTAATGCGGTCATCCTCCCCACCTACAAACACATTGTGAAACTTAACTCCTTGCCACGCATTGGAGGGAGAGTGCCAAGTGGAGGCCTGGGCATGCCCTCCAAAGACCACCCCCACACCGACCAAACGGTATTGATGCATGTCAATGATGGGAAATGGTAAAGGGTATCGACCAAGATCCATCCTTCGGAACTTCATAGCGACATCACGCTATACATGACTGAAGATGATATAAAACAGTTACTCATATATATATATATATAGGAATATGAGATTGTATGCGGTGGAGAAGGGTTATATGCGATGAGAAAGGTCTATTGCTAAACTTCAAATTGTGTTTTCTGTTTCTTAAATATTATTAAACAATTATTATTATTATTTTAATTTTATTTATTTTAAATTAAATTTTCAAATCATAGCATTATATTTCATTATTACAAATAATGATATATATATGATATTTTTAAGAAATGAAATAATATGTCTTATATTTTTAAAAAAGAATTGTAAATTTTATTATATTAATGTTACACTGATTAAAAAAATATCAATACTTATTTTTTAATATATAAATATGATAATAAATTATAAAATGATTAGTTTATTTTTCCTAAAATATAGTTTAATGATAAGTAATAAATTGATAAAGTTTATATTAATAAAATGACTTTAATGGAAAATCTTTAAGTAGATATGGATGATGCCAAATCCAAGTCTTTTGGGAGGTTAATGATATCAATACACCTGGGGATGTTAATGATATCAATACGATGTTAATGATATCAATACGCCTTTTATGATATAAGTGGTTAATTAAATTGACATTTTTAAATTTAAGATGAGTGTCCAGGTTAATTATCTAGTAAATTATCTAGTAGAATATGTTTATATTTATTATTTATCCACTATTATGCACAATGTACTTGAGAGGTTTTTTTTCCAAATTTCAAGGGCCAAAGTGTAAGGCTTCTCATTTTCAAGAATAAGGAGATGTTAGTTGACATTGCAAAGTTCCTTTATTTTAAAGGAGTTTCATGATAATCAATAAAATAATTAAGTTCATATTAATGAAGATTTTAGTTAAAAAAATTTAAGTGGGTATGGATGAGATAAATGTATATTTTTAATGATGCCAATGACATCAATACACCCTTTATAATGTGTCAAATTAGTTAAAAGGACATGTGTATAAGTTTTTTATTTAGGTATTTCCTCTTAAACATTTAGTAAGATGTTAATGGTTTATTAGTGTATGTTTTTATCTATCATTCAACCACTCTTTTGCATAACATGTCTAAGAAGCCTTTTGGTCTTAAAATTTTAAGGGCCAAGCATATTCTCACTTTTTATGAATACAGGGAAGTTAATTGTGGCATTGCTTCTAGCGCTCACACACTTCTTAAATAATGTCATCATGAAGACATCTCTCGAAATGTTGAGAATAACAAGAGAAACTGGCCTTGAATTTGCATGTAGAGATTAACATGTATTAAGAACAACCTATCGTATCTAGTGAGCAAACAAATAAGCGGTATCCTCTAATATGGAATATCACAAAGAAGTAAATACGTTATTTTACATGATACAATAACTATTATCATTCATAATTTGAGAATTTGTTCTATGAAAATTGCTTAAAACCTACACTTATATCTAATAGCATTTTTTTTTACTAGAAACAAATCTTATACCTAAATAAATTTAAACTTTAATGAAAGAAATAACTTCTTCTTACATTATATTTTTCCTTTTCCCTCTTTTTTACATAGTGGAATTGGCAACTAGGGCAAGGTTGTACTCACGTGATAAGGGATTCGATTCTCTCTACTATCATTATAACCTTTATGCATACCCATGTTGCCTTGCATGTGGCACATGAGGCTAGTCAAGGTTTGAACTTGTGATGTCACAAAGAGTTCTTCTTTCTACCACTAGTATAATATTTAGGTGTACCAACACTACTTTGCACATGTCGCACAAAGTTAGTCAAGATTTGAACTAATGACGTCACAATGAGTTTCTTAACAATGCATTTCATCGCAAGTGAATCTACACCTCGAAAATTTCTTTAAAAAACATGAGAGTCAACTTTGATCCACATATATGTACACATATATAGATCATAAGACTATTATTAATACAACCTCTAAAAATTTTGACCATTACTTCAAAGTACTCATAGCTTCATAACTAAGCGTTCACAGAAACTGAGCCTTCCCAACCTTCCCAATTCTGCTAAACCCCTCACTTTCCCTACAACCCCTTAACCTAACAACTCTTTACTTTATCAATCAAATAAACTTATTAAAAATTATCCAAAATACCAACTCCTTACTTAACATTTATTAATAATTTTGAACTAATATCAATATATTAAACTTTATTAATTATTAAAGATTATTGATTCAACCAAGACGGTGAAGCTCTATCTCCCATGTGAATTTTTTTTTATCATTGAAACTATAATAAGCTTACAGCTGCTTCGATATTAATAGTTAATACTTATTAAAGATTATTGACCTAAACTTTACCTAACTCCACTTACCATGCAAATTTTTTTGTCACTCTATGGCTGGCAAGGAAGTAGGTAGTTCATCCTGCGGTGGACAAAATTGTGTGGAATGATGATAATAATATCGAAAGGTGGAATACAGGTTTCTTGGCATGAGTTTCAGAATCTGAATAAGTCTTTGCTTTCACTAAATTCTACCTTAACCAAACCGAGTTCCCGCTATAATTCCGGTGGGATCAGTTTATGTGGGCAAATATAGAATCATAAATAAAAAGCATTTGCCTTTTCTGTCACGCCATTGCTTCTTCTCTGCTGTGCTGCACAGTGACCCGCATCCACCGCCCCTTCTTTCATACTTTCTCTGCCTTCAAAGTTCAACCCAATCTCAGATAAATAGATAATCTTCTGATTTGAAGAGCCTAGCTGGAAGCGCTCTGTAAAGTTTCTTCTTGTTTTTTGATTTGTTGCAGCAGATGTACCCGTTTGGCCCATTTAATTTTTACTGTACTCAGTCAGTCTTGGGATTGAGGGATTCGCCATGATTCGTTAGGTGGTGCATGCAGGTTTTTCTGATTCAAAAGAATACTCCACGAGGCAGGGGAATGAAGATGGGGGGCTCGGACAAGAAGCGGATCAGAGAAGAGCAGGATTTGAGTCCACCTGAGGAATCCTGGAGACAGAAACAGGGGCGTTTAATGGAGTTTGAAGCAGGGATGGCCTTTCACACACCTGAAAATGCCGGTGCAGGTAATGAGAATTTGCCAGAGTTTTGCTCTCTTTCAAATGAGTACTCGATGTTATTGAAAGATCCTTGGAGTTGGGAGGATAGCACTGGTTGCGGAATCCGAAGCTTAGCTGCTGTCAGGAAGCAGTCTTGTATATTGGACTATCTCCATGATTCTGCTGTAGATAATCGCTGTGAAAAGGATTTTGCTGAGCAGCACAAGGTACAGGAAGAGGAGGATTGTTTGAGAGGGTCTCTTTTTGAAGCCACAGATGATCAGCTCTGGAGGCCTCAGAGTCCTTTGCAGGATACAGAAGCTCTGTTTCCTCTGGATTCCATGGGTAGCCATGATTGCACGACCCTGTTGCAGGATGAGAGCATTGTTCAGGGCGCTTCTTCTTACTTCAGAATTTGGGAACAGGATGATGGTCACAAGGATGCCAAAATTCATGAAGATGGCATTGGTTTTGTGTATGGGAGTGGGATCTCGGATTGGATTCGGAGGGCTCCCTCGAATCAATCTGAGTTTTCTGAATCTGTTGAATTTGAAAGCTCTATGTTTTCACTGTAATTTGGGTCTTTTTAATTTCTTCCTCTGTAATTTGGGTGTTTTTATTTTCTTCCTTCAGCACTATTTGTGTTTCATGTCTTTCCTGCTAGGGTTTTATTTTCGAATTTGTAATCATGGCAGCAGATGGACTGAAACCAATAACTGGGATGTTATCAAATTAAGCATCCGTCGTATCTGTTTCTCCTTCTTTATTATAAGAACGTTGTTAAGTTGCCATTGAATCTCAGGCAACGAAGGCTTCAATGAAACGCTAGCTGCTATCAAATCGGCACAACGTGGGCACTTACAAAGAATTTGTTAGGCCTTAGAGGACAGTTTTAACTGCCATGCCCTTTCATGTGTGACCCTGAGCGGTTCTATGATGGACATATGACTTCACATAAATTAACAATCAATCTCCTTGTCAAAACTTATTTTTTGACTGATGGTTTTGCAGGGGAGTTCAGCCAAAATTATAAAGAGATTTTTGGCGAGATTTAGTTTTAATAAATACATTTTATATATAGAGCTTTCTCAATCCAGTATGAAAGAGATGTTGTAATATGTTGTGATGTTATTATGAAGAAACGTTGTAATATGCTATGATGTTATCTAAATATATTGATTTGTCAAATAAAAAATATATAAACTAAGCTATATATATATAGACAATCTATAGTTTTATCTATAAGTTTGATAATCAGTGATTTTGCCCATAGTATTTTTTATAATGAAATCTATTTAAAAACCCGACAAAAATATGAGCTTAGAGCCAGTTTAAATCTCAATACAAGAAAATAAGATTAAATCCATTTTAAATCTAAATTTAATCTTTCTTAACACATAATAAATCCAAATTTAAAATAAATCTAAATTAAAATTTAATTAAAATTATTATTATTAATTCAAAAATTATACATTAGTTATATAATAAAAATCTTAAAAACATTAATTATCTCCATAATAAGATGGCCAACAGTTACATTCAGAAATTACTTTTAGTTCCATTTCTTATAAAAATGGCGGAGAGTTAGATTAAAAAAGTACTTTCAGTTCCATTTCTTATATAAAAGTATAATAATATTTTTACACTATGAAATCTGTTTTGTTATTATTTTATCAATATTGATAAAAGCAACTACTTTCTCTAGAATTTTCATGTAAATTGTACATTCTTCCTTGGTGGCTTTGGTTTTCCTTTTTCTCAAGCAACTTCTTTCTCCGGAATTTTCATTGTAAATAGTACATTCTTCAATGGTGGTTTTAGTTTTCTTTTCCTCAGTGATAAGTTATGGATGCTTCTATTCCAGGTGCATATTACCGTTGGCTTTGATGCAAATTTTTTTAAGAGGTTTAATTTATTTGATGTGTAGTTAAAATAAAATAAAAAATCATTATTAAATTTTCAAAATATTTAATTATATAATAAATATATATATTATTTTAAAATGCTTATTATTGTGAAACAAATTTGTAAGTTTTTAGAAACACTGTCATTAGAAAAGATTGATTTATTATATTATTTTAAAGTGTTTATCGGTTAGATAATATTTAGTGTTTTTTTATATTATTTAACTGATTTTTATTAACATTTATTTATGTGAAGAAAGCTCATTAAGCAAGTCACTCAATGTTTTTCATAAAGAAAAAGCTAAATTAATATGGATTAACCATTGCATCTTCATGTGATTCATTTCTTCTCCTCCACACATTTGAATCATTGCTTCCCTATTGTTATGCTCATTTATTACTTCCCCTACTCAACACTCCATTCTCAAAACCCTCTTCCTACCAAGCTTAACTTGGAACGTAGAGATTATAGGAAACATAATTAAGGATTCTATTAACAATGATGTTCCTCTAAGGCATACAATAGTTTCAAGGGCTATTTGACATGACAAAATACCCTCTCCAAACTCACTTGCATCCATACCTTGTGTTCCTTGTTGGCATTAACCATACATGTGGTTTACTATTGAATGTTATGTCATACATGTGGTTTGCATGCTATTTTTTCTCTCCATTCTAAATTTTATTTCTATTTCAACCATTTGTCTTATTGTAGAATCTTAATTAGGCAATTGAACAAAAATCCTCTCTATTCATAGATGTAAGTCCATAGCTATGTATGCATATTTATAAGAAAAATAGTACGTAATTTTTTGATGATTTTCATATGTGCATTTTAGTAGTGCTTGAGAAGAACATATAGTCATCACCTATAGGTTGCATCATTAATATGATAAGGATTAACCTCCCACATATAAGTATTCCATATGAAATATAAGGCATATCGCTTCTACATATGAAAACTTGAATGAATGTCACTAGATTCCTACATAATTTTCCCACTCTACTCAAGGCTCAAAATCTCAAACTAATATCTTGGTTCCTAATTCTCATGGCCTCCAATCCTCTTAAATCATGTTAATAACCCTCAAATTGGGTCACGCATCTAGGAATAGGTGGCATAACATATATTTTTTTGTCTATTGAGCTAGTAATGTTGTGTCCTCAATCAAAACAAAGGGAACAACAAGCCCCAACCACACATGTTGACTCTCCCTTAAGTTAACTCCGTTTTCCTTTTCCTTGGTGCTCTATTAGTCTACTTTTCCTTTGTCCACTACCATGTCAAATAAAGGGACAAGTTCTTGAACCACGTTCAAAACTTGTCCTTAGAACTCTTTAAACATGTTTAGTCCTTTATATTATTTTGACAAAGGTATTTGAGCACCAAAAATGGATCGTAGGGATTTAGAATGAACAAATGTTCAAGCCTTGTAACCTTAACACATTGTTATTCAAAATTTGTGATGAAATTAAGTCTTTCAACCTCTCGATACTTTTCCATGGTAGTTGGCTATAATTATATCATCTCTTGTTGAACTTGATTTAGAACTCTTAAGATTTGGTTCCTATTGATGTCAAGCTCATTAATATCCAACTATTTTTGTTAGTATAATATTGAATTCAAACTTGTTTCTACCTCAACATGTAGCAATTTAAACTTTTCTTGTCCACTAGTGTCTCCCTAGCCCATTTTATGGTTGTTTACTTAGTTATTTCCAAGTAAACGTTGTTGCTATAGTCAGTCACAACTTTGTGAAATGTTCATTTTTGTTCACCATGTTGTCCCAGTGGCTTTTACCATGGAGCTTGTAAGTCTCCATGCTTTCCTTTCTATTTTAACTTGCAATTTGATCATATTGTTTATGGTGTGAAGTCTCTATCAAGTATCTCCTCTAGTGGCACACCTTCATTTATATTGTAATGTTCCCTCCCACCTCCTAGTTCTTTTTAGGCCGAATGGGAAGTGTTACTTTATTCTAACTCGACCTCCATGGTCTTGTTATGGAAATGGGGTTATAAAAATCCTACTTCTCCAAATCTTATGAAATTACCTTTGGAATACACAATCGTACTTAAGTGGCTAATTGACTTTCAACGTAACCCAACCAGTCAACCAAACTCGACTAGTCAACCTTACCGAATTAGTTCAAATAACCCAACCAGTTGAATTAACACGACTCGACTTACCACCAACAGTCGACTTAGCACAAATAATAAACTTAGCACTACTAGGCAGGATTAGTCGAAACAACCCAACCAATTGACTTAGCACAACTAGACAAGATCATTCGAAATGACCCAACTAGTCAATTTACCATGACTAATTGAGACCCTAATCTAGGCGGACAGAAACTCAATGATGAAAACCAGTTGAAACCTTCGTCTGGGTTGACAATCGGTAATATTAAAAGAATATAGTTGAACAACACCCTCGTAATGTCAGTGTAGGACAACAACATTAGATATGTCCCACGCCCTTAAGGGACCCCTGCTCTACGTCGATAACTTTATGCACGTAAGCAACGAATAAGCCACAACATCATCAGTCAGTAACCTCATATAGATTTGGTTCCCCAACAATTTGAGTCTTCCCATAATGGACCCCATAATGGCTACCGAGTATTCCTTGAGGAAATCCAACACCTTTCTAGCTATGCACAAGGTGTGATTCGTCAAATCAATTTTATCCTCGATTGATTGTAAAATTTGAGTGCCCTTTGGTCAACTCAATGTAAAGCTATGCTAACTTTTCCCACCTTTGACTTGTGCCTTATCCTATTTCTATGAACACCTAATAGTGTAACAACCAACCCTCTCGACCAAACATTGGCTTGGAATTCTCTTCGACTAGATCACTGTTGATGAGATCTAACTAATATACCATATGATGCATCATACTTAGTCCCTACTCAGAAAATACAATCACGGTCTCAAACATGTCGAGAGTCATAATATCCATAACATACTAACCGATGAAATTCACATATTACAACAACTTATTAAACCACATCCCACGATCACACAAGACAATACAAAAAGCTCTGAGTTGCATGAACGTGTTGACTAACACTAACGCCTCCAAGCCCCCTTTAACCATGAGAGTTATACATAAATCATTTCATCACAGGCATATAGGAATAACATATTACTTTATTAACAATGTTGATAGATATATATCACATAGCAACAATACTCTTCTTTTCAATGCACCAAGTACACAAGTAAACACTTATGCTATTATCTTCAAATGACTGGAAATTGAGAGTGGGGCATCAACTCTCCACCCAACTGTAGGCTAACTACATTGCTTCGCTATAAATGACCGAGGTATCGACTGCGAACTCTGTCATGAACCCTCCTATGATACTATCGAGCCAATGACCGACAACACGTGTGATCTTATCTTCAGAGGCTTCTAATCTCCACACTAACTCCGGGGTCCAAACTATTGGACCATCAAGCCTCCACCTTCCTTGGTCGTTTTCCAATTTCGCGATCCACTCATACAACTTGACCGAGAAGGAATATAAGAAGGTCTATCTCTGTGTACAGTCATTTGTCCAACCATTGTTCTTCCATCAATCGCAGATTCATGTTCTCTTGTTTCGTGAATTCGTGGATCTTTCTATCCAACCAGTCTTCGATCTCTTTCTTAGTTGGATTCCAGTGATGCGAAATCACACATCTCTTTATGCAGATCCCGATCTCGGCAACAGAACCATTTGTTGGCTTCATGGACCCTGACCCAGGTTCAGCATTAATTAGCAAAGAAAATCCCTACACTATTGGCCCTTTCGGAATCAATCCACGGAACGGGGACTGAAGTCTCACTCGAAGCAGTATGGGGGGATGCAGGAACCAAGTTTTTGCACCCTGAGATGGTAGTGATGTCGTTTTATACCCGAAACCTTCCTTCATGTAGACCGATAAGCCCTTTAGGGTTTATCGATATACTTCTCTTATTCGGCTTTGAGACCTTCGCGAAGGTATGCAATCGTCCTTCGCATACCCTAAATAGGCAATTCAGACACTTACGTGCCTTTGTGACTACTCTTACTACTGTATTTACCCAGATTAGCTTAAGTAGTGGATAACTTCAACATGCATTATGATTATCTTAGCGTAAACATATATTCTTACTTGTGTTCATATAACAAAGTAAATACATAGATTCACGCACCAATACAAAATTAAATCATAAACCCAGTATTCAACATAACATAACCACATACATTCATAACAGAAGTAAAATAGCTCATAAACAGGTATCTCCAAAATAATTCTCTTTATTGATGCTCAGATCTCCTTTACATACTTTGACTACCCTACGCACATAGCTATAGGGGTCCGCACACTTAGCTGTGGACTTCTACCCTAGGCCTCTGCACACTCAGCTGTAGGGGTCCACACACTCAGCTATGGAATTCTACCCTAGGCCTCTGCACACTTAGCTATAGAGCCTCGTTCCTACGCTAAGTCTCTTCGCTCTTAGCCCTCACAGACCCATTACATCCATCAATTTCCAAAAACTACTAAGAACTGCCTTAGACTCTTCTAAAACTCTCCTTTTTATACATTCCCATGGTTCGCGGACCAAGGGTAGATCTCATAAAGCCGACACAAGTTACCTAAACTAAGGGCAGAAACCCTTGATGACTCTTTACATCTTCACACTCCGCGACCACAAAATGCGGAGACTTTACATTCTTTATACAAAACTTGGGCCTTTAGCCCTAAAACTTGGGCTTTTAACCGCAAAATCGACCCTAGGGAACCCGTTCCCAAAAAATATTTGTATTACTATAAATATTTGGTTAAAAAAAGTTATAGTGAGTATGGATGAGGTCGTGTTTAAGGCTATTTGGTTTAGAACCTTTTTTGTGGGTATGGATGAAGTCATGTGTAAGTTCGAGTAATTTTGATGATATTGAATCACCCCTCATTGTGTGTCAAATTAGCCAAAGGGATAAGTATAATTTTATGTTCACAATGTTTTGCTATCACCTAAGAAAAACGATTAACTAACCAACATGAAATTTCACATTAATCAATTAAATGTTAAGGGATGATCATTATTATTCAAATTTAAGTTGACCCCAACCATTCGACAAGAGGTTTTTGATTTTCTTATATATACTCCCATTCATCAGTCACCCCTCTAGATAAGCTCAAGAGACCATTTTTCCTCTAAGATTGAACAAGTTAAGCACAATGTTTCTCATTATCATGAAATGATAGGTTGCTAGTTGTGGCATGGCTCTTAGTGCTCACATATGGCCCAACCAATGTCATGGTGAGGGTGTATGTCACAAACATGTAGGTTCCTCCCAAAATATTTCACTTTCAATGCCCTAGGTCATGCAACACTACCTTGCCTCGACCATGGGAATTTGTCCAACTTGTACCTATTATATCTAGATTATGCCTTTCCACTTACGATGTGCCCATAACTACACCATAAGCTACAATTGTTAGATATGCAACAAAGTTCCCTAATATGTGCATACATCAATGTTCTTATAACATCCCAACCATACTTCTTTAACACTAGCCAAAATATGTATCAATACTTAGCTAAATGGAACTTTGTGAGGAACAAAAATATTTATTAAGTAAAGACACCACAACAAAAAAATATGAATAGACCCAAGGCGTATGCCTTGATTTTATTCTAAAGAATGTTAAAACAAAAAGAGTACAAAAGGGATTTTGGGCATTTCCTACAACTTGTTTACAAAAGCACAATTAACCTAAGGCTCACTTGCCTAGTTGGTGAGCTCCAGTATTGTAGCAATAATGCTACAACTCCTGGGGCTTCCTGTCTCTTAATTTTATCAACCCGGTAGTTCGTACAAACTTGGAAGCGGCGGTGCTATATGCACAAGTACTAGCTCTTGTCGCAGCTGTCACTTGGTCAGCTGGCACAAGTCCGCTAGGGCTCAAGCCAACTTCTATAGGCTCTCAGAAGAAGCTTGCTAATTGATGGACGAAAGCTAATCTCAAAGGAAAGCTACTTTACTTGACAAAAATGAACTGAAAGCAAATCAAAGCATGTAAACCTAGGAAACCCTAATTTGACTAGTCTAACCTCTACAATGCAAAGAATGTAAATGAAACTTCTACCAATGCTGTCATTACCTCTAATAAATGAAAATGCATGGATCTAAACTACTTGCATCATGAAAGTTATGTTTTTGTATTTTTCCTTTAAGTGAATGGAATGATTGTGATCTTGTGCTAACTAGGGTTTGGTTGTGCAGATGGGATGGAGAAGGAAGGAAAGCGTGGGATAGGTTGGGGAGGCTAGGAGAGGTTCCTAGGGATCCTTAGCATCCATCCACAGAGGTTCCTCGCATTCAGATGCTCAGCAACCGAGAGAGTGGCCTTCTACAGGATGGCTGTGGAGGATCCTACAGGATACTCTGTTTTCTACAGGATAGTCCTGTAGGTTTTCTACAGGATGTTTACGAATTGGATTTTTGAGGATGGATGGTTGATGGAAGATGCATGGATGGTTATGGAGGTAGGATGGGGGTCTGAAGTGACCTAGGAACTGATGGATGGAGTGATGAGATGATAGGTGGAAGGTTGACTTGGCTTGAAGGTAGTTGAGACAACAATGGGGGAGAAGGTAAGGTTACTTGTCAAAAGAGAAGATGGGAGATGAGGGAACAGACTTGGTGATGGAGTAGCTGATCTGAACGAGGCTCAAATGAACGAGGAGGTGATGAAGGTGATAGAGATGCCCTGCACAATGCTTATTCAAACAAATCAATGAATTCTTGCAAACAAACCAAGTCCTAGCTAACTCAATCCAACTGTTAATGAATGAGTAAACAGCAGCCTTGTTTGAAAAGAGAACCATATACATCACATGAGAAAGAACATGCCGCAAGATCCAAATGCATACAAACTCCTACCAATCTATTATAAACATGAGAAGCTACTTGAACCATCAAAAGAAACCTAAGTAACAAAGCACGAATGAAATCTAAAGAGCAGATTTTTATTATG
This sequence comes from Pinus tabuliformis, assembly GCA_031772625.1. NCBI lineage: Eukaryota > Viridiplantae > Streptophyta > Pinopsida > Pinales > Pinaceae > Pinus > Pinus tabuliformis. The sequence goes on along the minus strand of CM062813.1, from coordinate 715,479,348 downwards.
AGAATGCAGCAAAGACACATAAATATAAGCAAGGGAGGTACTGGGCGCTTGAGATGGGCCCAACCCCAAGAACTACAGCCTCCCAAGAGAGATTTAGAGCTGGTGCAAAGCTGGATCCATCTTTATTAATCAAGACATGAAAAGTACATCGAAACTGTCCATAAGGAGAGCTTGAGAATGAGCTGAAAGCAAAGCTAATCCATGGCCTAAAAATCGAACTACAATCTAGCTAACCAATGGCTAAAACAAAATGACTAACTAGCTACAAAAATGACTACCAACTAGCTACCAAAAATGACCAACCACTAGCTACAAAATGTCTATTAACTAGCTAACCAAAATGAGGCCCCAAGCCTTCTTATTTATACAATTTGAGGACCCAACAGTCCTCCTAAAAGTTAGGGACTTGGCTGCCCAAGGCTTGGAGTTAACAGAAGTCCAACTTGACTTGCTTGGCTGCCCTTGAGCTCATTGATTTGGTGGCCTTTGAACTTCGAGCTGATGGTGGAGAATTTGAGGTAAGGGTCCATAAATGAGGGGGACACCTTCCTACAAATCCTCTAGCTTGTTCTCCCACGAATTTGGCTGCCAAGTGCTCATTGAGACCTTCAAATTTGTCTCCAAGTTGACCAACAAGGCTACACAAAGCACCCATTAGACTTGTTGGCATAATGACTAACCAAATTCACCCTATTAACATAAAAATAATAAAAAACATGCAATAAACAAATGAGAATGGTGGATTAAGTCAAATGAGGAAGTTGAATGAGCCCAAATAATTGTACATTGTTGGGGCTCATCACTAGTATAACACCACTTGCACAATTGATCCCATAAAGCACCAATAGGTATACCTTATGTAGTTCCCCTTTTCCACTGCAATGGTCTTAGTCTAGCTTTTGGTTGCCTTAAACACTTGCAAGGTCATGCAAATCCTTTATGTAGTCTGCCTAAGATTTTGTCAACATCAAAGTTGTTAATTGTGTTGAAACCTAGACTTAGCATCTCATAATTACTTGTTCACTTATTGATCACTTGCACTTTTTGAATGCCTTTTGTACAATGTTTGTGGCCTCTTTATAGAGGTGGGAGGTGCCCAACCTTTTGCTTCTTCTAAGGTGCCTTTGCCATGCCCAATGCCTAAGAAAATTGAAACATGCAATACACTGCACCTAGCATGTAGTCAACTCTTCATAGTCTTCCAAGGCTTGGAATATTCCACCCCTTTTCTACCCAATAGTTACAACTATTCCACTCAACCATGCTCAAGGTGCACTTCACAACCATCTTTTTGGAGCAAACACAACCATTCAAAGCATTATTACCCATGGACCAAGGTATTGTTGCCCATAATACAAGGCACTACTACCTAGTGTATCCATGAATCAAGGAACATCCACTATCTATGTCTTTGTGCAACCTCTACAAGAAGTCACTCCATAGCAACATTCATCTTTGTTATAACATAAAAACTACTCACTTGCAACACTTTTAGCAATCATACATATATACGCCACTAATGGCATGTGAAGCCCCTATTTTTAAATGTTTTCCCCCATCATGTGACTTCAAACTCACCAAAAATAACTTAGTCAAACCTTAAAATTGACCAAAAATGGATAACATAGATATCATGGCCAAAAGTTGTACTACTCCATAAAATAGCCAATTTTTTACTTATTTCCAACACCATCCATGCGCTCAAATCTGGAAAATGGGAAATTAGTTATATGTAGACCATCCTAAACCCTAATTGTTATTGGTGTTCTTGATTTAGTCATCTATAACCATTATTTTGGAAGACCATGTTAAAAAAAATAATTAAATTATTAAATAAGACAATTGAAATAATATTGTTATTTTATGACAAAATATAAATATAATAATTATACATAATCAAGAAAAAAGATAATGTATTATATTATTTTATTTTATTTTATTAATACATAGGGGAATCTTTAACTAGAACAAACCCATTTACATCATAAATATCATATTGCATCCATGTCACAAAGATGACATCATTATTGCCGCTATAACCCTTTAGCCCAATATAATAGCCCACAAACTATATCAACCAGTTTATCCATGATTTGAACAAAGGTAAACAACATTAACAATTTTAATGACAATTACTCAAACTAATCCTAACAAGCAAATAATACATTATTATCAAAAAGAAAAAAAACTAGAATTATATACGCTTTCATACACAAATTTATTTCTTATACTTACATAAAACCAATTTTATTATTAAATTGTTTCACCTAGTTTATTCTTCCTATATAGGAGCTAGCAAGGGTCAAGGGTTTGGGTTCTTTGACTGAATTCTTCCATAATATCTCAATAAGAAAGGGTTATTTAGCCTCTTTAGGATTTTCTCAATAAGAAAGGGTTACTTAGCCTCTTTAGGATTTTCTATGTGCTTAAGGACTGCTTCTGCATTTTTGTCTATGCTTCCATTCTTTGGCTATAGTTATATGTAATGATATTAAGTTGTAGTTATATGTAGTGAGGGTGGGTAGAACAATATTATGTAAAACATGGATATTATAATGGTGCAGTGTAATTCTTTTATGATTTGGTTTCAATGGTTGGAATTGGGCAAAAAAAAATTAGCCAAATTATGATTTTCTTGTTATTTAAAATGAAATTTTGAATGTATAGATAATTCAATACTTTAAAAAACCTTTGCAGAATTAGGATTATGCAGATTTCATAACTCAAATTTGTGATTCCAAAGAATCACTACTAGATTTCATTGACAGAAAAATATACTTAGAAAAAACCAAAATACAAAAGATTTAGATAATAGCTATTATAAATCCTCGTGAAGCACTAAAATCCCATAAATTTTGCATATTATACAACTCAAACTTACCATTATAATTTTGTTCAGTTTTACTCTTTTATATATACATTTTATTTACATATTTTATGGAGATCTCTCCTTATAGGCTGGTGTGTCAGGTACAATGACATTGACATTGTTCCTACTCGGTGACATTTCATTCCATATCCTTATCCTTTTGTAAGAATCTTACAAAAAAAATCTGTCACTGTCAAATTGTCAATGAATTACACAAAGGACAAAAGGAGAGAACTGATTTGATTGGAGAGTCTAAACCGTGCACTCGTGAACCATACCGTAAACAAATGAATGCCTTCAATAATTTAAATTTGCAAATGTATATTTTCAATAACTTGCTTCTAAGAACTGATGTGATTCTAAGTTACATTTCAAAAGTTGAGCATTTAAGAGTCCATAAACTTACATAAAGTCATAGTTGCAAGCTAGAATTCTGTCAACATCATACACCATATTAAACTTTGATCCAAGCAAACCATTAAATATAATTGGTTCCAAGCTTCACCTCCCTGCAAGGTACTATGACTAAAGCAATGCAAAATATGTTAATCTTCTAACACAGAATTACAAAGCAAGCCCTATTATATACAATCTGCAATCCCCACGCAGAATTTTGAGCCAGTTCCTTCGGCTTGCAAACATCATGGTGCTTCCTAACCAGTACAATTTTCAGACCGTTGAAGCAGAGATGTTTTCATGCACAACCTGCAAAATCCAAGAACATAAAAAGGTTTTAATGGCAGTCACTTCTAAACAATTTCATGCCCAGCTACTATTGAGATTTTAAATGAATACTGGAAGCTTCGGTCAACCTTAAAGGCTGTGCCCAACATTTCACCATCTACGTTTGGAATACCGATCACTTTGTTCTTGGGATATTCATGGCTTCGCAGGCCTGAAGTACTAGAGTAAAAGCAGCCTGCCACCACCAAAAATATTTAGACTCTAAATTTAGTCAAATAAGATTAAGATTTATTTGATCAAGTTTCCATTTCAAAATTAAACTCCATACATGAATAAACATTCTCAAATATTTCCAATTTTATTTGTACTTCGATAGTTACTGATCTGATCTAATTGTTCTCGGCATGGCTGAAAGGATTGGCAAAACAAAAGGGGAGAGACAAATGAAAATTTATAAGAGAAATAGGAAGAGAACTCAAAAAAAAGGATTTTTGCAACTCTGGTTGTTAGATTAGCCCAATTGTTTTTCTTTCATCTCTGTATATATAGCTACCTTGAGGGAACGAAGCCAACGACTTTCCACAAGCTGATTTTAACAGTTCTGCATCACCTGAAAACGAAAGGCAGCCATCAGCTGTGATGCCCCAGTAGAGTGGAACTGTACCATTCGAATCCTGCATTCATGGAGATCAAATAAACAATTAGACAAAGCCAGAAATGTCTCAGGTTTAGTCTTCCTTCCAGAGGGGTCCTTTTATGAGCTGTGCAGAAGTGGACTTTGAAAAGGTGGTTTCAGAAGCCAATCATGTTTTTATAATGTTTTTTGGGGGACCCCTCATCCAAGCATAAGGCTAATAAAGACTCATTTGCATGAAAAAAATTAAGTTATCAAACCCATTTGGTTAAAAAGGAGCGGAGCACCACCACAAAGTGGGGATCCTACCCCTATGGAGACAATCAAGAGGAAGCTGGATCATTTTTGGATAAAATGGAATAGACCTTATATAGAGAAAAAAATTGATAACCCGTTGAGGTAAAAGGAGCTATGGAACACCACCTCAAAGTGGGGATCCTTTCCTCATGGAAACACAAAGGAAGCTAGATCCATGTGAGGATGTGCAAAGAAAAGAAGGGAAGTTGTCTTAAGGATGGCCCAAGAAGGTGAACCCTTGTCTTTTTGGGATAAACCAGAGCAGATTTTCTAGAGAAAACTATAAGTAGCACAGTGAAGAATCTTCTACCATTTTGGGAAAGTAAAAAGATGGGAGATTTTTTTACTATTTTGGGAAAGTAAAAGGATTGGAGGAAAGCTTTAGGAAGTAAATAATAATTGGTGCAGGGATAATTTTTTTTGATAGATTCTAGAAAAGAAAGAGAATTTCAGGAAGAAAAAAATGAAAGGGAATAGGAAAATAATATATGTTCTTTTTTTTTTTTAATTCTAAATAAGCAAGAGGGATTTTAGGGGGAAATGGGAGGATTATGAAAAATTCTTCATTTGTTTTTTTTAATAAATTTTTTTGATATAATTTATTGAAGTTGTGGTTTATTAGATGGGATGAGATTTTATATTTTAATTGATAACATATTAAATCTTTACATCAATGATTATAAATTAAATATAATTTGATTGGCAACTAGGGTTTTTAGTGAAGGGTTACATCCTCTAAGCTATAGAAAATGCTGGATACTATTGATTCCAATAGTTAGAATAGAACGTTGTGGTAAGTGGGGTATAGATTGTTGAATTTGTTATTTATTTGAATCAAGGATTTCTAAACCACTCATCAATCAATACTGCATTATTAGATAAATAATGTTTGAAAAAAAACCAAACATCTATATCAATCATATCATATTTTTCCATCACGATAACAATCAATACTGCATTATTAGATAGATAATGTTTGAAAAAAAACCAAACATCTATATCAATCATATCATAATTTTCCTCAATTTATTTTAATTAATGTAAAATATAAAATGAAATCTACACAATAACATTATATCACATAATTAATTAAGTAATATTTAAAATTAAAAAAATATCTAAACATTAATATCATTCCTATCATACTTTCTCTCAACTTATTTTAATTGGATGTGTACAACTACCTTGTCCCCATTAATTTTGAGAATCTTAACATATATTACATTTTATAAAAAATTAAATTTTATATGTGATCAAAGAAATTTAATTTTAAAATTAAATTTTCTAAATAATTAATTAAAAATTTAACAGAATTTCAGGAATCAAATGTAGGTAAATCTAGCTTGCATCTATATACCAAACAGAAAAAGTCCATGAAATTGTCTGTGGTCAAAACATTCCTAAGGCGCCGTTTACTACTTACAGTCGCAGTAAATACAGTTCCTGTGCCTCTGTCAAATATCACAAAAGCAAATTGGCCCTGCAGGTGTCCAACCATCTTGCTCGCAGGATAAGGCGCGCGATCTCTGAAAGTCTTGTAGGCTTCTATGACCAACACAACCTCGTTTATAGACTTTGAAAGCCCATATTGCTGCCTTAAACTCGGCAGATTCTCCAGGGTGCCTTCGAACAGGCCGAAGCAATCGTCCTTCACAGCAAAAGACCTGCACCAAAAAAAAATTATGTGGATGGCAGATTTCAGATTTGATATAAATTTATTACACAACTCATTGGAAAAATATATAGCCATAACTGTAATATCAAGGCACATCTTTATGTGGAGTGTAGATTTTAGATCAGAAATAAAATTTATGAAATATAAAGTATATAGACAGAAATATATAGTTCTAGTGAGTTTAATGGTTAAAAATATGTGTTTTTTTTTAACAGGTTCAAAATCAGAGAAATAGAGTATGTATGTGTTAATAAACTTAGCACAAATAGACAAAAATGAGTCCCTTCTCTCACAAACAAAAAATCTCATACACCAATATAGCGTTCGCCTTAATCATAATCTTGCGTTCGCCTTAATCATAACCTTAAAATTAAATAGTAGTAATAATTATTACTTAAATTTACTCCATTGCAAATTCCAAAATTCATATAAAAAACCCAAACACGATCTAAATCAAACAAAATTATCCAAATACCTTGGGCGCAGCAATGACTGATTACTGTGTGTAAATGCCATGGTTGTCATTTCGTCCATCTTTACAGAAATTGACTGCGGGAAAGCATCCAGGAAAGAGCTCAGCAAAGCCGAAGAACTCTTCTTGAGATCAGGACTCGTACTGTTCTCTCCACGAGGAGACCTGAGCTCCTCTGGTCCATGGGCCACGGTGCTCTTAAATATCGCCAACATCTTATAATCCGAGGTGATCTTAGAGCAGATTTTTTTGCAAAAACTCCAATATACAGTCGACACCAGGAGGACCTACGAACATTAATATTAACTGACACCAGAATCTGTCTCAGGTAATATATATGCAGTAAACTTGCAGAGGCATTGAATCCGGAGAATCCTAGGGATCTTATCCTTAAACGAGGTTTATCCAGAAACAGTTGGATATGGATAACACAACGGGATTGCATCATAGCAAGGTTTTTGTTATCGAAAAAGGTGATTTTGTTATCATTTTGTTTTTTTCCAAAAAAAAAAATTATTAGAATTATTTTTTCAGGGTGGAAATGTATTTAAATGTCTATTTAGCTGCATATTCTTTAAGCCCATAACACACCACCATTATTTTTTATTTATCTAGTCACCGCAAGTGTTAGTGTTATCCGCTTGAGTATGCAGCTAAGCGGGTATTTAATGCCCTATGGCAGGCTGGTTAGCCATTGCCCAAATGTATTCAGCACTATCAAAAAGCTTTATAATATCTAAATTTTGAAGTTTGACATATATAATTCATATTTTTAAAATTTCTGCCAAATTTTTATCAAAATCATACTAAACTTTTACCAAGTTTTCTTTAGTGCTACTTTTTGGAAGCTTTTCGGGTGGATTTTATTATTATTATTATTATTGATTTAATATTTATTTTTTTGTCAGATTTCTCTAAAATCCGCAGGAATTCATTGAAATCACAAGTTTGATGGGTAACCCCCGCACAACAGAAGTGCCCTAGGGGTTGTTCTGAATCCATATATACACTCAAAAAACTAGTTTAAATAACACAAATCAAGATTTCACCACAAATCTAAATGCCGAATTCAAACAAAACAAACTCCAAAAAAATCTCATTAAAAACAACTCCAATTTTTACTATTTCCCACAAATTTTCCAAGAGGTCTGCCACATTTTTATTAAAAAACACTTAATCCCACACTATTTTCTTATTTCAATTGATTTTTTATCAATAATTTTTCATTACTAGGAGATTTTTTCAGCACATCTTTAAAATTTTATATTCATAAAATTAATTTTCATATTTTCCTGAAAATTTTCATTTTTTAAGTACTTTTATTTATGGAATTCAACAAATCTTTAAATTTTTGATGATGATGATGATGATGATGGTTAACGTCCGCTGAGACCAAATAATGATCTATCGGACCTAAAAAGACAAATTATTTATTTTGATTTAAGATTTTATTCCTATGCTCAAAAAGCTTGGAGAGAAGCCTCCCGAGTTCACTATAATTTTGGCATTGTAAAAGGCTAAGAAGGACAATATTGTAACAAAGGTTGTGAAATTGAGATCTAATGTGGTTGTATGCAGGGCACTCTAAGAGGAGGTGGTTTTCATCCTCGATGCTCCTATTCTCACAAATATGGCAGATCCTTTCCATCCATGGCGTTTTAGGAACTGCCAACGGCCTGTTTCACTATGGAGCTCATGAGAATTCGTTCTAATCTTTGCTATATTAATTTTCTTCTTTGAGCTAGTTAAAATAGAGAGATACTATTGATCTTCAAGGGAGGGGTTGATGACCTTCTTATAATAACTTAATTTTCTTTTAGACGCTAAATCTTTCTCACACCACAATTTTTCTTTGAGCTTAGAAGTAACAATATCTTTAATGTTATTTATGTTTTGCAAAGCATCATTCTCATTGATCTCCCAATAGTTTAACCAGGCCCTTGTGTCTTTATGCCATCCTCGGTTAAGCCTTAGGTGGTTTTGGCTGGAATTTAAAGCTAGCTTAGGAAGTCTATGATTGTCTATGTTATTGAGCTTGTGCTTGTACAACAGAAACCTGAGCATAGCTAGGCTCTCAATAGGACAAAGCCCTGCTTCTATAAGGAGAATAGGATAGGGTGTATTACTTTTAATTTTCATGTTATAAGTTATAAAACGCTTTTGGATTTGCTCAATCTTTCTCCATGATTCTCTGGAGATGCTGCAGCCCCAAACTTCACAGCCATATAAGATAACAGGAGTGACTAAAGTTTCAAAGAGGAACTTCTTTTTATCCCACATTACGAGGTTTGTTGTTTTACAATTATTTTCAAGACCAAAATAAGCTTTCCATCCCCCATTGATCATTTTCTCAATGCTATGGTTCCAGTTGAGCTTGTGATGGATATCAATTCCTAGGTACTTGTAAGAATACACTTCCTCCAAGTTATTATTGTCATACATAAAATTAGTGCAAGTGTCCTTCTTGGATTTGATAATCATAACTTTTGTTTTGTCAGTGTTAACAGTCATACCCATGGTAGACCAGAAATCCTTAAGAAGCTTGAGTTGCTTATCAAGATCAGAAGGGCACCTTGCCAAAAGAACAATATCGTCAGCATAGAGAAGAAGGATAACGACTATCTCAGCTAAGATTGTGCCACCACATCCTGCTTCTTCTAAATAACCTTCGAGCTTATCGATGTAAATGCCAAATAGGGTAGGGGAGAGGGGGCAACCTTGTTTAACTCCGATGTTACACTTAATATCTTTTGACCACCCCTCATTGTTTTTTAGCTTGGCAATTACATTCTCGTATAGCCTTATAGCAGCAGCTCTCAACTCACGAGGAACCTTTAGCTCTTCTAACCTATTCCAAAAATTGTATCTAAGAACCGTATCAAAAGCCTTTCTAAAATCTACAAAGCAGCAAAATAAATTAGATATAACTTAATCTTCATATTTTCTACGGACATTTATTTTAACGTTTATTTATGAAATTAAATTTTCTTTATAATTTTGTAAAAAGTTTCTCATTTTCCGATGTAAAATATATTTTTTACGATATTGGAGCACGAACATTTATTTTAACGTTTATGTAGGAAATTAAAATTCCTTTATAATTTTGGCAAAAAGTCGTAGTTTGCCATGTGAAAGATATATTTTAGGATAATGGGGTTATATTAATTAATGTTTTCAATATATTTAGTAAATGATAATCAAAATTTATTTATATTTAAATGGATATCGCTATTGAAATCTTGTTGGGATAATCTTTATGGGAAAGAGCGTCAGTGTTTTGTTTTTTTGTTTTTTTTTGTTTTTGGTTTTAAAATGCATATTTTCATATTTATAGGATGAAAATTTATTTTATAAGATGTATATTTTAAAATAATATATTTTAGTTTAAATATTATTTTATATAATCAATTAAGTTTAAATTTATATTTATTTGGAGATGTAGAATAAATTGGAGTGACAGTATTAAGTTATTTTTTATGTAAAATTTTACTAAAAAAAATACATAAAAATAAAATTAAAAAATGAGTTTTTATGAAAATTTATCATTTAAAAATATTTTTTATTAATCATGTTGAGTCGTGGTATTATTATTATTATTATTTTAATTAAGAATATATTCTAAAATCATTACCTTAAATATTTTATTTTCAAAAAATAAAATACTAAAAAGATTATGATAAAAAAATAAAGATAAAATACATGAATTTTCATAAAAATAAATAAAAAATTATCATTTATAAATCTTTATTAATTAAATTTATTTATTTTAGAATATCAATTAATTTTATTTTAATTAACAGTGATTTTCCCAAACATTGGGAAGATGAATGGCTTTACTGAATTTTTTCGTTTTCCTAGTTTTGCATGTAACTTTCGGGTACTATCCCAAAAGGATGTCTTAAGGTATTAACACTAAGTTATTGTTGAGAAATATTAACATTAAGTTATTGTTGAGAAATAAAAAAATTGGCCATAGAAAATTTAGAAATGTGATTATATATTAATGCATTCATATTATTTACAACCATATATTTATATATATAATATGATATTTTAATGTTATCACTTATTTCATGGGTTGAGAGAATGCTAACAACAACAAAAGAAATCACAAGATTGATTGTTTAAAAATGGGCTATGGGGTTCCCCTCAACGCCTAGTACTTTCACCAAAGAATTTCCCTAATCATTTTTTTTCTTTAGCTTCATTGCATAGGGTAAGTAGGTGGTCCTGTGGTAGCATGAGAAGGAGAGTAAACAGGTAGTGTATAGAGGTAAAGAGTTCATTTATGAGGCTTGTATGATGATTATAGACCCTATGTAGTGCATGACTCATAAAAGCATATTTTAGCACCTAATGCATCGACTTTTATCCTTACACCTTTCAGGCTATGTTGTGAGAACCACCTAGTGTGAAAAACTTTGTAATGGTTCTCATATGACCATCGTTAAGGCCTTATAGTCCCTAGTAAATAGATTCTCTCAATGGTATATGTATTTACTTTGTGGAAAAACACCCCCTCTAAATAGTGTGTGAAGTGGTGCAAAGCCTCGTTTTGTTCCATGAGCCCTAGAAGCTTCATTTAGATCATATGCCCATTATTTTCATTGCTTTACCATAGTCATGATCCCAGTATCAATTCATATTATGAAAAATGTCCTATGGACCCCTATCCTTTTTAGAGGGCCTATATGGTGCTTTGAGGTCACTTTCATGGATTATATTCTTTAAAAAATTCATAAAGGGCTTGAGGCCATTTATTTCCTCCCCTTACCATGGTCAAGACCTTGAAGCCAATCCTTGGTTTACAAAAACCTCCTATTGGCATCTATATCCCAACCAAAGGCCAAACATCCCCTCTAAAGAACCTCCATAGTGGTTCAAGGAATTTTTCATGGACCATGAACATTAAAAGCTTCATTTAGGTTCTAATACCCTTTATTTTAGTTCCCCACCCCCGCCACCCATAATTATGGTTAAGGTCTTGAGACCCATCCATTATATCTAAAACTTCTTTAATATTGTTCATATATCATTCAAAGGTCATATATTACATCTAGAGGATTTGTGTGGTGGTTCCAGGTGTCATTAATTATGATCCCTAGAAGATTGTTTTTTATCCAACAACCCTTATTTTCCTTCTTTACCCATGGTCAAGGCCCCAAGACCCATGCCTAGTATGGAAAATCTCATAGCAATTTGTGTATCTACCAAGAAGTCAACGATCCAAATTTTTGTGGTGCTTTGACCCCTATTTGAAGGACTAGGGCTATAAAAGCTTCATTTTGGGACAAAGGCCCAAGAAGCATCTCTTGCGTGCAAAACCTCTTAATTTTCCAAACTCCTAATGGAAACCCCATCTCGAAGATATGGAAAAAAATCATTTTATAGGCCCATGTCATAGTTTAATGCCTTGAACATTTCCCATTAGCCCAAAAATATTCATTTGGGGGTTAATTCCCTAGACTTCTTCCCCAACCATGGTTAAGGCCTTGGGACCCATCCTTGATGCACCAAACATCATAATGGCACTCATATCTCACTTGAAGGATAATGTCCCCTTATAGAGAGGACTTGTTATATGGTTTATGGCATTATTTATATCCTTGACTCTTTAAAGGCTCCATCTATTGTTAGAGGGCCTTATTTTCTTCCTTTGACCATGTTTAATTCCTTAAGACCCATCCCTAGTACACAAGACCTCATAATGGCACCATATTCCACTTGGAGGCCAAAGATCGCATCAAAAGTGTGACAGCCCTGGCGAATTTCCTCTCATTGTAAATATTATCTCTATTTTTTCAAATTAAAATCACCGAGAAATTGGTACACATTTTTTAGAGTTTGGGGATGGATATTTGCTGGAAGGGACCTGGTTGATATTAATGTTGAAATGTGTGCTTTAATGAATTGGTTGCAGAATGATTTGAATGGAAAAAGGAATGGTTAGGAACCATACTTGTATATGCAGGGAGACAATCAAAACTAAATAAAGTCTAGTTACATTGGAAAACTAACAGGGGCGATGAAGAGGGTATGCCCACTAGAAGCAGAAACTAGAACATTTAATGGGAGAAAAGAAATGGCTATGTGCATATGGAAGAGGCAAGCATCAAAAAAGGATAAGAAGCCACGACTTTGCGGATATGGAATAGGCAAGCATCAGAATAGGAAGGCTCGAGCAGAGAATTATTTGAGGGGTCTTTCTTTTTCAGGGGGTCTCTCCCAAGAAGACTGGAGGAAAGTTTCATTCTGAGATAGGGAGAGAGTTCATTGCATAGTAGTGCAACTAATAAAAGCACTACATGTGGTAGCTTTCCTTGAGTTTGATGAACCTATTATGAGTCACTTAATCAAGGGATGATGAACCCACTAGGAAGCTTGTAGATTGATGAATGTAGTGGGAAAGACGTAGAGACACCCAAATAATTGAGAGGTTGATGAACCACTAGGTGTGGCCTAGGTTGGGAACACTGGTGCTTACACTCTCTAATGAACTACCTAGATGGGTGATCTCCACACTCTCATGGTAGCTTGTTTGCTAATGAACCTTCCCAAAATTTGAAAGAACTCTCCTCTTGGTATTGAGTTGTAAGTATTTACACTAGAAAGGAATTTAGCATAAAGCTTGACTGAGACATCAACATCTATGTTGTAATAGATGGGAGTTGTTGAGAAGCCTAAGGAGGCAGAATTCGTATCTCTTGTATTTGATTTCTGATTAGTTGTGGGTAAGGGAGGTTCAAACTTTAGAGACCTTGGTTTAGTTGTGGTATTGATTTTTCCCCTAAGAACTCCTCGTCAAGCTCTATAATCTAGCTCATGGTGGCTACGACAAAAAAGGTTTAGTTGCAGTGTATCTAAGGTTTAGTGGAGAGTTGTAATCCCAATCTCAGTTTCCAGATCTCTTTATGAGATAAGTATTCTCTTATGTCTTGGTACATGTGATTATCATGTCTATGTTTATTATGTTAAAACAATGGCATGATCACGTTAAGGAGTGGTGTTTCCTTCATGAAAGAGGAATATCAATATCTTATGTAAAGATTCTAAGGAATGGCCCATTTCTTGTGGATATTTTTTTATCTTGAAGTTAGCCTAAGCTTTTTGTGCATGAAGAGATGGGTAAAATATGTTAATGAATTAATTACTTGCATTGAAATGTTTGAATATTTGGCCACTCTGTTGATAAATTACTCATGTTAACAATAAGGAATGTGATTTTCTGTATAGAAGTGTTGTAGCAGCTACAACCACCCTCCAAAATTTCTCCTTAGCTTTGTTTTGGAGCCTCTATACCAACCATCCTCGACAAAATGTGTTGCACTATCAAGTACACAAGCTTCAGTGGCTTTCTAGTAGCATCACTGCCTGTGCATGATAGCTTGTTGCATTCCCCTCACAAGTTGCTTCCCCAGACTTGGTCCAATTGCAGGCTAAGTAACATCCTCAAGAAATTGCGCAATTCTGGAGGGGAACCAACCTTCCCTCTAGAAATTGCACAATTCTGACTGGCAACCTGCTGAGCTCAAGAATTGCGCAATCTTGTCTGGAAGCCTATTGGGCTCAGGAATTGCGCAATTCTGGGTAGCAGTCATCTGCTCAACCTAGAATTTGTGCAATCCCCCTGGGCAGCCAACCTATCTCCCTCCTAGAAATGCGCAAATTTCTCCCTCATGCAAGCAGGTTGTTGCATGTGCCATCGAGTTGACCAATTCCACCCGGGACTGAGAAAACTTGACTTGCATGCATGGGCTTCTTTTTCCAGAAATAGAAAAAAGAAACATGCAAAAAGCATCCTTAGATTTTAGGGAGTTATTTTTAGCAGGTGGAGGTTACATGCAAAGATTGTTTAGAGTCTTTCCTCCAAGTGTCGCTTTTTCCTATATTTGTGGCATGCGCGTCACGAGCATCAAACTTATTTATTTGATGCTTCATAGCTCATTTATTCACATTAATCTTGGAGCTCTGACATCCCACAACACATTCAGGAGTCTTTGACACATCTAGCTTAGTTATTTATGGGTAAGTCAACTTAACTTGTCTTTTGCAGCATTTTTGTCGCTTTTTTTGTTTTTGCCTGTGTGAGTGTTGTCTACTTGATTTATATTAACGCTTGTTGTCGTTTACATGCATATTATCTTGTACTAGCACCATTTCAGTTTTCGTTAGCATCTCAGTGTTGTCACATGCATGACACAGTTTTGCACGAAGGTCGTCAATTCAGCGACTCGCTTCACACACATGCATGTTATTCCATTTTCTGAATCTTGCATTCATTGTTTGCATGCATCATCATTCACTCCTACTTACACTCAGTATCACCATGCATTCACTTCTTCATTTGCTTTCAGTTGCCCATCGGCGGGTTTGGGCAACCTTGGCCCGGACTCTACCTCACCAAGACAACATTGCACAATCCTGAGAGGGAAGGCTTTGCCTTCCTCTCAGAAAATGTGCATTTCTTCCCAGTGACTATCCTCCAGTCTTACATTGTGCAATTATGATAGGCAGTGACTACTAGCCCAGAAAATTGTGCAATGCAGTCACTGGGCTTGCAACCCTTTCCAGTTGAAATTGTGCATTGCATAATCCCAACAAACAGCAGGTCAGTATGGATTGCACATTGCACAATTCCAATAACCAGCTAGCCTCCCAGTAGCCCAGACTACCTTGTCCGCAGTTCCGATAGCCAGTCCCCCGACCTCCCAGATAAAATGTGCAATCCTTGCTAGTCAATCCAGAGGTATGTTGCATGTCATTCCTCAATTTTTCTTTGGTTTTAGCTGGCAGATTTATTACCATGCATGTCACAATGTCTCCAGATCTAGCATGTGTTCATCCACCTCTTGGAATTTCAGAATAAATGGCCTCTAAGAGAGAAGGATCAATTGACACCGACGGAAGTGCAACTGGAGCAACAGTTGAGAAAGTGTCTTCAAGTCTGGAGATATATGAAGACACCAAGTTGATTATAGACAAGGACATCAAGCTGAAATGGCAAGAGGTCAATGATGCATTTGAAGGCACATTTGGAGAAAACCTTGAAGATGGCCAAGTATATGTGAACATTTACAAGTCCGACTTGTATCGGATTTCATGCAGGTATCTCGTATTCCCATGCACAGACATGATACATTGGATCGTCTCACACACTGATCCTGAGACAATGACATTGAGCAGTGTTAGTAGGACGAAGATTGCTACCTTTAGGGCACAGTATTATGAATAGATGTACCATATGTCGAAGCCCGTGGTCACCGTGGAGACACCCTTCAGCATACCCAGCAACAATGGCAACTCTAGAGATATCTTGAAGAATTGGATAAAGGAAATAGCCAAATTCAGGATGACACCCAACCAGATCTACAAGACAAAGATATTGAGGAAGGCATATCAATACTTGGTCATCTTTCCATGTCACTTGTATGGACAAGAGAGCACGGAGACCTTCCCACAGAGTTGGGTGATCGCGTTGGACCAATTGGCTAGTGAAGGCAAATCATGCAAATGGTCCAACATGTTGGCTCACAGGCTAAAGGAACAAGTAACAAGAGTTTGACAGTGGCCCAAAGGTCAGCAGGTAGAAATCTACATGTCTTCTTACATCTTGGATGCAATCTGTGCCCATCAGGAGTTCTGGGGTTTGAAGTGGGCATGGACATTGGTCGAGACCTCTGTGAACACTTATTGTAAAATGTTGTCTGAATGTAGCTTCAGAGGAGTTATCAAATAGTTGTCTGATCATTTCGTCACCTCAGTGTACAAGATTATATTTGAACAAGATCCACCTTGCATGTCGAAGGCAGCAATGGAGGCACTAATCGATATAGCAGATTGGTATGCCTCAGCGTCCGGCACCTTCAAACGGATGTACAGCACAAAGAAGCCTCCGCATGTTCTACCAAAGTTTTCCTCATCATGCAGGAAGTATCATACCACATCTTGGCAGGTTTGTTAGCTAGGCTACATTGGAAGAAGAAGGAACCTTGGCCCACTCTTCCGTTGCGGATCGAGTTATATGATATACAAAATTTCAAGCATGCGGATGTCGAAGCAGAGGAGATTAAGAAATATCCATTCAACACCTAAAGCTATAATCCGTATGACCTGCATTTTTTTGTCAAAGATCATTGTGTGAGAGTAAAGTTTCATTGGATCAATGGGACGTATCATTGGGCAGAGGAGGATCCATGGAGATATTTTTACAGCTTCTCCAGGCCCAATGATCTGGTCAGCATCACTGTGGAATGGTTAGCGAAGTAGCCTGAAGCAGCATCCAGGAGAGCACCAGCAGCAACAACAATAGAGGTAAACATACCATCACATGACAAAGGAAAGAGGAATATTGTCAATAGCATGGAGGAGGAAAAAAGCTGCAAGTTCCGAGTAGACCCACTTGTGCAGAAAGCATCTTTGGAAATAGAGGCGAAGAGGCAACAACGCTACAAGAGGAACGTGCAAAGGAAGAGAGAAAAATGAAGAACAGAGGAAACAGAGAGGGAGTTGCATGAGTTCAAGGAGCAACTCCAGAAGGAACAAGAGTTGCATAGACAATAGAAGGAAACACAACAAGGGCCGCAACATGTACAGACAGCCGAAACTGCGTCCATACAGGTAGTCAACTCATCCAAACAGCTAGCACCGAGCAGGCAGGGTGAGCAATCGTAGGAGCAGGACTTTTCTCAAGAGATTGAACAAGCACTTCAGTAGATGGATACGGATATGGAGCAAAAAGAGTTAGAGAAAGACATCGACCTCATACCTAACCACCAAGAGGTCGACCTACCAGATTCATCGGATCTAGAAGTAGAGAAAGTTCCAAGCGACCAAGGAAACATTAAGATCCTTGGAGATAATCCAAAGGGAGAGATGCACAACATCTCATTCGATGATTCCAAACATAGAGTTGTGCAATCTCGCAGAGTGTTGACTCTAGATGATCATTCATCTCCTATGTAGCTTAAGGAACAAGTGATCATTTCTGATGTGCGCAAGCATCCAACAACATTGGCAGATGCTACCAGAGCATATGCCGAAGCCACTAGCTCAAGTGTTCACTTCCTGATAGCAGAGAATGAGCAAATGGCTAAGGAGTTACAGATGGCCAAGAAGGGAGGAGAATTGGTTACAACTTCCACCCAAGTAGAGTTGGAGAAGGCAATACTGGATGAAGTATTGTTCCTTGACATAGTCATGTGGGTGTTGTATTCCAAGTTCGACACTGTGCAGAAGGCAATTTTCCATCTCAATGGTTGGCACCAGTAATGTTCTAAGAGAGCACGTATCTTGTCGAACGTGCATGCTGTTGTTGATTACATGAAATCATGGATAATAAGGTACAAGGCATCCCCGTTACACTTTCCCAAGATGATGAAGCCCGGAGCAGTCTGGCTGAAGGCACGCACCCGGAGTCAGATCTGGAACTATGAAGATCTCCCACAGCTCATCACTAGTCTACAAGCTTCCCATGCACAGGTATTCAGGAGTATGGATGTTTTTATGCGCGCACACGTGATCCCATCTACTGGGACACTCACCCAAGCAAAGACAAAGGCACATGTTTGACTAGAGCTTGACTCGTACTTTGACGAGTTGATGCGCATAGCCACCAACCCAGACTTGGTGATCAATAAAGACACCATGCATCAGTATGTCGTTGGTCCAGCCACACTCAAGACAATGATGTGCATGTTATCAGACGAGTTGGACAGAGGACCCTGAGAAATGTACCTGAATGCTATGGAGGCAAGAGTTTGTTTCCAGAAAGATGTCATCTTAGAGTACATGGACACCATCACAGACTACCAAGCTTGGAATTAGTTCGCTATTGTCGACCACCATGAAGATGTCGAAGAGTTGGTCTTCCCACAGTTGTCCGAGTCATAGTGATGTCTTGCATGGCTTGCTCAAGCCTATATTTTCTCACATGGGTACATGTGAAGATTATATGTAATGTCTTGTCAAGTGTAAGTTCAAGTGTCGATAGTTGGATGTAACATTCATAGAGAAGATGAAGAGTCATGAGAGTAGATGAACTATCACAAAGGGGAATGTCAAGGGCCACCCCACCCTTTGCTATATATAGTCCCTCCTAACTCACTGTAAAGGCTTTTGGTCAACCAAGCTTCTGATAGGAGTATCTTAGAGAGAGATTGGATAGTATTGTAATGAGCCTTAGCTTCTCCACTGTGCAGAGCTAGTATATCTCTTTGGAGGAGCATGTGGGAGTGACTATAACATTCCACTGTCAAAACTAGTGGTTGGTCATGGTTGTATTGTATGACTGGAACTTACACTTCTTAATATAACAGAGCCAACATGTTTCATGCATATGTCATATTGTATTTCAGCTATCTTATTTACTCTAAATGATATATGTATATGTTTACTTACACATGTATGTGTAGCTATTTTCTGTATATGTATGTATGAACCTTACTGAAATGTGTTGTTGGTTTAACCATCACTTTGGATTGCTAGCTTTCTTTCCTTACATGTTGTGATGCATCTATGCTCATGTCTTCCATTCTTAACTATGTGCTTTCACAGGTTTCTAAGGGGCGCACTCACCTCACCCTCCATGTGTTAGAACTGCTCATGCACCTTCCTTGACTTACTGCATATGTCACACCCTTGCTACCAACAAGGACATCTTACTTGCCTCTATGCAAAACCGTGGTCAAGGCAATACCATATGACCCACTATTGGGACTCCTACACCAAACTGTCTGAGGTCTAATTGGGACTTCTTACTGGGGAGATCCCTTGACATGTTGGTGGGTCCAACACCGTCAACATTTCTAGCACTAGAAGGAGGTCCAGATGACAAGTTGTGTCCTCTCATCCTGTTTTGAACCTTTGCACATCTATCATGGATTCTGTCACACTCACCCCTCCATGATGTTTTTTGCATGTCGAACCTCTCAACATCACGAGGGGATTTTTTGATCTCTTGTTAGAATTCATGTATGATGGTGAAGGCGAAGTGGCCTGGCCTTTGTTCTTACGAGGCTTCCTTGCCATGCTTGACGAGGAAGATGTATGTTCTGAGGAATAGGCCAACCTACTGCTTGAATACACACTTCGCGAATCCCCACTACGGTGGTGTTATAGCTTACTAGCTAACATCATGCACTCACTCGAGCATTTATGTGATCTCATTGAAGATATTTTCCATCATTTTGATCCAAAAAATTTTGACGAAAAGCTATTACAACAACGGAAGGCCCCGCATGAATCACCTATGGATTTTTGGCAGCACTTCTGTGTTTTGCAGTTCCAAGCTCCGAAAAGCCAGATGAAATTTCCTTATCTTTGGGATAGATTTGAATATTGTCTTAACAAATCAGTCCATCCTAAGAAGAAGTTTGAGCCCAAGCCTTACTCAGCATACTTCAGTGATGGAGCTGTGCAATCATAGACGGACACGGTCGCTGTCACAAGTGACTGTCTTTCGTCCCCTCATCAAACAACTCCACCACTATAGAGTGATGCGGGAGAACAGGCACACACATATGTTAAATTGTCACATCCTCCCAACATCACTTCACTTAATTTTTCGTGTAGATTTGGTTGTGAGTCCATTGAGTTATCACATGCATTTTGTACCACAACCTCCATCTTCATACTCGGATGATCTTACGGATGATACTGTCTTTTGTTCTTCCATTCCGGATTCTACACTTATTGTGAATGAGGATCAAGCCACCGATGGAGTGGTGTTTCACAACCAACATGAACTTTCATTCATGAAGAGTATGACTGGGGGCTTGAGCATCAACACTCAGTGAAGGAGGACTCCCTTCTATACGAGCGTCCTCTATTCTTTCCTAACATCTTTGGTGAACCTGCCATCCATGATTTCGCATGTGTATCTTCATCTATGGATGCATCCATTGTTAATCATTTGCAGAACACACAAGATGTCAGTCCATCATCTAACAACAGAGAGGATAAACTATTCTTTGAAAATCCACTTGACTTTTCATCTACTTTTTCTAGAAACACAGAGGGTGAATTTGTTCGCTTCTCATCTACCCCTCTATTTGATTCATCAGATCATGAGGATGTCGATGAAATCATTGATTTTGCTGATTATAGCTATCATGGTGTATATACTCATGTATTCGATCACGATGATGATTCTATCGCAGTTGATTTTTCGAAGCCACTTGTTTATGATGATCTATCTGTTGACAAAGTCAAAACCCCCCAGACTATCGAGGCACTTCAGCTTGAGCTGATGGTTATGTCAGGCCCTCATTGTCCTAAGGTTGGTTTCACTTCTCATCGGGAAATTGTTGAAACACTGAAGGCTATTCATCACTCATCTATATGCATTGAAGATCAATCTCACACACATATCATACTTCCTCCACTCAAACTACATGATCCCATCGCTCATGCATTGGAGGAATCTTACATTGCAAGCACATATTCACGACGCAAGTTGTCTGTGTTTCTTTCGTTTGCTTGCATGTCACAATCCAGAGTATGTGTATGCTTCACAACTGCACGTAGTTTCGCACAACACCCTGACAATTCCACGAATTGCATGTCATGCACTTGCACTCACCTATGTCCCGTGGACACATTAAAACTTGGAGTGTGTTTGTCTTCATTGTTATATCTTTCTTGTTTGTTGGTTTGCACAGCTGTGTTGTTCATGAACCATGCCTTCACCAACATGGGTCAACTAATGTGCCGGTGCCTGCATTGGAAGTATCACTTCACATGATCACACCCATGCACCGTTAGCTTAGGAGTAGGAGTAGTGGTTGCTTTTGGTTGTTTGCTTGCATGCTTGTTTGCTTACTTACCTTGCATGTTTGTTTGTCTACTTTCTTGTTTGCTTACTTTCTTTTCTTTCGCATTTACTTCTACTTTTGCTTTGTTTTGTGTTTGTTTTCTTATTTTGCGCTTGTAGGTTAGTTTCTCATGGAATTGTGTGTGACTCTTGAAACAAGTTGGGTAAAGTACAAGAGGCCTTCTGCAACTATCACTACTTGGTTATCTATCATCCCGCCTCTATATGAAGAACTTGTTATCTTCAGTCCATGATATGCCAATGGAAAATACATATTGTTTGAAGTGAACCTTGGTGAAAACACAGTGCTTGCGTGCTAACTAGTGTCACCTACTCTAGTCGGTTGTTTTTGGGTTAATCCTTGTTAGCTTAGTCAAGTAGAGTAAGGTGAGGGGGAAAACCTTAACAGTCACGTCAGAGGTATATAATAAACTACTTCTCTAAAGAAAAAACCTTTTCTTCTCTCAGTAAGTCGGGATCCCTCTTCCACCTCTGAAATGAATAAGTGTTATGCACATTTTATGAAAATGAAAAAATGAAAAGTGAAAAAATTCCAAAAAATGGAAAATGAATAAGGTGAAAGAAGAGAAAGGCTTCCTATGCAGAGAGGCGATGCAAGTAAATCCGTCGGGGTACTGACCAGGCTCGCTGGCAGCGGAGTAATGCTTGTGTTCCTGTGTGACTTCGTCGGGGTATTGTGCAGGCCAGTTGGCAGCGGAGCAACACCAGAGATGAAACTAAGACTCTGACGACTATACTGCTTATGCACCAATATGCCCCTCATCCCCAATTGAAAAAACTGTGTTGACTTGGCTTGCAATGTGTGTCAATCGACCAAAAGTTTGGCAGATGCTACATCTCACAATCAAGCAAGTGTGGAAACCAAGACAAACAGAGAACTGAACAATACTTCCGGAGGTGTTAGACTTGCTTTTCATGAACAAGGTCCATTCAGAGAGATGGATTTCGACCAGTGTGTCACCAAGTGTTGTAGTGGCTACAGCCACCCTCCAAAATTTTACCTTAGCTTCATTTTGGAGCCTCCCTACCAACCATCCTCAGCAACATGCCTTGCACTGTTAATTACACAAGCTTCAGTGGTTTTCTAGCAGCATGTTGGGCGCGGGATCCCCCAAGGGCAGTTTTGGGGCTTAGAGCCCATATTTTGGTCCAAGTTTGTAATTCCAATGAAAAGACTCTGCATTTTGTGGGCGCAGAGCACGTAGTTGTTAAAGAGGCATAGGATTGTCTGCCCTTATTTTGATAATGTAATGTCAGTTGTAGAAGATCTACCCATGGTCCGCAAACCGTGGGATTGTATAAATAGAGCGAAGCTCTAAGTAGTTAAATCAATCACAATAGATAAAAGAATGAAGATGTGTGCAAGATAGTTTTGAAGTGTAAAGTCTAAGTTTGGGTCATAGTGTAGATAGAGGCTCTGCAGCTGAGTGCACAAAGGCCTAGTAGTCCGCAGCTAAGTGTGCGTACCCCCGCAGCTGAGTGCACAGGGCGAGTCGAGTCTATAACCATCTGAAGTATTAATAAAGAGAAGTTTCTATCATTTCTACATATTTATTTTTTGTTTATACATTTGTTATATTGGGTATGAATTTCACTTCTAATGCTTATATGATGCGCGAATGTGTATAATTGTATTGGTTAAGTGAGTGCAAGTAAGAATATCTGTTTACGCGAAGATAATTAAGATATGTTAATAAGATAAGTAAGATACTTAGCAAGGTTTAGGAGATATCATAGTTCGCTGCCCTAGCACTGCGAAAAGATTCTAGCCCCTGGTTAGGGCTGCGCGAAAGCTGATTGTAACAAATCGTGAAGGTACTGAAGGTTAGAATAGAGGGCAAAGCGACCTTCATGAAGGCAAGGTCTAGTTGGACTAAACCGACATCACAACCATCTCAAGGGTGCGAAAACTTGGTTCCAGCATCCCCCCATACTGCTTCGGGTGAGACTTCAGCCCGCACTCCACGGGCTGATGTTGAAAGGGCCAGTAGTGTAGGGATTTGTTTGGCTAAATAACTCTAAACCTGGGTCAGGCCCCCATAAGCTAACAAGTGGTTTCGTTGCCTTGATCAGAATCTGCATGAGAGATGTGTGATGTCGTATCATTGGAATCCAATTAAGAAAGAAATCAAAGGTTGGTTGGAAAAAAGAATTCATGAGTTCGCGGCGCAGGAGAACAGAAACCCGTGACTATCAAAAGAAGAAGTGGTTAGATAGCTACCTATATACGGAGATCCACGAAATATTTTTTGCGTCCTTCCCTATTGAGCTATACGAATGGATGGCGAAGCTAGCAGATAGCTAAGGAAGGTGGAAACTTGACGGTCCTATTATGTGGACCCCAGAGCTAGTGCGAAGGTTGGAAGCATCGGAGGACAAGATCACGCGCGTTGTCGATCATTGGCTCGATCACATTATAGGAGGATTTGTTACTGATTTCGCGGTTGACACCTCAGTCAACTATAGCAACGCAGAGCGATGCTTTCTCAAAGGACCGCGAGGTAAGTACGTAAAGTATTTTAATACTTGGATTAAAATGTTGTTGTGCGAAAAGCGGATTATGCAGTTACCTTGATGTTCAGAGCTAAGTGAAGTGGAAAGGTATACACGAATGAAGGAAATAAGGGTCCATAAAATAGCCCCCTGATTTCACCTCCGTGAGGGGATGAGGTAGAGCTTGCGAAGGTCTCTCCATGAAGTGTTATTCAGCTGATAAGATAAAGAATTCCGCGAATACCACCTCCACCCACACCACCGCCAGCTTCACTACCATCACCTCCATCTTCACCTGTACCAACTCCACCACCACCATGATTCAGTATGGAAAACACAGTGAAGTTGCCTGTGTTCAAAGGTTTTGGAAATAAGGATATGGACCAATTTTGGTTCATTGTAAGGGTTGTATGGGAAGCGCAAGGTGTTACAGATGACCATATAAAGAAAGCAACACTGGTTAGTGCCCTGTAGGATCGTGCGTTGACCTGGTATATTAAGTACTCCAATGATAACCCAAATGCAAGAGTCGTGGATATCCAAACGGTGCTAAATAGAGAATTTAACAGGCCCGTGTCTAAAGTGCAGTCAATTATGGGATTCAAAGAGATCACGATGCTACTAGGCAAGACTCCTTGGGAACTAGATCAAAGGCTGAAATGTATGATTCATGAAGCTAATATGAATTTGATAGATGGACAACATCGCGAGTGGTTTTTAGCTTCGCTACTACCACATTCAAGGAGTGCGCTATCACAATAGAAGATAACAACTCAGGCAGAAGCTTTGGAGATTTCCATGAGGCTTCAAGAGACCTCGATGCAGGATCCTAACCTAGAAGTTCAGTAGATCTGTGCGCAGCTGAAGAATCTGCACCTTGAGATGCAGAGTCTGAAATAGGACAGGACGGTTCGACCAGAAGTGCGCGAAGAAGTATGGTGTGTGAAATGCAAGGGTCAGGGTCATGACAAAGACCACTGCCCAGTTTTTACAAATTACCTCGCAGGAGGAGGATCGATGCCTTTAAGGCCAGAAGCTCAAGCAGGACCTAGCGTGGTGCCTGCTTTGTGGTGTGTGATCTGTCAAATAGTCGGAAAACATGCCACGGAAAATTGTCACTTGTTACAGAAGTATACGTAAACTTCGCAACAGTTGTTCTGTAACTTTTGTAGGTCGGTGGGACATGATGAGCATACATGTAGGTGTTATGAATTAATGATGGATAGAACACCCACCTACAGGGTTCAGGCCGAAACATGGCCCCTTGACTAGAATGCAGGAATGGCATGAACATGATTTTAGGGGCGCGGACGAGGCCGAGGTGGAGGAGGACCTGGTAGAGGTCGCAAACAGTTGATTTGCTACAATTGCGGAGGGCCAGGACACTATGCCCATGATTGCATGAATCCAACACGCCCGTCGTGCAAGTATTGCACGTTGTTTAATCATGAGACAAAATATTGTCCTACGATGATAGCTAGGATACGCAAAAAAGTAGAACTACCACCTCCCTTGACTCAGAACCTGCAGATGATGAGGTCTGAGCTGCGCGAGGAAGATCCGAATGTAAACATTATGCTCCGAAGTGGAATCGCGACGGGAGATGACAAAGGAAAATAGCCAGAAGGTAGTACATGGGTTCGCAAAGCCCCGGCAAAAGAAGTTGAGTTTGATTTGGAGCGTGCTCGGGAAACCTTCATGGAAGCTAAGAAGAGCTTCGCGGAGGCTTCCACTTTAGGAAGCAAAGATAAATCAGAGCGGTAAATGGACCCATCTATGCTTACAACCTTCTTGGAAACCTATATGAAGTTACTGCATGACAGTAACGCTGTGAAAGGGTTACAGGAGCTCATCAATAGATGCATTGGGACCACGCCAGGAGAACTACGCGTATTCTGGAAGATCGGAAAGCATAAGACAAGGACGATACGAGAAATGAAACTTACTACGCAGATCGAAGAATACGAAATGGATCAAGTCATTCTAGATTTGGGATCAGATGCAAATGTTTTTCCAAACAAACATGGGAGCGAATGGGGAGAACTACACTGCAATGGTCTCCGATTCAGCTAAGGATGGCAAATCAGCAGAAAATAATACCCATGGGGCGATTGCAGGGAATAACTGTGGATATTGAGGGATCGAGCGTGCTAGCATATTTCGAAGTGATGGAGATTGTTGATGACATCAATCCCTACCCTGTGCTCCTAGAAATTGATTGGGCTACTGATATGAACGGGGTAATAAATCTAAAGAAGCAAAAAGTGATCTTTGAAAAGAAGTCACTACGCATAATTATAACCCTGGAGCCTACTGAAGGATCATGCTATACGGAGTCGGTTCGCGACTATGAGAGCGACGCTGATTTGGACTGCATCTATAAGATAACAGTGCGATACCAAGGCTGGGTAAATCCCACCATGGATGGATGGATTACATGGGAACGCGAGAGCTCCTACACTTTGGATTCTGACGAAGAAGTAGAGCGATGGCAGAATCAGTTACACGAAGTAACTACGCTGAATTGCAATATGATGACCAGGTCACTACGATGTGTGTCGACAGAAGTAAGAGATCTTCCCACTTATGATGGTCTAAATGAGGTTGATAGATTCTTGGATGCATTTGAAAGGGAGGTACCAGAAAAGAAACGCTTCCAAGCATTGGACTGGGTATTGTGCGCTATGCCCACAAGATGGTGGGGTACACACAAAGGAAGCTTTAATGATTGGCGTGAATGTAGGAGAATGATGCGCACATGATTTGGGAAGCCTAAGATGAGACTTACAGATAAGTATGATGGGAAGGATAATCCACGCACACATCTGGCCAAGTGGATGCAAGCCTATGGAGAAAAGCCCCAACCTGTGCAAAAGCACATGCACTCTGCACTAAAACACCTAGTCAATAAGAATGTGTTGGGGGGGCGTGGGGGGGGTGGACGTGAACTTGCAGATGGCTCTTAATGATGGGAAGACATTATGCGAGAAGAGAAACCATGCAGAAGATTCTACGCATAGAAGCGTTCAACAAAGTACTGGAAACCGCACTGACCAAGGTATGCAATACGTAGCGAAGTGATTGGGACCTATGCATACTAGCAGTGTTATGGGCTTATCGAATGATGTGCAAGAAACTAATGGGACAGACACCTTTTAGGCTTGTCTATGGAGTGGAAGCCATAATTCCTATGGAATACATCATGCCTAGTCTGCGCATAGCAGTGCTCATAGGTATGATGGATCGCGGAGCCCTGAAGGAGAGGCTTGCGTAGCTGGAGGAGCTCGAAGAAGAACGATTTTTTGCTGGATTTCACCAGCAAGTCCAGAAGCAGCGCGAAAAGGCATGGCACGACCGACATATTAAGCTGCACACCTTTAAGGTGAATGATTTGGTGCTGTTGTATGATAGTAAGTTTGATAAATTTCTAGGGAAACTTAGAATGCATTGGCTGGGACTGTATGTTATTAAGGAAATTACCGATGGTGGTGCGGTCCAGCTGGTTAAGTTAAATGGAGATCCCTTCCTAGGAAAAGTGAATGGTAGTCGCTTGAAGCCATACACAGGTGGCCCGCCCATCTGACTAGCTGACAGAAGCATAGTCTTAGCGCTCCAGGCCGCTGAAAGGAGGTGCGGGACTATAAACTACTCTACCCCAAGAACTGCGCGCAGTAGCGAAGTGTTAGAGGGTCTGCGACAGCGCGAGCGTAGCTGCGTTGGTGCGCGGGTCTCTTAGGCCCCTATAATACTACTAATTACCCCATTACTATTGTAGTTGTATCCCTTATTAATATTGTTGTGCCCCTATTATCCCCATATTGTTATTATTGTGCCCCATAGAATCCCTCTATTGTTATTTTTGTGGCTTTATATTATTATTGTTAGGGCGGCTAGGTTATATTGTGACTCCTTAGACTCCTATATATAGAAAGGAGGTTTTTTCATTTGAATCATCCAAGAATTGTTCATTTATGTAATGTAAAGGAGGTTGCCCCCTCGAAGAGGCTGAATTCTAAGGCGTTGATCTATCCATTCTATCTTTTTTTGAGTTGGTTTCATAACATTTGGTATCAAAGCTTTGGATTCTAGGGTTTCGCTGCTCCAAATAGGTGATCGTGGCATTTTCGCTATAACTTTTTTTGTGCGACGTTTCAAAATCTAAAAAAAAAATCATTTTAGAAGAAATCGCACTGAACCTCGGGTCCGAATTTTAGAGCTTTTCCCGCTATATTTGTGGATATATGATCTGAGGAGGTTGGTCTTTTTGTAGACTCCTGAATTACATTCCAAACAGGTGACCTGGGAAAATCGTCATAACTTTCTCTCTGAGAATCGGATTGAAATTTCGTAAGAAGGTACAGAAAGAGGACAGACTGTAGTTTCTTTTATATATATTTTCAGAGAAAAATGTAGAAACAGTGACTCGTGGAACATTGTACAAGTTCGCTCTACTGAACTAGTCTATAATCAGGTCACTGTGGGAGATTTGGCATAACTCTTCCTTGGAGAATCCAATTTGGATCAGTCTGGTGGCATTGGAAAGAGGACACAGAGGACTACTGCAAGTCCCAATTTCAGAACTAGATGATCCAAAATTGCAGAGATACATCAGAGGCAATATCGAGCTCCTACAAAGTGAAAAAAAATGTGTAGATTTTTTTAAATTTTTTCTTAAGCTTGGTTTGAAAAATTATTTTGAAGAATTCAAGGGGCATAGTAGAGATTATTATTGGTAATTGATGCCCTGAGGAAAGAAAATTCAAACACCTAGTAAGCAATCTGAAAGCCCTGGCATGACTCATGAAGAAGAGGAAGAAATGCTAGATGATATATCAAAATTACAAGACCAAGTGCAACAAATGTCACTCAAACAAAAGCTAACAGAAGCTAAGATAAATGGCATGGAATCTAAGATAAAGGATGTGGAAGCTAAGATGAATTGCATGGAAGCTAAGATGGACGATTTGAAGATAGATTTGAAGATAGGCATGGAAGATTTGAAGACAGATTTGACAAAGTTTCTACAAGAAATGCTTACTAATGGTGAAAGGGTAGTAAAGGAAACTCATGATGAGAACAAAAGAAATGTTAATCATGATTTCATATACTCTAATGTTGGACTGAAGACCCACCATATTCCAAAAATCAATATGAGGAAGTTTGATGGCAAGGATCCCGCAACATGGATATTACAAATGGAGCAATTTTTCGATCTCAATAATGTGCAAAACACACAAAAGGTACGTATTGCAACTTTATATTTGGAACCAAATCAGTTTGTATGGTATCAATGGCTTTGCTCTCGTAAACAAATTATCACTTTGGCAATTTTTACGGAAGAATTGACAGCACCTTATGAGGATACAAAAAGCAACACTTTTTTTAGCCAATTGATAAGTCTCAAACAAAAGGGTTCAATAATGGAGCACATTGAGGAGTTCCAAAAATTGAACATAAGGGTAAAAAATATTCCAGAGGAGCATAAGGATTGATGTGTTCATAGGGACTTTAAAGGATAATATCCAACATGATGTTCGCCTTTGGGAGCCTGATTCATTAGAGAAGGCATTCATGTTAGCAAGAAAAATGGAAATCAAAATTATGGCAACCAGGAAGCATACCACTCACAACTATAAAGATGGAAGTGTTGTTGCCCCTATTCTTCCACAACCTATAAGGTTGACACCATAACAATTGGAAGAAAAAGGAGCAAAAGGGCTTTGTTACAGTTGTGATAGCAAATACACTAAAGGTCATAAGTGTGCTCAGAAGAAATTATTCTACATAAATTGTGAAGAGGAAGAAGAAAGGAGCAAGAAAGGTCAAAATAAGAGGATATACTCTAGGAACAAAGCCTAGATAAAGAAGAAATGAATCCGACCATATCTTGTAATGCATTGGCTGGAATTACCACTCCTCAAACCATCAAGATAGAAGGACAAATCAAGAAGAAAAAGGTAATAGTGTTGATTGATTCAGGAAGTACCCACAATTTTATTCATTGTAAGATAGAAAAAGAATTGAATTGCTTCCTATATCCAGCACCAGAGTGTCAAGTGATGGTTGCAAATGGAGGAACGATAAATTGCTCTGGAAAGTGCCATAATATCAAGCTATCCATGGGAGAATATGTATTGAATAGCCTAATGCTTTCCATTCCAATGGGAGGTGTTGATGTTGTACTAGGAGTCCAATGGCTACAATCATTGGGTACAATAGCTTTTAATTTTCAAGAACTTTTCATGAAATTTTTTGTGGAAGGAAAGGAAGTTGAATTAAAGGGTATTGTAGGGAAACTAGGAAAGATAATCAGCTCTAACAGTATCACAAATCTTCTAAAAAGGGAACAAAGAGGTGTAATTACACAATGATGTTCACTAGATGTTTCCACATTGGAATCATCTATTTCTCTAGATCTCCAAAAATTCTTGGACAATCATTCCAAGGTATTTGAGACTCCCAAAGGTCTCCCACCTATTCGTGATCATGATCATGCTATTCATCTAATTCCAGGAAGTGTTCCTCCAAACATCAGGCCGTACAGATATCCCTATGCCCAAAAGAGTGAAATTGAACATATGGTTGCAGAAATGCTAGAGGCGGGTATAATTCAACCTAGTCAAAGTTCTTTCTCTGCTCCAGTAGTATTGGTGAATAAGAAGGATGGATCATGGCACATTTGTTCGGATTATAGGGAGCTCAACAAGCTCACTATTAAAGATAAGTTTCCCATTCTTGTCATTGATGAATTACTGGATGAATTGCATGGATCAATTTACTTCACCAAGTTGGATCTTCATTCAGGATATCATCAAATCAGAATGAAGACTAAATACATTCTGAAAACAACATTTAAAACTCATGAGGGTCATTATGAATTTTTGGTCATGCCTTTTGGCCTTACCAATGCACCTTCTACATTTCAAGGTTTGATGAATTCCATTTTTAAATCCTTCCTTAGAAAATTTGTGTTAGTATTTTTTGATGATATACTAATCTATAGCAAGTCTTGGAAGGATCATGTTGAACATGTTGACAGGGTGCTACAACTATTGGAGGAGAAACAATTATATGCAAAAAGATCCAAATGCTTCTTTGGAGTACAAGAGGTGGAATATTTGGGTCATATTGTATCTCATGAAGGAGTTAAGGTAGACCTTGGAAAAGTTAAAGCCATTAAGGAATGGAAAATCCCCACATCCATAAAGCATCTACGATGATTTCTAGGGTTGACAGGGTATTATCAGAAGTTTGTTAAGAATTATGGGAGAATAGTAGCACCTCTAACAACATTATTGAAGAAAGATGCATTTTCATGGAATCCAGAAGCAACAAGGGCCTTCAAACATCTTAAAGAGGCAATGTGCCAAGCACAGGTCTTAGCTACACCGGACTTCACAAAAACCTTTATTGTGGAATGTGATGCTTCAGGAAATGGAATTGGCGCTGTTTTAATGCAAGATGAAAGACCCATTGCTTTTGAAAGTTGTCCAATCATGGGAAAGTTTTTTACAAAGCTATTTATGAGAATGAAATGTTGGCAATACTCCATGCACTTAAGAAATGGCGACCTGTTGGGTCCCTATAATACTAGTGATTACCCCATTACTATTGTAGTTATACCCCCTATTTATATTGTTGTGCCCCTATTAACCCCATATTGTTATTTTTGTGCCCCATAGAATCCCTCTATTGTTATTTTTGTGGCTTTATATTATTATTGTTAGGTCAGCTGGATTATATTGTGACTCCTTAGACTCCTATATATAGAAAGGAGGTTTTGTCATTTGTATCATCCAAGAATTGTTCATTTATGTAATGTAAAGGAGGTTGCCCCCTCGAAGAGGCTGAATTCTAAGGCGTGGATCTCTCTTTTCTATCTTTTTGTGAGTTGGTTTCATAACACGACCCTACCTAATGGGAAGACACTTCAAGGTCAAAACGGATCATGATAGCCTTAAACACTTTTTAGAACAAAGATTATCCTCTGAAGAGCAACAAAAGTGGGTCACAAAGATGTTGGGTTATGACTTTGAAATAATCTACAAAAGAGGGAAGCAAAATGTGGTGGTAGATGCACTCTCAAGAAAGGATGAGGATGTGGAAGCATTGTTGTGCGCCATTTCTATTATCCAACCAGATTGGATCAACGAAGCAAGGGAGGAATGGAAGAATGATGAAGAAGTGTGGGCACTTATTCGAAAGTTACAACAAGATTCCAGGACATCTGATACATTTAGCTAGCAAAATGATTTGTCATGGTACTTATACCTCTATAAGAATTCCCAACTAAAACAAAAGATTCTTATGTAATTGCACACTTCTCCCTTAGGAGGGCACTCACGATTTTTAAAAACTTAACATAGGGTTAAGAAGGAATTTTTTTGGGATGGCCTTAAATCAGATATTCAAAAGTTTATGGTAGAATGTTTGGTTTGCCAAAAAAATAAAGTTGAAACAATTAAGACACCGGGTCTATTACAACCCTTATCCATTCCAAGCCAACGTTGGGAGGAGGTTTCAATGGATTTTATCACAGGTTTACCTAAGTCTAAGGGAAAGAGTGTCATCATGGTGGTAGTTGACAGACTTACCAAGTATGCACACCTTTTGCATTATCACTTCCATTTAAAGCCATTACAGTTCCTACTACATTTATGGAAACAATTCAAAAGCTACATGGAAACCCAAAGATTATTGTAAGTGACAGAGATCCCATTTTCACTGGAAATTTTTGGACAAAATTATTTTCTTGTCTTGGTACTCAGTTATCTCATAGCTCATCTTATCATCCTCAATCTAATGGGCAAATTGAGATAGTAAACAAATGTTTGGAAGGATATCTTCGTTGCTTTGTATCCAATAAAAATACACAATGGGTCAAATGGTTGCCTCTGGCTGAATGGTGGTATAACACTTCCTTCCATACAGCAACAAAAATTACCCCATTTATGGCACTTTATGGATATCAGCCACCATCCATCACATCATATTTAAGAGAATATTCTAAGGTTCAAGCAGTGGAACATCACATCGAACATCAACAACAAGTCCTCCAACTCTTAAAGGATAACCTCGTGTTGGCACAGAATAGAATGAAACAATAAACAGATCAACATTGTAGCGAAAGAAGTTTTGATGTAGGTGATTGGGTATTCCTACGGCTACAACCATATAAGAAAATGTCCCTCAAGCAAGCTAAGAAGGATAATAAATTATCACCAAAGTATTATGGTCCATACAAGGTGTTGCAAAAGATTGGTACTATGGCTTACAAATTGGAGCTTCCTGCAGCTTCTCGATTGCACCCAGTTTTCCATGTTTCGTGTTTAAAGAAGGTTATAGGCGACAAGCTCCCAGTTCAAACAATATTGCTAGAACTTGACGAGGAAGGAAAAATTATATTGGAACCGGAAGCAGTCACAGAAACAAGAACTCGACAGCTACGAAATCGATCAATTTCGGGGTATCTTATCAAGTGGAAGAACTTATCTGCTGAAGATTCCACATGGGAGGATGAAAAATTTATAAAGAAGCATCCAAAACTACTCAAGCATTGAGGACAACACTTTTTTGAAGGAGAGGGGCATGTTAGGTTCCTATAATACTAGTGATTACCCCATTACTATTGTATTTGTATCCCTTATTAATATTGTTGTACCACTATTGTCCCCATATTGTTATTACTGTGCCCCATAGAATCCCTCTATTTTTATTTTTGTGGCTTTATATTATTACTGTTAGGTTGGCTGGGTTATATTGTGACTCCTTAGACTCCTATATATAGAAAGGAGGTTTTGTCATTTGAATCATCCAAGAATTGTTCATTTATGTAATGTAAAGGAGGTTGCCCCCTCGAATAGGCTGAATTCTAAGGCGTTGATCTATCCATTCTATCTTTTTTTGAGCTGGTTTCATAACAGGGTTGGCCAGAAAGTGACCATTAAAGTCACTATTCACGATGTGATGCTTGGTTTGAGGCCAAATGGAGCAGGCAACAGGCATTTAAGGTGAACTTTATGGGCTATATTCTTGAAAATCTTCCTCCAATCTAGCATTAATGGACCAAATGTGGGGGGGAAAATCGAATTCAAATTCAAAAGGCACTATAAATTACAAGTGGCTTTCCAGCGAACAACACTTGGCAATTTGAGAACTAAGTTGTTGTGCACTCAGATATTCATGAACCGAGAATTATTCTATACTCTGAAAGTGAATTCGTTGTTTGAAAATTTACCAAAGAAACTCGGAGAACTGTGGAATAACACTATGTCAACACCTGAAGAAGCCATGGACATAGGAGTAGTAATAGCCGAGGAAGCCGTGTAGGAAATTGTGGCAAGTGGAAGCCCCAAAGAGCGTTGAAATAATCACTGAGGTCCCTAAATCACCACACACGCTGAGACCTAAGAAGGATAAACAGGCCATGATACCGGTGCATGTCTCACCAAGAAATTTGTTGAGAACCAAGCTCACAATGGAGGAAAGGGGAAGGCCATTAATTTGGAGGCTGATGAGGAGGAAGAGTTTGAAGAAATCCTGGTCGAGGAGGAGGTAGTAGATATGGAAGTCGAAACCCAGGGTGCGGACCCTCTCACCAGGCTGCCTACATATGTTCCTCCGTGAAAGGGTAAAGCCAAGGTGCCTGTTACACAATAATTTGTCACCATCCCTGTTACTCCTCTTGTCGTACCTTGGAGGACTCATCCCGGGAGCTATAAGAAGTGACAAAGTCTAAAAACACTTGCATTATGTTCCCCTGAGTATGTACTCCATGTTCCCTGAAGACACCTTCTGCAGATTATCCCTGAAAAGTGCTCTTTTTCCATTGGCGCAAGTCCACAGTATCTTACTCGCACCAATCATGGAGATCCTCAAAAGAGGGCGCGACCATTGGCGCTCTGTCTTAGAGCAGCAGTCGCGCCAACCAAGTTTGGTCATGCTTTTTGCCTTAACGCACGTCCGACTGTTGTTTCCTTCATTACATGGAGCTTTTCTGAGGATAAAAAATCAGCTTTATGTCGAGCTCTATCCTATCTCCATCTTTAATGGCTTTTGGGGATAATGTAAATCCACAAAAGGTGTCCCGGTTCATCGTATCCTCCTCCCTTCTTCATCTATATAAGCTTGTCATTATGCATTGGACAAGCTAAGTGATAGTAGTGATAATCGTTAGTCATGGAGTGTTAGATGTTGAGTTCTTGAGTTCTTGGAGGAATGCTAATGAGTGCTAGAGAGGTTATGCTGACGGAGAGGAGATGCATTGCAAGACACATATAGTTACTCGCCCAGTCAGGAGAAGGGTCAACGTCAGAAAAATGGTTGTAACTTTTCCTGTTTATTATTAATTGATGAGCGACTGCTATTATAGTTCCAATCTCATTGTCTATTATGGTGATGTGTTGATTTATTTCCTTTCTGACTGAAATATAGTTGTGCCTTGGTAGCTTTTATGTTGGTATCTGTCTCTTCCTTTGCATGTGCAGGTGTTCGTTTATGATCTGTTGGAGCGAGGGAGCAGGGATATCAACTCTGCTTCAATCATAGCGTTGGACTCCAGGTTGGTCTTCTTGATTCACCTTTGATGCATAACTAGGAACTTGCGTAGCAGCGTGGTTTGATTGTGGCTAGTTCTGTTATAGGCTAGTGGGATCGCCTCTGTCCGCAGAGGGGATTTACCTATCCAACAATTTGGCGACTCCACTGGGGTGTAGCTATTTGATTTTTTGTCTTGCATGTTAATTTTCTTAGGCTTGCTTGAGTGAATGAGCTTCCTGAGTCAGTTTTGAGTTTATTCTTTACTATTTGACCCATCTGAGCACTGTCAACCCGACCTGATGTCGTATCATTTATTTTTCTAGCCGGCAAGATTTATTGGCGCGGTTATTTCCCTGACAGTCGCGCCAGTTGGCGCATGTTGCTCAAAAGAAACTCGCGCCAATACTGTGGTAGCGCAAGTTGCAGGCTGACAGTCGCGCCAGCTCTGTAAATTTTGCCTGTGTGTGGGTGGAAACCTCTTTCAATCTCTTTTTATATCTCTTACAGCCTCTAGAACTGTGTTGAACCTCTGCTTGACTGGTCTTAGCCTTTATCCCTCAGTTGTTTGCTTATTTCTATTGATTTTCGTCTCAGCCCTAGAACATCTAGTGACTTTGCATGTCTAGCCTTCTGTGGGAAGTTTTGATCTCTTGATTATCCAGTCAACTTGTTGGTCGTGTTCTGCACCGATCCAGTGATTTGTTAAAGCTTGATCTTCTATACTCTGAGTGATTCACTTCTAGCCTCTTTGGATTTCACTCGATTTCATTTGAACTTAGATTACATGGTTCAGTGAAAGTCTTTTGTGTTTTTCCTTGCTTGCATGGTTCATTTTGGTGTTTCAGAATTGGTTCTATTTCATTGAGTGAACTTGGATTGTGCATATCTCTTAAAATTTGTTTACATGCATCATGCCATCTTAAAGGAAAGAAAAACAAAAAAATCTTTTGCATCATATTAGTTAGCATTTATTGTTATTTGTTGCTATTAAAAAGAAAAAGAAAAAGGAAAAATTTCATTTCTTGTTATTAGCTGCATTAGGATTTTTGTTGTTTGTTGTGTGATCATTTCGTTTGTGAAAAGATCTCAACCCTCCTGTAGATAGAATTCATCGAATCAAATGATATAATTTTGGCATATAGTTTGCATTTAAGAATTTTTTGAGATATCACATACGGTAGGACCAAAAACTGAAACATAATCGAAGATAAACTTTAAAATGAACTCAATGAACATAAGAACGCATTGGAACATAACGCAAATACTCTAGAGGTCTAGGTTAGAGACGTGTTCCGGCGTCTTTAAACCTGGTAGTTTATCGTCGAGTGGTTGGGTGATTCCTCCACGGTGAAACGATAGGTGCCAATACGGACTGTGCTCCCTCGTACCGTCGAGTATATATTGGGGGACCCCTATAGGAATAAAGCCTTTATCCATAGGAAGCCGTGTCAGACGCCCTACGATTCGCAATGCAGTGAACACAGCATTCACGAATATTGACCACCCGTACCCTAAAAAGTATTCTGTGGTTTTGCGAAAAGTTTGGCACGCCCTCTACCTAGAATTCCAGAGCAGTCACTTTTGATCCTTTTCGGACTCCCTAAACGAAAAGGTGCCTATGAGCATCTTGTCACTTCGTGCTCATTAAATATTCGAAGGAGACTAGAGTCATCTTTTATCCTTTTCTCGACTCTTAAAAAATGAAAAGGTTAAGTTCAGTGTCTTAAAATTTATTGGCCACGATAACATCTACCCAATTAGATTTTGTTTGCGTTAGCTTGAGTAGGATTATTCCTCATTCAATGGCAGCCTTCCCGGCGCCCACCGGCCAAGGTGTTCCTCCTGATGGGAACCCTCGTCCATTTCCTTCTGTTGGAAATGTCGGTGTTCAGTATATCACAACATTGTCTTAGCGTCTCAAGTGTGGTGACTCCTGTTCCGCCACCACCTCCTCCACCCGAACAACACCATGTTGATTCTAAGGTGGACCCCTTCCCTTCTTCGCCCATTGCTGCGTCCTCATCTTCTATTTCGCCTGGTGAAACCGTGGATTTCACTAACCAGGTGGCTAAGAAAAAGAAGAAGAAGACCAACAAGAAGAAGTCTCCTAAGGGAAAGGTCGCATCTACCACGAAAATATCTGAAGTGGAACCACCTTCTGCTCCTCCGCGGAAGGCTAAGTCTCCTTGTCGATTATGCAAGGGGGACCACTTTCTTTCTGATTGTCCTGGTATTCCCAGGATCCTCGATATATGGTCCCGTGACTCGACTCACTCCTTGTCGTTGCCAATCGATGATACCTTGTCAGTTGGTAAGAGAAAAGGGAAGGTTCGTTTCCCTTGTCGACTTTGTGAAGGTAATCATCTCCTTTGCCTTTGTCTGCTTATGGATGAAGCCTCCCGTCTTTTGGCAAGTCTGTCAGCTCCCTTACCCAAACTACCCACTGGATATCAGCGTCTCTTTGCAGCTGCAGATCATCTCTCCACTAACCAAGTGATCAAGCATGATTCCCCTTTGTTCCAAACCTCTCTTCCTGAACCTACCTGTGCTCCGCCTGCTCCAGACCAGTCCCCGGTCGGAACAAGTATTGATTTACATTCATCATCTATCATCAAAGATGAACTACCTGAGTCCAAACCAAATGAAAGTCCACAGTTCCAGATTACAGTTGACCCGGTCTTTCAAAAGGTCCAGATTACAAGTGACCCGGTTTTGCCTACAGAGGTTCCATCTTTAGATGATCTTACACCTAAATCCAAACCAGACCAAAGTCAAGAGGTCCAGATTACAAGTGACCCGGTTTTTCTTTCAGAAATTCCAGCCTTAGATGATCTTACACCTGAATCCAAACCAGACAAAAGTCAAACGGTCCAGATTACAAGTGACCCGGTCTTGCCTTCAGAAGTTACCTCCTCAGATGATGTTATCACTGCAAAAAATGAATATCCCACTGTCAAAATTCTATTCATCGACATAGACTCTAATGATTAAGTGAGCATCCCTCTCATTCCTTCGCACCAGGAAGAAATTCCATCAGAATCATATCCGGCTGTCTATCTAGTGCCACCTCCAAGCAACCTAGTTGTTTCCTTCAATTGGGATCAACTAGTTAATCCTCGGTTACCAGCCTCCATACCATTTCGAATTATAGTCCAAGTCTACCGCATGGTTATGGCCGGTACAATTATTGATGAGGGATCTCCTGTGAGTATCCTTTCTTCAACATCTTGGGAAGCACTTGGTTCCCCACTGCTTCTGCCTGAAATGAGAAACCTTACAAGTTTCCATCGAGAAACCACTCGACCTTTAGGAATTCTTCCCAATGTACCAATCACATTAGAAGGGAAGACTATTCAAATGGGTGTCATGGTAGTCCAAGGTCCGTTAGATTACAATTTACTCCTTGGACGAGACTATATTTATCGCATACGTGCTATTGTGTCCTCACTCTTCAGAGTGATGTGTTTTCCGCATGAAGGAAGAACGATCAAAGTCGTAGACCAACTTTCCTTCCCCGGTTCACACTTCACATATAGTCATCTACCATTCCTAAATGGTCTTATTTCCACAGGAAATGCCCCAGCATCCACCCCATCATTCTGATGATGGCAGCTCACCCGGGTGCGTGACTGAAGCCCGGGGGGGCATGCATCCTCCTTCAAAATCGAGTCTTTCCAAGTAAACCTTCATACCATCCACTCCGTGAATGCCATGAAGCTTGGGGGGCATGTACCTCGATTTGTATGATCATGCTGGGGGCATGCAACAAAAAAAAATTTTACAAGCAAAGTTCTCCATGGTTCAAGCTTGTGTAAAAATGAACCCATTTACATCCCGTGATTGCCTTTTATCCGCTAAATTCTGCTAGATGAGCCTTGGTTGTTTCATTCCATCGCCACCATCTTTTTGGCCGATCATATGCTTTCACTTGGTTGTTTCTCCTTTCCTGAGGAACCGCAACGATGAGTGGTTTTATTAGCCAGCCTCTTAACCTTTACATGTTTCGAGTAAGTTCCACCATTACCGGAACCAGTTGCTATCCTTTATACCACTCGTTCCTTCAGGACGAGTCGCCTTTACACTCTTTTCTGACTCGTAAAATATGAAAAGATTGCCGAGTATTTTTCCTTTTTGACTCGTTAAAGAAAATAAAAATGGAGGTCCGCTTTCAGCTCTTTTCTGACCATTTAAAGAGGAAAAGGTTGCCGAGTCACTCCTCTTGACTCGTTAAATGGTAATAAGGGGCGGTCGTTTTAAGTTCTTTTTGTCGACCGTTAAAACATAAAAAGATTACCGGGTTTTTGTCGTTCCAAACTCGTTAATGGTTATGAAACGACGTGGTTTTGACCACTTTTTTACTTTTTCAGGTCAAAATCACTAATTATGAAAAGTACTCCTCGATCGTAATGATCGGGTGGTTCTTTCAGGTATTATTTTATACTTTTTCGGGCCCGAGAGACACAACTTTACGAAAAAGGACATCCCTGGAGTTTCCTTTTCTGCTATCTTTTCAAACTCTCTAAACATGAAAAGATGCTGAGTTTTTCCTTTATCAGACTCGTTAAAACTTAATGACATCGGATTTTGTCACAATACAAGCATATGCTATCCCCATCAAGCTTGTTAAAAATAATTGGGGTACTCGCCAGAAATGGCACGGGGAAAAGAAAATTTTTGAACCATAATTATTACCGTAACGGCAGTATGTCGCTCTTGAACATGGCACTTTTTGCTTTCGTGTCCGGGGTGGGGATATTTCATCTCATATCTTTCACTTGCTTCCATGGACTTGGGTACCCTATTTGACCTATCATCCACTCATTGCCACGTCATCATGACCTTTGATACATTGATGTCAAATACTGCCAATTCCGTTAATGTGCCGCCGATATGTTCAAGAGAAGTTGACCTCTGCAAAGAAACAAACCTCCCTCTGATAGTTCGCACAATCTTGATTCACAACATTATCTCACTGTCTCGTGTCGATGATGTGGGAAAAATTATGGCCCACCTTCGATCAAGGTCACTCCCTCTCAACTTCAATTAATTATCCAGGAAGTTGATCTAGAGACTCCCTTCCGGTGCCTTGGAGCCTGCATGCCTCAATGGTAGGTTCTTCGTGTTCGACGTGAGGTTTTCATCATTGGCCTCCGATCGAATGATTCTGCGGGCGTTCGACTTCAGATCATTAATTCACGCGCCGTAGATTGTACCTATAGTACCTTGAGGACCATTGTCATTATTGGTGGTACCTCTCGCGTCTGTTAACAGTTTCCACTATTGACTGGTAATCAGACGATGTTCATGCATGTTCGAATTCAGCTAATATATTCACATGCTTGAACTTGTACTCTTGTTCGGGTCGAGATGGAGCGCAAGACCCTCGATTGTGTCTATTGTAATCCAGGCGTGATTCTTGATACTTGACTCATTCACTGGATGGCTGCGACCATACCTGAGTCAATTCATTGATCCTAACCAGATGGCTGCGTCCATACTATGGATCCAGATTATTTATGTACTCTCTTATGGATGGCTGTGACCATACCACGTACATCATGTAATTGAACTATCAGTCATGTCTCTTAATACAGATCCTCTTCGGCAGTAACTATATGTGCTCTTATGTGCTCTTATGTGTTCTTGTAAAGCATTTCACCCCTCTCCACCTCTCGGACTTCATGCTTTAGGGGGAATCTGTTACACAGTAATTTGTCACCATCCATGTTACTCCTCTTGTTGTACCTTGGAGGACTCATCCCGAGAGCTATAAGAAGTGACAAAGTCTAAAAACACTTGCATTATGTTCCCCTGAGTATGTACTCCATGTTCCCTGAAGACACCTTCTGCAGATTATCCCTGAAAAGTGCTCTTTTTCCATTGGCGCAAGTCCACAGTATCTTACTCGCGCCAATCATGGAGATCCTCAAAAGAGGGCGCGACCATTGGCGCTCTGTCTTAGAGCAGCAGTCGCGCCAACCAATTTTGGTCATGCTTTTTGCCTTAACGCACGTCCGACTGTTGTTTCCTTCATTACATGGAGCTTTTCTGAGGATAAAAAATCAGCTTTATGTCGAGCTCTATCCTATCTCCATCTTTAATGGCTTTTGGGGATAATGTTAATCCACAAAAGGTGTCCTGGTTCATCGTATCCTCCTCCCTTCTTCATCTATATAAGCTTGTCATTATGCATTGGACAAGCTAAGTGATAGTAGTGATAATCGTTAGTCATGGAGTGTTAGATGTTGAGTTCTTGAGTTCTTGGAGGAATGCTAATGAGTGCTAGAGAGGTTATGCTACCAGAGAGGAGATGCATTGCAAGACACATATAGTTACTCGCCCAGCCAGGAGAAGGGTCAACGTCAGAACAATGGTTGTAACTTTTCCTGTTTATTATTAATTGATGAGCGACTGCTATTATAGTTCCAATCTCATTATCTATTATGGTGATGTGTTGATTTATTTCCTTTCTGACTGAAATATAGTTGTGCCTTGGTAGCTTTTATGTTGGTATCTGTCTCTTCCTTTGCATGTGCAGGTGTTCGTTTATGATCTGTTGGAGCGAGGGAGCAGGGATATCAACTCTGCTTCAATCATAGCGTTGGACTCCAGGTTGGTCTTCTTGATTCACCTTTGATGCATAACTAGGAACTTGCGTAGTAGCGTGGTTTGATTGTGGTTAGTTCTGTTATAGGCTAGTGGGATCGCCTCTGTCCGCAGAGGGGATTTACCTATCCAATAGTGCCCAAGTATATAGATGAGATCAAGAGCTCTCTACAAACCCTGCTACTCCCAGATGATATTGTGTTTGAGGGAGCACACTTGGGAGGGGTCCCTGTGTTAAAATTTGAAGATTGGGACCTTCGGACTATGAGAAGTTCTCGCATTTAGCGACTGCGAAGCTAACGCACCAGAAAATGGACACGCCGGCTAGAATGATTGAATTGGAGCTGCGCAAATGGTTGAGAGGTGTAGAGAAAGCAGGGTTGATAAACCTGCTCTGGGTGCCGCATTACCACCATGCCCCAGTGACCATTTTCGTCATCAGGTAGCTGCTTTGATTGGTGCATGATGGGTGCTTGTGGTTGGAGGAGCCCATCCCCATCACAGACCATCTGATTCACCAGATTACACGACTGCCTTGCATAGGGGAGGACTCAAAAAACATTTCAGAGGGAAAAATTGATGACTTGGCCATGGCAGAGGCCATGAAAAAGAAATTTAAGTTGGAGAAGAAGAAGCGAGGGTATGCCATCTCCAGCATCAACAACCCTGTAATTGAGGTCACGACACAGATATTGGCAGGAAAAGTGATGCGAAAGTATCTCATGGATGATGTGCACACGCCAGTGGTTGCACTAGTAGCACAATGCGCAGAATGGGTCCAGTTCAACTAGGCAAACTATCTGTGCGGTGAGTTCCTTGCAAACTTTCGTGAGGCATAGGAGCAGGGCAAAACGTTTCATTTCGCATGGCTCATGTTTTCAATATTACTGGTGGCATAGGAGTTGCCTGAAGATAGCTAGTTCCCGTCGATCGAACAGGACCTTCCAGAGGCAGCGAAGTACGCTTCGTTGTGGGCAACCAGGGATGCACAGAGGATAAGGGAGAGAAAGATATTTTGGGTGCTCATCTAGATGAACAATAGGATGGGGATCAATTGCAAGCCGCGGTTATTGCCCACTGTCTAAAACAGTCTGCAGAGCTTTGTGGAGTTCAAAGTAGATTTCCACCATGTCTTCATCATGGAGCAGAAGGACCCCATGAAGACATGGCATGAGTTACCATATTTGGTGACTGATAATGTGATATTCGCAGTCCTTGAGTCTTGGCCACCGGAGTGGTGCGCTCCAGCTGGCTCCGCGGTGGAAGCAGCGAAGTCTGCCGCGCAGCGGAAGAAGCAAGAGACAAAACTGTGAATGGCACAGCTGGCGGAAAAGTGCAGGAAATAAGAAGCAATGGATAAGGCCCAGGCGGCACGTGACGCTACGCAGTTGGTGGAGAAGTAGAAAGTAGTAGAAGAAGAACGCGAAGGACAGAAGTCACCTTCGTCTGAACCAGAGACTGATACATAACAAGGTGGCGTGGGCCCACAGACAACATCCACCCAGCTAAAGCATCCATGCCCATGAGAGCAGGTAGGGATGTGAAAGAAAACAAAGGCCTCGAAGACTTCGATTGACCCTATCAGCCTCACTGAGGGGGATCTACATGATATCGGTGAAATGGTGAGGGATGTCACTGTGGAGGCCCTCCAGTAGTTTGAGGAGCAACACTAGCTGGTATTGGAGGATCTCCAGACACAAATAGAGCAGTTGCAGGTGAGCACTCCATAGGTTGGCATAGTGTCAACCAGCCTCATAGTCGGCACTTCAGCAGCCGAGGAAATGTTGCACGCCAAGGTGACCAACACAATAGTGTTACCAGATGGAGCGCTCATGACAAAGAACAAGGTTGACAGGCCTATGGTCAGCAGCTTGAAAGGGGTCATATTAAACATGGTT
This sequence comes from Pinus tabuliformis, assembly GCA_031772625.1. Taxonomy (NCBI): domain Eukaryota; kingdom Viridiplantae; phylum Streptophyta; class Pinopsida; order Pinales; family Pinaceae; genus Pinus; species Pinus tabuliformis. The sequence goes on along the minus strand of CM062813.1, from coordinate 715,435,352 downwards.
GTGCTCCCTCGGGAGACGCTCTATCTCTTGCAGGATGGAGTCACTACAGAACTTTGGGCCAGGGAGAGTCACGCTATACAAGTAATGAGTGAGCAGCACATCAACATTGAGCAATTGAGCCTGTAGCACAACAAGGCCGTGGAGCAGAACAAATAGATCATGCAGGTTGTGGAGGAAGCCTGTTAGATGGTCCTGAAGTTGGCCATCCAAGTAGAGGAACCGGTGGAGGCGTGCGTCTGAAAGTTAGCCACAGGGATGCACGACGCAAGAGCAGAAATGGGCAGGGTTCAGCTGGAGTTGAACCTTCAGATAGTAGAACTACAATTGAAGGATCATCCTTCAACTCCACCGGAGGTCAGAGAATAGTGCACCACCGCGGTCACAACAACAATGGTGATGGTTGATAGTGCAGCGACAGACTGCATGAAGCTATTTGAATAGTCATTCAAGGTCCTCACCACCCTGTAGGAGGACTTGAATGTGGAGTGCCTAGAGACAGAGGTGCATGAGCTGCAGCAGAAGAGATAGCTTGTTGCATTCCCCTCACAGGTTGCTTCCCCTGACTTGGTCCAACTATAGGCTGAGCATCTCCCTGTTGGCTTATATGGGCCTGACCCAGGTTCAGAAGAATTATTTAGCCAAACAAATCCCACAGCTACCGGCCCTTTCGGCAATAGCCCACAGAGCGCAGACTGAGGTCTCACCCGAGGTAGCAGGGGAGGGTGCTAGAACCAGGTTTCCGCACCCTTGGGATGTCTAGATGTGTTTTGGAGGTTTCGCGCACTATTCTGCAGCTTCACGCTGCTCTGTATTTGCGCAGATTCAGAATACCTTTGGCTTTCTATTAGCGTGCAGTCTACATATCTAATCTTATGGAGTATTGGAAATCAGAGCTATTTAGAGGGGTGTTTAAGAAAACATTTATCATATTCATTCGCGTACTTAGATTAAACCCAGATTCACATGTATTCAAGATGCAAGCATATGTGCATAGACCAAAAAGCCAGATTCAAATTTAGCACAGAATTACAGAAGAAACTTATCTTTATTCACTTTCTTCACTAATACATCCAAATCTGCCCTACGCACTCAGCTTCAAGGGTCCGCGCACACAGCTGCAGACTCTTCCAGGCTTCTGCACACACAACTGTAGAGCCTTTATCTACTACCCAAACCTTCGACTCGGACTTACAGATGCTTTCAGAGTGCTTTCCTAAAAAACCCATTACATTTCAGATCCAAAAACATACAACTAAACTTAGCTACCTCTACCCATAGAGCCTCACTCTATTTATACCTTTCCATGGACCATGATCCATAGGTGGGCCGACTCATCTTACATTTCTTTACATTATTTTTGGGCGAACTACCCTTTGACTTCAACTTATTACAAATCGCGCTCCACGCTTCTCGCGGAATATTTACCCTCTCTTTACCGAAAATTGTGGGCTTCGTGCCCCATGACCATTGTGCAGGGCTTCTGCTACCTAGAAATCCCCCAACACAATCATCATGACTCATCCCGAGTCACTCAGCTGGTGCGAGAATCTTTGTGTGGAGGTCGGTCAACAACTTCTGCATCTCGCCGGTCTCTGCAACAAATTCGGCTGTGAGCCTCTGTACCTTTTCCAAGTGAGCCGCTGAGGCATCCCTATCACTTGCAGCTGCTTGCTCCATCGCACATACTGCCTACATCTGCGTTACCTTGCCTTCAATGGTTGTAGATACATTGAATGCTTCATCGAGCCAGGGCTGGATACGTTCTTTCAGCACTACCTCTTGTTGCCGCACTACGTCAACTTGGGCTTTGAGCGCCTAGGCCTCCTTCATTTTGGCCAACCACTGTGTGATAGTGACCGTCTGTGCAGCCCTGCGGGCGGTGTCATAGGCCTGCTGTAACTCGTGCGCCTCGGTTTCTACTTGTTGAATGGTTGGGTCCTCCTGGAGGGAGGTGAGTATCCCGAGCGACTGACCGAGTAGTCCCAAGCATTCACAAACAACACTACTCATCATTTCTAGTCCAACTACAACTTCACCGCGATGGTGTTCCCGTTTGGCCGAAGGTATGGGAGGCCGAGCCTTGAGACAGAGCTCTGCAACCTGTAACGTTAGTTCCTCCTGGTTTCTTGTGGCCTCTGCTTGGGCTGTGCAAAAGCCAGCTGCCATGTGTTGAATCTTGGTAGCTAGTGGGAGGTCCCCGGGGATGGCTAGCTCGAGTATTGTGCTACACGCCTCCGTCACAGCTTGTTCTACCTACCAGTATTGTGCAGCTAGGTCATCATGCTGGAGAGTGATCTATTCTATCTTTGCCTTTTGCTCTGTCAAGATGTGGAAAGCACGACCTTCCCTGGCTCGAAACTCCTGAGTTACTCCCTCTTGCAGTAGGTATAGTATTTCTCTAGATAGGGTGGCTAGATTTAATTCCCAACTACCTTCGTCGCTTGCAACTGCGACTCGGACAGCACCTGCTGGCAATGGGAGGATGTGTGGTGTGTGCGTGCTGACCATCTGTTCGGCGGCGACTGTGTCTTCTGTGGGTTCGCAGGTGACCCAGCCCGGGGGTCGCTCTTGTAAGGCCTGTAACTGCGCTTTGATCTCCCCCAACAGAGTTGTGTGTGCGGCGATTAGTTCGGACAACGCGCTAGTGGTAACATTGCTTGCGGCCTGGCCACTGTCCATGAATTATTTTTCCAAAGCCTTCGTTGTTTTAGACATTTTCTGGGTGGCCGGTGATTCCTTGGCACGCGACCGCTTGAGGTGGTCCTGCGTCTCTGTTTCTTGTTGCAGATCCTGTTCCAAATCCATTCCCTGATCTACCTAGTTCCCCGTTGTTATTGGGCTCGTGGTAGCCTCCTGTTGCAAAGCATCTTGTTGTTCCTGGCGTGTTTTTTCTGCCAGTTGAGTGAGTCATTGCTGGCATTCCTTCTTCTGTTGTTGTGCGGCCAATCTGTCGAGAACGGCCTTGTCTGGGGTGCGCCATTCTAGAGGCCATTCTGCTAATACCGCGTAAATGGAATCATCTGTTGCAAGGACCGGGAGTGTGACCCAAGATCGTTCTAGATCCTTTCGCACGCGGATATACACGTGATGCATGTCTACTTTGAACTCGTCCGAGCTTTGAAAATTATTGTAGATCGTGCAGGACATGTGCGGTCTTCGAGAAATCCGCATCCGTATCTTCCCTTCCATGGAGGCCCAAAATGCCCAGATCCCGGAAACCCTTATTGCATCCTTTGTAGCCCAGAGTGAAATATACTGCACTGCTTCGGGTAGGCTATCCTCAATGTTGGGAAACTAGCTCTACTGCGGAAATTCACCTGTAACCAGAAGGATCGATAAGAGCAACCATGCATAATGAAAGGTCTTACCCTTGTCCTATGCTTCTTGACAATTGGTCAGAAATTCATCGCATAAAAATTGTGCCCAATTGAACTGAACCCCTTCAGCACACTGCCCTCCCAATGCGATGACAGGGGTTGGCACCTCATATGGGCGACATTTTCTCATGAGTTTACCAGCTAGTAGCTGACTGGTGACTTGCACTGTGCAGTCGCTAATGCTTTATATGACATACCCCCACTTTCCTTTATCCAGATGGTACTTCACCTTCACTGTTTCAGCGAGGCCTCCTTCACTACTGGTTCCTGCTATGTCTGCAGGGTTATTCCCTTTAAGCAGTAGGTGTGTAATCCGATGGATTAGGTCGGCTGTAATCGGGATCGGTTCTTCCAACCAGAGATATCCATCATGGATGAGACATAGCAGCTGTCAGATCACAAATATGGTGATGGTCGTGTGGTGATAGTGAGGTATCCACCTGAGATTTAGTAGCCCCGCCCTCTCCACACCTAGTAACCACTTCTACGGCAAAAACTTGTCTTCGGCTAGTTCGGGGAACTTGTCGCTATCTGCAAGGTCCCAATCTTCAAATTTGATGCTTGGAACATGCCCCATTGGCAACCCTTCGAACCTTATATCGTCCGGAAGAAGCGGGCTCTGGAGCGTAGTTTTTGCAGCGTCTACGTCTTTCGATATCTTGGTCGTCCCAGTCCATGGGGAAAGATACAGGGGTAACAACGGAAGTTGGAATGCAGGTTCTTCTTCCTCTACCTATGTGTCAATTTGATCGATCAAGTCTTGCAGATCATCGTCCTCGTCAGTGGGTTCTTTGCCTTTGTCAAATGCCGAGCATTTGTTGAATCTTGGGGAGGCCTAGACTATTCCCATCTTCTGCTTGTTCTTCCTGGGTCGCAGGGTACATGGGGACTTAGGAACTTCGGGAACTTGAGTTACATCCTCGAGCTCTTCTTGATTCAGCTGCATTTCTTCTGCGACCCATGCTTGGGTTCTTGCCATAGTACTCATGGAGTGCCTGGTAGCCACATACTTGCTGCTTTTTGCTGGTTCAAAGCGCCAAAAGTCTAGTGCCGGCCACAAACTATGAGATTTGAAAAAATCCCTTCCCTCCATTTTCAATTCATTAGTGGCGTCGAGTTGGCAGATCTTTGCGTATCTCGTCCGAAACTTTCGTCTTAATGTTCCATCGCTCGCTTCTTTCTGATGTGATCTGTCCTTCCTGTCAGGGCCAATGTGACTAACGGTCATATTTTGACTTTTCGCCACGGTAGCGCTATCCTTGGGGTGCATGTGCGAACTTGGGAACTACCTAATTTGGTAAAGAATCCTTTTGTCGTGCCAGTTTTTCGTAGACTGGTTTATAGTTCCACGCCTTCTTTCAACTACTCGAGGCGCTGAGACTGTAGTTTCTACTGCTAGTCAGGTGCTCGCACCTTTGGTGCCAGTTCATATCGTCCCTACTAGCCTAGGCTGCGAGCATCTATGAAACATCTGGGTAATCGGTCTGGGGGTTATGTTCTTCCGTGAGTGCGGGCGCAACCATGATAGCAGGGTCGCAGCGCATTCCTAGGCTACTCTGCTTCATAGCGCACTTTGCTTCTTTGGCTGTAACCATAGTTTATCGATATTGAGGGGCCTGCGGCCACTCTGTCTTTTCTGAGCTTCCTTTTGTCGTCTATTACAGGCCAAACGAACCCGTGGTATCTACAACTTCCCTGAGCCCCTGCTAACCTTAGCATCGACCGATTAGGCACCGGTCTGTTGGGGTGGCTTCGAGCTACTACTTCTAAGCTGGGTGGATGTCTGCACCTCAAACACCTGTAGCCTACGTTGGTGAGGAATGCTTACTTTGTTTCGCTCTTTTGGCCATGTGCACACCTTCCTTCGACATCTACGCCCTGTCATTCACATATTCGGGGTTACACCCTATCCGGAAGCAACAGCTACACGGGATGTTTTCGCGGATACCCCTGGTTTTTCCTTTGCTCCTATTGTCACCATCTGATTACAATTGAGCATGGTTACTTCATGCAGTCGGTTCTGCCATCGTTCAACCTCTTCATCTAAGTCCAACATGCAAGAACTATCGCGGTCCCATGAGAGTCGACCATTCGCTGTTGGATTGACCCTGTCCTGAACTTACGCTGTAATCTAGTAGATACAGTCCAATTCTCCATTGTTATCTTCATCGCGCATGGGCTTGGTATATCACACCCCTTCTATTGGGTCCAACAGGACCACCACACGAAGAGATTTCTTTTCGAATATCATTTTTTCGTTTCTTGAGGTTGATGATTCCATTCATATCTGTTGCCCAATCTATCCCTAGCAGTGCAGGATACGAGTTACTATCATCCACAATTTCAATGACCTCAAAATCGGTCTGGGTGCTGGCATCATCTATGCCTACTGTAACTCCTTGCAGGCATCCCATGGGCCGAATCTTCTGTTGGTTAGCCATACATAGTTGAATCGGCAACCATTACAGTGGAGGCCTGCCCATGCGTTCCCAAGTCTGCTTTGGTAAGACATTCATGTTGGACCCCAAATCTAAAACGACCTGATCCATCTCATAGTCTCCGATCTAGATAGTTAGTCGCATTTCCCGCCCAGTGTGTAAAGCATGTTTACCTAATTTTCGGATCATTCATGGTTCATCCACTCCTGCACATCGAGTTATCAATTCCTGCAGCCCCTTTACTGCTTTAGCATCCCTGAGTAAGTTCATGCAGGTTTCCAAGAAGGTGGTTAGCACAGATGTATCCTTCTCTAATCCTAATTGATCCTTACTTCCCGACGTAGAAGCTTCTGTGAAGCTCTTCTTGGCTTCCATAAAGGTTTCCTTCACATGCTCCAAGTCAAAGTCTGGTTGTTTCAGGGGGGCCTTACGGACCCATGCATCCGTCTCTAGCTGTTTCCCCTTATCTTCTCCGGTGGTAGCACCACTCCAGAGCATCATATTTACGTTCGGCTCCTCCGCACGAGGTTCAGCCTTCATCATCTGGATGTTCTGAGTGGGGTTGGCCGGAAGCACCCCCTTTTCTCGCATCTGAGCAATCAGCGTGGGGCAATCGACTGCTTCGTGGTCAAATTGGTAACAGTAAGGACAGGATTTGGTCGGGTTCATGCAATCCTGCGCATAATTCCCTGGCCCTCCACAATTGTAGAAAATTAATTGTCCTCGTCCCTGTCCAGGTCCCATGCCTCCACGGCCCCGTCCGCATCCCTAGTACCCTCCCCACACGAATGGTGTAGTGGGATCCTGCCCGCGCACCTTTGTTTGCATCCTATAAGCAGGTGTTTGATCCATCAACATTTGGTAACTGCGACAATTTCTTTCCTCATGGCCCACCATTCTGCAAAAGTTACAAAATAATTGTTGAGGAGGGGGTTGTCTTAAGTTTGGAAATAGGTGACAATTGTTCATGGCATGCTTTCCTCCCACCTCATAGATTGCACACCAAAGTGCGGGCGCCATGCTTGGCCCAGCTTGTACCTCTGGTTGCAACGTTATTGGCCCCCCTCCTGCCACATAGTTTGCGAAGATCGGACAGTGGTCCTTATCGTGGCCCAGTCCCTTACATTTGATACACCATACTTCTTCCCGTACCTCTGTCCTAGGCGCCTGTCCTTGTTTCAAGCTTCGCATCTCTAGACATAAGTTTTGTATTTGCGCTTGGATTTGTTGTACTCCCAACCCTGGGTCCTATATTGGGGTTTCGTGCAGCCGCATTGCTGCCTCCAGTGCTTCAGCTTGGGTTGAGATCTTTTGTTGCGACAAAGCCGATCTCAGATATGGCGTTAATGATGTGACAAACCAAGCGCGGTGCTACGCATCTGTCAGTGTCATGTTGGCCTCGCAGATGGTGCTTTTCAACCTCTAATCTAAATCCCATGGGGTTTCACCAGGAAACATTACAATTTCCTTGAACCCAATAACTGACTGTGCTTCTGACTTGGGTCGCCTAAATTCCTCGTTTAGTGCCTCCTCGATTACTGCCTGTCCTTCATTTGGATGATCACTTGAATATTTCATGTACCAGGTCAATGTGTGGTCCTGCAGTGCATTGACTAAGGTAGCCTTCTTGATGTTATCATCTATGATGCCCTGAGTGTCCCATACAGACTTTATCACAAACCAAAACCAGCCCAGTTCCTCATTTCCTATCCCCTTAAATTTTGGCAACTGGACTACGCTCGCAATCCCGACATTTGGTGGTGGCGGGGTTAGGGGTGGGGTTGGTGTTGGGGTGGACGGATTTGATGTAGGTGAAGTGGGTGGTGGCATGGATGAGGTGGTATCAGTGGGAAGTGCTCCCTGATCAACCGGATCGCACGCCCTAGTGAGAACCTCACGAGCTCCTCCTCGCTTTCTCGAGAAATAGAAGCTAAGGGACTATTCTCTACTCCTCCCGTTCCGTGATAACCTCTTCCACTCTGCGTTACTCCAGACATCAATAAACGTGCATTATCTGTTTTTTACACAATAGCATCTTAATCCAAGTTTTCAATTATTTGATATACCTACCCCTCCTTGAAGAAACTGCCTCTCTACTTCGCTATAGCTCACAGTTGTATCTATCGCGAAATCGATGATAAATCCTCCTATTACCCGATCCAACCAATGATCTACTACGCGCACGATTTTATCCTCGGTGGCTTCTAGCCTGCGCACTAGTTCTGGGGTCCACACAATAGGCTGGTCCAATCTACACCTTCCCACACTGTCAGCTAGCCTTGCGATCCACTCGTACAGCTCTACCGGAAATGACGCGAAGAAGATTTCGTGAATGTCTGTGAATATATAACGGTCCAGCCAATCTTCCTCTGATACTCGCGGGTTTTTGTTTTCCTGAACTGCGAACTCGTGGAGTTTCAGATCCCACCACTCTTCAATCTCTTTCTTTGTAGGGTTCTAGTGTTCCCACATCAAACACCCCTTAGGCAGATCCCGGTCCCGACAACGAAACCATTTGTTGGGTTATATGGGCTTGACCCACGTTCGGAAGAATTATTTAGCCAAAAAAATCCAGCAGCTACAAACCCTTTCGGCAACAGCCCACGGAGCGCAGACTGAGGTCTCACCCGAGGTAGTAGGGGAGGGTGCTAGAACCAGGTTTCCGCACCCTTGGGATGTCTAGATGTGTTTTGGAGGTTTCGCACACCATTCTGTAGCTTCGTGGCTGCTTTGTATTCGCGCAGATCCAGAATACCTCTGGATTTCTATTAGCGCACAGTCTACAGATCTAATCTTATGGAGTATTGGAAATCAAAGCTATTTAGAGGGGTCTTTAAGAAAACATTTATCAGATTTATTCCGTTCGCATACTTAGATTAAACCTAGATTGACATGTATTCAAGAATCAAGCATATGTGCATAAACCAAAAAGCCATATTCAAATTTAGCACAAAATTACAGAAGCAACTTATCTTTATTCACTTTCTTCACTAATACATCCAGATTTTCCTTGCGCATTCAGCTGCAGGGGTCCACGCACACAACTGCAGACTCTTCCAGGCCTCTGCGCACATAGCTGCAGAGCCTCTATCTTCTAACCAACCCTTCAACTCAGACTTACAGACGCTTTTAGAGGGCTTTCCTAAAAAACCCATCACATTTCATATCCAAAAACATACAACTAAACTTAGCTACCTCTACCCATAGAAACTCGCTCTATTTAGACCTTTCCATGGACCGTGATCCATGGGCGGGCCGATTCATCTTACATTTCTTTACATTATTTTTGGGCGGACTACCCTTTGACTTCAACTTATTACAAATCACGCTTCGCGCTTCTCGCGGAATCTTTACCCTCTCTTTACCCAAAATTGCAGGCTTCGTTCCCCATGACCATTGCACTGGGCTTCGGCTGCCCAACACTCCCTCAAGAAATTGTGTAATTATGGAGGGGAACCATCCTTCCCTCTAGAAACTGCGTAATCCTAACTGGCAGCCTACTAGGCTCCGGAATTGCGCAATTTTTTCTGTCAACCTTCCATGGAAAAACTGTGCAATCTAGCCCAATAGAACTGCTCAGCCCAGAAATTGTGCAATTATGGGTAGTAGTTAGCTGCTCAGCCCAAAAATTGCGCAATCCCTCTGAGCAGCCAACCTAGATCCCTCCCAGAAATGCACAAATTTCTCCCTCAGGCACGTAGGCTGTTGAATGTTCCATCAGGTTGATCGGTTTCACCCGGGACTGAGAAAACTTGACTTGCATTCATGGACTACTTTTTCCCAAAATAGAAAAAATAAACATGCAAAAAGCATCCCTAGATTTTAGGGAGCTATTTTTAGCAGCTGGAGGTTACATGCAAAGATCATTTTAGAATCTTTCCTCCAAGTGTCGCTTTCTCCTAGATTTGTGGCATGCCCGTCATGAGCATCAAACTTATTTATTCGACGCCTCAGGTGATCCGAGTTCACTGAACTCCCAGATTTAACCAAGATCTTTTGCTTTCATGATTTGATTAGAATTGCATTTAGAATAGCATAAAGGAACATAAATGCAAGTTGTAAAGAAGAAGAAACATGATAAGAATCAACAACATAAGACACAAGATGTTGATAACGGAGTTCATCCAGGAGGGACTACGTCTTTGGACCCCGGTCTCAAGATGGTGTAGGCCACTACATTAAGTGCTGGAAAGAGTGATGATGTACATTCATGTGTTTTCTCTATCATACAAGGAATATGCCCTCACACAGGAGTGGCTCCAAGAGATGTTCCACTACAGGAACTCTCATTCAAAAAAGGACTCCTATCAGCATGACATAATTTAACGTATGTTAATAATGAGCATCCCACCAATCATGGCATCAAAGGGATCTCATATCAAACATACATGGCAACACATGAGTATCTCGTCAACATGGAGACAAAGGGATGTCAATAACAACATGACAATAAGTACATCTCACATCAGGAACAAAACAAGATCCCGCATCAAAACATCAAACAGGGATATATGCAGCACAATGTGTCTCAAGAAAACAGATAATGAAGTACATGATCACACTACATATACCTCGCATCAAGAAGTTATCTAAAGAAGAGGATGATAAACTTCTGGATCTGGTTGTACCATTGATCGCGCGGCACCGAATCTCATGGAAATGACGGCTCACACATTGAATGCTAACACTTGCACTCCACTTTGAAAATCGGCCAAAAAATGGAATGATCAAATGGAAATCTAATTGCACCATCAGATTTGTGGTGTCAAATAGTGTAAAATCGACTATGAAATTTCTGAATTCTGACAAAGTGGAAATCTGGGGCTACAGGAATCTTTTAGATTTCCCTTAGATTCCTCAAAGACTCCTTCCTCTGGGTCATTTGAAGATCTGCTACTCAGATCAAAATTCTGTCTGTGCCATCAAGTTTGTGTCACTGAGAGGTGTAGGATCGACATAAAGTTTTTTCAATTTGGACACTGGAAAAATTTCGCCCTCCTGGAAATTTGGCTCAATCATGGTTTCGACTGCTCCTTTCCAGGATCATGGTTCCACCTACAAAAATTATTAAAAAAATACATCTGCCTCAGACTTCGTGCCACATTTTTCCTCCATCCACCCGGGCGCACTGCGGAAATGTGGGTTTTATAATAAAGTTTATGGGCGGAAATTACAATGAAGTGCCCACGACGCGTTAGTTAGGGTGGAGGTAATAAGGTGGACAGGTCGGGGGATCAAATCCCACCCATGCCATATATACATAACAAAATTTTACCTTATTACAAAATGGGGGCATATTTTTTTGGTGACCGTTGAAGTGGTTGGCGCACATTTGGTTTTGGGTATGCAGAACCGTTACATGGCGTGTTTGTTGTAATGTTTGATTGTTATATTGAATGGGGTCGCCGCATGGTGGCATGCTAGCCCATGTGGCCGGTGCGGGCTCGATACCCATCGGACTCCGTATCTCATGTCATATGTGCAGATGGGGGCGTGGTTAGGTTTGGGCTAGGTCCACCAGAGGTGGCCCACCCAACCCGCAACAATATTTGGGATTTAAAAAGGAGGTTGGTTGGGGGCCGATGAGGGTCATGGCTTGTCGGCCATATTTTTTTAAATAATATTTGTTATGTGTTGGTCATTGGGGGGGTGGCGGGGTTGGTGGCTCGCCACCCCATAAAATATATATTTTTTGTTTTTATTTAACAACAACCACATTTTTCGATTTTGTCTAATATAGGGGATATTAGACAAATTAAGTATCCAAAAAGTTCGCCCGCTCCTCGGGAGCCATATTCCCTATCCGAGACTCTATCAATTTGTAGGACACTTAAACCTAGCCCACATGGCAACTTTGACCAAAAAATTTTCTCGCTCTTTCTCCCTCATATGAGCTCGGATTTGAGTGTTGTTCGCACCGTTGGAATCCGGACGAAAAGCACTTCAATCTAGTGCTGGTTTGGGAGGGTTCTGACCACTTTCAATTTTGACCCTTCCTGAGTCCTCTAGGACTACTGCATGTGTCTGGAGCCACCTAGGTCAATCCTCCCTAACAAGGAGCTTTTGGTCCTCCAAAAGCATGAAAATAATCTACCACTTTTGTGTACCCTATCTACACTTGCAAGTATCAGATATGCCACCCTTCCTTCTCCTTCACCTTTGTCCTTCGAATCCATAAGCAATGAGCCGACACTTGCAACCTTTGCAAACCTATAGTACAATTCTGCAAATTACATGTTGAATTTACATGACCCACTAATGACCCAGGCATCCCATACTTGCCACAAGTTTATAACACATACTCGGTGGTCAAGTTTACATCAAAATGGAAACAATACCCCAACTACCAAAAACAAGGCCAACATATCATTGTTGCTTCAACAAGTGATGGAAAACACATCATCGCTGCAACACATGATTTACAAAAGTAAGTCCAAACACTATTTTTGCTTTGACAAGTAATGGAAACACAACATCACTTTCAGATTGTAAAATGCAACACAAAATAAGACCAGACATCATTGTTTCTTAACAAGTGATGGAAAACACATCATCACTTTTACATTTTAAAATGAAACACATGATTGGAAAAAATAAGACCATGACATTCTATCACACCTAGAAGAACCATTTCTCACTGATCAATGTGAATGGGCTGTTTCCTTGTGGTGCATTCATTGGTCGAACAATCATTTCATCTGGTTCATGCACCGACACTTTTCATTTAAGGCACTGCTCTAGATGGAGCCTCCAACAAGTGGATCTTTGATGGCCACCTCTGTTGCAATGACTGCAATACATATTCTTCCTCTAGATCTGCTTAAAATGTTTATTTACCTATTATTGAGAGGGTCTTTCATGCCTCATCCTTTTGTGTGCTGCTATTCTTTTCCAACACTTAGAAAATGTATGGTTATGTAATCCAAAAAAGGTACATGTTTTTCGATGCCTTGATTTATGTCCACCATTAACAACATGATTATAATTGAAATAAACATTTGAATATCAAGGCTGGTTATAACTTTCCTTGTTGCCTCTAGTGTCATTATGGCATTGAGAGCTTGCCTCGGCTCTTTCCCTACAATGGGGATTGCCATGGGATGATGGAGACGTGTTCCCATCATTCTCTTTCCTCGACGATGTCTCGGAAGAATCTGACACCTTCGAGCATTCTCCTTCCGTGTATCCCAAGCCTGCAAATCAAGGTCTCTGCACAACCTCCAATGGTTGAGTTATGCCTTAGTTATTAACACCAAGTTCTTCTTCCTCCTTGTACCTCATCCTGGTAAGGAATCTCATGTTTTTCCCTGTCATTGGTATCTCCACATCTCCAACAGAAATCATACTATGTGAAGATGAAACTGAATGGAAATCAACATCTTTTACCTTCTCTATCGAGTTGGAAAGAACTGATGAGGGTTGCTCATCATCTATCGTTGGTGGTTTACTAGCTGTCTTGGCGGATTCCCAAACTTCTTTCTTAACATACCCAAGTCCTACCTGACAAGGTAATTCCTCTACTTTTATGGGGTTAACAATGCCTTGGCCATTCATTCCCAAGCCTTTTCCTTCATACCCCATTTTCTTCAACAATTTGGAGCCAATTCCTATGGTATGATTTTAAAAAATAGCGAAATCATCATCAGGAAACATACATGAATTCAAAGAATTACTTTTTACCTCACATGGGTCACGCTGCAACTTTTCCAAGGGCTCGTCCTTAGTTTGCAGCTGTCGTATAAAACTATGTTTCTCCTCTTTCTCTTCATGTAAAATCATCTTCAATTCAACGTTCTCTGTTTGAAGATTTTGGTTATCGTGCTTCAGTTCTTCCAGGGCCTCTTCCGTGGCTCGCAACTAAAGCTGTAATCGCTCCTTTTCCTCTGTTTCTTTTTGTAGATCTTCATACATTATTTCCACCTTTTTGGAAATTATGATCATGGTATTGTACATTGCTTTGTCATCCTCCATCATTGCACGTTCAATTGTTCAAGCTCACAATTCACACCCACGCAAAGACTGCTTTGATACCAAACTTGATCTGAGTTGACTCAACTCCTGGATTTAACCAAGATCTTTTTCTTTTGTGATGTGATTAGAATTTCATTTAAAATAGCATAAAGGAACATAAATGCATGTTGTAAAGAATAAGGAACATGACAAGAATCAGCAACATAAGACACAAGACGTTGATAATGGAGTTCATCCAGGAGGGACTACGTCTCCGAGCCCCAGTGTCAAGATGGTGTAGGCTGCTAAATTAAGTGCTGGAAAGAGTGATGATGTACATTCATGTGTTTTCTCTATCATACAAGGAATATGCCCTCACGCAGGAGTGGCTCCAAAATATGTTCCACTATAGGAACTCTCATTCAAAAAAGGACTCCTGTCAGCATGACATAATTTCACGTATGTTAATAATGAGCATCCCACCAATCATGGCATCAAAGGGATCTCATCTCAAACATACATGGCGACACATGAGTATCCCATCAACATGGAGAAAAAGGGATCTCAATAACAACATGACAATAAGTACATATCACATCAGGAACAAAACAAGATCCCACATCAAAACATCAAACAAGGATCTATACAACACAATGCGTCTCAAGCAAAGAGATAAAGAATTACATGATCACACTGCGTATACCTCACATCAAGAAGTTATCTGAAGAAAAGAATGATAAACTTCTGGATCTGACTGTACCATCAATCTTGCGGCATCGAATCTCATGGAAATGACTGCTCACACATTGAATGTTGACACCTGCGCTCCACTTTGAAAAGTGGCCGAAAAATGGAATGATCAAATGGAAAATATGATTGCACCATCAAATTTTTGGCATCAAATAGTGTAAAATCGACTGTCAAATTTCTGAATTCTGAGAAAGTGTAAATCTAGGGCTACAGGAATCTTTTAGATTCCCCTTAGATTCCTCAAAGATTCCTTCCTTTGGGTCATCTAAAGATCTGCTGCTCAGATCAAAATTTTTTCTGTGCCATCAAGTTCATGTCATTGAGAGGTGTAGGATCAACATAAAGTTTGTCCAATTTGGACACTGGCAAAATTTTGTCCTCCTAGAAATTTGGCTCAATCATGGTTCCCCCTGCTCTTTTCCAAGATCATGGTTCCACCTGCAAAAATTAATTAAAAAAATACGTCTTCCTCGAACTTAGTGTTGCATTCTGCCTCCATCCCCTCGGGCACACTATGGAAATGTGGGTTTTATAATAAATTTTGTGGGTGGAAATTACAATGAAGCGCCCACGGTGCGTTCGTTAGGGCGGAGGTAATAAGGCGGAGGTAACAAAAAAATTTCTTATTACAAAATGGGCGCGGATTTTTTTGGTGACCGTTGAAGTGGTTGGCGCGCATTTGGTTTTGGGTATGTGGAACCATTACATGGCGCGTTTGCTGTAATGTTTGGTTGTTGTATTAAATGGGGCATGTCAGGCGGAAAGAGTCGATTGTGCGGACACAACCTACCTCCCTAGGAGCCTAAGACTCTATAGTGACAAACAAGACAAACAAGAGAAATCCTTCTCTAAGCATGCATTTACTATACGGGAAATCAAGTGTTTAGATCCTACCTGTAATCCAACGCTGTTGTAGCAGTCCAGCTCCGCTGATCCAGATGAGCTCCTCCTTCATTTTGAAACCTGCATACACTAACAATCAAACGATTAAATAGCACTTGATAATCTCGTAGAATAAAACATATTTAACACATAGACCAAGGAGTACATGAAACAACTCATAAATAACAAGTTATTGATAAGAATGGACTCATTTGTATTAATAGGTAACAAAAGGAACAAATACAACCTGAGCCTTGGTGTTGTGCAAGTCCCTCCCAGGGTCCATCAAGAGTTCTCCTTTACTTTGACAAAGCTCACCCACTTCCAAATAGAACAAGCAAAGATGGCAATCTCTCCTCACAAGCTTCTAAATGGGAGTCCTAATTCCTGCAGCATTTACCCTTAGAAATGTATAGCTTTCAACCTCCTCTCCCTCTGGCCCAATGCCTGTATTTATAGTGCTCAAGAGGAAGTTAATCAGGTCCACCATCAATGGGATAATCCCCTCTTTGGATGGGATAGCTCCCCTATTGATGGGATAAGTTCCTCTTTGGTAGGAGTGCATGAACCATCTGGAGGCACTCAATACACGTCGAACAACCTTCTAGAATGCTCTAGAAATGACCACAAGTGACTTTTTAAAGATGAAACTTGCGCATTTTAACCTTTTCAGGGGGACGCACCTGCACCTTTACATACAGAGCGTCCAAAGACGCAGCTTTTGTGAACATTGGGTGCGTCCCAGCAGGTAAGTTTGAGAGAACCTGCGTCCCCAGAGATAAATACATTTAGAAAGACTTTCTCTCTTTTTTGGAGTTTGACATGGAGAGCAGAGGCATAAGACTTGCCTAACAGGGTAGCATGACTGTTGATAGAGTCATCCTAACTGTAAATAGTCATGGTGACATTTTTTAGTGTAACAGATTGCCCCCTAAAGTGCGAAGCCTGAAATAGATTAGGGTTTTGTATTATCTAGGAAGGGTGAAGCGCTTTATCATTTCAAGGATTATCTCGTGGAGAGCCTGGTCAGAACCTGCAATTTTCATCACAAAATACATGTATAAGATTATATCATCACTGAGGTAGGCATTCCCATACTCAGATTAAAACTTTAACTAACAGACTAACTACTCTGATACAGGAATGATCTTGCAGTACATCATAATCATAGACTTTTGTGGACACAGTATGGGCGCAGCCATCTGTTTATGATTAGTCTATTTAGATAATGAATACAAAACTCCTTGCAGCTTGGATGGTGGAAACTAGATCCAGGGTCTTCATTTCTACTTCTCGAATTGGTACGATTCTAGCCATGCGAACAAATGAGTTGATGTCGAACATGGTAGAAACCACTTGATTACCAGTCGATGATGTAAACTGTCAACAAGCGTGAGAGTGACCACTAGTAATGTCAATGGTTCTCAAAGTACCCAGTACAATCCATGAGATGTGACTGAATGAGTTGATGTCGAACATTTCATGGAATCCTTTGATCGAAAGTCAATGATGTAAACTGACGTCAAAGGCGAGAAACCTGCCATTGATGCATGCAGACTTCAAGGTACTGACGATTTCTAAGTCATCTCTCTAGATAATGTGCTGATGTCGACAGAAAGCGACCCGTTGCAGGCAAACTCGCAACACGAAATCATTGTTCAATTTGAAGAAATGTTGCTGTAAAGACTGACTCAGGGATGGTCAAATGTATGACAAGTATTTTGCATATGAAAGTTTTTCTTGCAGACCTCTTGAACACATAACGACACGACAGATGGCTTGGTGCTGAATAACTCAAAGTTAATCCCCGGAACCCGGCTAAAGACTTTCAAAATGGTTTGATCAACTGTGAGGTAAAGGATTTCCCAACCCAGGTGAATGAAAAGTGTCGTGTTCAAGAGTGGTAATAAAGTTTCTTCTGAGGCAAAAGGTAACAAATAGGCTCATTCTTCTCTTTTTTCCCCCACCATTTCTAGCAAGTACCTCTTTATTTTTAACAAGCTTGAGGAGGATAACATATGCTTGATTATAAGCTCACCCTTCGGATGAGTCCAACCTAGTTTTGATTCGAACCCTAGGAAGGAGTGGTTCGTTCCTGTTTGTAATTGAACAGGTCCTTTACTGTGAAATGTTTAACGAGCCCAGTATAGGAGAAACTCGGCGTTTTTCAATTTTAGAGAGTCTGAAAAACTTAAGAAGACTCCAAGTTGAACTTTTTCGTAGATTTGTGTCCCTCAAGCCCGAAAAAGTATAAAATAATACCTGCGGGAACCGTTTGATCTTGCGACCAAGGAGTACTTTCATAATTAGTGTCACTGACCTGAAAAGTAAAAAGCGATCAAGGACACGTCGTTTTATTTCCGTATCGAGTTTGAAACGAAAAAAACCCGGCAATCTTTTCCTGATTCTATGGTCAGAAAAGAGCTATAAGGGGACCGTCTTTTAATTCCGTTTTAACGAGTGTAAAAGAAACGCTCGACAATCTTTTCATTTTTTAAGAGTCAGAAAAGGGCTTAAAATATGACTTTGATATTTTGGTTCGTGAAAAACGACAATTTTCCCTCTAAGTCTCTTTGTCCTGCACAAAAACAACACATTACTCATACCTGTTTAAGATAGGCAAAAATACATCGAAAAACATCCTTTCATGGTGAAAAATGAACAAATTCATCCAAAAAACCTATAAAAAGACTTTTTACAATGTCATTTTTACCATTTGACTGTTGAGGTTGAAAAAAGAGCTTTTGGCAAGAAACTTCCCGTGGTCGCTGCGGAAAATCCGACCGTCAGAATCGAACGCCATCTCTTCTAGGTATTTTACAACATCCTACTCTTCAATTTCATCCGATTAAAATTGTATTTTAGGTTTTAGTTTTGTTTTTTGGGGAGGTTTAGGTTTCAAAATGCGCTCCTCGATGGACGCAGGTGCCCTTCGGGTGACCTGCGTCCCCCGACTTTTTCCTATACAGGAAAATGGTCGGGGGACGCAGCCCACCTTCAGGCCAGCTGCGTCCGGACGCCCTGTGTTCTAAACGTGGGGTGCGTCCTCCGTGGAATGCGGAATTTGAAACCCCAATCCTCACAACAACCATTCAAATTTCCCCAAATTAATTCTAATCATTGTTTCTTGGTGTGTAGGGCACTCACCATGTTGGATTGGAGAGAAAGAGAGCACGAGGACGTTGATTTAGCTGCAATTGAACATCAACCTTCCATTGATGCCCTAAAAGCATGCGGGCTATATAAATACTGGGCCATACCTGGCATGAGGGCTCAGGTGAGATTCTTAGAATGGCTGGTTGAGAGATGGAACATTTAAGAGCAATGCTTTTACATAGGAGGGCACCAGCTCGAGATAGAGCCCTCTGATGTATACTTTCTCACTGGCTTGCCAAATAGAGGCGAGCAACTCAATCTAGCCGGGACTAGGCCGGGTGGCCAATCCCTTGTTAGTCTCCGGGAAGATTGGTGCACACCCAATGCACACCATGCGAAAGGCGTGGAAATTAAACACATCTCTCTGCGTGAAAAGAAAGTTATAGCTTTCACGGTTACCAGAATTTGCGGCACAGCCGCTTTACACATTGCTTCCGGGTCCCAAATGCGGATGGCAATTGACTGTTACCAAGGCACCATTTGTAGAAACTTTTTTCTACAATTATCTAGCTCTGATACCATGTAGAAACTTTTTCTACAATTATCTAGCTCCGATACCATGTAGAAATTTTGAATAATTTAACACATATTCAATGGAGATTATCCTGATCATGTACTAATGCGGAAAACATACACAATACATAAGCTCCTCTACGTTGATCAAGAATATAGCAGCATCAATAACAATAAAACATCAAGAGCATTCACACATTAACACAGTATGTATCACGGGGAAAGCATCTCGCTAAAAACCCCACACTATCTGTATATTAATGATTGAGTCATGTAACATTACACAGCATAATACTTCTCACAAGTATCTCCACCTCTGTTACACACAATACAACTCAGATCTGATCTCCAAATCTCTTCCACTGCTCGCCTGCCTCCACTGCTTAATACCTGCTCAAGAACTGATGAGAATTGCTTCCCAAACTCGATTTTCACCTGCAAAATAGTCACTCACTCTTTGTGGACGTGAGAAAAGGCTAAAATGTGGGCCAAATACGTGAGCAAACTCATTGGCATACTCAATCCTTTGATTGTGCAAGATCTGGTGCACAACTATAGTCACAACTGATAGCAATCTGATTCTCTACCACCTGTCCCTGTTGAACTGAACATGCACTGACATGCAACTGAGTTAACTGATGTATTCTTTAGTTGTATTATGAGTTAATAATTAGTTTAACAACTCATCATTAGTCTATCTGCAGTTAGACTAACTACAACCAGTTTAACTAAGTTAAACTGAACACAACTCCATCAACTGTACCTCCAGTCCACTAAACTCAACTCACTTGAGTTCTAACTGAAGTCATGCATGCAACAACTCAACTGACTCATAAGAAAAACGAATTTCCTTCTGACAGCTGCATGTGCCACTTCCGTAGCTCAAACTGAAGTGCTCCAAGAGAATAAGATTAAGTTTATAGTCCAAATATTATTGTGAGATAATAATATTTGACTTTTCTATTTTTGACAGCCAGTCTAAAAATAGACTTGATCACTCACACTGTGATCACTCACACTTTCATCAAAAATAGAAGTCCATCTATTTTTCCCAACTTGATCAATCATCCATAAACATAGACATGATCCATATGTCTAAAAATAGACATAGTCTAAAAATAGACTTGCGCCAAAAATAGCCTGCGGGCCCACTTAGTGAAGGCGACTCTTTTCACTAAGCTCCAACATCTTGTTGCAATCTCAACACTCCCTCTCGACAAGATATGGATTATCAGCAACCCCTATCCTGCCTCGGTGGTACTCGAATTTGCTCCTGGTGAGAGCCTTCGTCAGAATATCAGCATCCTGATCCTCTGTTGGAATGTACGAAAGTAACATGATCCTCCGCTGCACACAATCTCTGATATGATGGTACCTGATGTCAATATGTTTAGATCTATCATGAAATACAGGATTAGCCGAGAGTTTAATGCAACTCTGGTTATCACAGTAAATCACAGTAGGATCCAAATGAGAACCGAACAAACCAACCAGGATCTTCCTCATCCATATAGCCTCGCATGCAGCCAAACTTGCTGCCATATACTCAGCCTCCGCTGAACTGAGTGCCACGGATCTCTGCTTCCTGCTGTACCAAGAAACTGCTGTCGATCCGATACTGAAGACCCCTCCTGATGTGCTCTTTCTGTCTGTTGGGCTCCCTGCCCAATCTGCATCCGTGAAGCCACATAGCTTCACCTCATCCTCCTGTCTGTACCACAAACCATATCCCGATGTGCCTCTCAAGTAGCGCAATACATGCTTGCCCGCCTTCCAGAAGAGCTTGGTAGGCTTAACCATAGCTTGTGAAAGCTGGTTAACTGCATAGCATATATCAGGTCGTGTATTGACCAAATACATCAGCGACCCCACCAACTGTCGATAAACAGTGGCATCCACTTCTTCTCCCGAAGTGGCATCCTCCTTCCTCCAACCTCCAGGAAGAGGAGTATCAACAGGCTTGCAGCCATGCATGTTGAACTTCTCCAGTATCTCCCGAGCATACTTGCCCTGAGAAACAAACAGTCCACCACTGCGCTGCCATATTTCCAATCCTAGGAAATAGTGAAGGAGGCCCAAGTCCTTCATCTCAAACTCTGTAGCAAGATCCTTCTTGCATGACAGTATCAACAGCTCATCACCCGTTAGAATCAAATCATCAACATACAGTACAATGATAAGCAACTTACCCTCCACCACAATCTGGTATAGGTTCGGATCCGCCTCGCTCTTGGAGAATCCAAGTCCTGTGAAATAGTTGTCTATCCGTGTGTACCAAGCACGTGGTGCTTGCTTCAACCCATATAGCGCTCTCTTGAGCCTGCACACATGCGACTCGCTGTTGAAGACTTCAAAGCCTTCGAGTTGCTCAATGTACACCTCCTCCTCAATGACTCCGTTGAGGAACGCAGTCTTCACATCCATCTGATGAATGTGCCATCCCATCTGCGCTGAGAGAGCAAGAATCGTCCGTATGGAAGAATACCTTGCGACAGGTGCAAAGGTCTCCTCATAATCGATCCCCTCAATCTGTGAAAAGCCTCGGGCAACAAATCTTGCCTTGTACTTCTCCACACTCCCGTCAGCTGCCTGCTTAACTTTGTAGATCCATCTCGAACCCACCACTGATTTCCCTTCCGGTCTAGGAACAATCTCCCATGCACTGTTTCTGACAATAGAATCATACTCTTCCACCATGGCATCTACCCATGCGGGATCCTCCACAGCTTCCTCGAAAGAGG
Source organism: Pinus tabuliformis (assembly GCA_031772625.1). Classification (NCBI taxonomy): domain Eukaryota; kingdom Viridiplantae; phylum Streptophyta; class Pinopsida; order Pinales; family Pinaceae; genus Pinus; species Pinus tabuliformis. The sequence goes on along the minus strand of CM062813.1, from coordinate 715,413,545 downwards.
ATGGCTCAGTCACAACACACTTGCTCATAAGAGCCATGTATCCAATGTACCGATCAGGTGACTGTCTCTGCCTGCGTTGGGTTGTAGGTGGTCCTACAACTTTCTCTGCATCTTGAGCCAGTCGCTCAGCTTCTGTCAAGTGCTTTCGCCCTCTGATGGTTGGCGCTGCATGAGTGGTCTCTTCCACTCCATGAACCTCGTCCTGTGGCTGATCCACATCCTGAAGCTCATCCTTAGGAACTAATAGCTCCTCATCTGCATGCAAGTGTAGCTCCCTCTCAAGCGAACACTTCATGGCTTTCTCCTCCTAAAATTTTATATCCCGTCGCACAACAGTTTTACCACTGTCTGGCAAATACACACGATAGTTGTGGGGCGTATCAGTGTACCCCACAAATATCCCAACCTCTGCAGTCGGCTCCAACTTCTTTCTGGCATCCTTCGTCACATGCATGTAAACGTTAGCACCAAAAATCCTCAAATGAGAAAGATCAGGCTTCTTACCAGAATAAGCCTCCTCGGGTGTACTCATGGCAAGTATCCTATGAGGACAACGGTTCTGCACATAAACTGCTGTATTGCATGCTTTCGCCCACAAGTGAAGGGGTAGGCCCTGATCATGCAACATTGCCCGTGCAGCACCCACAATCGTTTTGTTCTTCCGCTCAACTACCTCGTTCTGCTGTGGGTTATGGGGAGCTATGAGCTCTCTACGAATCCCTTCTGCTTTGCAGAAATCCTTGAACTCGTCCGAGATGTATTCACCACCATTATTGCTCCTAAGAGCCTTCACCTTCTTCCCCGACTCCTTCTCGACCAGTGCTTTGAATTCACAGAACTTTGAATATGTCTCGCTCTTCTTCTGCATGAAGAAGATCCAGCACTTACGAGAGAAATCATCAACAAAAATCACATAATACCTGTGTTTTGCTGTCGAAGCAACTGAGAAAGGTCCACACATGTTTGTGTGAATTCTCTCAAGGATCGTCATGGCGCGACTATCCTTCTCGTGAAAGGTGGCTTTCACAAACTTCCCCAAAGTACACCCCTTGCACTGATCTGACTGCGTAAGTGTGCCTTTAGGAAGCCCTGTAGTGATCTGCTGCAGTATCTTCAAGGCTCCATGGTGAAGGTGACCCAATCTCCTGTGCCACAACTCGCCATCATCCCGGCTCACCAATCCTTCTGCCTTGCCTGCCATTGCTGCGCATCCATCTACATGCAACTAATAAAGGTTCCTCACTCGAACCCCTATCTTCCGGGTCTCACTAGTTGTCTTGCTGTGCAGGAAGGCCTTTCCCTCGCTGAAAACAACATCATACCCCTTGTCTTCTAACATCGCCACTGAGATGAGATTCTTCTTCAATCCTGGAACATGCATGACTTCCTTCAATACAAAGGGTTTACCAGACTCCCTCTCAAAGGAAATGGTACCGATACCGGTCGCACTGTATCTACCATCATCGCCCATCTCAATGTGCACTCCAAGATCTTTGTCCTCCAGATCAGAGAACAAATCTCTATCTCCCGTCATGTGAAAAGATGCACCACTGTCCAGGAACCACACTGATCCCATCACACTTGAAACCAAGCATGCGATCAATGAAAAATCAAGCTCAAACTGAGAAGCTAAAGCCTCTCCCCCTACAGATCCAGCAGCTTGCTTGTTCTTCTTCTTCTGCAGACAATTTGTGGCATAGTGTCCGTGCTGGTGACAGTGAAAACACTTCACTTTGGACATATCCTGCTTCTTGCCTTTCGCACCGGAATGAGAAGATTTCTCGTTCTTCCCCTTCTTTGCTTTGGCAGTCAAAGCACAATTCTCTTCATCAGATACCTTTGATGAAGATCCATTCTCACCTTTATTGTTATTGAGTTTATCCTTGAGCGCTAGGTCGCTCTTGCTTTGGAATAACATTTGCAATCCGTTGAAAGACATTTCAACAACACTGCTGCAAATTCGATTTTCCACCAGCTCCAAACTCAACTGCTTCCGATCAACCCTCGCTTGATATCCTGTAAAAATCTCTTCTAGAAATCAAGCTGCTCCGATACCATGTAGAAATTTTTTCTACAAATCATCTAGCTCTGATACCATGTAGAAACTTTTTTCTACAATTATCTAGCTCTGATACCATGTAGAAACTTTTTCTACAATTATCTAGCTCCGATACCATGTAGAAATTTTGAATAATTTAACACATATTCAATGGAGATTATCCTGATCATGTACTAATGCGGAAAACATACACAATACATAAGCTCCTCTACGTTGATCAAGAATATAGCAGCATCAATAACAATAAAACATCAAGAGCATTCACACATTAACACAGTATGTATCACGGGGAAAGCATCTCGCTAAAAACCCCACACTATCTGTATATTAATGATTGAGTCATGTAACATTACACAGCATAATACTTCTCACAAGTATCTCCACCTCTATTACACACAATACAGCTCAGATATGATCTCCAAATCTCTTCCACTGCTTGCCTGCCTCCACTGCTCAATACCTGCTCAAGAACTGATGAGAATTGCTTCCCAAACTCGATTTTCACCTGCAAAATAGTCACTCACTCTTTTTGGACGTGAGCAAAGGCTAAAATGTGGGCCAAATACGTGAGCAAACTCATTGGCATACTCAATCCTTTTATTGTGCAAGATCTGGTGCACAACTATAGTCACAACTGATAGCAATCTGATTCTCTACCACCTGTCCCTGTTGAACTGAACATGCACTGACATGCAACTGAGTTAACTGATGTATTCTTTAGTTGTATTATGATTTAATAATTATTTTAACAACTCATCATTAGTCTATCTGCAGTTAGACTAACTACAACCAGTTTAACTAAGCTAAACTGAACACAACTCCATCAACTGTACCTCCAGTCCACTAAACTCAACTCACTTGAGTTCTAACTGAAGTCATGCATGCAACAACTCAACTGACTCATAAGAAAAACGAATTTCCTTCTGACAGCTGCATGTGCCACTCCCGTAGCTCAAACTGAAGTGCTCCAAGAGAATAAGATTAAGTTTATAGTCCAAATATTATTGTGAGATAATAATATTTGACTTTTCTATTTTTGACAGCCAGTCTAAAAATAGACTTGATCACTCACACTGTGATCACTCACACTTTCATCAAAAATAGAAGTCCATCTATTTTTCCCAACTTGATCAATCATCCATAAACATAGACATGATCCATATGTCTAAAAATAGACATAGTCTAAAAATAGACTTGCGCCAAAAATAGCCTACGGGCCCACTTAGTGAAGGCGACTCTTTTCACTAAGCTCCAACATCTTGTTGCAATCTCAACACCATTTTCAACTGGTGTGATGCTGTGTCCGCTAATATGAAGAGCCAACTGACTAAGGCAAAGAACGGACGACTGAAAACTTTTGGATATGGGCCTTTAGTCGTGAGCTTTGCCTTAGAGAGAGTTCCGATGCTGATCCCTCAGCAACTCACTGTTGATATCTTGGGTCCTCGGGAGCCAAAGCTGGTACGATGGGTTGCGGTGATGGCTTGGCATCCTGATGAGGGCGTGGTAGTTGTTCGATTTTCTGATAGAATTTTTCATTGGTTAGAGGACCAGGTTTTCTCGATCCAGGACTTTCCGTATGCCGGAGTAGATTTTCGAGGTGATCCGGACACGGTTCTTCCATAGGGAGAACAATGGGACAACAGAGGTACTTTATTTTTCACAAGTTTTTAAATTATGTATTTTTTTTGTTTTTTATATATATCATCTCAAAACTGACAGTAAAAATTTTCAAAATGCAGATGTTGGTCCACAGCGCCCAGCCAACCTCCGGCCTTTTGAGAGGAGACATCCAGTTGCACCGGTACCGGCCCCACAGGACGCGGCTGCAGAGGTATTAGCTGAGTTGGAGCATGATCTAGAGCGTCTGACGGCGGATATGCCTGAGACTACTATGGATGATGTTCCTATCAGGCTTCAGCGCTATGTAGTCGCAGTCCCTGGACCGTTTAGGAGATTTTTGCCTAAGGTAGCCCGTGCAGTGGTGTCGTATAGGGAGCACCACCAGTGATTGGCTAGTCACTTTGTAGACACATGTGACATTTTTGACTTTTTGTACTTTATCACTTTTGCCGATCATAAGGTGTTTTTCAACCTATGATCGAAGACGATGTATATTTTTTGACACACTCCTATCTATATATATATCACTATTACCGGCTTATCTTGTTTAACATATGTGATGTAATGCTTTTAAATTTACTTGCATGATTTATCGTAGATGTTTGTCCAACACTCGAGAAGCAATTGCATCTGCTAATGTATTTAAAGACCTTGGAATATGTTGATATTCAATGTAATCAAATTCACGTTCCAAGAGACGCACTCTCAAAAACAACCTTAATAACACATGATTTCTAATGGCATAAACTCTATTAAGCTGTAATACAACAAGTTCAGAATCTAACCTCACTATCAAACGTCGAATTCCAAATGAAATAGATTCGGATAATAATTCAACCACTGCACTGTATTCTGCAATGTTGTTTGTTGTTTGACCGAGGCTTACCCCATGCATAGAAACTAACTCATCAGAGGGTGAATAGATAACCCAAGCTGCGGAAGAGATATTCAGTGTACTACGACAAGCACCATCAGCAAATCCAATGTATGTTTGGAGAGGCGTCGACATCTGCAATATCAAGAGTAAAACCAAGATAAGCCAGAATAACGACGAAAAACACACTTGCTAAGCTAAGCACACTGACTAACTAACAAACATACTAGCTAGAAAGAAAACCTAACCTAACTAAAACTTCTCCATACCCACCATTTAAGCATAATACCTCTTTAGGTAAAGTCCATTTCTGGGTTTACCCAAAGAGTCCCCATCAAAATCTACCAGCTCATAAGCCCCTTTTGCTAGCTTTCGCTTTACAATATAGGGTCCATGCCACATAGGAACGAATTTTCCAGCACCTAGCTTATCGTTAGCTTGATCATATAATAGCACTAGGTCTCCCTCCGAAAAACTTCGAGGGGTCACATTTCTATCATACTGAGCTTTCATTCGCTTCGCGTGAGTCTCGATTGCCAATGCAGTGTCACGTCGAGTCTCATCTAATTTAGCTAAGTACAATAAACGTTTCTCCTCTTCAGAAGTAGCTGGGAGTAATTCGACAGCCATTTGAAGTGATGGGATTTCACATTCAATATGTAACACAGCTTCCAAGCCATAAACTAGCTGGAAAGGAGTGAACCCTGTTGAAGTTTTCACTGAGGTTCGGTATGCCCATAGCGCTGAAGATAACATGTTGTTCCAATTCGACCGATGAATACCAATGGTTCGTCGGATCATGATAACCAGAACTTTGTTGATCGACTCAACCAAACCGTTGGCTTGCGGATAATAAGGAGTAGAGCTATCGTGGCGCAAACCAAGCTGGCTTGTAAGCTCAGTCATCATGATGTTTCGAAAATGGCTCCCATGGTCAGTAATGATTGCTTGTGGGACACCAAACCTAGTTATAATATGATTGAATACGAAAACTGCAGTTGTTTTTCCGCTTGCGTCGAATGTAGGCATCGCCTCGGCCCATTTAGTGAAATAATCAACTGCGAGGATGATATACGCATGCCCCCCAGCCGAGTGAGGGTTACAAGTAATAAAGTTGATACCCCATTTGGCAAATGGACCAACGGCAATTATAGGGTGGAGAGGAGAAAGTGGTGCGCGCATCTTTCGATCAAACACTTGGCAGTTGTGGCACTTCCGGACTGTAATGATACAATCTTTGAACATAGATGGCCAGAAGTAACCAGCGTGCAACACCTTCTGAGCTGTGGCATACCCAGACATATGACCGCCACATGCTCCAGAGTGACAATCATTCAAAACCCTCTCAGCCTCTTCGTGAGTTAAACAACGTCGAAAAACTAAGTCTGCCCCCCGGCGATAAAGTGTATCTCCAATAATTTTGTATTGCTGGGATTGAAACCGAATTTTTCGACGTTCTGCCTTTGAAGCTTCAGGCCGAAAGGTTTGGGTTTGGAGATAGATGATTATATCCCCGTACCACGGATCTAAAGTACTGATAAGAAACAAAGATTCGTCCGCAATGGACTCCTCTGCCACAGTCTCTGTGTTAGTACGCGGGAAATCACACATGAATTCCGCAAAAACTAAGGATTTCTTAGACTTGGACTTCTCGAACTCCAAGTCGAACTCTTGCAGGATAACGATCCATTTAGAGTACTTTCCCCCTAGCAGTTGTTTTGTCAAAATGTAAATCATAGGGTTGCAATCCGAAATAACTGTAGTTTTACGGAGAAGAATGTAGTGACGAAAACGCTGAACAGCTTGAACGGCTGCCAGGGCCAATTTCTCCACATGCGAATATTTTAGCTCAGTGGGATTTAAGGTCCTACTGAGATAATATATCACATGTTCCGCTCCGAATTCATCTTCTTGAACTAACACCATTCCAATGGTGGAATGCGAAGCTGCGAGGTATAAGAAGTAGTCTTGGTTGTAGTTGGGAGGATGCAACAACGGTGCATGGGTCAACGCGTGTTTAAGTGCATCAAAAGATTGTTGGGAAATCTCGTCCCAAAAGAATTGAGCGTTCTGTTTCAACAACCGTGTAAAACCTTTAGTGACCTCAGCGTAGTTTGGGATGAATCGGCGTAAAAAGTTCGCTTTCCCTTTCAAACTTTGGAGTTGGCGCAAACTCGAAGGAGGAGGCAATTTGATGATAGCTTCGACTTTCGAGGGATCGACGCGAATGCCGGCTTTTGAAACAACAAATCCCAGCAATCGATCTGTTTCTATACAGAAAACACATTTGTGGGGATTCAACCGAATTCGATAATGCCTACACCTCATAAAGATTGCGCGTAAGTGGACAAGGTGATCAGCTCGATGAAATGAATGAGCAGGCAAATCATCGAAATACGGTTGCACAATGTGCTTGATGTCATGAAATGCGTAAGACATTGCCCGTTGAAAAGTGGCCCCGACATTCTTAAGCCCAAAAGGTAATTTGCAATAAGCAAATGTCCCCCATGGACAAATGAATGCCGTTTTTGGTTGGTCGGCAGGTAGAATATTGATTTGATTATAGCCCGAAAAACCATCCATGAAGGAAAACATTTCACTTCCGGCACAATCATCAATAATTTGATCGATATAAGGCGTAGGATAGTTGTCTTTTGGACAAGCTCGATTAATATCCCTATAGTCGATACAGATTCTTATTGTTCCTTGTTTCTTGTTGACTGGAACAATATTCGATACCCAATCCGTTAACGGGATCGGATAAATGAAACCTGCTTTCAACAGCTTTTCGACTTCTGCTTTAATCGCAGCCACTTTTCGAGGGTGAATCTGACGCAACCGTTGCCGGACGGGTTTAGCATCCGGGTAGGTCTTTATTTCATGAACAACAATGGCAGGATCGATTCCCGGCATTTCCTCGTAAGACCAGGCAAACACATCGCGGAATTCTTGGAATAGGGCCTTGTAAGTGTGGATTTCATCTTCTGTACATGCGGCACCTATATGAATGTTCTCCTCAATTCCGGGCTTCACTGAAATATCAATGGGAATAGTACGAGAAATATTCATAAATTCAACTCTGAATCAGAATGTTTCGTTGGATCCTGAGTGTCTTTGACATATTCAGCGGTAAAGATAGATGAAAAATCATTTTCAAATGCATCATCCTTAGGTAAAAACGAAGATCTGTGATGGAGATCCTCCCATGGTAGATCGTCTACACTTAGGATTTCGCGAAGTTGTTCGTCAGATGACACGACTTCGGGAAACGCTATCTGTTCTAAGGGTGAGGTGAAAAGGGATTCTTCAGTGACCACATTCATTTGGTCAATCTCGGTTGAATGAGAGTCGGTAAAGACATGATGGCTTCATAAGCAATTTCATATGGACTCAAAGGCATAGCATCACCGAATGAGTCTATCTCAGAGTCAGATGGGACAATCCAAGGATCATCATAAATAATGTTTTCTGATGTAATCATATGAATTGTTGCAAATGAAGGTTCTACGCTGAGTGGAGGGAGAGGAAAAGTTCCCAGTAAACCGGAATCCTTAACTAAACCTACACCAACGTCCCTATAAGGGATTGTCGTCTTACCGACATGCTGGATACTCTCTGAAGAGGCTGGGTCGGATGAAAAGTATGTCAGCTGATCAATAGTCACGATCTTGCCGTTATGTGGAAACTTAATTACTCTGAAGACCAATGAAACGACCGCCGTCATAGCATATGACCAACTTCGACCCAAAAGAAGGTTGTAGTCTAGAGGGGCATCAACCACTTCCACATCCAGACTAACGGTTTTACCTTCTACCCCTATAGGCAATTCCTGTAGAATACCAAATGGACGGAACCCACGGCCATCAAAGGCTTTAAGGATGGTGGGGGATTGGTTCAACGAAGGAGAACCAAGGGATCTCCAACATTGAATCGACATAATACATGTAGAAGCTCCCTCATCAATCACAGTCCTATGAATAGGCCTGTTTTTTACTATCACTGGAATTTGGAAAGCCATTTGATGGGGGAGACGTGGTGTACTATTTTCTAGATCGAAGATTATTAGATTCGGGTCCTGAACATCAACAGCTCCTATAGCCGACAAAAGTAATTTTCGTTGTGCTGGGCATGATTGCAGCACTTCTAATGCCGACATTGCTGAGGGTGAAACAGCTAAGTCCTCAACAATGTTGTAATTCTGGGCTGCTCTCGCATGTGGATTGAAAGCAGACCTTCGAAGTACACCCTTGGCGGGCGATTTAAGTACTAAGTCCGGGTTAGGTTTCTCGATCTGTAGTGGATCAGAATCAGGAGCTGAGGTTGATGGGTTAGAGTGAGAAGATTCTGCTTCCTTACCATCAACAGGATTCTTACTACCATAATCTTGCGATCGAGTCGCAATCCTCACATGAGACATCATCAAAATGGGTTCTTCACTGGCATTCGAGGAAGAACCTATCATCTTATTCTCCTGCTCCGGAAATGGATTTTTTAACACAGCAGGAGTGGGAGAACCTTTGACTATTTTCACAACCTCGGCCCGATGAGGGCAATCTCTCGTAAAATGATCCTCTTCACAAATAAGACAAGGATATCGAGGTTTGCGCTTTTCGTCATTGGTTTCCGACTTTTCCGTTTTCTCCTTCGGAGCCTTGTCTGCTTTAGCCTTCTTCTTTCCTTTCTTCTTTCCGCCGTTTTTTGATTTGGCCGTAGATGACTCTACAGCGTGAATATCGGCGGTAAGTTTAGGAGAAGACTCTCCTGTCGGGGAATCGGGCAAAGTGATAATAGGAGTAGTTGAAGCCTTGGAAGACTTCTTCTTGCTCTTTGTATTCACGATACCAATCATACCATCAGCGGCATGAGATCCCGAAGGAGCAGCAGCGATTTGATTCGACTTTGGAAGATCCGGAATCTTCTCGTGTAACGTACCCGACTGAGTGTAAACTAAGTCAAGGTATTGCGCCTGAGCAATGACTTGCTCCTCAGTAACTACTCCGGCCTTAGCTACATCTTCAGTAATCTTCGGTAATAATGATTTAACAAACCATTCAGCTAAGATTTGGTCCGGGATAAAAACTTTCACTAGCCTTCTTCGACGTCTCCACTCATGAATGTGATCAGAAATATACGTGGACGTTGATTGTTTTAGTGAAGTTAATAACTCCGTGCCGTTATCGTATCTGACCGGCAACTGAAAGTGAGTTAAGAACGAGGTAGCTAACTGGCTAAAATTGTAAAAAGAGGCCCGTGGTAACTCAATGTACCACTTGGCCGCGAGACCAATGAGTGTACGCTGGAAAAGACGTAAGCGGATCGAATCATCTGAGATAGAATTTGAAGCACACCAGAGGTGGTAAGTCATCACGTGATTGGACGGATCCTCTCCAGACTTACCTTCGAACTTGGGTATATCGCTGGGCAACTTATTTGGCATTGGCGGCCAGAACGGAAGATATTGAATTGGATCGTTCGTTAGGCGCGTCAAGTCTGGTAAATCCAAAGTTGCGATAAACGGTAACTGCCGGTTAGGATCTCTAAAACTCTGGGTCACAATACCGGCCCCAGGAGGAGGATATCCAGGATAACTAGGAACAGGAGTCGCATTTGGGATATTATATCCTCCTGGAAAACCAGGATTAACCGGACCGTACTGGGGTTGTTGAGGTTGTTGATAAGTGTACCCAGGATACGGTTGATACTGGTAAACCGGTTGTTGGACAGCTTGCCCAGGTTGGTACTGTCCCTGGTACGGTTGGTGAACAAATTGAGGTTGAGTAGTGACAACCGTACTTATACCAGGCTGGCCTGCAGGCATCTGGACCGTGGTTTGAATCGTAGATCCAGACAACGGTAAAGATGTCTGAGGAGTGGTTACAGAGACAGTAGAAACTAGAGCTGTCGATACTCCAGAAGTAAGTATGGTAGATGTGGCGGTAGTTGCAGCAGCCGTTTGAGATGGAGTACTAGGTGAAATTGGCGGCTGAGTAACTACCGAAGTTACAGAAGTTTGAACACTTGACTGGACAGGTTGCGGTTGCTGGGGTGGACCAGAAACTACGGGTTGTCCAGCTTGAGGTACCAACTGTATACTTATCTGCAACACCTGTTGACCCTGTGACGGATCCCACACTAACATTCCAGGGTATTGACCCGTAACAGGTTGAGGATACTGAGATCCATAGCCGGATTGAGGATAGGATTGATAATTGTAAGGTGCAGTTCCCATACCTTGACCATATGATTGACCTTGAGGTGGTTGATAACCTTGACCTGAGTATTGACCTTAAGGTTGATAACCTTGAGGTAAATACGGGTACTGGGGTTGACCTTGACCTTGAGGTTGGTACCCTTGAGGTTGATACCCTTGGGGTTGATACCCTTGGGGTTGCCATCCTTGAGGTTGATATTGATACTGAGGTTGACCCTGGGGTACATATTGAGGCTGGGGTTGACCTTGAGGTATGTATTGCCCCATAGGCGCGTACTGACCTTGAGGTTTCCCCCAAGACACAAATGATGTACCTTGAGGTTGCCCCCCAGGCATTAACTGAGGCTGCCCCCCAGGCAGTAATTGGCCACCTTGAGGTTGGGAAACGGGAACTGAACCTGACATCATGTAAATGTCTCCTACACCCAATGGTACATTACCACTGTTTCCAACTAATAACCCATGATCAACGGGTTGAGGAGATGCCCCCGCAAAGGTACCAGAAAGAGATTGATACCCAGTGGGAACAGAAGGACCGCCATGTAAAAAAGATTCAGGACTTTGAGTAAACACGGACGACGGACCAGCCATATTTACAGGGGTGTGAATACCTCTAGGTGGAAAAGGAGTACGAGGTGTAGAAAAACCTAGCCCAAAGTTGTCTAAATAATTGGTTAACGAAAGGTACCAAGTAGTACTTCTAGGAGGACTGTAAAAGATAGATTCACGCTCCCTTAGATCAATAGTAAGTTGATCTTCAAGGTTAGAGACGCCTATTTCTTCCTCTGGAGCAAGTTCTTCGATAGCAATCAAACCAGTAGGAAGATTTTCGGTGATAATTCTTTCTATTCTCGGTGAATCAGGAACACTAGAAGTCGGAGTAACAGGTTCAGATATTTCTGGTTCTTCGCCTGTATCACTAGCAGACGAAATACTACCAACAAGCTCAGAAACTGTAACAGCTTCGGGATTATAACCTGCCTCTAAGCCTTGGTAATCTGAATGGACTACCAAGGAAGATTCTCCTTCTTCAGGTGAACCTACTCTACTGCCACTAGGAGGAGTTACAAGGACCTTTAAACCTTCTAGATTACCCGGGTCGTCTCGAGGAGGTGATCCCCTAAGCCTACGGGATCTTCTCAACAATTCGGCCACAGAAACAACTTCAGGAGACTGGCCCCGAAGTCTACGGGACTGTCTCGGTAATTCCGCCACAGCTAAAAACTTTTAACTACTACACACGAAAACAAAATAAAATTTCAAATCAAACCACCTAAAGTCTCTAAAGAACCAAACAAATGTGAATCACACGCCTAAAGAATCTAGAGCGTCAAACCAAGCACAAACAGTAGCCTTCCAGACCGAAAGCGCTAGTTGGTGATGAAGCCCAACATCGCTGGATTCAGTACAGAAGTGGCGGGTGGAACAGTTACCCCGGCAACCTGCTTAATGAATAGACTGGACCAAGTTCCTCCACTTTAACCGTCTCGAGTGAAGTGAACCCCCCAGAAAATCCAAGTGAGTCTAGCCGACGTCTGCTCCAGGTACAGTGGGACCTTCCCTCCACCGTCACCTCGGTAGAATCCTAAAGATAATGGTCACTAAGGTTACCAATCGCAACAAATGCACCTGGGGGAACAGTCTAAACTCCGACAGTACGCAAGGGCAGAGTAGCAAGCTCAATCCCCTTGCCAGCTCCTTGACAATAATCCAAGGTTTACCGACAAGTGACCCCTGGCTCCTCGACAATGGTTAATCCGAGGTTTACCGTTTGTAATACGTGCGTGTCTGGCGTCGTTCCCAACGAGGGGGGATTGATCCCCTCACTGGTTCGGACACGAGCTCGTGCTTCTCCTTTAAGAGGAGCTTTCCCAGAGTACAAGTGAGACAATTGGATTTTTCTATCACAAGATAAGCTAATTGTTTGGTTTTGTTGTCTTGGAGAGTTAATTACTCACCTACTCCAAGACACTCGCCTGATCTAAATTGGTGTTTTAGAGCCCTAGTAAATAAAAGTTACTACGTCGATTTTACTTTAAGCATTAATTTTATGGTTTTTCTTAAAGACAAAGGGTAGCGGAAGTGAAACCAATGGTGTGTAGACTCGACTCAAACCACTACAAAGATGCACCTAAGATGATTTACGCTACTTTCCTTTTTCAATGAAATTCTTAACTAAGAGAGTTGAGAGATGCAAATTTTATAGAAAACCACTTCCTTAGAAAAGACAATCAAAGAAACAATTCTCTTTATCTTTTCAAGCATACAAACATGACCACTCCTTACGTGCACGAAAAAACTCTTTTTCTTTCAAAACTTTTCAAAGCTACTTGAAACAAAACTTTTCAAAGGAGATGTTTTTGTATTTTCTCTTTTTAATTAAGCATATAAACCTATCTTAACAAAAAACAATCTCAAAAGCTATAAAATCTATGAAAACTGGACTCACAAGCAAATCAAAAAGGGAAATTACTCTAAGCAAACCTAACAAGGCAAAAGCTCACAAAGATGATTCTAGGTTGTTTTACTTGACCAAAATCAAATCAAGGACCAGCTAATGCAGAATCAAAAGACTAGTCAAAACAAAACTCAAATCTTTTTGTTCTTTTTGTAAAATGGAATTCAAGACTTAATCAACAAGTACTTCGAAATTTGCCCAAAGAGGAAACTCAATGGTAATTTGCTCTCACAGGTAGACTTTATGACAAGTCTGACTTCTTAGAATGCTGACAAAACCAGAGAGATCTAAGGCTTGACAACTTCTACCGCCAAAGTCACTACAAGACCTACTCAAAATCAAACCCTAGGGCTTACACTTCGATGAAATCCACTAAAACACTCAATGCTATCGAAACAAGTTCAGGTGAAGATCTTTGACAAGGGACTAATGAATCTGGGCAGTAAAAACTAAGAAAAAACAAAATCTAAGAGTAAAAATGCAAAAAATGGAATTTTCTCAAATTTTAGCAGGGGACGCAGGTGACCCGTTAGCACAGGTGCGGGCCCGCTCTGTGCACACAGCGACAGTGCGTCCAGGGACGCACTGTGCAACACTCAGAGGGTGCGTCCTACTGAAAAACTCAAGAAAAACCAAAATGAATCTAATCCTAAGCTAACCCACCCAAAGACAAAGTCACAGAGCCAAAACCAGAAAAATAAACCAATTTTCTCAGAGCAAAGTTCACACAAAGGAAAAGACTTTTCACATCAATGGAGTCCCCAGCGGAGTCGCCAATTTGTCAGGCGGAAAGAGTCGATTGTGCGGACACATCCTACCTCCCTAGGAGCCTAAGACTCTCTAGTGACAAACAAGACAAACAAGAGCAATCCTTCTCTAAACATGCATTTACTATACGGGAAATCAAGTGTTTAGATCCTACCTGTAATCCAACGCTGTTGTAGCAGTCCAGCTCCGCTGATCCGGATGAGCTCCTCCTTCACTTTGAAACCTGCATACACTAACAATCAAACGATTAAATAGCACTTTATAATCTCATAGAATAAAACATATTTAACACATAGACCAAGGAGTACATGAAACAACTCATAAATAACAAGTTATTGAGAAGAATGGACTCATTTGTATTAATAGGTAACAAAAGGAACAAATACAACCTGAGCCTTGGTGTTGTGCAAGTCCCTCCCAGGGTCCATCAAGAGTTCTCCTTTACTTTGACAAAGCTCACCCACTTCCAAATAGAACAAGCAAAGATGGCAATCTCTCCTCACAAGCTTCTAAATGGGAGTCCTAATTCCTGCAGCATTTACCCTTAGAAATGTATAGCTTTCAACCTCCTCTCCTTCTGGCCCAATGCCTGTATTTATAGTGCTCAAGAGGAAGTTAATCAGGTCCACCATCAATGGGATAATCCCCTCTTTGGATGGGATAGCTCCCCTATTGATGGGATAAGTTCCTCTTTGGTAGGAGTGCATGAACCATCTGGAGGCGCTCAATACACGTCGAACAACCTTCTAGAATGCTCTAGAAATGACCACAAGTGACTTTTTAAAGATGAAACTTGCGCATTTTAACCTTTTCAGGGGGACGCACCTGCACCTTTACATACAGAGCATCCAAAGACGCAGCTTTTGTGAACATTTCGTGCGTCCCCGCAGGTAAGTTTGAGAGAACCTGCGTCCCCAGAGATAAATACATTTAGAAAGACTTTCTCTCTTTTTTGGAGTTTGGCATGGAGAGCAGAGGCATAAGACTTGCCTAAGAGGGCAGCATGACTGTTGATAGAGTCATCCTAACTGTAAATAGTCATGGTGACATTTTTTAGTGTAACAGGGCAGCCGGATGGTAGCGGGCCGACATGGGCTCGATACCTACCGGCCTTCATATCGCATGTCATATGCATAGATGGGGGCATAGTTGGGTGTGGGTCGGGTCCACCCGAGGTGGCCTGCCCAACCCGCAACAATATTTGGGATTTAAAAAGGAGGTTGGTTAGGCGCTGACGGGGATCATGGCCCATCGGCGATATTTTTTTAAATAATATTTGTTATGTGTTGGTCATTGGGGGGGTGGCAGGGTTGGTGGCCCGCCACCCCATAAAATATATATTTTTTGTTTTTATTTAAAAACAACCACATTTTCCGATTTTGTCTAATATTGGGAATATTAGACAAATTAAGTATCCAACACATTCGCCCGCTCCTCGGGAGCCAAATTCCCTGTCCGGGACTCGGTCAATTTGTAGGACACTTAAAATTGGCCCACATGGCAACTTTGACCAAAAATTTGACTAGATCTTTCTCCCTCATACGAGCTCATATTTGAGTGTCGTTCGCACCATTGGAATAAGGGCAATGAGCACTTCGATCTGGTGCTGGTTTGGGAGCGTTCTGACCACTTTGAACCTGAGTCCTCTGGGACTTATGCATGTGTCTGGAGCCACCTAAATCATTAGAGTTCATTCCTTCACATAGATCTTGGAGCTTTGACATCCCACAACACATCCAGGAGTCTTTGACACATCCAGCTCAACTATTTATAGGTAAGTCGGTTTAACTTGTCTTTTGTAGAATTTATGTCGCTTTTGTGTTTTGGCCGGTGTGAGTGTTGTCTACTTGATTTCTATGAATTCTTCCTGATGAGTGCCAGTATTGCAGCAAGAATGTTGCAACTCCTGGGCTACTAGCTTTAATTTTTCAACCCGGGGTTCGTACAAATGTGCAGGTGACAATGCTGGATACACAAGTAAAAGTGATGGTTCTACCTTTTGTCATGGTTCAGCTGGCGAGAGATGACTGGGGTTTTCAAGCCAGACTTCTATGGAGTCAGAAGAAGCTTGTTTTCTTGATGGAAGAAAGGGAAATTTTCTCTCAGGGAGAGCTACTCTACTGCAATAATGGAAAACATCGAAATTCAATGCTAAATCACACCATTTCATAATTAACTGCCAAGAAACTATGTTTGCAATAATGCTAAATTAACATGGACCAAATGCTACTATCTAAGCATGGAAGTAAGAAGCATCAAACATCACTAATGTGCAAGTAAAGGGACTAAAATAACTCTGTTTTTGTCTTTTTGTATTTTCATGCAAAATCAAGTATGGAAACTAATTTGTCTTGGTGATGTGGCAAGTTAATTAAGGATGTTGGAAGATGGATGGAAGGGTTAGGAGATGGTTGGATGGTGTGGGAGACCCTTGGGAGGCTTTTGGTGACTTCCTAGAGGTTTTTCCTCAATTCAGCCTCAAAACAGGCCATTTCAGGCAAACCTATAGGATGTACTAGAAACCTACAGGATGCCCTATAAACCTACAGGATACAACCGAGAGAAAAATGGAAGGTGTTCGAGGTGATGTTAGGCTTAGGGAAGGTGGTATATGGGTGGAATGGAGGGAAGGTCTAGGATCACTCGAAATCCAACAGCAAAGACAGAGGATGGTTGGATTCGCTCAATGTGCTTGGAAGAATTTCTATGAAAAATGATGAAAACTAGTGAAGGCAATGGTGAAAACAATGAATGGCTTTGGTGGATGGAGTGGAAAGTGGTTGTTGGCTATGAAGTCTTTGTCTCCTCTTGAAGCACCTACTCTGCATAAAACATGTATAATTCCCAAAAAGCTATGTAAACAAGAAGCATTCTCATAAGCTAGAAAAGCAGAATTAATGAACTAACTGCCTACATGATGCATGAGGAAAGTCGCTGAAAGGAATGAAAGCATGGATGATATCTACTGCAAGAGTGAAGATAGAAGAGATGGAAATGAAATAATACTTTGCAAAATTGATCAAATGCTAACTTAAATACTGTAAACTATAAATCTTATGCAAGAAATAGAAATCTATGTTTTTGGGGATGCATAAGGGTCCCTTCCTCAAATCATGATCCCAAAGGGAGGAAATGAGGACAAGAAACCCATTGACAACCTTGTGGTACTCCTTTTATTCCTGCTAACTTGCTACTGAAGTAAGACACAAATGGAAGCAAACTAATAAACAACCAGTCCAATCTACACTACTTGCAATGAAAACACATCTAAAGGCAAATTAACAATGAATCTATGAGACTAATCTAAAAATACAGATACTAGAAAGAGGAGCCTTGTCCACTAGGGTTGGGCCCTAACCCAAGAGCTTCAGCCCTCTGAGTTAACTCAGTTCTAGCTCAAAACAAAACTCATTCTTATTACCAAAACAGAAAATTACATCAACAAACTTTCACAAGTCTGGAGCTCGAAAATAGCTTATAGTTTTACAACAAAAATTTGAATCCTAATGAGGCTGTAGGCCTCTCTACTTATACAACTAAAGTCTGCAAAGACTTCCTTAAAATTAGGGAGTCTTGGCTCCCAAACTCGAGATAAACTAGCTCTTTGTCTCTCACTTGCCCGACTGCCCTCTAATCCTCATGGCTTGGTTGCTTGCACTCCGAGCTGGTGTGGTGGATGGAGGAATATTTGAAAGGGGAGAAGTAAATGAGGAGGATTTACCTCCTACAATCCCTCTCCCTCATCCCATTCGAGTTTTAACCTTAGTATTTTCCAAAATTCCTTGATTTTCTCCTTCAATCCCGCATTCAATGCATATTAGTTCACTAGGCATAATATCCAATTCTAACTCATCTCATAAACAAAATATAATAAAAAACATGTACTAAATTGTGAGGAAAGTTGGTTTGACTAAGATAGGAGGTGAATTAAGGCCCATATAATTACCCAATGATGAGGCTCATCACTTTCTATCGTTTATATGCATATTAGCTTGTACTAGCACCATTTCAGTTTTTGTTAGCATCTCACTGTTGTCGCATGCATGACATTGTTTTGCACGAACGGTCACCGATACGGTGGCTCGCTCTACACACATGCATGTGCTTACATTTTATGAATCTTGCATTTACTATTTGCATGCATGATCATTCACTCTTGCTTATATCAGTATCGCCATACATTCACTTCTTCATTTGCTTTCAGTTGCCCATCGGCAAGTCTGGGCATCCTTGGCCTAGACTCTTCCTCACCAAGACAACATTGCGCAATCCTGAGAGGGAATGCTCTTCCTTCCTCCCAGAAAATGAACATTGATGCCCAGTGACTGTCCTCCAGTCTTGCATTGTGCAATTCTCAGAGGTAGTGACTGTTGGCCTAGAAAATTACGCAATGCAGTTACTAGGCCATCAATCCTTGCCAGCTGAAATTGTACATTGTGCAATCCCAGCAGCCAGCAAGCTAGACTGGATTTCGCATTACAATTCCAGCAACCAGCCAACCTCCCAGTAGCCCAGAGTACCTTGTGCACAGTTCTAGCATCCAGTCTCCCGACCTCCTAGAAAAAATTGCGCAATCCTTTCCAGTCAATCCCCAGGTATGTTGCATGTCGTTCCTCAAGTTTTCTTTGGTTTTAGCTAACATATTTATTGCCATGCATGTTGCAATTTCTCCAGATCCAACAATTATTTTTCCACCTCTCAACACTTCAGGATCAATGGCCTCCAAAAGAGAAGGATCAAAGGACACCGATGGAAGTGCAACTGGAGCAGCAGTTGAGCGATTGTCTTCAAGTCTGTCGATCTATAAAGACACCAAGATGATTGTAGACAAGGACATCAAGATGAAATGGCAAGAGGTCAATGATGCATTTGCAAGCACATTTGGGGAAAACCTCGAAGACCCCAAGTCTATGTGAACATTCACAAGTTCGACTTGTACCGGATTGCATACAAGTATCTCGTATTCCCATGCGCGGACATGATGCATTGGTCGTCTCGTAGATTGATCTCGAGACGATGACATTGAGCAGTGTCAACGGGACAGAGATTTCTACCTTTAGGGCACAAGATTATGAACATATGTACCATATGTTGAAGCCTGTGGTCACCATGGAGACACCCTTCAGCATACCCAGCAACAATGCCAACTCTAGAGATATCTTGAAGAACTGGGTAAAGGTGCTGGGAAAATTCAAGATGACACCCAACCAGATCTACAAGATGAAGATACTACTGAAGGCATATCAATACTTGGTGATATTTGCATGTCACTTGTATGGCCAAGATAGCATAGAGACCTTCCCGTAGAGTTGGGTGATCGCATTAGACCAACTAGCCAGTGAAGGCAAATCATGCAACTGGTCTGACATGTTGGCTCACAGGCTGAAGGAAAAGGTAAGAAGAGCTTGACAGTCACCCAAAGGTCAGCAGGAAAAAATCTACATGTACGCTTACATCTTGGATGCAATTTGTGCCCATCGGGAGTTCCCAGGCTTAAAGTGGGCATGGACATTGGCGGAGACCTCTATGAACACTTATTGTAAAATGTTGTCTGAATGCAGCTTCAGACGAGTTATCACACAGTGGTCTGATCATTTTTTCACCCCCATGTACAAGATGATATTTGAACAGGATCCACCTTGCATGTTGAAGGCAGCATTATAGGCACTAATCGATATAGGAAATTGGTATGCCTCACTGTCTGGCATGTTCATAAGGATGTACAGCATGGAGAAGCCTCTGCATGTTCTACCAAAGTTTTCCTTGGACAAGCTTGTCATGCAGGAAGTATGATACCACATCTCAGCAGGTATTTTTTGTCAGCTAGGATGCACCAAAAGAAGAAGGCACCTTGTCCCGCTCTTACGTTGCAGATCGGGTTATACGAGATACAAAATTTCAAGCATGCAGATGTCGAAGCAGAGGAGATCAAGAAATATACATTTGACGCCCGAAGCTACAATTCGTATGACCCGCATTGTTTTGTCAAATATTGCTGCACGAGAGTACAATTTCATTGGATCCACGGGGCATGTCATTAGGTAGGGGAGGATCCATGGGGATATTTTTAAAGCTTCTCTAGGCCCAATGAACCAGTTGGCATCACTGTGGAATGATTAGCGAAGCAGCATCGAGGAGAGCACCAGCAGCGACAACAACAACAATAGAGGTAAACATATCAGCACGCGACAAAGGAAAGAGGAAGATTTTCGACAACATGGAGGAGGAACAAAGCTGCAAGTTCTAAGGATACCCACCTGTGTAGAAAGAAGCTTTGGCAATAGAGACAAAGAGCCAACAGCGCAACAAGAGGAACACACAAAGGCAGAGAGAAAAATGGAGAGTGGAGGAAACAAAGAGGGACTTGCATGTGTTGAAGGAGCAACTCCTGAAGGAACAAGAGTTGCACAGACAGGAGAAGGAAGCGCAGCAGGAATAGGTACAACAGGGGTTGCAACATGTATAGATAGAAGAAACTGCGCCCATACAGGTAGTCGACTCATCCGAACAGTTGGCACCGAGAAAACAGGGTGAGAAGTCATAGGAGAAGGACTTTTCTCAAGAGATTGAACAAGCACTTGAACGGATGGATATAGATATGGAGCAATAGGAGTTATAGCAAGACATCGACCTCATGCCTCACCACCAAAAGGCCGACCCACCAGCGTAAGAGGATCTGGAAGCAGAGCAAGTCCCAAGTGACCAAGGAGACACTGAGATCCTTGGAGACAATCCAGAGGGATAGATGCACAACATCTCATTCGATGAGTCCCAACATAAAGTTGTACAATCTTGCAGAGTGTCGACTCTAGATGATCATACATATCCAGTGTAGTTTGAGGAATGAGTGATCGTGTCTGACGTGCTCAAGCATCCAGCTGCATTGGCTGATGCTACCAGAGCATAAACTAAAGCCACTAGCTCGAGTGTTCGCTTCCTGATAGCAAAGAACGAGCGAATGGCTAAGGAGTTATAGACGGCCAAGCAGGGAGGAGAATTGATTACATCATCTGCCCGAGCAGAGTTGAAGAAGGAAATACTGGATGAAGTATTGTCCCTTGACATAGTCATACAGGTTTTATATTCCAAGTTTATCACCGTGCATACGGCAGTGTTCCATCTGAACAGTTGGCAACAACGATGTGCTAGGAGAGCACATATCTTGTCGAACATGCATGTTGTTATTGATTACATGCAAACATGGACAATGAGGTATAAGGGAGCCCCGTTACACTTGCCCAAGATAATGAAGCCCAGAGCGGTCGAGCTGAAGGCACGCATCCGGAGTCAGTTCTGGAACTATGAAGATCTCCTGCATCTCATCACCAGTCTACAAGATTCCCATGCATGGGTATTCAAGAGTATGGATGTTGTTGTGTGCACACACGTGATCCCATCTATTGGGACACTCACCCAGGCAAGGACAAAGGAACAGGTCCGACTGGAGCTTGACTCGTACTTTGATGAGTTGATGCACATAGCCACCAGCCTAGACTTGGTGATCAGTGCAGACAGCATGCATCAGTATGTCACTGGTCCGTCTGCACTCAAGACAATGATGTGCATGTTATCAGAAGGGTTGGAAAGAGAAGCCTGAGTAGTGTACTTGAATGTTATGGAGGCAAGAGTTCGTTTCCAAAAACATGTCACCTTAGAGTACACAAACACCATCGCAGACTACCAAGCTTGGTATTAGTCCGCTACTGTCGACCACCGTGAAGATGTCGAAGAGCTGGTCTTCCTACAGTTGTCTGAGTCATAGTGATGTCTTGCATGGCTTTCTTAAGCATATTTTGCCTCACATGGATACATGTGCAGATTGTATGTAATGTCTTGTTAGGTGTAAGTTCAAGTGTCGATAGTTGGATGTAATAGTCATAGAGTAAATGAAGAGTCATGAGGGTAGATGAACTGTCACAAAGGGAAATTTCAAGGGCCACCCCACCCTTTACTATATACAGTCCCTCATAACTCATTGTAAAGGCTTTTGGTCAGCCAAGCTTCTAATAGGAGTATCTTAGAGAGAGCTTGGACAATATTGTAAAGAGCCTTGGCTTCTCCACTGTGCAGAGCTATTATATCTCTTTGGAGGAGCAGGCGACAGTGCTTGTAACGTTCCATTGTCGAAACTAGTGGATGGTCATGGTTGTATTGTATGACTGGAACATACACTTATTAATATAATAGATCCAACACATTTCATGCGTATGCCGTATTGTATTTCAGCTATCTTGTTTACTCTAAATGATATATGTATCTATTTTCTTACGGATGCATGTGTAGCTATTTTCTGTATATGTATGTATGAATCTTATTGAAATGTGTTGTTGGTTTAACCATCACTTTGGATTGCTAGCTTACTTTCCTTCCATGTTGTGATGCATCTTTGCTCGTGTGTTCCCTTCTTAACTACGTGCTTTCACAGGTTTCCAAGGGGCACACTCACCTCACCCTCCGTGTGTTAGAACCGCTCATGCACCTTCCTTGACTTACTGCATATGTCACACCCTTGCTACCAACAGGGACATCTTACTTGCCTCTGTGTGAAACCGTGGTCAAGTCGATACAGTATGATCCACTGCTAGGACTACTACACCAAACGGTCTGAGGCTAATTGGGACTTCTTACCGGGGAGATCCCCTGACATGTTGGCCGGTCCAACACCGTCAACAAGAAGTGCCCCCTAGATATTTTATTAGGAATGGGTTTATTCTTGTATCCACCCTGAGCTTGCAATTTGGTATAGATGGCATGTGTATGAAGAGATAGACAACCTTTATTAAAAAATTGTATGACTATATGAAAATTATGTGGCTAGTAGGCCTTGGTTTATAAATTGTAAGTATCGGGAGGGATAGCTCTGAGATATTTATAACTACATATATATGCTCACATGGGATTGAGCAAGGATTGGGCCTTAATGCACTGAGGGCCCGACCGTCTAGCTATAATAGGCCTGTGTGAAAGAGCATCGCGACCAAGCACTGAGATGGGGGTTGAAAGTTTAGGGCCTAGAGCATCACAAAGACTCATGCCTTATAAGCCAAAAGGATAAGAACCATGACCAAGGGTGTAAAGGTTGGAAGGTTGGAGAGATGCTAACTGTGGATTCCGTTGAACAATTAGTGTCATCCATGTGTCCCAGAAAATTAACACCCATGATTTCAAAGGGATATCAAGGCGATCTCATTGGGATCTAAAGACTGGGATGATGTGGCACAATGGGACCAGTTGCAAGGCATTCGACAAATCAAGGTAGAGGACCTTGAATTTAATTATAATGTGAAAGAATGTTTTTACCATGTAGTAGAGGACTAGTGAGACCCACAGACAATGTGACAAGTGACATGGCTTCAAGTTCACGCGGTGACTAGAAGGTAGGACACGTGTCATTCTAATTCAAGGGTTTGGTGGATCCAAGTGGTCGATAAATGAGTGACACTTGGAACACTCTACTGGGAGCCATGTCAAGAGTGATGTCACCCTAGTGGAAAGAGACACTAACATCATCCTGGAACCTTGTCCCTGACATTGTGGAGTTAGTTGCAATCCCACTGGGATTTGATTCACAAGGTGATGTGGTGCGACAAAGCCACATGCCAATCGGTAAGGTAACAAAATGCAAGAAATTTGAGAAACATGCCCAGTGGATTGATGTGGCAACATGGATTAAATGTTGATGTGGGGATGGATCACATGACTAGATTTGTTACATCAGCACATGTTCTGGAACTTTGACGAGGCAATGGAACCATGATCCGGTGATCAAAATTTAGCTCAAAAATGAAAGTGCCCAAAAATTTCGAAACCAACGTCGTCGTATTTTTTATCATTTTGATTCCAACGACACTTGTTTCGCCTCAATCCGATGGCGTATGACAAAGTTATGATGTTTTGATCATTTGGCTCAACACCTAAATAATTTGCAAGTTGATGACTCAGTTGTTGACTAGGAAATAGTACCACTAGTGTTAGCAATTCTTCTGGGAACATACAGACCAATCCTGGTCTACTATGTGGTAGCCTCGTATAGGTTCAGGATGGTGCATTCTGATTGGTTGCAGTTTGGTTGTGGTGGTCCAATGAGAGGATGCCACATGGTCGAACCAAACGCCAACACGTGACAACTCATGGTTGGCTAAAATTTTGTTAAGGGCTCGAATAGCCTCGGGTAGGCTCAAACCCGTGACCTCCCTCATGCAACTTTCGTGCCTTACTAAGTCCTCTGCATGGTGGTTCTTAACACCTAAGGGTGCCAATGCTATTTAAGTTTCCATTGGGTGCATATTTGGAGGGGTCGAGCGGTGAGCCCCAACCCCCGATGACCTACAACCTCACACGACCAATGGTGCAAAGGTAAGGGGCTAGGATATAAGCCCAACCCATGGTCACAGGTACTCCCCACGTGACAATGGCATAGCCATGAATAAAGTGCCAATGGGAAAGGGGTTAGCCCTTGGTTTTATTTTACTTGCACATGACCTCGGCGAAGTGAAATGAGGTGCTAGGCAGACGAGGGTGGAGTTAAGGCCTAGTGCTAAGCCATATGATCACACATGTGACCCTGACAAAGTGTGGAGAGGGCTCCGATGGCAGGGTCGGGTAGTTAGCCCCTGCCCTCGGCCACATTAAAGCTGACGTGACCATGAGCTTGACGATAAAGGGGCCTAAGCCATCAAGGGTGGTCGTTGGCCCAGCCCTCGGACCTATGACGGCTATGTGGCCCTGGTATTGTGCTAAGGGTTATTGGGCATTTAAAATATTCAACAATTTTCACCTTTGGTGGGTGAAATTATCACCTTCCGAGTGGAATTAAGGCAGATTTTTCACTCTGTTAGTCAATTCATCCAATTTGGAGGATAGATAACAACAGAATGTTGGGAGAGCCATAGGAGGATGAGTTTTTGGCCTTTTGGAGCTCAAGAAGAGTCCAGATAGGGGTTTTTAGACATTTTAGATCCAATGGAGACCTTTGTTTACTGATTGGAGCACATCTGAAGAGACTTTTTTTAGGTTTGAGTCCATGGGTGCCATGATCAATTAGTGTTTTGGAGCAATTATTGAAGTCTTTTGAGCATGGAGAGGACCTTGTAGGGATTTTCTAACCTTCAGATGTTTACTGCAGAAACTGTGACTTGTATGGTACAACTCATGTTTGTCTTTTCTCACTATGTCTTGTTGAGGAAAGCACTCTTTTTCTAATTCAATGTGGAATTGTAGTACTTGTATACTCATTTTCAAATGAAGTACAAGGTCTTTGTAGGAGAACCCTATTCTCATTGATTGTTTCATGACCGACTGTGGGTTTTCATGCTTTTTAGAGTGAGAGTTCTTTGTAGGAGAACGTTTCCTTGAAGGGGAAACTAGCCACTCATATTGTCAGCAAACTTTATGTACTCTTCTTCCTTGAATATATGGAGAGGTCTAGCTGTATTAGCAAGCTCGGAGATGTAGCCCGATAGGGGTGAAGTCCGTCACCAAATTTCATGTTGTTTCTCTTCTTGAATGCCTTTATGAGTTAAATGATGATATGTGTGTATTTAGAAGTTCACATGTAGACTAAGTCATTAACCTTGAAGAGACCTTTAAAACTTGCATTTTCATAAGACCCATTTTTACTTTCAAAGAGTAAGAGGACAATCACTTTTTAGGAAGGAGAAGTTCTCCTCCAATTTCATATCAATTGGTCTCAAAGTTGGTTCTGACCAAGTTGTAGTAATGGGGAAGAATATGGAGACTCTCCAAGAGCTAGAGGATATTAATTTGTCTCTTCGAATGGAGAATGTTGAATTTAGAAGAATGCTTGAAATTTTTGAAGAGGAGAAGAGGCATATGCGCCTTCAATTGTAGCAAGTTCTTGAGGAACAAGTTGCTGAGAGTTCCAATCCAGTGATGGTGGTGATAATGTCAATTTGTCTCTTAAGAGAAATTAATGCTTCAAAGGACCTTGTATGTGATAGTCCATTCCACATTGATAAAGTTGGAGCCCCAGGGACAAGTATAAATATCATGGGAATTTTCCAAATGTTGGTAATTTTGATTATTTGTGGGACATGTACCCTTGCACTTTTTGTGATGTGGTTGACCATTGTGTGGTTGTTTGTGAGCAACGCATGGTGATGGTCAAAATAATGGAGAAAATTCTTGGCATCAAACATGAAGAACCTCCTTCACATTTGAAGACTTCCTTTTCGGTGGGCAAATGACAATACTTTTGTACCCATTGTAACATGCATGGGCATGGGAATGAAAGATGTTGGAAACTACATCCAGAACTTCATCCCAAGAAGGATAAAGAGGTTATGAAAACCAATGCAAGAAGCAAAATAGGTGGCAAAGAGGAGACTGGCATAGTTCCTAAGGAAACCTTCAAAGCAGAATAGATGCAGAAAGAGAACCCATAAGCCTAAGAGATGCAAAGATTGGGTAAATAGTTTGTTGCTTTGTAAATTGTAAAAGCTTGTTGTTGTCATTACCTGTTTTTGGGTACTTTTGTAAAGTGAGCAAGAATAATCACTATTTGCAACAAGTATGTTTTTCATTGACATGTTATGTTATGTTGGCTTGTTTATAAGTCCAAATGTTTAAGGAATTTTGGGATGAACAATGTTTGTCATCCAGTTTGTCTACAGTTTTGTCATGTACTCATCGATACAAGTGTTCAAGATAAAACTTGTTGTGAATGAAATCTTTGTTAAAGATTATACAAAGAAATGACTATGTGTTTGTGGACAAAGCCAAATGTGTCATTGAATTTTTGCATCTAGAGTACTTTTGCATACAAGCTCAGTTTGAGGATAGTAAAGAAAAGTTTGAATCAGTGCATGGTAGACATTGAATTGCTTCTGGTTTCCAAGATGGAAATTCAAGTTTGTCTTCAATAATGGAACTTCAAGATGAAGTTGTTTGATCTATGAAACATGGGTTTAAAGAGAATGTCCAGAGTCCACTCATCAATGTTTTTGTTCCTACACGATGATAAGAATTGTGGCTCATTTCTTGATAGGATGGTAAGATCTTCACGTAGAGGATAGGTGGAGCACCTTGATTGGAACTTGAAGGAACCAATTAAAAACAAAACATTAAGAATTGAGTTTTTGGGAAATTTTTGAGTTCTTACCTCATTTTATTTACTAGGAGAAGCTAACTTTTGGAGTCCAAAAGTTTCTAGTGGGGAGGTATGATCTAGAGATCAAAATTTAGCTCAAAAATAAAAGTGCCCGGAATATTTCAAAACCAACATCAAGTTATATTGTTTTTCGTTCTGATTCCAATGTCACTTTTTTCTCCTCAATCCGATGTCATATGACTAAGTTATGATGTTCTGATCATTTGGTTCAACAACTAAAAAATTTGCAGGTTGTTGACTGGGCTGCTCACTAGGCAGTCGTACCACTGATGTCAGCAAGTCTACTAGGTGCGTACAAACCAATCATGTCCTGCCAAGTGGAAGCCTCATTTAGGTGAAGGATGGTGCATTATGATTGGTTGTAGTTTGGTTGTGGTGGTCCAATGAGAGGATTCCACGTGACCCAACCAGAGGCCACCACGTGGCACCTTGTGGTTGGCTAAAATTGTGTTAAGGGCTCGGATAGCCTTAAGCGAGCTCGAACCCATGACCTCCCTCGTGCAACTTCCACGCCTTACCAACTCCTCTGCATGGCAGTTCTTAATACCTAAAGGCACCAATGTTATTTAAGTTTTCATTGGGTGCATGTTTGGAGGAGGGGTTGGGTGGTGAGCCCCAGCCCTCGATCACCTGCAACCTCACATGACCAATGGCACAAAGGTAAGGGGCTAGGCTATAAGCCTAGCCTCTGGTCACAGGTACTCCCCATGTGACCATGACATAACCACAAATGGAGTGCCAACAGGAAAGGGGCCAACCCTTGGTTCTATTATAGGGGGAAGATTTGAGGCCTAGCATTAGGCCATATGGCCATGCATGTGACCCCGACGAAGTGTGGAAAGGGCTCCAGTGGCGGGGGTGGGTGGTTAGCCCGGACCCCCGCCCACATTAAAGATGTGACCATGGGCCCGATGGTAAAGGGGCCTAAGTCAGCATGGGCGAGTCATTGGCCTATCCCTCGAGCCTATAGCACCCATTTGGCCTTGGTATTGTGCTAAGATTTATTGGGCATTTAAAATATTTGACAATTTGTACCTTTAGCAAGTGAAATTGTCACCTTCGAAGTGGAAATTAGGGTGGATTTGTTGCCTTGTTAGTCTATTCATCCGATTTGGAGGACAAATAATAGCATAATGCTGGGAGAGCCATAAGAGGATGTGTTTTGGGCCTTTCGAAGCTCAAGAAGAGTCCAGATGGGGGATTTTTAACATTTTGGATCCAATGGATACTATTTTTTACTGATTGGAGCACATCTAAAGAGACTTTTTGTAGGTTTGAGTCCATGGATGCCATGATCAATCAGTGTTTTGGAGCAGTTATTGAAGGCTTTTGAGCATGGAGAGGACCTTTTAGGGGTTTTCTAGCCTTCATATGTTTACTGCAGCATCTGTGACTTGTATGGTACAACTCATGTTTGTCTTTTCTCACTATGTCTTATTGAGGAAAGCTCTCTTTTTCTACTTCAATGTGGAATTGTAGTACTTGTATGCTCATTTTCAAATGGAGTACAAGGTCTTTGTAGGAGAACCCTCTTCTCATTGATTGTTTCATGACCGACTGTAGGTTTTCATGCTTTTTAGAGTGAGAGTTCTTTGTAGGAGAACATTTCCTTGAAGGGGAAACTAGCCACTCATATTGTCATCAAACTTTATGTTCTCTTCTTCCCTGAATATATGGAGCGATCTAGCTGTCTTAGCAGGCCCGAAGATGTAGCCCAGGATGGGTAAACTCTGTCACCAAAATTTTTGTTGTTTCTCTTCTTGAATGCCTTTATGAGTTAAATGATGATATGTTATTATTTAGAAGTTCACATGTAAACTCACTCATTAACCTTGAAGAGACATTTAAAACTTGTGTTTTCATAAGACCTATTTTTAATTGCAAAGAGTCAGAGGGCGATCACCTTTTAGGAAGGAGAATTTCTCCTCCAATTTAAAATCAATTGGTATCAAAGTTGGTTCTAACCAAGTTGCAGTAATGGGAAAAAATATGGAGACTCTTCAAGATCTAGAGGAGATTAATTTGTCTCTTTGAATGGAGAATGTTGAATTGAGAAGAATGCTTGAAATTGTTGAAGAGGAGAAGAGGCATAAGCGGCTTCAGTTGCAGCAAGTGCTTGAGGAACAAGTTGGTGAGAGTTCCACTCCAGTGATGGTGGTGATAATGTCAATTTGTCTCTTAAGAGAGATGAATGCTTCAAAGGACCTTGCATGTGAACGTCCAGTCCACATCATCAAAGTTGCAGCCCCAGGGAGAGGTATAAATCTCATAGGAATTTTCCAAATGTTGGTAATTTTGATTATTTGTGGGACATGTACCCTTGCACTTTTTGTGATGTGGTTGACCATTCTGTGGTTGTTTATCAACAAAACATGGTGATGGTCAAAATAATGGAGAAAATTCTTGGCATCAAGCATGAAGAACCTCCACATTTGAAGACTTCCTTTTTTGGTGGGCAAGCAACAATACTTTTGTACCCATTGTAATATGCATGGGCATGGGAATGAAAGATGTTGGAAACTACATTCAGAAATTCGTCCCAAGAAGGATAAAGAGGTTATGAAAACCAATGCAAGGAGCACAACAGGTGGCAAAGAGGAGACTAGCATAGTTCCTAAGGCAACCTTCAAAGCAGAATAGATGCAAAAAGAGAACCCATAAGCCTAGGAGAGGCAAAGATTGGGTAGACTGTTTGTATAGTTTGTTGCTTTGTAAATTGTAAAAGCTTGTTGTTGTCATTACCTATTTTTGGGTACTTTCGTAAAGTGAACAAGAATAATCACTATTTGCAACAAGTATGTTTTTCATTGACATGTTATGTTATGTTGGCTTGTTTATAAGTCCAAATGTTTAAGGACTTTTGGGATGAACAGTGTTTGTCGTCCAATTTGTCTACAATTTTGTCATGTACTCACCGATACAAGTGTTCAAGATGAAACTTGTTGTGAATGAAATCTTTGTTAAAGATTGTACAAAGAAATGACTATGTTTTTGTGGACAAAGCCAAATGTGTCATTGAATTTTTGCAGCCAGAGTACTTTTGTGTACAAGCTCAGTTTGAGGACAGTAAAGAAAAGTTTGAATCAGTGCATGGAAGACATTGAATTGCTTCTGATTTCCAAGATGGAAATTCAAGTTTGTCTTCAACAATGGAACTTCAAGATGAAGTTGTTTGAGCTGTGAAAGATGGGTTTAAAGAGAATGTTCAGATTCCACTCATCAATGTTTTTGTTCCTACATGGTGATAAGAATTGTGGTTCGATTCTTGACAGGATGGTAAGGTCTTCACACAGAGGATAGGTGGAGTACCTTGATTGGAGCTTGAAGGCACCAATTAAAAACATAACATTAAGGATTGAGTTTTTGGGAAATTTTTGAGTTTTTACCTCATTTTATTTACTAGGAGAAGCTAACTTTTGGAGTCCAAAAGTTCCTAGTGGGGAGGTATGATCTGGAGATCAAAATTTAGCTCAAAAATGAAAGTGCCCAAAATATTTTGAAACTAATGTCAAGTCATAGTGTTCGTCATTTTGATTCCAACGACACTTGTTTCGCCTCAATCCGATGTCGTATGAAAAAGTTATGATGTTCTGATCATTTGGCTCAACAACTAAAAAATTTGTAGGTTGCCAACTGGGATGCTTACTAATCTGTCGTAACGCTGATGTTAGCAAGTCTACTGGGTGTGTACAGAACAATCCTGGCCTGCCAAGTGGTAGCCTCATATAGGTGAAGGATGGTGTATTCTGATTGGTTGCAGTTTGGTTGTGGTGGTCCAATGAGAGGATGCCACGTGGCCCAACCAGAGGCCACCATGTGGCACCTCGTGGTTGGCTAAAATTTTGTTTAAGGGCTCGAATAACCTTAGGAGGGCTCGAACCCATGACCTCCCTTGTGTAACTACCATTCCTTACCAACTCCTCTGCATGGTGGTTCTTAATACCTAAGGATGTCAATGCTATTTAAGTTTTCATTGGGTGCATGTTTGGAGGAGGGGTCAGGTGGTGAGCCCCAACCCCCAATCACCTGCAACCTCACATGAGGTCATAGGTACTCCCCACGTGACCTTAGAATAGCCATTAATAGAGAAGCAACGGGAAAGGGGCCAACCCTTGGTTCTATTACACCTGCACGTGACCCCGACGAAGCGGAATGAGGTGCTAGGCAGATGGGGGCAGATTTAAGGCCTGGCACTAGGCCATATTGCCATGCATGTGACCCCAGTGAAGTGTGGAGAGGGCTCCAAAGGTGGGGGCGGATGTTTAGCCCCGGGCCCCAGTCACATTAAAGCTAACGTGATCATGAGCCCGATGGTAAAGGGGCCTAAGCGGCGGGGGCGGGTTATTAACCCAACACTCAGGCCTATGGCTCCCATGTGTCCCTAGTATTACGCTAAGGGTTATTGGGAATTTAAAATATTTGACAATTTGCACCTCTAGCGGGTGAACTTGTTACCTTTCGAGCGGAAATTAGGGCGGATTTATTGCTCTGTTAGTCGATTCATCCAATTTGGAGGATAGATATTAGGAGAATGTTGGAAGAACCATATGAGGATGACTTTTTGGCCTTTTGGAGCTCAAGAAGAGTCTAGATAGGGGTTTTTGGACATTCTGGATCCAATGGAAACCTTTGTTTACTAATTGGAGCACATCTAAAGAGGCTTTTTGTAGGTTTTAGTCCATGAGTCATGATCAATCAATGTTTCGGAATAGTTATTGAAGGTTTTTGAGCATGGAGAGGACCTTGTAGGGGTTTTCTAGCCTTCATATGTTTACTGAAACATCTATGACTTGTATGGTACATCTCATGTTTTTATTTTCTCACTATGTCTTGTTGAGGAAGGCACTCTTTGTATACTTCAATGTGGAATTGTAGTACTTGTATGATCATTTTCAGATGGAGTACAGGGTCTTTGTAGGAGAATTTCCTTCTTGTTGATTGTTTCATGACTGATTGTAATTTTTCATTCTTTTTAGAGTGAGAGTTCTTTGTAAGAGAATGTCTTCTTGAAGGGGAAACTAGCCACTCATATTGTCAGCAAACTTTATGTACTCTTCTTCATTGAATATATGGAGTGGTCTATCTGTGTTAGCATGCCTAAAGATGTAGCCCGGGAGGGGTGAACTTCGTCACCAAATTTAGTGTTTTTTATCTTCTTGAATGCCTTTATGAGTTAAATGATGATATGTGCTTATTTAGAAGTTCACATGTAAACTAACTCATTAACCTTGAAGAGACCTTTAAAATTTTGTTTTCATAAGACCCATGTTTACTTGCAAAGCATCAGAGGATGATCACTTTTTAGGAAGGAGAATTTCTCCTCCAATTTCAAATCAAACTAAGATTGAGTCGGAGGAGGAACATTAATGGCTTGCAATTTATTACCCAAGGGCAATATCAACTGTTAGATGGGATTGATCTTAGTTGTTATATCCTTCAGGAAAATTGGCGCTAACACCTATGAAAGTTATAAACCTAAAGGAATCTTTGTCGTATGATGTGTAGCTTCCAACTGCTGATCGACAATGTGTGGTTGGGGGGGTCAAGGTTCATACGATGCAAAGGTTTGTGGGACCCATACATAAAATTATATATATATATATATATAATTTTATCATCCATGAGAGTGGGAAATGACTTGGGTGCCCACATGAACACCACGTAGGTGCCACACAGAAGGCTATAATGATGTGGCATTATCTAATGCATCAAGATTCGAGGGCTTATATATTTTGATCTGGGAATCATATTGAAGAAAATATTATACCATTGGAAATGTATCGACGAGACGAATGTAACAATGTTTTCCATTTTAAGTTTTAAAGAGATAAAAATATAAATAAATTTGGACCCCATTTCCATAATGGGACATTGGAAGTCAGACCATTAGAGTAATTTTCTCTTTCTACCCTTAGTATTGGCTAGGGATTGTAGGGGGGTGTGTTACATAAAGATTCTATGTTATGGTTTAAGGTCATGTTCATGGATAATAAGACATGGATATTGTTTGTTTTTTGAGAAAAATGGAATTCCTCTGCACTATGGTTTCACAGTCCAGGTAGGTAGGTTTAGGATCGGAAGCCAAGCTCAGTCCCTTAGCGGGAACGCATGGTGAATTCAAGGTTGAGGCTCCTGGCCTATGGTGGGTACACAACATAGGGGGGGTGTATGCTAAGACTCCTATTATGCGTGGGCAACCAGGTTTTTGGAACATAGAATACCTAGAATTTGCAGAGGAAAGAGAACAGGGAAATGTGGCGCCTTCCACCTATGGGTCAACCAAATATTTTTCACCTTGCCTCAATCACTTCATCATCCTCCTCGTGCCTATTTATGGCTTGCATCAGGATTGTTTGGTAAACCCACTACGGATGGTTATGGAGTATTTAAGGATGGAGGCAGCATGGATTTACATGGACATCAACTATGCGAGATACTGGAATAACAACTCGGGTCTCCTCTACTGTCACAGTAGAAGAACTTTCGTTGCAGCGAACTTGAATGGAAAAACTATGATTCACCCAAATTTCAGAACTACTTGCAAATCGACAATGTTACGGCGATCTAGCATACGTTATCATACCTGCTCACTGTCACTGAACCGGCTTCTCATATACTAGCTCAAGGACCACAGGGTGCAGACATTATAGGCACAAAAGAAAACAAGGATAAAATCCCTTTGTTACAGGTTCCCCACACCATTTGTGGCTCTCTATTTCTAGATCTGGAGCATGGGACAATATTGGGCATTGATGAGGTAGATTCGGTTACGAACCCCTCCAACTATCGCTCCAATCAGACCTCATCGCAATATGGGTCACCTGAAGCAGGTCGGATACTCGTCAACAATATGGACATAGAACCCTTGTATCTGGTAAAATCATCTCGCATTCAAATATTTTAAAAAATCCCTGATGGGATTTCTATATTAGTTTGGGTGCATGCAACAGATAACGTGATGGAACTAAAGAAAAAAATATCATATAATACTGGATACCTGGCGCATATATAACATTTTATCCATGGAGGCAGAACATTACAAGATAACCGATCCTTGATGGATTACAATATACTATCATCATCCTCCATTACCCTCAATATGTGACTAAGAGTTGTAACAGAGTTGGTGTTACAACCTCTAGTAAAATAAAGAGTATAGGAGGAGGGATTGGGGGAAATACATCAAAAAACACATAACCAAAATAGAAGAAGTTAAATGGAGGTCTCTCTTTCAAGAACATCCTACAGGGAAAAAACATAGCTACAACACAAACCAATAAAGAAGGTATTTCTCCCAGTCCATACATAGTTGAACAACTGAACTACACTCCAGAATTAAATATAGACACTCCAGCAACAAATGAGAAATGTACTACATTTGAATCACAAGCCATTATATGTTGATTCAACTACTTCTGGCCAAAACCAACTAAGCTTTGTCATTGGATATTCACTAACTGGACAATACATTGTGAAATACACCTTTGCTCCAAAGGATTCTTCATTGTAAAATTTCCAACATCAGATGCAAGAGACATTATCCTATAGGAAGGACCATGGTTTTGGGGATCGACAGGACTCTTCATCACACCTTGGTTTCCAGAATTTGATGCAAATACTATGGTTGTATCCATGATGCCATTTTGGGTTCGATTTCACAACCTCCCTCTACACTTCTGGGGCAATCAAGTCCTTGCTGGAACTGGGAACATCATAGGGAGATACATTAAAACAGATATCCAAAGATTGGAGGAAAGAGTCTACACCTTCACACGAATATGTGTGGAAGTAGATCTCAAAAAAGGCTTATCGGACCACATACAGTTGATTCACAGATAGTGAAACTGGACACAGAATGTAGATTATGAGAACATAGCCTTCAGATGTAGAATCTGTCGGCAAACAGGACACCTAAAAAGTATGTGTCTTGAAGCCAAGAAAGACACCTGAATAAAGAAAAATATTGGGAAACACCCCAAAGGTTGGCAATTCCCCCCACCTGAGATGGATGAGGAAGAGGACAAAGCAGAGGAAGATCCCATGCCCAATGAGAATAAGCATGCATCAAATGAACCAGAAATATCGGGGGAAATCTCACAAGAACCAACTAAATCACAATGTGATCTAGAAAAGATACCAGAACCAATGGATACTAGTGGAATCAAAAGTCTACATACATCAGACACCTTAGATTCAGACAAGGACAATGCAATACTTGATGTTGGCAATCAACTTGCCTTTGTCTCTTCGTTGTCGTCACAAGGGGAATGGCATAAGGTAGAGAAGAAGAAAGGGAGAAAAGCCTAGATTTTCTCTTCATTTATATATTATTTGTTTTTTTTTTATGATCCTTTGATCAGCAGTCTCGAACTTGTTGATGTCTTGTGCCTTATCATATGCAACATGTAATTTTATTTTCATTAATAAAATTACAATTTTTTCCTTGGAAAAAAATGGCATGGAGATCGTTTATGTATAAGGCCTTTTTTTCCACTGTTGACTACATTCAAGGCCTTGATACCCATCCCTACTACATAGAAACTCTTAATCACATCCATACCCCACTTGTATGCCAAAGATCCATTTTAAAGAATCGATTCTATGGTTCAAGGCCTTGATCATGGTCCACTAGCTTAGCAAACTTAACTTAGGAGCCAATTACTTAAAATGTTCCCCCAAGCATGGTCAAAGACCAATCCCTAGTTCACAAAACCTCATCTTGGTTCCCATATCCAACTCTAAGGACATTGATGTCCTATACATGGCATGTTTTATGGTTTATGGCCTTGTTCATGGCTTTTGGTTCATACACACTTCATTTGGGGCCTAAAGGCCTTATTTTCCTCCCAGACTCGTTGGTAAGGCCTTGAGATACATCCCCAATTCCAAGGCATTATAGGAGCAACCATAATCTATTTGGATGTCAAATTTCCCATTTAGATGGCTTTTGTGGTGGTTCAAATTGTCATGGCCCATAATACCCAAAATATTCATTTAGAGCCCAAATCCCATATTTTCCTCCCTTCGTAATGGTCATGTTCCCAAAGCTCATCACTCATGTGCAGAACCTCCTAAGAGCATCCATATTAACATTCAAGGTCAAATATCCTTGGTAAAGGGACTTTGTAGTGGCTTGAGGTATTAACCATGACCTATAGTTCCATTTTCTATTCTTTTCAAAATTAATAACTATTTATGTAAAAATATAAAAGGATCCTAGCATAAATGTTGTAGATCATTTCAAGACCTTTCAATGAGTTAAAGAACTTCAAAAATGGATGTCACAATAAAAATTATGGTAAAATCACCACAATAATTTTTTAGTTAAAAATAACATTTGCATTTACCACCACAATAATTTTTGAGTTAAAACTAATATTTGCATTTACCACCACACTAATTTTTGAGTTAAAAATAACACTTGCATTTTGGAATGTGCATGTGTTATTAGCTTTTGTACATTTATAAAGTGTGTGCACATGTTCTATAACATGCACCTACTATTTTAAATTATATATTTTTTATTTAGTGAGAGTGTTTCTCCTCACCCACATGTTTGATGATTTTGTTTTTTCAAATTTAGGTTCAATATGATGGTCCTTATGGTTTGGAATACAAAAATAATAGAGCATTCATTTTTCCAAATGCCTCTCAATATATCCATTTTGGCAATATTTCCAAAAAGACGACACATATCCATTTCTTATGAAACTACACACGTGTATAGATTTAACTGCATAGCTTCCAAACACATTGTTTTTTTTAATTAATATTATTTGTTATTTTTAATTTATTTTTTCCTACACATATGTATCAAACTTTTACAATATAGATGTCTTTCATTCCTACCATAATCATTTATTTCCTCATATATATATATATATATATATATATAGATATATATATATATGTGTGTGTGTGTGGGGATAACCATGACCATATGCATATGCAGTCTAATGTGTGTGTGGACCCTCAAACACTACACTACTAATGCCTGGCCTTGTAATTTCAAGGATATGATGACTTTCATCTTTTAGAAAAATAAATAAATTAACAATACTTGTTTTGTAAAAACAACACACACAAAATAACAAAGTGCTCTCTATTGTTATAAAAATTATTTTAAAGAAACTTTCTCATGTGGGTACTCAACACATGCACTAACGGAAACTTATGCATTATATTTTTCATGAAAAGTCACATACCACTGTTAGAAAAATTCAAATTTTATGTAGTCATGTAAAATCTATATAAATAAAAATGATATATTCCATAGTATACTTTTATTTCTTGCATTTCATTTTTTCATACCATATTCAAATCAGTTGTAAAATCACCTCAAACCATACCTCCAAGTTAACATATTATTGATTTTTCAAGTTTGCATTGCCACAAACACATCATGAGAGACCATCATTAGCTTGCACTCACCATTCGTCTTTATGTTAGGCACAAGTAATACTAAGAGGCGGGTTGAATCAATATGAAGGAATATTAGAAATTTTATGCAAATACGAAATTATTCAAATATCAACATCAAATCCACATAAAAATAAGCATGCATAAGAAAAACAAAATCAATCATCACATGTAGACACTCAGATTATAGGTGGAAAAACCCCCCTCCAAGGAAAAAAACCACCAAATTGTTTGTTGCTTCTTCTTATTATTTATTGCTTCAAAATCTTCTCATTTACATTACTACACTACAAATTGTCTTGCAACTGACCACCCTGGAGTCAGATTTAGAGTATAAGGACTTAATTTCTCAAGGGAATTCACACCAATATTCATTCAAACAAATTGTTAGTGTTAGTCTTTGCAGCCTTCCTCCAGTGATCAAACATGCTCTTACAAAGTGATTTTAAGGTGTCAAGGTCAAATTTTGTCATTTCAGTGAGTCTTCAAGCAAAATTTGGTCACTAGGCATTAGGTCTAGGGTTTGCTTTTACTCCTTCCAAAGTTGTCCAAATGTCAGTCCATGTTACCATTCATCTCAGTGTACCATCATTCATAGGGTTTTCATCATCATGTCAGGGTCCAATGGGTCATTTTACACCTTTTTCATGCTTCAGTTGCGCCTAGGTAAGGTTCATTTCCCTCTCCTAGGGTTTTGAAGGTAATTTCTCTTGGAGGATAAAACCATCATCAAAACTTGTATCCTGATGTTCATACACCTTCCCCTATCCTTAATGTACCTTATTAATCACTTCCCATCACTGAGATCCCCCAAAATCTTCATTTTTGCACAAACCCTAGTTTCTTGCTATAACTTGACAATTTCCTAGGTTGGACCTGTGTTTAGCCCTTTTGGACCCCTTCCCCTCACTCAATCTTTGAAATTCCACTTTCCCCTGCTTCCTAACATCCCTCCCTACTTCCCAAAATTTTCTCAAGAATTTAGAAGCCCCTTATCCCCTTCATTTCACTTCATTTTGACAAATCCCCTGTTCCACACATCGGGATAAGTTTTACTCCAATGACGTTTCTAAGCCATAAAAGATGAATTTTGGAAACATGGGAGAATTTTTTGTCCAAAATAGGCCAAGGAAGAAAAACCTCCTTCACTTTTTACACAGGTGTCATGGTTTTAGAGAAATGTCAAAAATACAATTGACTCGGGAGAATTGATGCACCTCTGAAGTGACCTTGGGAAAATCAAGTTTTCTCCTAGCTTGGTTAGCCAAATGACTTTCTTTATGAGTAAAATGATAACTAAACACAAATATATTTCCAATGAGATATCATGAGCTCAATTTGGAGTTGAGGAAGGCATTCAAAAGTTGACTGCAACATCACTTTGCCTTGAGGCAGCCTCATTTGGCACATTTTGACCAGTCTTGGTAGATTTGACTTTTTACAGGGAAAATGAACTCCAAATTGAAAAATTCTAGTTGGGTTGGAAAGTAGACTCAAAGAAATTTCCAACGAGCTATCCCGCACCCAATTTAGACACCGATAAGGCCTCCAAAAGTCATCTGTAAAAGGCGCGACGCACCTGGGTAGTGGTGCGGCGCACTCAGTGGTCCGCACCTTTACCACAGAGAAAGTGTGGTCAGTCCACTGGGTACATGACCAATGGGTGTGGGAGTGCAGGAAATACTGAGAGAAATTGCAAACCTAGAAATTTTTGATCAAAAACAGGCTTTTCTTCCCAATGCGCCTCGCCACTTGGCACGCGCTTATGATTGGGACATCTTCTGGAGGAAAACTTTACATTTTTGGATTTTTCATCAAAAGTTATGTATGCTCATGGATTACCTAAGGATTTCATCAAGTTCTGGGTTGCCTAAAGGGTCAAAAACACCATAAAAATGACCTCACTGCCCCTATTTTGACACACAGGAAGAAGTCTTGGGAGATTGAAGTTTTGGAGGGGCAAATGACATCCAAATCTAGAAAATCCACTTGGGTTGGAAAGTAGACAGGTAGGGCTTTCCAACGAGCTATCTTGGGCTCAATTTTAACTTCAGGAAGTGCCTCAAAATTATCCCCAAACTTGTGCTATGCATAGAGATTCTGGTCGCGGCACATAGAGGATTTTTTCCTATTTTTCACTGTACAGCTCAGAAATTCGCCTAGTTTTGACTAGTTTTGCTTTTTTATGTAATTACTGATCTATCTTGATGTAACTTGATGACTATGATGTAATTTTGGCACATATTTACTTGTTCTAGAAGATTCATTCACTAAAAAGTGAAAATTTAATGAATGAATCAGTTTCCTAGCATATAGGGGTAAGTTGTTTGACTGCCTAGATTTCAGTTCCTTGTTTAGAATTAGTTCAAACAACTCCTAGAATGATGAGCTCGACCCCTAGAGGTAAGGTAATAGGTTTGGCTTGTCTATATTATGTAATTTCTAAGTCATTTTCAGGGTTGGACACTTGGGATTGCTTGGCACTCTATTGTACATTTCATTTTCTGCAATTTTGGCAAAGGAAAGACCAGGGTTTTGCAGCACTTGTTGGGATCCATGTGGCTCTATGTTTTGATGGTGTGTTTCTCTATGTATTTTTAAGTTCACTGATGTTTATGTGTATCATTTTCCCTTCTCTTGTCTTCTGCAATTAAACAAATGAGTGATTGAGGTAGAATTCATTGAACTGCTCTGCTCTGCCTTGAAATTTTGTTTAATTTTACATGTTTTCATCTGTTTGAGTAGGAGTCTTGAAACCCTCTTGCCCTCCTTAGCTTCTCACCAGTCTAATCCATCCATTCATTCAATCCAAAGCATCAAAACAATTTCCTTCCTTGCCCCAATCAAAACTCTGCAAAAACTAGGCCTCATCCCCGGACCCAAATTTGCTTGTCCCTTTTTTCCAACAAAAACCCCCCAAAAACTCAAATCTAATCCTTGCACTTCATACCTAGCCTAAGATTAGCTTTTATTACAGTCATGTCGAGCCCCATCGATTATCTTTTTCCGAGATTGACCCGGAGAGAGCCCTCTCCTGTCCTCGTAGGGCTAGCTACAAGGCTGAGTGTGGTTTGATGTGGACCTAGAACCTTGTCTTTTTAGCCTGAGGAAAATCTATGCTCTAACACAAATGATCGATAAAAGGATTCCATTGTCCAGGTGGTTTTTCATCTGCCTCCTAGTAAGCACCATAGTGACCCTCTACCCCAACATAGATCAATCACAGAGATTCACCTAAGGTTCAGTGAAGTATAGCTCAGTTCTTGGAAGATGAACACATACTTTATATAGATGGTTTATCAATTGGGTTTTTCGAGAAAGCATTGCAGGAGTCTAGATCCCATTATCCAGGTGGTGCGGTTTATTAGCTTACTGAGTAAGCACATAAGTGGTTTATCAACCCTTTTTCAGCAAGCACCTAGGTGTCTCAACCTGCTAAGTGTTTTATCAACCTTCCAGCAAGTACCCCAGTGGTTTATCAACTTATTGAGCAAGCACATAAGTGGTTTATCAACCCCAAGGAAAGCACTTAGTGGTTTATCAACTCAATAAGAAAGCATTGAGTAATTCACGTCTCCACTAAACTTTCACTAGCTAAACACTTGCAATAACACGTCGTTGGTCTTAACAAAATCACTGGGAACATTGTCCCAATTACAGAGCATTGGCTGGAGGATGTGATTTTTCCCCTTTTGATCCTTGTTTACCACCACCCAACATTTGGTGTTCTCTTGCCTTTTGCACATTATGCATGTATTCCATTTTCTATGCTCATCCCACTTCCATGTTGAATTCCATTCAACATGTCCCACAAGAAGAATGGAAACATCATGGGCCTCATCCCCTACTCATACAACCCATACTCCTCTTTACTATTTTCTCTATAGATCATTAAATTTTTCCCAGGAAGGTAGGTACGTTGACAAATAAATGAAATAATGTAGTTTGTGTTAAACACTACACAATCAATCTCTCCTCCTCAGATCTCTGAATGCGTGTCCATTCCTCTATCTCAGCCATAATTATATTTTTACATAAATTCACATAAAAAAAGTTAATATAATTATATTTACATGAGAGGTAGAAAAAAGGGTTGTTACACTAATTTCCCATGTGGTATACCAATAACTTTTGGACATCATCTATGTATCTCTTTTGGAAATTTAATATAAAGTTCCTAACCTTTAAAAAAAATGACAGTTGTAACCACTTTGAGGGTTGTATGTAGGTTCAAACAAGATTAGCAATAACCATTTCTATTCCAAAAACCCAAATCAACTACAAGAGAAGGCAAGGCCATTTGTTTCACCTTATTAAAAGTGGATTATAATGTTATCTCTCAAATATCTCTTTGATTTCCACAACAATCCTATTTAGTTTGATAGAACAACCCTCTAATTTCATGATTCAAATTCCTAATATGGTGCTCATCTATGGAGCCATATTTTCCCCAAATATCAATTAAAAAACTCATTAGGCTATACAAATTTGGCTATTGAAGGTTCATGCTCTGAATCTTGAATGAGTGTTCAGTTTATATTATTTTCATTTAACACCAAATTCTTTATTTCTAGAACACATCTATTTAATTTGGACTTCTTATATTACTGTCATATGTTTTGATTTAAAAATTAGAGTCCCTACGGGTGGTAGGTGTTGGGTTGGCGGGGGGGTGTGTTTGGTTGTTAATGCACCTCGATGGACAAGTTGAATTATCCATTTTATGGAGTCATAAGTAGGCCACCAACAAGAAAATAGAGTCTTATGCTTTATTTTAGGTATTTATCTAATCCATCTCACTCAATCTTTCCAAGATTATATTTCAACACCTTCATCTTGGTTCGTCTCCAACAAATTTCAAGCTCAACATCCTATTTAAAAGGATTCAATCTCATTTGAAAATTTTGAATGAGTTCACAATGGTTGATGTTTTATAGCATAAGAACTCTATAGTAGACATGGTGACATCATTAGAAATTAGCATCCTTCTTGTAAACAAGAGTGTGAATCGCCTACCAATTTCATAATATCGTGACACATGGAGGCGTGTTGGAGTTGGTAGGCTATCAAGGAAGTAGAAGAATACCAAAATACTCAGACTCAACATTGTATGGAAGTTAAATTTTGTTTGATATTATGGTAGTATTAAAGAATTTACACTACTAGGATTTCTAGTATAGAAGTATTGTTGTTAAAATCATGTTATGATACCATGCTTTTTGAACAACTAGAAGATGATATCTTGAAGTTTTACTTTTTATATATTTGATGTAACAATATACTTCCATGTGACAATTTCTTAATATAATATTTTTAGTTACAGTTGAAAAATATATTAATTAATAATTTGATTTCCTTCATTAGGTCAAAAAATATTATGTTATTGTTGACGGCATTGGATACCTCCAACATATAGGGGGTATCCCTGATGTGAAGTCTCAATTAGACCTCACATCGTTTGGAGTAGGAGCCCCATTTGGAGTATCACTCTAGCCACCATAACTCAAGGTTTGCATTGGGTTTCAATGGATAGCATAAGAGATTAACACATAACCTTTGAAATCAGCAAGGAAGTTGAAATTTTGAAACACCAATTGCAATGTGTAAAAGGAGGCCTTCACGAGAGGAGACAAAAATGAGTCTTTAGAAGGAAAGTAATAGTACTATCCCAAGAGAGGCACATGAGAGCAAGGAAAGATTCGTTAATTAACCCACATATTAGTTCACAAGATAACAATGATACATGAAAGAAAATACAACACGCATTCAACAAGATAAACACCAGATCCACTGAAATAGTTCATTTTTTTAGTACAGAAGAACGCCAACATATACCACATAGCGAGCTTCTGATTATTAGGTGAAATATCCAAGTACACAGTTATAATGGTTAGGCACTAGTTCCAATAGTGGAACATTAAG
The DNA here is from genome assembly GCA_031772625.1 of Pinus tabuliformis. Classification (NCBI taxonomy): domain Eukaryota; kingdom Viridiplantae; phylum Streptophyta; class Pinopsida; order Pinales; family Pinaceae; genus Pinus; species Pinus tabuliformis. The sequence goes on along the minus strand of CM062813.1, from coordinate 715,370,082 downwards.
TCACTTCTTGCTTCTCCAAGGAATGATTTTCTCTCACATGCCAAGCGGAAGAAGCCAAGGTTAGCTCTCCAAGTCTATGACTCCAAAATCTCATTGCTTGAGTTATGAGGGTGTATTTATAACAAGAGGAATGACCTTTCATATCCTCATGACCCTTGAAATTCCATTATGACTCTTAGACTTCCAATGTGACCTTTGAGCTTCCATAAGACTTTTGGACTTTTCTAATGACTCTTGAACTTTTATTTGACTCATTTGTTCACATGTGACTTTTCACATTCCACATATGACTCTTGGACTTCCACTTTACACTTTGTCCTTTTCTTGAAAATATATCATTACACTTGAAATCATGATGTGGCAAGATACATGGACACATTTGACATTGTGATGACACTTGTACAAGCCACAACTTGGCCATGATGAAATGGACTTCATGATGAGGTGGGAATGTCAAGCAGCTCTTCTTGCTACTTTACCTTCATTCTTCAAGAAAAATATACTCATTATTCATATTCACCCCCCAAAGAGTCTTGGATCAACCTTGGAATCCTCTAAATCATCATGCAAAGTCTTCATTATGCCATGGTCCAAGATACGCATCATGTCTTCATGATAGTTCTTATTTATGCTTCTTATTTACAAGTGTTTCTTTACTTCTTCTCCCTAACATCTTCCTTGAGCATCACCTTGTCATGTTGATAAGGTATTCTTGCCAATGAAGATCACTCATGAAAAAGCAAAATTAGTCCTAAAAACATTTATTATATCTCTACCCAACTCATGGAAGAAGTTTCTTATGATAGGCCTGTGTGAGGGCTAAAAGAGAAAGACTTGATAAGGAAGGCGTAGTTCAACTCAACAATGGTTGAGAGGAGCACCATTCTTCATTATTACTACACCATGCTCTATGAAGAATTAGGGGCTTTTCATGTCCTAGTGTAGTGAGCAAGCACAAGGAACAAGGTTGATGATCTTATTGATCAAGATTGTGCCATGCGCAACGAAGGAAAGAAAGGAAGATTATGTCAGTGCATTTTGACTTGACAAGGACTAAGAGGAGGCCTTACTGAGACCTAATATTGTGCCATGCATTGAGAGAGAGAGTCTTGAAAAAGTGTTCAACACAGAGGGGAAGCTTAGTGAACAAGGGTTAAGATTTATTTCTTGAGACTGCATTGTGCAATTTGGAAGGGAAAAAGGGTCCTTGTTTTATAGAAGTGCACATAGAGGGTCCTTGTTTTCCTGAAGTGTGCTCGAAAGGTCCTTGTTTTATCAAAGTGCACTCAAAATGTCCTTGTTTTCTCGAAGTGTTATATGAAAGGGATATCCTTCTGTTGGGCGCAAATTTCTTCAACAGTGGCTGAATTTTCATGAAATATGCGCTATGCACCTAGGAGGGCTCACTAGAAGAGGAGATTGTGTAATTGGCTAAGGAAAATGATAGTAGGAAAGTCACTTTGCCCCCAAAGAGGCTTACTACATTGTGAGAGGGAAGAGACCTTGTATGGCACAATTTTATTTTTCAAAGGCCCACTAGAAGTGTTTCATGTGATATACAAGGTATAATTTCTCAAAACTCAGTGCAGTGAGTCAGTACAAGCAAGAAGGGTTAGGTGACTATGTTTTGAAGGTTTTGAATGTGCAACCATAGGAGATGACCTTAGGAAAAACTCAGTGCACAAGTCTGGGAGGGAGAGATCTGATTAATCAAGCTCATGAATAGGTTGTGCGCATCGCCTAGCGAAGGATTGGAGCTTTCATAACTTGCACTAGGCAGTAGGACCAAGAAGAACTCCAAGATGGCTATGTGTGGAATTAGTAGAGTAAGAGTGGGAAAAACATCCAAACAAGGCTCAAACACGGATCACACACATGAATTCCATCAATAAAATCCATAGGAATGTACAAGACTAATGAGCAATAGTCACACCTTGAAACAACAACAAAGCGACACATATTTCTAAGTGTGACAGTTAAGACGACACATTACGACACACATAATACAAATTGTGACACAACGGTCAACTGTGACCAGAAAGTGCGCTAAGTTATAGGAATATGTCTAGTGTATATTCTTATGATATGTAGAACCATCTAATGCAGAAGAGTGTGCTAGGACTACCTCTAATTATTTGCAAAGGTGCAACACATACATGAGTGAAAGTAGAAGTGATACTTGTGACACCAAGAAAACATGAAAACGACACTTACAAATGCTAAAGAACTTGAAGGCGACACATGCATAGAAAATATAACATGAAAATTCCACTTGTTAAAGTAAAATCAAGCAAAAATAACATTTGTGAAAGCGAAAGTGACACTTGTAAAATAAAAGGTGTGCAAAAGTGACAGCTAAGACAACTCATTGAAATAGAAGTACAATTGCATACAAAGTTAGTGGGATTATCAATGGAGAATGCGCACTAACTGTCAACTATTTAGGCTTGCATAAGAAATGTGCACTCATGCATTCATCAAGGGTTGAGCATGTGAGAAAGTGACTTTGACACTAAGAACCCAAGAATAATACTTGAACACTTAGCAGAACATCAATTAGGCATGAAGTGACCATGGAGCAACATATCGTAAGATCTTCAGTAGGCTCCAAAATTCAAGTGTGAGAAAAATTTTGGAGGGTGTTGATCATAGGATCAATAGTTACCTTCACTGAAGATCTTAAAATATTTTTTGTAACTTCCATTTCTCTAAAAGTCGAAGCTTCAATATTGATCCATAGCATCTCCAATACCACTTGAAGAGAATCAATCACAATTATATAAATATTTGTATAAAATTTAAATTGATTAATTCATAAGTGGGTGAGTTACAACCATGATGACTCTTGTATATGAATATCACTGTGAGATATGACTTTTCATACAAATATTACTATATATAAATGTTTCTTAATTATGCCTAATTATCTTAGTATGTTATTCATGTTCCAATGAATGGTATACTACAATATCAGTGAGTTATGAACATCACATGCACACACACCTTCTAATTGTGTTCTTATTTGAACGGATTATGTAATATAGGCTAAGATCAAATAGTGTGGAATGTAAACCCATGCGGAAATGCCTCCTCTAATGTATAACAATGATAAATTTATTTGATTTAGAGGAAATTTTGTTTGCTCTAAAAAATGGAAAGGTGTAAAATTGAGGATTATACTAAAAAGATAATTGGTTTATAAATTTTAAAATATTTAGAAATTTGTCTTTCAGATTCATCACATAAATGGTTTAATTATCGGTGTGTTTCAAACTAACCAATGTGGTTTATCTTCAAGACCACATTGGTTGGTTCAAAATGTTTCAGTGATTGAAACATTTATGAAGACATATTTCTAAATAACTCTACCCACAGAAGTCTCCATTCAGAAGATTTAAAATATTCTTATTGATGTGGGGCCTTTTGGGGGCATGAAAGGAGGCGAGATTTTATATTATGGAATTTATTCAAAGATGTTACAAGGTAGGCGTATAAACTCATATAAGATATCTTGTATCTTGTTGTATGTCTTAGAGTAAAAGGAATGAGGTACACGGTAAAGGCTAACTTAAGAGAATTATTCCATCAAATTGGATATCATGGATTAAAAAAGGAACTAAATTTCAACTCAAAATTTCCTAAGAGTGTTTCAACTACAAACTACAAGAATAAATTTATAGTATAACAAAATATGATATGTTATAAGTTGTAATGTATTAAATAGATCATTAATGATGGGTGTATATTCAACAATGTTGTGGTGCCCCATGGGAGAGAGTAACCTATACTTAGAACAAAGTGGGAAGAAGGGTTTTAAAATGTTCAAGCAACAAAAAATGGTCCTAAGTTCCCATGTGTGTGAATTGTGAGAGTGTCAACCCACAAGTTTGGAGAGGATGATATGAGGAATACCACACGAATATACACAAATGAGAAGAAATATATGGGTTGTTACCAAGGTGAAGTAATGTACGGATAAATATGAATTGCTTAATTGGGTTTGTCTACCTATGTTTGTATGGGTTTTAATCTTGAATATGAGAACTAACATGGATTTGAGGCTTATTTTGGAGATCCACAATAACAACAACATTTTTTATGTCCATCTTGGACATGTTGCTTTGTTATGAGATCTTATTGCTATTAACCTTTTTCTATTAGCATGATTGGGCATAAAGTTGGTGCAAATATGTATTTTTTAATTTGATCGAGAAATATGCAACCACTTAATCAAATTGGTTTCCTCTATTCTTACTATCGTTGTTATGGATAAGAAAACTAGCATTGCCATGGTTTGCAACTTAATGAAGATTGTAGGACTTAAAGAAATATATTGGGAAGATTTATGTTATTCTTGTTTATTCTTTCCTAGTTGTTATCTCCTTCACGGGTTTTCTTACCGTAAGTGTCTTCTACCTCTTCCTTACCTCTCTTATCAACCATACTACTAGGTTTTCTTCCTATAAGAAAAAACAAATTGTAGCATTAATGTAACAACCCCAACCCAGATCTTCAAAGATTTATATGTTGTATTCTCAAAGGACAAGAGGTGTTGGGTCTATTATTCTACATGTATTTGGATCTTCAAGGAATTAGTAAATATCTCAAAGAGTTGTAAATATGGGGAGGTATTTTACAAGAATTCACAACCTTGCATAAAATATAGATTTAATCAAAGGGAGAATCCTTGTACCCTTATTTGATGTTGAGAAGAAGCGTAAAGCATGTATAAGATGAACATGCAATGTCAAATTTTTTGACAAAGGTATTAGCTACAAATAATGTGGTGTGAAATATTATGGAAGGAAATGAAACCATTGAAAAGCTTCATTGATAATGGAGTTGGTAAAGAGTTTTAAGGAATTAGGTAAAAGACAATCACTACGAACATCTAATTATGAATGTGTTCAACTATGCAACTAGGTCTTAGCTTCAAGTTCCATTGGATTTTTAAAAATGATTTGAAGGAGATAAATAATTTTTTACTAAGGGGTAAATGAGGTTAGGGGATTGGAATGATGATGAAGGTGCCTCATGTCCAAGAATATGCATGCATACATAAATAATGGATGTGGGTTGTAATATAATAACATATGTCATACTTGAAGGTTAAACACATTTATGTGGGTGAAAATTTGGGTCTTTATTTCAATTATATTAGGGTATGAAAGGAGAAGAGAACCCACAAGGTTGTTGTATGTAAGTGTTGTATATGGAAATATTTGATTAGACAGAACAAGTTTGGAACTACGCCAAATAAATTTATCCATACATCATTATACATTTGAATGTTTCTAGGATGATGAATGAGTTATTACAATTGGTTCATACTAGATTTTGAGGTTTTGAAACCACCATGGAAGTCCAAGAAGATTGTATGGGATCACATTGAGATTAGATCTTGTGGAACTATCATGGAGATCTAGGAGGATCATTATAAGATCACACTAACATTATACCCATGAGTGTGAATTAATACACATTAGGTGGAGATATGAGGTTGAGAAACCCTTGTGTGGAAGAGAATTAAAAATTGCACACTTACTCTTCATGAAACTAGGTGTCAAATGGGTACATGCACGCATGTGCTATGATTCTAGAAAGGATGGATTGAATTAGAGATCACTTTAAATGTTGGATGGAATGGAAAATGGAATTTTTTAAAACATAATATTTCAAATTGAATACATTGGCATTAGGTTGAGTGTAAGGCACACCTTGATTAAAATGAGGTTGACAGATGACCATGGGTATCATTCTATATTTGAATAACATAAATTAGGTGTAACTTACAAATAATTGTGAGAGGAAAAGATAACATGATATTATGGTTAGAATGTAAGGAGTGATTATATAAATAAAGATAAGTTGAATAAAAGTAGGTGTAGTCGCTCCAAAGGATTATTATTGGAAGAAAAGAGAGGATGTTGAAAAATTAAATGGTTTCAATAAAACTCAACCACTGCAAACTTATTGCAATACAATATTGAACTAAAATATGATGTTAGCATAGATTCATCTTAACCCTCAATATATAAAATACCAATAAGGACTCAAGTTTAAGATAAATCTATGTTAATTTAGTTAATTTATTTATATTTTCATATTTTTTTATTGTTGACATTAGTGGTTGGACAACAATTTATTTTCCATTTTGTTATACACATAGGTGACATGTGTGACACGTCTCTTCCAAACAATGTTTCAAAGTGTACCTTAATACACTTCATGCAATAAATTGCTCCTTAGAAGCACCATCAATGGAAAAACTTTATTGATATAAAATATAAGAAAAACTTAGTTAATAAGAAGATATACAAAAGTGAAAAGGTTGTAGCTTCAACCCTATGATGAAATTTATTGAGAGAGTGTGACAAGGCATTGACCAAGACAACACCATATTGGGAGAAACAAAACCCTCATCAATGCATTATAACCCAAGTGTTAGGTTAACCTTGACTCAATGCCATTGTATTAAGACTTATTTTAGGTCAAGAGTGGTCGTTTTTGGGTCCATGGTTTTGGTATCTCATGGTTTTGTGCTTGTGTATTTAGATGTAAGAAGCCTTTAAATAGGCTTGTAATACTCCATTATAAGGATGGCAAAGGATGTCTTAGCCAAATTTGGTCAAGGGAATGAAGATATGTTTGGTTGGTTTTTCCCATAAGGGTTTCCTAGGGTAAATTGTGTATCAATGATGTGTGCATGATTTATGTGTTTTGTTATTGCTAGTTCATTATTTCTCTTGTGTTCTCTATCCCCAACAATTGGTATTAGATATGAATGTTTATTTGGTTGATAAACTCATAGAATAAGAGGGTTCTTAGCTCCAATGGGAGCAACAACATAAGTGTTTGGTAAAATACTTGAATGGGATGTGATTTATTGAACACCTATGATTATAGGTTATTTTTAGATGGATCGAGAAAATGATGCATGCAGCATGTTTGATATAACGGTTTAACGAGATGTAGTGTCATGAGATGTTATGATTTCAGGATACACCAAAATGAAAAGGAAAGGAGACACTACAAATGTTAAAGAAAATGCAAGAAGTAGGTGGAGGTCAAAGCAAAGATAAGACAAGTGGATGGTGACATTTGTAAGTACCAATAAAAGAATCAGTGAACATGGTGAGTGCATTCCTATGGAGTCCTGAAGGCAATAACAACACTAAACAAAATGAAAAATATTTTATAATGGAGACAAAATTTTTAATTACATGTAAATGGTCATACGACTATAATACTTGGTGAGGCATGCATACCCCTGGTAAATTATTGATAAAATATAAACATAGGAAAATATTGGGTGGGGGGGCGGGGGAGATATTGTATTCTTGAATTCTGTGGTTATATACTTTGAGAGGGTTGGGACATAAATAATTACCCCAAGTCAAGTTTAAAAGGGGAATGTTAGGTTAACCTTAACTCAGTGAATAAGTCACTATGTTCAATCTCATTTTAGGTCAATAATGGTCGTTTTTGGGCCCAAGGTTTTAGTAGCTTGTGGTTTTGTGCATATGGATTTTGATGTAAAGAATCCTTCAAATGGGATTAGGATACTTCATTGTAATGGGTTTGGACTTGAGCAGTCAAGGCTCACTTTAGTCAAGGGAACAAAGATCACTTTTCAAGAGAACAAAGATATCTTTGGTTGGTTTTTCATGTAAGGTTTTTCTATGGTAAATAATGTGTCAATGATTTGTGGATGATTTATGTGTTTTTTTGTTTTTTTTGGTTTAATTCCAATTATTTTTTCTCTCATTGTATCTATTCCTAACACTAAGTTTCCTCACTATAGAAGCAAAAATAGGATTCCAACCAATGCAAAATGTGTAATCTCTCTATAGGTCTGACGCATGGGGTCTCCACTTAATCAACCTATGTCATAGAACTTATTTTCATGGGATATTAAAGAATATCTCTAATCTCACTAGAAACTAATAAAAAATTCCCAAAATCCTTTTGTTGAACACCCCTTTTAATACATCTTTCTAATAAAAATAACCTCTATTTTTAATAAATATCCCATATTTTTACCGAATACCTCTTGTATACCCCTCAATACCTACAACAACCTCCCACCCCGCCCCACACACCCCCCCCCGCCACACACAAAACAACCCACACCCACACCCACACCCCCCAATGCTTACAATATATTGAATCTATTTTTCTAAATTTGAAAACTAACTCTATGAATGAATGAGATAATATATCAATCAACAAGGTGAATCCTCTATGGCCAAAATTAGTTATATCACATGGGAAAAAGAAACAAAAAAAATGGAAGAAGTTGAAGAGATCAATATCTCGATTGTATGAATTCCTTATTTTTGTAAATGATCTCTCATTCAATTCATTACCCTCTCTCTAATGCACCTCCTAGACACTACTATATTTTGAGTCTTCTCTTTAATTTTATGTTGTAAGAGAGAATTTTCATTGTGTCAATTATTGAGCATCAATGTTGTGAATCACTAAATGATGTTATGAATAGAACTTTGATCAAGGTTTGGTCTCTATTCCTTAATTTTCACTAGATGACTATGTAGTTGTTAGTGTGTAAGTATCTATTGTTTCACCTAATGTAAGAACCATATTTTATGGGTGTTACGCGAGGTTAATTTCTTTCAAAATGGTGGTTTAAATCCCATTTTCTTGCATGGTAGTGAATGTAGAAACTAAGAAGTCACATATTTTTCCAATGTGCCATAAGGCAAATATGCATTTACAAGAAGAATTAAGATGTTTGGTCTTTTGACTTCTCTATTTATTAAGATTTTAGCGTAATAAAAAAATGGTACAAGGATCACATCGGAATCCAAGGCACTTGACCTCCCAAATTCATAGTGTGTTGAGATTATAATCTATTAACTAAATATTTTTATAAATTTGTAAGAGAGGAATAAAGGTAAGGAAATGAGAACTTCGTTTATCTCGCTTTAAGGAAGGTAAGGAATTACTTGGTTTACTTATAAATTCTATGTTTATACTTTAAAAATATTTAAGAGATCATGTGTTGCTAAATTATAATAGTTTTGATGAGTTAAAAGGTTAGGATGGATCGATATTGTAAGCAATATTTTGAAATTGTGATCTAATGTGGGTGTATACAAAAATTTATAAGAGAAATTTCTCTTTATTTTCAATCCTCTTAGTGCCACAGAGATGATTTTTTTTACTCCGTGACATTTTAGGAACTATCCAACACCCCATTTCATTATGGAGTTGATCCAAGGGATTAATAAAGTGATCAAAGCTAAACGTATTCAAAAGTTCTCAAAACTAGTGCCAAAGTGTAGATATTGACGGCCTGAATCCAATGCAACTTGAATCGCTCAAAACCGATATTGTATGCTCCCAATATTGCATTCTTATCGTTTTCTCAAACAGGTAAAAAATTTGTAGGTTGGATGCAGGACTGCTAATGGGGCAGGGTGACTGGGAAAGCTGACTATACCTCATCAGCGAATGGAAGGATGCCAAGTGGCCTCATGTGATTGGTTAATTTTTTGGCGCATTTGGTTGGTGGTTAGAGTTTTTAACTAGCCCAATGGTTGGGTGCCACGTGGCCCAATCACAGGCTGCCATGTGGCACCCCGGTACTGAGAAAAATTTGGTTAAGGTCGAATTTCCACCTGGGAGGATCGAATGTGAGACTACTGAACCAGCAATACAATGCTCTACCGCAGTGCCAATGGCGTTACTTAACCCATATGGCATTGAATTTCTGTTTAAGGTTTATGTGCAATTATGTTGGGGGGAGGGGTCGGGACTAAGCCATAACCCCCGGTCACCTTACTGCCCACGAGACCGTAGGTAGAAGGGAGCCAAGGGCTCATGCTTAGCCCCAGCCAAAGGTTCTGGAACCCACAGATAATACCACCAAACCAAAGCGCTAACAGATGAGGGAGCTAGCAGTTAAGCCCGGACCACGTCTTGGCACACCAATAACCATAGCGGATCATGTGGAAAGCTGGCAGGCAGGCGCAGAAGTTTGGGGATCAGCCCGAGTTATATGGAGCCACATAATCGTATTTCGAAAGGTTGGGGTCCATGCCGACAAGGGCGGGCGCTTAGCCCCAGCCCCCGGGCACATGGACCCATGTGACCCAAGTTTTCCGTTGATAGGCCTTATTGGGCATTTAAAAGAGGCAACAAGTTGCACCAAGAGTGGCAGGAATCTCATCGATGTCGGGTTAAATTGGCGCTCGATGCACCCTAGAATTGTGCAATTCGTAAAATAGTTAGCAGAGCAGTCTAGTTTGTAGAGTAGTTAGCAGGAAAACTTCTCTAGAGCATAACGTTTTCAGTTTTTTGCAAAATTGAGCCCAACAAGAGCCTAGCCAAGGGTTTTTCACTGTTATGGAGCCATTGAAGACATAATTTTTACATTTTGAGCACTGTAAATCCATTTAAACACAAATTTGAGAACTTAATGAAAGAGGCCCAACATTGGAAGCTAGACCAAGAGATGTAGCCTAGGAGAGGGTCAAACTCCTTTATCATATTTTATCTCGTGTTTCTGATATGGTATATTTTTTTTCTTTTTTTTTATGTTGTTAAGTAAGTTTTAAAACCATTTTTTATGTACTTTTTCAAAGTGATCCATTGCCTAAAGACATCAAATTTTACTTGCAAATTTTCCCATCACCTTCAAGTTTGCATTTACAAATCAGTTTGGTATCAGAGCCAAAGGTTATTTTGAAGGTTTGATTTTGTTTGCAAATGTTTTATGACGCTTACAAGGTTGAAGCTCAAAAGAGGAGAAGGAGAACTTGTAGAGCCAAGGTCTCAAATTGTTTCAAGAAGAACACACATATCTCAAGCTTCATCAATCATGGTACATGAAGAAGGTCATGAAGGGATTTCTGAAGATGAGAGAACTTTCAGAAAATATTTCTTTGAAATGTATGAAATGGTAAAAGTTATTTATGAGGATGGGAACTCAAGGTTGCAAGGAGAGAACTCAAAATCTCTAAAAGGAGATGGAGGAAATGGATACAAACCTCCAAAAGCGAATGGAGGGTATGGTGACAAGCCACCACCTTCACCTCCATCCTCATCTTCATCTTCTTATACTTCTATCCTTTCACAAACACCTCCAAATTCTCCAAAGGGACATGGTAAAACACCTTTGTTAAAGATTGACATAAAGTCTAAATTGCCTATGTATGATGGAGAGGTAAAAGTTGAGAAATTAGATAATTGGGTTCGTCAAATTGAAGTGTGTTGCAGGATACAGAGAATCAAGGATGATGAAACCAAAATTCAGCTTGCTTCTCTTGGGTTGGAAAGTGCAACACTCATTTGGTGGGAGACCAAAACTCAAGAGGACATGAAGAAAAGTGGTAAGGTTTTATCCTATTGGAATGATTTTTTTGTTGCAATAAGAAGAAATTTTTATCCATTAACATACACGAAAAAATCTATAATGGATTAGCAAAACTTTAGGCAAGCTAAGGGTCAAAATTTGCAAAGCTATACTCAAGAATTTAACAAAAGAGCCAAATTTTGGGTATATATTTATCCTCTCAAGACACCCTACTCAAATACATTAGAGGTTTACATAGTTATTTGAGACACACAATTCTCATGTTTAACCCAACAAAACTAGATGAAGTTTGTGTACAAGCAACTCATTTAAAAGCAAGAGGGAAGAATGTTCTAAAGAAATGAGTGAGAAGTCATTTAAGTTTGGAGACAAAGGAAAATGGAAGTTCAAAGGAAAGGATAAAAAGAATTATTCAATCAAGAAGGAGGGAGAAAAACTCATATGTAAACATTGTTCAAAAGAAGGCCATGATGAAGACCATTGTTGGAAACTTCATGCTAATATGAGACCCTAAAAGTTTGACAACAAGGAGAAAGAAAAGATTGTTGCAACTACACAACAAGATCTAGGATCTGATTCCAAAGATGAAACAAAAATCATATCCATGGGATTGAAAGGTAAGAATTCTATTACAAGTACTAGTTCTTATAGAAAGCCCATTGAAACTCAAAATGAAAGAGAAAGAATAGAGATTTTCCATATTAGAGTTATCACAAAACATAACGAAGTAGATACTTTGTTTGATAGTGGATCACAAACAAACCTTATTTCGGAAGACATGGTCAAGAAACTAAATATGGAAACCATTCCTCATCTTAAACCTTATCCTTTGGGTTGGGTATGTGACAATGCTAAATTGCAAGTGACAAGAAAATGCATACTTAAATTTTCCATCACTGCAAATTTTATTGATGAGGTAGAAATTGATGTAGTACCACTTGACATATGCGGGATTGTTTTGGGAAGCCCATATTTATATGATAGGAAAGCCATATTTCATCGCCATGAGAACAAATATCATTTGTTTAAAAATGGGATTGAGTATATTGTTAGAGCACATCACAAGAAGTTGAATTTGTCTCTTGTGAATGTTGGAAAAATGAAGAGGTTTGTAAATTTTAGTTAGAGTTTTACATTGTTAATGATTAAACACAAAGATGTTGAGGAATCTGAAGCCTTCCAAGAATGTGATGCAAGATTAAAATCTGATTTAGTTGAAGTTGTTAACACATGTGATAAGATGTTTCAGGAGTCTAATGTGTTGCCTCCTAAAAGAGGAAAACAACATGAAGTTCAATTGCAACAGGATGCATCACTTTTGAACATTGTTATGAACAATATGCCAGTGCTAGAGAATACAGGGATCAAGAAACATATGCAAGAGCTACTTGAAAAAGGGAACATTAGTTCTAATACATCGTCTTGTGGGTCACCTAATGTTTTTTCTTTGAAGAAGGATGGTGCATGGCAATGGCGATCACATTTGGTGAAGAGTCAAGCCAAGTATAAGGCTAAACATGTTAAACATCATGTTGACCACAGTTTTCAAGTTGGAGATGAAGTAAGGCTTTGCATCAGCAAAGAAAATATTCAAGATGAAGAGAACTTGAAATTGGATGAGCCTCCTTTGATTGAAGGTCAAGGAGATAATGTTCAAATTTTTTCAATAGAAGTTTTCTCTCCTCGATATATTGAAGAATTGCAGCAAGATCCTATCCTTGACAAAAAACAAGAACTTGAAGAAGAAGGAACAGGAAGCACCTTGGTATGGGGCTCAAAGGTACAAATCCAACCAAAGCCAAATGGCTTGAGATTGGAAGGGTGAGGGAATTGTACCCTCATCTATTTTTTGACTGAATATAGTCTTTTGGAGGTCTAAAAGCTTCTAGTGGGGAGGAGTGATCCAAGGGATCATTAAAGTGCTCAAAATTAAAAGTGTTCAAAATTGCTCGAAACCAACGAGCTGAATCAAACGCAACTTGAATCACTCAAAACCGATATCATATGCTCCTGATATCGTGTTTTAATCATTTTTCCAAACAGGTAAAAAAATGGTAGGTTGGATGTACGACTGTTGACTAGGCAATCCATACGCTGACTAGGCAGGGTGATTGGGCAAGTTGACTGCATCTCGTGGGCCAATGGAAGGCTTCCAAGTGGCCTCATGTAATTGGTTGATTTTTGGGCACATTTTATTGGTGGTTGGATTTTTTAAGTGGCCCAATGGTTGGGTGCCACGTGGATCAATCACAGTCTGCTACGTGGCACCCCGATACTGAGAAAAATTTGGTTAACATCAAACTTCCACTGAGGAGGATCGAACACAAGACCACTGAACCAGCAATATAGTGCTCTACAGCAGCGCTAATGGTGTTACTCAACCCATATGGCATCAAATTTATATTTAAGGTTTATGCGTAGTTATGTTGGGGAAGGGGTTGGGGCTAAGCCTTAATCCCCGATCACCTTGCCACCCATGAGATTGCAGGAAGAAGGGAGCCAAGGGCTTAGGCTTAGCCCTAGCCCAAGGTTTCGAAACCCACAGATAATACCATTAGACCGGAACGCTAATAGTCGAGCAGGCTAGCAGTTAAGCCCAACCCACAGTCTCAGCACATACCATGTAACCACAATGGATTTCATGGAGACCTGGCAAGCGGGCACATAAGTTTAGGGAATGGCCCCAGGTTATATGGCGCCACAGAACTATATGCCGAAAAGTTAGGGCCATGCCAATGGCGGCGGGCGGTTAGCCCCATCCCTAGGGCGCATGACCTCATGTGGCATAAGTTTTCCACCGATAGACCTTATTAGGCCTTTAAAAGTGGTAACAAATTGCATTCGAACCAGTGGGAATCTCACTGGTGTCAGGCGAAATTAGAGCTCGACACGCCCTGGAGTTGCAAAATTCGTAGAATAGTTAGCATAGTAGTACAGTTTGTAGAGCAGTTAGCAAAAAAGCTTCTCTAGAGCATAACTTCTTCATTTTTTGGAAAAATTGAGCCCAACAAGAGTCCAGCTAGGGGTGTTTTACTGTTCTGGAGCCATTGGAGACATAATTTTTACATTATGAGCACTGTAAATCCATGTAAACACAAATTTGAGCAATTGATGAAAGAGGCCCAACATTGGAAGTTGGACCAGGAGATATAGCCCAGAAGAGGAGTGAACTCATTTATTATTTTGTTGTCTTGTGTTTCTGATATGTATATTTGTCTCTGTTTTTATGTTGTTAACAAAGTTTTAAAACCTTAATTTTATGTACTTTTGCAAAGTGATCTGTTTCCTAAAAGACATAAAATTTTACTTGCAAAATTTCTCATCACCTTCAAGTTTGCATTTACAGAAAAGGAGCTCATGAGAGTTTCTTCTTATTTTAACAATGTTGATTTTCTTCTTTATGTTAGTCAAAACAAAGAGAAATTTTTTATCTTCTAGGTTAGAGTTGATCACCTCTTATAATATCTTAAGTTTCTTTTATCCTCTAATTCTTTATCGCACCACAATTTCTCTTCAATTTAAGTGTAATAAATATTTTTTATATTGTCATTATTTTGCAAAGTGACACCTTCATTTAATTCCCCAATGATTTATCCAAGGCTTAGCATATTTATGCCATCCTTGCTTGAGCCATCAAAGGTTTTGACTAGAGTTTGAAGCAATCTTAGGAAGTTTCTTGTCTTCCATGTTGTTTATCTTGTTCTTATACATTAGTTATCTAGTTATAATCATTCTCTTGATGGGGGGAAGATTCACTTCTATGAGGAGGATAAGATATGGAGTATTACCTTTAATTTTTAGATTATAAGTTATAAAACACTTTTGGATTTGTTCTTTCTTTCTCCACAATGCAGCCCCAAATTTCACACTCATATAAGATAACAAAATTGACTAGAGTCTTAAAGAGGAGTTATTTATTATACAATAGCGAAATATCCTTATTATCCACGTCCTTAGGCAAGGATTATACATTGGATATTTTCCAATTTAACAAAGTGCAGTGCAACTTTTAAAAATATTTTTATATTTACAATTTATTTTATTTGCATTTATGTCTCATGGGATTGATTGTCAATTTGGACATGATATTGCCCAATGCCTCAAATAACGAGTCAAGAGTACACGGGTCATATCATATTTTGTTTTTATTTTTATTGCATTCCATAATTGAGTGAGGTGTCTCATAATTAAGTAATTAATACATTTCTTTATTCAAATGTGGCAAAATAATTTTTATATTAATTAAAAATCCAAGAGTACATGGGTCACATGAGTTTTTGTTTTTATTTTTGTTTTTGTTTTTATTGCATTCCATAATTGAGTGAGACATTTCATAATTAAGTAATTGATACATTTCTTTATTCAAATGTGGCAAAATATTTTTATATTAATTAAAAATCCAAGAGTACATGGGTCACATCAGATTTTGTTTATGTTTTTATTGCATTCCATAATTGAGTGAGATATCTCATTAGTAAGTAATTGATACATTTTTTTATTCAAAGGTGGCCAAATAATTTTTATATTAATTAAAAAATTAATATTAGAATTTTGTAAGCTAGTTTTTTAATCTCCATAATAAATAAATTAAAATTAAAATTAACATTTTTATATTTTTAAATTTATATATTTATCGTCACTAAATATGTTTACCATTCTATATTTACTTAATATAGTTATAACATTTAATATTTCAAAAATCATCAAAAACAAACTATATACTACAAGTAACTATTTATAAATAATACATTGTATTATTTCTTAATTTTTTAAATTAAGATGTATATTAAATGATAATTTTTAATATTATGAAGCAAATTGAAGCAAATCCTACCCAAAAATACATTTTACAAGTACATTTCAAAGCATAATTGCTAATTCTATTATGCTAATTCTTTCAATATATCACAATAATGATCAAATAATTTTACTATTATATAAAATATTTATTATATTTACTAATTATTAATTTTAATATTTACCATAATTAAATATTAATATAAATGAAATAATATTATATTATATGTTATATTTAATTATAAGTTGATAATATAATATAAACATATTTCCTAATTATGATGATAGTCATATCTATCAATAATTATTGAGTTGATGGTAGGGATTTAATCTCCATAGACATTCTAGAATATTCTTAGTAGTATACACAAATCAAAAGTGAAATTTATTTCCAAAGTAGTGATGCATTTTTTGCACTTTCAATTAAATTTATCAATTAAAAAATGTCATATGAACAACTATAACATGAAATGAATTATGGCTTTTTTGGCATGTGGTATTGATGAGCCATAGTATTGTCGAGAGCTCTGTGGCCTTAGAAATTAGTTGTGGAAATAATAAATTTTCATATTGTTTTGTTTTATTTTATTTTATTTTATTTTATTTTATTTTTAATTAAAATAATATTGAATTCAAATCATTGAAATTGAATTGATAATAATAAAGTGGCGGAGTTTTTTTAGATGAAAGAAAATCATTAATATTCATATCACATGTTATAAATTACCATTCATTTTACCATATAAAGTAAAATAATGATTGCGTAATAAGCACATAAAAAATTTAATATTTACGATAACCCCCATTTTATGATGAATATGATTAACTTTTACATAAGCTTTGTTACAATACCATGGGTCAATATCATGACTCATTACTTCCACATGTCCACAACCAAAACACAAATCAAAATATAGATAGTCTTTTAAATATTTTATTTTAATTTAATTTGATAACTTTTTGAATTAAAATTTAATACTTACAATGTAACAAGATTATTGACCATGGATATTCACCCCATTTTACCATGAATATTATTAACTTGTAAATAAGCTTTGTTACAATACTATGGGCCAACACCATGGTTTATCAATACCACTTGCCCAAAAACCATAACACATTTCAAAATCAAAATATTTTACAAATATTTCATTTTAATTTCTAATAGTGTAAATATTTGTTAACATTTACAGATGGGTTTAAATAATATAATG
The DNA here is from genome assembly GCA_031772625.1 of Pinus tabuliformis. Taxonomy (NCBI): domain Eukaryota; kingdom Viridiplantae; phylum Streptophyta; class Pinopsida; order Pinales; family Pinaceae; genus Pinus; species Pinus tabuliformis. Next base: position 715,352,730 of record CM062813.1, on the reverse strand, counting down.
TTAAAAGTAATTGCCTCTTATGTAGCCTAGTATGCACAGATGTTGTAATGTCCTGTAAACATTTTGACTCCATCAACATAAAATAAAATAAAAAAACATTTTAACCTAGTCAAATTACATAAACTAAAAATAGAAATAAAATAAAATAAAATCAACCTAGATCCATCTTAACTCGGGATCTCCCAAGCCCCCTGAGGGATCAAATCTCATTTCGCTCCAAAAGAAGTTTGTATCTCAAGAGATTTGATCCCTCTTGGGGTTTGGTAGATCTGGAGTTAAGATGGATCTAGGCTGGCAGTAAAACCTAGTTAAAGATTTAAGAATCTCCATGATAAAGTGACAGTGAATCTCCATGGTTAAGAATCATCATTTTAAAATGCATGTTTGTTTAACTTATATATTAATTACTTTTATCATTAATAATAATTACTAGCACAACCATATAAATTAAATGGTTGGTAAATGCAGATAGATATCAATCCATAATAGGTATCAAAGTGCTTACTTCATAATACAGAAGGGATCAATTGGTGATCAAAGTAATGTGAAATCTAAATTATTATTATTAAATATATATATATACATTTGAAAAAATATGGAAGCCCAATTCCAAAATAGAAATGCCTACTGGCATAATTAAGAGATAATTTTAGCAACTTAAAATGTATGATGAAGTATTTTGATGATTATTGTGGATTGATGCCTATCGACATTTACCAATCATTTAATTTATACGGTTGTGCTAGTATTTTACATATAACAACCATTTGTGTCTTAATGTCTATTACTTTAGCATTAAACAATGCAACTTATAACGCTTAACTTTGAAAAATAAATCTTTCTTTTATATTAATAAAAAATAATATTTTTTAAGCATTTGATTATTCTTAAGATTTGCAAGAACACAATCCAGAAATAAAATCCTTCAAAATAGCTCATACTCAAGTAAATAACATATTTACCATCAGTTACTTCCCACCATAATTTAAGCAAATTTTTGCATAAATAATGAATATGAAATATAATGTAAATAAATATACTTACCACAAGTTATTTCCCACAATGATTTATGTTTTCCGCTTATGTAGTAGTAACATTGTTAATGTGTAGACTTACTAGTGGTTACTTCCCACCAAAATTTATGCAAATCCTTGTGCTTGAGTAAGCGATTAATTTTTCAATTTCACATGTCAAATTATTAGTTGTTGTGAAAGCAAGACTTTAAGATTTGATTTGTGTATTGACCACAATTAATTTAACATCAACCAACATAAATTATAATTTTTTATGCAAATTTTTTTATTATAATTTCTAACTTGAATGATAAAAAATAAACTGCCCTACAACACTTATTTTATACTATCAACATTCAAAATATAATTAAAATTACTCCAAACAATAACATTACACCACTTAAAATTGATATAAAATTAAATTCATGTCATATTTAATAACTCTGTTTCACTTAGTAATTATAACCCTAAATTGAAAAAAAAAAGTTAGAAATATCTATTTTTAATATTTCATGGGTATCTCTATTTTGTATCGTCTTAAAACTCTCAAAAGAACATTCAATATACATACACCAGAGTGCCCACGATGACAGTGCACCGATCGAATGACATTTCCATTCCAATTTCTTTTTCGGATCCCTTAAATTATGCAAGTGTCCCACCAAATTCTACCATCAACTATGTCACAAGATTCTAATATTAATTAATGTCCATAAATGTAGAAATAAAAGAGAAAAGTAGATAACTGTATTTGAACTCTGAAATTTTGAACCATACTACAAACAAGTGAATATGTTCTATATGCTGCAAATGAATATATTCAATAACCTGCTTCAAACACCTATGTGCTTCTATGTTACAACCCAAAAGTTGGGCATTTAAGACTCAATACCCTTACGCTAAGGCCATAGTGGCAAGCAATAATTAAGTAAGCATCCTATACAAAGCTATACTTCTTTCAAGCAACCCATTCAATATAATCTGCTTCAAACACCTATGTGCTTCTATGTTACAATCCAAAAGTTGGGCATTTAAGACTCAATACCCTTACACTAAGGCCATAGTGGCAAGCGATAATTAAGTAAGCATCCTATACAAAGCTATACTTCTTTCAAGCAACCCATTCAATATAATCTGCTTCAAACACCTATGTGCTTCTATGTTACAATCCAAAAGTTGGGCATTTAAGACTCAATACCCTTAAACTAAGGCCATAGTGGCAAGCGATAATTAAGCAAGCATCCTGTACAAAGCTAAACTTCTTTCAAGCAACCCATTCAATATAATTGGTTGCAAGCTTCATTTCTAAATCCTCTGCATCTTCCTATGACTTAAAGTAATGCAAATTATGCTAATCTTCCAAAACAGAATTGCAAACAAAGCCCCCTCATGTACAATCTGCAATCCCCAAGCTGAAATTTGATGTAGTTCCTTCAGCTAGCGAACAACATGCTGCTTCTCCACCAGTACAGTTTCAGACCATGGAAGTAGAGAAGTTTTCATGCTCAACCTGCAAAATCCAATATCAGAACATAAAAATCATAACTGACAAAGCAGATTGTTTCTAAACAATTTTTTGCCCAGCTACTAAAAAGAAATTGCAGTGGACATGGGCAGCTTAGGTCAACCTTAAAGGTTGTGCCATACATTTCACCATCCAAAATTGGAACACCCATCACTTTGTTCTTGGGGTATTCATAGCTTCGCAGCCCCAAAGCACTGGAGTAAAAGCAACCTGCCACCACACAAGAAATTGAGAAATTGACCAGCAGTGAGAGCACTTTCTAGTCAGACATACTGTAAAGTATTAAGATCTATCTGATCAGTTCTCATTTCAGAATTAAATTTCGTCCATAATTAAACAGTCTTTTAAGTATTTGCAATTTTATTTGTAGTTCAATGGTAACTGATCTGATCTGACTGTTCTAGGCATGTGAAAATTGGCAAATTGGAAAACGATTGGCAAACAAAAAAAACCCAAAAACTTCAAAAAATAAAATAGTGGAGAAATAAGGGATTTTGCAACTCTGGTTGTTAGATTAACCCAATTGTTTTCCTTCATCCATATATATAGAGAGAGAAATATACCTTGAGGGAACGATGCCAACGACTTCCCACATGCTGCCTTTAACAGTCCTGCATCGTCTGAAAACGAAAGACAGCCATCAGCTGTGATGCCCCAGTAGAGTGGAATTTTCCCATTCGAATCCTGAGTGCATCCAGATCAATTAAACAATTAGACTAAGTCAATAAAGTTTCAAGTTTTATCTGGAAGCAAACTGGATTTATGAGGGGTGGAGAAGTCCACTTTGTAGATTGTTTATTTAGTTTATTTAATTCCTTTGTAGTGTAGATTTTGAAATATTTTAAAAATTTAATGTATTTTTTGAATTCAAATTTTTGTGATCCATAATGAATTAAGAAAAGATTTTTAGTAGAAATTACATAAAAGAAATTTTTAGCCAATGCATTTCAAACCAACAAGTGTGATTCATCATTTGATCTGGATGATGAACCACACAACCACACTTGTTGGTTCTAAATGCATCGGCCAAAAAAAATTTCCTATATAATTTCTAAAAAAAAAAATCTTAATTTAATATATATAAACAAAATTAAATAATTATTTTAATTTTATTTATATAAATATAAATTTCTAAAATATTCCAAAATACAAAGATATACAATACTTTAAAAAACCAATCACAACTTTAATATTGTCTTTAGTCCCCCTCATCCCATTTGTCTTTAACTCCCCTTATCCAATATGTCTTTAAATGCCTTCTCATGATTAGGAAAATGGTTCAAACCCCATTTGGTAAAAAGAACCTGGGTAACATCACCACATAATTAAAGTGGGAAATCTTTTTCTCACAATGACGATAAGTGGATGTTGATGCATGTGAGGATGTGCAAAGAAAAGAAGACCATTTGTCTTGAGGATGGTCTGGAAAAACTGAATTATGGTTTTTAAAGAATAAATTGGGTCAGATTTTATAGTGAATGATAAGTAATATTTTAAAGAATTTGTCAGGAATTTAATTTTAGTAAAAAGATTATTTAAAAAATTATTTTTAAATTAAATTAAAAATAATAATTTATCAAAAATATATAAATAAAATATTTTAATTATTAATATAGATTTATTTTAAGTATAGATTTAATATGAGCTTAAAAGATGAAAATTGACATTAAAATATTTTATATCATATGTATATTTAGAAATTTTATAACAAAATTTAAAATAGTTTTTTATTATTAACATATTTTTAAATATATGTATTAAAATATTTTATCAATAATCAAAATATAAGATTTACTCATACATTTTTTTTACTTCTAATTACTTTACAACATATTCATTATGTATAAAGAATTTTTTCGAGAAAAGTCATATTGAAGATTTGGGTGGACTTGTTTTGAACCAAACGACCCAAATCTTCAATGTAACTTCTTCCAACAACAAAAAACTCTTTATACATTATGATATAAATCACAGAAACTTGAATCCAAATATCATATTCATTTTTATAACAAAAACATTATTATTAAATATTTATTACTAATTTTAATTAAAAAAAAATAAATATTTTATTCATATTTCATATTAAAAATTATTAATATTTTCAACTTCTTCTCGCAAGAAATTATTCATTTTCAATTTTTTTTAATATTTGTATTTTTTTAAGAAACAACCATTATTAAATGAACAAAAAGTGGTCGAAAACATTTCGAGTGTGGGTATACTACTTACAGTAGCAGCAAATACAAAAAGTGGTCGAAAACATTTCGAGTGTGGGTATACTACTTACAGTAGCAGCAAATACAGTTTTCGTGCATCTGTCAAATAGCACAAAGGCAAACTGCCCCTCCAGGTGTCCAACCATCTGACTCGCAGGATAAGGCGCACGGTCTCTGAAGGCCTTGTAGGCTTCTATGACCAACACAACCTCGTCTACAGATTTTGAAAGCCCGTATTGCTGCTTTAAACTCGTCAGATTCTCCAGGGTGCCTTCGAACAGGCAGAAGCAATCGTCCTTAACAGCAAACGACCTGCAACAGGAATCATTATATTAATTCATTACTATGTTACATATAAATTATACCAATTCTATTGGTGTAGGAATAGTTTTCAGGGTAGCTGGTTGAAGCCCACTAAATCAAATTAATAATTTTTTGAGATACAAATTCATTTTTTTTTTATCAAACTATACTCTTAAGCAGAGAGTTGATGCATTGTCAAAGCAGGGACTGTCAGCCCCACAAGGAATATGGAGGCTGCTGATTTCAGTTGACAACTCTTCCCACCAAATCCAAGACTTTTCTATGCAGGGTTCTTCTTTCACCATTTTATGAGAACTTCACTAATAAACAGTTCCATGAGCCAAAATAAGAAATAATATAAACTTAAATTCTAATACCTAATTCATTACTGTGTTACACACCAGATCTATGGAGTAATATTAATTTTTCTTTTACTGTGTTAATACTTGATCTATAAAGTAATATTAACTTTTAAGTAATGTAAAATATTTAAGAGTTACTTTTGGGGTTTTCTAAAGTACTATCCTCTCTATTTATGTTCAAATTCCCACTAATCACATGAAGAACTTTGATGCCCTTCATTACTGTGTTACACACCAGATGTATGGAGTAAAGTTCAAATACCCATTAATCACATGAGGAACTTTGATGCCCTTCAAATACTGTGTTACACACCAGATCTATGGAGTAATGTTAGCTTGATCTATGCAATAATATTAGCTGTAATGTAAAGTATTTTGTGGAGTCAATTATTGACACTGTTGTATTTTTGAAAGCGAGTTCAGTTCAATAATTTTTTGAAATTAGTTAATTATTTGTTATTTTTGATAAGTATTGTAATAACTTAATTTTATAGATGTGGTTTAATGATTAGATTGGAAAGTTTGGTCTTACAAATCTTGTGATTTAATCTTAAACAAAAATTATGTAGGCCTGAAAACTCCTCCAAACCCAATTTTTTCAATTGAAAAAAAAACATAACACCTACCAGATCAAATTCAACCTTTACCTCCAGTAGGTCATACTGTAATAAAGAAGTAAACAGAAATATGCAAAATTACCTCGGTCGCAGCAATGATTGATTACTGTGAGTGAATGCCATGGTTGCTATTTCCTCCATCGTTACAGAAATCGACTGTGGCAAGGCATCTAGGAAAGAGCTCAGCAAAGCCGAAGAACTCTTCTTGAGATCAGGGCTCATACTGATCTCCCCGGTAGGAGATCTGAGCTCCTCTGGTCCATAGGCTACAGTACTCTTAAATATGGCCAACATCTTGTATTTCTGGAAGAATTGCTATATACACAACAGATTTTAGAACAGATCTATAATAATAAAACTTCTATATACAGTCCGGACAGGGGAAACCTATAAACATTGATACCAAGTGATACAAGAATCCCAACACACACAATATAAATACAAAAAGCTTAAGGCCTTGAATCCTGTGGATCGCTGGGGCCTTTATCTATAAATAATTGGATATGGATGAGAATGAATTGAGTTTGGATATGACACAAAGACTGACAGAGAAACGAAGGACCAAGTAGTGGGGCTACGGGTAATGAATCATCGATTTGGGATCAAGGGTCAAGAACGTTTTTCCAATTTGGCCATACGCTAATGTCGAATTTAGTCCATTTCCCTTATCTCGAACATATTAGCATTATCGGATGAGATTGGAATTTGGAAAATGGTAAAGTTTTAAAATTTATGGGGAAGGTTGAAGGTGAGAGTTATTTGTGGGATAAAAAAGTGATTTTATGTGATTTTTAAATTTTCAAGTTCAATTTAATTTATAATTTTGTTTTATGAGATATATAATTATCTTTTAATTAGAATAGCTTAATTGTTTCATATTTTTGTTTTTTTTTATATTTTTTTAATTAATTTGTTTTAAATTTGGTTGCGAATTTTTAAAATCTTAATTTTCAATTGTTTAATTTGAAGAAATCGAGTAGTCTAAAGGGGTTTTTCATGTAGTTGATTTTTTTCAATTAATTTTGTCTTAAATCTAGTTGGGTTTTCTATCAAGTAGCCTAGGGGGTTTTCCACAGAGCTGATTTTTTTCAATCAATTCTGTCTTAAATCTAGTTGGGTTTTCTTAGAATCTTAATTTTCGGTTGTCTAATTGGCAAAAATCAAGTAGCCCACTAGTTTTCCAAGGTTTTGCACATGGGCGTTATTGGAATGGGACTGCCGTTAATAGCTTCCCACGCGGGTTCGAGCCTCGACACATGTCAGAGATCTCACTTCTGTATATATGTAAAAAATTGTGAATCTAGGTTAATATATAGCTTCTAAAAAGGGACTCACCTCCCCTCATTTTAAAATAGTTTTCCAAGGTGCTAATTAGGCTATTCCTTTTCTATCCAACATTTAACCAGATAAATCCCTCTTTTATCCCACATGTAATTAGGCTGATGTAATGTGAATAACTTTGATTTGATTTTTATTGGTCCATCATAACGTGTTATTTGAATCTGAGTTTGGTGAGAAAAATTAGTTAAAAGATATATGCTTGAAACCTCTTTTGGGCTTACTATATCTAAAAAGAAATATGATTTGGCTTTATTAAAATTGTGTAGGGATGCTTATGTTATTTTGACTTAATATTTTTTTTATTTTTGACATGTTTTTGGTATTTCTCATCAGATAAGTGGAAGAATTCAGCGCCATCAAAAACTTCTAGAGCACCCAAACTCTTGAAATTTAACAACTTTAACGTGGATTTACAAAAATCTGTGGATCAGATTTCTCATTATGATATTTATATCTCTTACCTATTTATCCAAAAAATGCTCGATCAAATTTTTTTTCGTAATATCTATCGAATTTCTCATCATAATACATCTCACCTATATATCTAAAACAAAACAAACAAAACAAACAAAAACCAAAAAAATTCAATCAAATTTCTCATCATGTATCTCTCACCCATTTAACAAAATTTGATCCAATTTCTTATCATTATCCTGATAATGAAGAATACCTAACTCCACATGTAGAGTCAAATTTATTTACTTTTTCATATTATTTTGATCAAATTTCTTATCATTATCCTCATGAGGAAGAATACTTGACTCCAAATGTAGAGTCAAATTTATTAACGTTTTCCTATCATAATGGAATGAACAAAATTGAAATAGCCAAAACTCAATTACTGGCGTTCAAATTGGACCACTCAAATTGCAGCTCCCACCTCACATCACACAATGGCCAAAACTCAGTTATTGGTGTTCAAATTGGACCACCCCACCCCACATCACATCACATCAAACTGTACAGGGCTCATATCGGTCTGATCGTGAATGTCGGTTCCAACACAGCTATGGATCTTTCAACAGTGCTGTATTTTCAAATTTATCAGCTCAATTTTTTTCACCGAGAGAATTGATGCAAGTTGGTGGGTTGGAATCTCTGAGATGGAGACACGCACCCCTACGTAGCAAGGCGATTGGAATCGAATGGTGAGCGGTGCCTTCCAGAGCCCGAGGTTCATATTTTATTCGCGATTTGGGCGCGACGTGGATGGTCGATTTTGCATTATTCGATCTAAACATTTTGTCGTTAGTATCAAATTATACATTAAAGTCGTAGGCAAGTTGAGAAATTATCCGCCTTTAATTTCAAAGGGATTGTACAAAATGGATAATGATCGCTGTCAGTAGTCACGTGAAGTTGTTCCATGTCGTCATTCTGTGAGATGGAAAATATAATTTATATCACAGAGATGACATTTTATGCCAGAGATGACTCATGGGTATTGAGAATGGGGCAGGATGTCGACACTTTTAATGATATAGCTAATGTGGCCAGAGCGTGGTGCTTGTATTGAATGATTGACGTGACGGAACAACGCTTAGTATTGGAGTATGGATTATCTAGAGCGTCGTATACGGGGCATGCTGTTAAGGGCGATTCCTATTTTCAATCCTGAGGGAAATAGCGCTGGGTTCTCTCTCCACAGCACATGAACAAATGGATGGAGTGTGGAGAGAGGGCGCACATGAACAAATGGATGGAGTGTGGAGAGAGAGGTCGCACATGAACAAATGGATGGAGTGTGAGGGTTATTTCCCTCACTTGTTAGTCGCATTTATAATGTTATAGGGTTGAAAATAGCATTCACCTACTGGTACGTGATTTTTAGCTAAAAAATTTTAATAGAATGTAAATCTATAATTTCAATAAAGGGTAAACTTAAGTTAATTTTGATTCTAGAATTTATTTAAATATTTAAAGGTTAATATCATTTACTGAATTTCACAAGATAAAGTGCTAATGAATAATGATGCTTATATTAAAGTGAAAAATTAGCGAACGTTGATGTAGAAATATTGTTGGATTAAAGGAATATTAATATTCAACTAAAATATTTGATAATAACATGATAAATGGAATATTTTGAAGTGAGCAAGTGATGTTAGTATGAAAGTGAGTGATGGATATTTTTGTGGTGGTTGGTTGATTTGGTGTTTTGTTTTTTTTCATAGAAAAAACATAATTTTATTGATGAGATTATATTTAATATATATGTATTTTAGATTAAAAAATTTAATAAATTATGACATTAAATCACATTGAATCAAAGAAGATAAAGCTATTACATGAACATTAAAAATAACTTTTTAAAACATAAGAGTGAGTTGTCTAAAGAGTGATAATAACTAAATAAGTGATTAAACTAATAAAGAGGATGTTGTGTCAAATTTTGAATAGGCAACCAATTGGAGGGAGGAAGTTCCTGAAAAGATGTGAGGGAGCAACTAATGTGAGGGAAATTATAGTAGTATGAGAGAGGGGAGAGGACAATGTTACATGAGTGAAGAAGTAGTATTGTTAGTAACAAAAAAAGATGTTCTTTTTTCTTCTTCCATTATTAAGTTGTAATTTACATGTTGGATTAAAGAACATAGCAATCTTAGTATTGGAGAGGATGTTGGTTTTTTTTTCCTCCCATTATTAGGTTGTAGCTCACATGTTGGATGAAATAACATTTTACCCAATAGTGGGATGTTGTCACCATGGGACGTATAACCCCCATAATTGGCTCACACCCTTAACCCCTCCCCATGTGACTTGAACTTGAGACTTGATGGGGACTAATCATATGCAAACCAATTGGTAAGTTTTAGAAAGGATGTTGTGTCGACCTCTAAATTGACAACAAAATTGAGATGATCAATGTTAATACTAGAATAAGGGAATACCAAAGAAGAACAAAAAGAGTAAAGATGTTAGTCGAGGATGTTGCACCAACATTTAGAGTGGATACCAATTAAGTTTCAGAGAGGGTGTTAGAGTGATGCTAGCATTGTAGTAAAGGGGTAATGATGGTAGTAATAAATAGGAAATTGTGATATCTATCTTTACAACCAAATAAGAAACAAGGTTAGTATTAGAGCGGATGAGTATTAGAAGGGATATGAACAAGGGGATAGCATTAAGGGTGATGTTTAGTATTGGAGAAGATAAAAAAAATGGGGAGTAATGATGATATTACTGAAGAAAATGTTGCGACATTAACCAATTTGACTACCAAATTAGAATTAATGTTAATACCAGAGTGGGGGAGTATTGTAGTGGATCAAAGTAATGGAGAAGCAACCCTAAGGCCAAAAATAACGTTCCAACAACTTTGAAATTGTAAAAGTCAATAAAACCAATTACTCAAAACTTCGAAACTTAGAAACTTATAGACTAAAAACAACTCCTAAATCAATAAAGCTTTTGTTAAAAATATTAAAAGGAAAAGGAAAAACTAAATATCAATTTAAAGACTTTTACTTCTATTTTTAAAAATTAATTAAAAAATACCTTTAAATTTAAAAAATAATTAACAAATACCTTAATTTTAAAAATTAATTAAAAAGTCTACTTGGAGTAGCTCATTTGACAATGACCATGGAAATGAAGTCTCAATCTTATGCTATCCCTGATAGAGGTGAGAAATTAGACATGATAAAGATATAATCTTACCAAACTTAAAAAAATACAAAAAAAACACAAATAATAATACAAATAATATTTTAAAAGTAAATTTTATTTTATAATTATTATATGTATAAAATAATTCAAAATACGTATAATAATAAAATATTAACCATGCATTTATTTTTAAAATTATATTAATATACAACCAATTTAAAAATTAATTTCATTTAAATATCATTTCATATTTTATAAATAACAATCCTAAACTAAACACAATAACATAAATACATATATAATAATTTATATTAAAGTTAAAATCACTTTAACAAAGTATATTATAACATATTCTAGTTTAAAACTTTATAGATTATTATACTTTTAAAATCTTGAGACCGGGCGAGATGATGTAGAAATGGATTCAACCATGATAGGACTTCACATGGGAACGTGGTTGCCCCTAAGGGCTTCCTCGTGCAACATCACAATTTTGAAGTCGGTGACCCCTCCCCATGGCCCGTGTGGACTTATAAGACTTAGAGAATGTGTTTAGATATTTCTCAATGAATATTAACCACCGCCATTGGATTGGATCTTTGGGATTGGAAAATTGACCTCCTTTGGTTATTTCTCCACTTTTTTAAAGTCATTCCACTTAGAGCAACAATTGGCAGGGAGTTTTGTCAGTTAAAGATAAGAAAAAAGTATCACATTCCTTCTTTTTCAAAGTGAATTAGAAATACCCTATGAAATTACAAAGATGGGACACTTATGTGTAGATATTTGTAAATTTAAGTACTTTTCTTTTCTTTATGCTAGATTAGCATAGGTACTTATCATGGTAAAGTAACATTGTAATCAATAATTTTATATTTTTAGTGAATCTTTTTTAAGATTATGTTACCTTAACTAAAGTTGGGTATGTGGCATTAAAAGCTCATCATAATTTAAAGAAGTTACATGGTTGATATTTTGTGTGATCAATGTTTATCATCACATTTGGTTTGGTGTGATATTTAAAAAAAATCTTGATTATGTATTTAAAATGATAATTAATTTTTAGGGTAGATTTAGATTGGTGTGATATTTATAAAAAAATTGATGATGTATTTAAAATGATAATTAATTTTTATGTTAGATTTTAGATTTTTGTGATTTATATTGTTGAATAATAATGTTTTTTTTTTTTTTTTCAGATTAATTACATCATTAGGATTTTGATAATTAATTTTTATATTAGATTTTAGATTTTTGTGATTTATATTGTTGAATAATAATGTTTTTCATTAATCACATTATTAAGATTTGATTATTTAATTCAAAATATGAACCAAATCCTAATGATGTAATTAATTCAAAAAACATTATTATTCCATTTATTTTATTTTATTTAATATATTATGATTAACATAATTGAGAAAAAAAAAAAAAGATTGATTATTTGTTATCTATAATTTATTATTAAAAATTATTTCAATTTGCCGAATCATCTTAACTTCATTAAGATGAAAGTTAACATATAATTCAACGATCTTTCAATCTTCCCTATGTATTCTAATCATCCTCACATTTATTTTGTTATATAAATTTAATTAGCCATTAAAAAAAAATTATCTCTTTAATCATAATTTTATCTCTATATTAATTTCTTTAGTAATAAATTTTATATGGCCTTGATTTATTTATTTATTTTTAAATCCTGTGTAATGTTTTTATATACGGTTTGTTGATTAATTTACTTAAGTAATTTTTGTTGGGTAGTTAAGAGTATTTTTTAAAGGAAATGTGTAATCTTTTCATGCTCAATCTCAACTTAACACATCTCTTTTATAAATAAAAATTATATATATATATATATATTCCAAAGACATCAAAGAAAGTTATGGGAATGGTCCATAGACTATTTTTAGTCTTGTAGACGTTAAAATATCATTTCATTTTCATTTCATTATTTGATTAGTTTCAAATAAAAGCATTATAAAACATCACTATGTTTATTGATTGCATTGAGAAGAGCTCTAAAGAACAATATAAGTGAGATGTGTAGGTGGAATGTAAGAAAATAAAAAAAATATGCATATCAATATTTTTATCATCTTTCTAAATGAGTTAAAATTATAATATTCTTAATTTAATATTTTTAATATAAGATTATATAATTTACAATTATCTTATCTTTAATCTAATTTAACATATATAACTTTTAGTATATATCATGTCTAATCACGTATTAGAATTAAAGCATCATAATTATTTAAAACACCAACACAAACATAATAATATATTTCTTAATATATTATTTTATAATTTATAAAATTAATACAGTTTAATATACATAAAAAAATAATATGATTTATATCTATTTCTTAAAGTTAAAGCATATACATAACATTTTTTAATTTGATTGTGAGCCTTTTCTTTCCTTAATTATTTGCATAGTAAATTAAGAAATGAAGTGGTACATGCCACTACAAATGGTAAAGATGACGGAGGAACTATGGAGGACCTATTTGTTGGAGACTACAACTAGCTCCAATAAACGTCGAATGTGGCGACGATGCAATACTTAAAAGATGAAAGAAGGTTCAAGCTCAAGCGAACCAACATTGATCTATGTGCCCCAATTATGAAGATGTGTCTACCTCGGAGGCTAGCTTTTGGATAGCCTTTTTTTCTACTTTAAGCCTGTTATGTTATGCAAATTTTGTCTATAACTAGGAATCTCCTATAGAGTATACAGTGGGCAATTATTTATAATTATATGCCAGAAATGTTATAAGCATAACCTACCTATGTATTGGGCATTTGAAAGTAGAATTATTGTGATAATGGATGAACTATTAAGGGTTTTAGTTTCAAATCTAGATTTTTCTTTTAATATAAACTTCTTATTTGTCCCTTTATATATATATATATATATATAAGGTTTCTATGGGTTAAAGCACTATAAATTAGGTTTAAAGCATCAACATTGTTTAGAGACAAAAACAATACGGGTATTCAAGCTCAAAAGGATACATATAAATTAGGGTTAAATCACTATAAATTAGGTTTAAAAAAACAACACTAGTTAGAGGCAGAAACAATTAAAGCATCAACATTAATTAGAGGCAGAAACAACGCGTAGTCAAGCTCTAAAGGATACATATAATGGACAAAGTTTGCAGGTTCATCAGGAGGAAAGGATTGCACAGACAAAAGTTCGATAGTGATTTTTATTATTCACTATGTTTTTACTCTCCTTTTAGATTTCTACTCTTATATCTCTGGGCATATTTTGGATAGGATTTAGGGTTTTAACATATTTGTGGAATGGTTTCTTGGGTTAGTTTGTGTGCGTATGTTTCACTTTACACAATAGATCAACTTCAGTAATGCATCATAAGTAATGGCTATTTAAATTTTTTGGACCACCCATCTAGGTTCATAATCAAGTTTGAAATCAATGATGACTATGTTTCCATTTTAAGTAATAATGATTAGTTTTGTAGTGTTACTCATATATGAAGCATGTTCTTGTGAAGAAAATTTAAGGTTAAACATTTTTGTCTTTTTATATAACCTTATAATTGACTAGATTTTTGCATGGTAACTTGTAAAAATAAATCAATATAAATATAAAATTCAAGAGTGAGAAAATTATTTTTTTAATTATTAATATAAATGAGATTTTATAATATTATTATGCTTAGGTTATTAATGTTTTCAAAGAGTTTTATAGATATTAATAGAGCTATTAAAATTTAAAATATAAACTCTTTACCACATTATTTCACTTTTTCACCATATTTTTTACTCCTTCTAAACTTCTTCTCTAATCTTTTTGGGCATATGTGGAATAGGATTTAAGGTTCAATTTGCAGATGATTTTTATGTTTTTCTAATTGGCTAAATTATGTTGGTTGCACTCTAACCTCCAAAAAATTATATAATTAAATATACAATTTAAGAGTGATATTTTTATTATTATTAGTATTGTAAATAAGATTTTATAATATTATTTTGTTTAGGTTTTTATTGTTTTCAAAGAGTTTTATAGATATTAATAAAGCCATTAAAATTTAAAATATGAACTCTTCAATACATTATTTTACATTTACTACATTATTATATTGTATTATGTTTACAAATTTTGATATATCAATTTATAAACTAGCCTAGATCCATACTATGGATCTACGAAGCTCTAAGAGGGATCAAATTTGTTTTCATTCGAAAAGAGGAAATTTGTTTTCATTCTAAAAGAGGTTTACATTTCGAGAGATTTGATCCTTCTTAGTACTTGGTAGATAGGAAGTTAAGATAGATCACTAGTTTAATTATTAATTATAATTAATTGTAATTATCTTTATATTTATTTATTTTATTTTATTTTAATTTAATTTGGCTCAGTTAAAATTTATTGATAATTATAATTATAATTATTTATTTATTTAGTTTTGACCAAGTCAAAATGCTAAACATTACAATATATTTACCATTCTAAATTGGAGAGTGTTTGCAGACACAATTATTTATAAAAATAAATATAAGCAAGATGATTGTAAAAAAATTATTGTAAGATTATAAAAATAATATAATCATTATAATAACAAGAATTTGAAAAAAAATTATCTCAGATTGGATGCTTTTGTGATTCATGATATAAGCTAAGATCTTTCGGAGAAATCACATAGAAAACAAATAGTCGACCCGTTTCGGACCTCTATCTAGGTTGTGATTCAGGATATAAGCTAAGATCTTCCAGAGAAATCACATAGAAAACAAATGGTCGAACCTCTATCTAAGTTCATCATCAAAACCAAGATGAAGAGCAAGATCAATAGACCACTTGATAAAATATGAGAATCCAGATTCATTTACTAATTAAATGCAATTACATATATACAAGAAGTGTTGTCTCAAGATAGTTACACTATCTTGGACACACAATCTGTTGGTTGAGATATTATCTCAACCACACACCAATCTAGGAAATAGATCCTAACTACTAGGAACAGACTCCTTTACTTAGTAAGAATCACAACTGAGACAAGTAGGAGTTACATTTTCCAACACTCCCCCTTAATGACTACTTGTCTGAATATCAATCTGCAAAATCTAGTTGTGGTCAAACATAAAAAGAATATGTTGATGTCCATATAAAGGAGCAACCATCCACCGGAATGCATGGGTACTAACCGCTGCAACCGCCAGTCTTGTAGGATGTCCTTCACATACATGGTTCTTCCAACCATTATAATTGCACACCTGTACCTGTACCTATAAATCCCCCTCCAATATCATCATGGGTTTTATCAGATTACCCGTAACCATGCTATGGGTTTTATCGGATCACCCTCAACCATGCCACCAAGGGCTCTCAGCCACCAAGGCTAAACACAGCCATGAAGGCTCAACACAACCACTAAGGCTCAACTCAAGCCACCAAGGCTAAACTCAGCCATGAAGGCTCAACACAGCCACGAAGGCTCAACTCAGCCATGAAGGCACTCCAGCCACTATGGGCCACAAACTTGCCACTAGGGCACTCCAACCACTCTGGGCTACAAACCTGCCACTAGGGCACTCCAAAGACTCGACTCAACCAGGCCGAGGGTTTTCTTGGCTAACCCTAAACCATGCCAACATAAATCTCTGTCCCACTTCACTCTTACACGTGGTTTCTGGCTTACCACAAACCTACACTGCAAATACAAAGTGGTTTTTAGATTACCACGAACTGTATGGGGATACACATGCCTTACAAGGCTTACATTACACACTCCAAATTTTGGATTTGCCAGGTACATACATTACAAAAGACCACCACAAAAACATCCTAGACTTGCTTAAAATTTAAAATGCGTGATATACTATAATCATCATGAGTCTATTCCACAACACACTCAAACTCACAAAAACTAGATTGTCCATCATCCTCTAATCTCTAATGTTGCTCGTGCACTTCATCTTTTGATCACATCCTACGCATTTTTGTCTTTATCAATTAAATATTGGAACTCCATGAACCTGTCATTTGTTAGAATGGCCAATTCTAATAAAATAACTTCATATTGAGGTGGCTAATATCAATATGTATATCAATTTAAATTCCAAAAAAAAAAAAAAAACTTCATGAATTCATGAACAACAATTGAGTTTTTCAACAAGCAATTCCCCACATACACCATACGTTCTATGGTGTGCCTTGATCCAAGTTACTGCAACGCTGACCGTTGTTGACCCTATCTGCCATGCTGTGAATGACTGGAATCAGCAAGTACAAAATATCACTACTGCACCAACACACCAATATCACAGCTCAGACCCAAGCACAAATCAACGATTCTACTTGTTTCACACAACGATGGGATGAGTAGAGCAGAGCAATCATCACTGCACCAATGATGCAACAGGCCTAAGGACCATGAATGTTCAACCATGCAACTGTGGATGTCAAACTATGTATCCACATATTTGACGCTCCATACACAAAACGAACTCCAACTCCAGCTCTATATCCTAGCTTTGCTCCACGCAGCAATCATTGACTAGACGTTTGCTACAATCAATCAATTGAACTCAAAACGACTCTCAATCAGCCACACACATAATAGTACAGGCTTCACATCGTAGCAAGTGACGTCCTCAACTGGCCCTCAACTCCATACTGCAGGTTCGACACTCAATTACCATGCGCTCTAGAGTATCTCGTAGAGCAGAATCCCCAACGCCCACCAGTACATCGCAGATTTATGCTCCATTGCCGCAACATCTCCGGAGATAAGTATTCCTCTATGCCAAGGAACAAATTCAGCCTACCAGGGAAAATGGTTGCTGGATCATTGGCAGGCGATATGCATGCTGACCTTTTAATGGAGGCATTTGTACAATACCCAATCTTGCAAGACAGGAGGGGCATTTTGTCTTCTTGTTCACAAAAGACGCTACGCAATTCAATCGGCCTAGGCTGCGTTTTTCTATGCCCACAACAATTACTTTCCCAGGGAATATCGCTTCCAGTATCGAGCTACTTCGAGGTGTGATCGAGTTTGAGGTTGGCGGAGATATTGAAATCGGTGATCATGACATGGCCACTAGCCTGTATCAGCATGTTCTTGAGTTTCAGATCTCTGTATACGATCCCTGGGCTGTGCAGATGCTCCAATACAAAAAAATCTCCGCTACATAGAACCAGATGATGGAATCTGAAAAGGTTTTCTCTATCTACATATGCCTCAGACTATTGAGATAGCCACCGAGGAAATATTCAATGACCCAGGCTATGATTTTCTCTGTCTCCACATGCCCAAACAAGCTAGGCAACAAAAAAAGAAGAAGAAGAAGCATCCTCTAGGCTGGAAATAATTTATTTTTTTTTTGAATGTGCGCCCTTCTTAGACCATCACCACAGTCCCTAGCCGCATCAGTCTCTAATGTGGACACGCCATGCTCTTTGGTTCTTCACTGCGCTCCACACCCTACGACTAGATCCTATAATTTTTCCACACTTCATTGAGTATTGTTGCAGCGTCTTCAAAAAAAGAGGATGGACAAACTTAAAAAACTAAAACAAAATATACTCTCACTCTTATTTTCTCCTCAACCCAAGATGGGCCAACCCAGGAGGGGCCAGGCCTTCAGGGGCTCTGATACCATGATAAAATATGAGAATCTAGATTCATTTATTAATCAACTGCAATTACATATATACAAGAAGTGTTGTCTCAAGATAGTTACGCTATCTTGGACACACAATCTATTGGTTGAGAGATTATCTCAACCACACTCCCCTCTTCTCCTCTCATACTCCTTCCATTTATGTCTATTTCTCTCATCCACTTCAACCACTTACCATTAATGTCATGAATACCCCCCATCCTTTTAATTTAATGATCTTGACTTTCCTTTATATATCTTACCCAAAAATGAATTTGAGAAGACACCTTGTGAATTGATTAATAATTAAATAATAAAAATAATAAAAAAGTCATATCAGTAAAATATAATTACAAATTCACAAATATAGATATATACCGAATTTACTTAATAATTATAAGTCAATATTTTAAGGTTAATTAAACATTAATCAAAATTAGCATAATAGGATCACACAGGACATTACATACACCCCTCCAAAAAACTTCGTCTCGAAATTAGAGTGAAAAGGATATAAGGAGTTTGAAAGAAATTTGGCAATAAGCCATAACAAAATAGAGAGAGATATAGTAGTCAAATTAAGTAAGTCAAGCAAGGATACCGCTTTCCTTAAAGAGTCTCCAACTAACATATATCGTCTTATTCTCTCTAACTTACTTCCACTCCCATCCTATCCATCCTCTACTGCAATATACTATGGCATTGGATATACTGATCTAACCACTGATAGAACCAATATGGCAGAAGTGTCGACTATATCGACCTAACTTCCCCAATAGGAAACTGACAATCATCATCACATGTCTAGGGGAGCATGTCCATCACTTCCCTCCCACGATTCTAGGCTTAGAGGTTACATGGTGGGAAATGCCTCCACCCCTCCTTAAAACTAGGGTCAACACCCTAATATGGACCACACTATGACATTGGTTGGATACTTGTCATCGAATAATCTAGTCAAGCAGTCATGTCACCTGCCATTTACACTTTACCCATGTCATAATAGTGCATATCAAGTAGATACAAAATGTAATAGAACAATGTACATCATACCATTCCTCATTGGATGTCTCAACATTCCCCAATCAGAAGCGTAGATATTGGTTATCATATAGTTCTTTCCAATCTGTAGGTTAGTTCTCATCCATGCATATACATAACAACAATATATATATATATATATATATATATATATATATATATATATATATATATATATATATATATATATATATATATATATATATATATATATATATATAAGTGATTTCAATCATCATGTTATTAAGTCTATTATCCACGTGCCAATTTTGTAATTCATAATAACATATTCGAAGTAAATATTACATTAGATAAATCATACCTTTGATAAGTCATTCATTAGATAAATCATATCCCCTTAATCCATACATCAAACAACTATAACTCTAATAAGTCATACACTAGATAAATCATAACCAAGTAAGTCATGCATTAGGTAAATCATAAATCAAATAAGTCATACATCAAATATTTTAATCAACAATGCCTAATCCATCAAATGGTTTATATAAGTAGTAGTTTCATTTGACCAACTAAAATGCATCAATGTTACATAGTGTTCATAAATAAAACAACATGAAATAACAAATAGAGCCTTAACATAGGTAGTTATCTAAGTCAAAATGAGCATCACAGATGCTCAAAAGGTGAGGGTTAGTCATGACGTATAGTCTCCGAATACTCCTAGGTAGCAGATCTTGGGTTATACTTGTGCCACTGGACCTTATCCTGGACCACCATGTGAAATTTGAGTTGTCAAAGCCTATGGTCCAATATGCGTGATGGTTCGACCATTACAGTTCCCACGTCTGAGATCTGCAATTCACTCCAATCCAGTTTTTGATATTCATGAGAAATGTAATGTCAAATAATAGATACATGAAAAACATCATGAGTTTTATGCAAATGGGGTGGCAATACAAAACAATAAGTAACTAATTCAATATTCTCCTTGATTCTAAAAGGTCCTATAAATCGAGGTGACAACTGCGTCCCTTTCCAAAACCAAATGTTTCTTTTGTTGGGTCAGATACGAATAAAAAATAGGTATCCTACTTCAGAACTTCGATCAATCCTATGTGCATCGGCATAACTCTTTTGTCTATCTTGTGCTTCCTTTAACTTTTGTCAAATATTTCTTACCTTTTCCTCCATTTCTTGAACCAATTCTGGCCTAACTATTACTTAGTCCTCCAATTTTCCCCATCTCAATGGAATTTTGTATGGCCTCCCATATAAAGCTTGATAAGAGAGTATCCCGATGAAACTATGGTAACTGTTATTATAGAAAAAATATAACAATGGTAAGTACCTTTCCCACTGAGTCAGCTTATCCATGACGTACATTCTAAGCATGTCTTCCATAACCTGATTGACTCTTTCAGTCTGCCCTTATGTTTCTGGATGATATGCAGTGCTCAGGTTCAACAGAGTCCCCAACATTGACTGCAAACTTGTCCAAAACCTATATGTAAAGTGAGAGTCTATATCAAAAATGATCTTTGTGGGTAACCCATTTAGTCGAATAACTTCGCTTATAAAAACTCATGCCACATCAATAACATTGTAAGTGTCTCTCAGTGGGATGAAATAGGCACTTTTGTTCAATTTATCAACTACAAACAATACAGCATTATGCCTCTGTGAAGTGAGTGGAAAACCCACAACAAAATCCATAGACCTCCCATTTATACATAGGTATGTCATGTAGTTGTAGGATTCCCACTGGATGGCAATGATTAGCCTTCACTCATTGACATTCAAATCATTTAGCAACAAACTCGAATATGGTTTGCTTCATGCCTACCCAAAAGAAGAGTTTGTGCACAATAGAGTGTTGTATGTGACTATTTAAGGATGGTTCTTCTTATACCCCCTTCCTTAGGGATGTACATTATCCCATGAAATCTCAATAGTCCATCTGGTTCAAGGACATAACCCTCAAACTTTGGTTGTATTCGCTTCCCACTCTGGAGTGTTGATATAACCATTAAATACCAACTATCTTCAAAGAGTTTCTCCAACACACGTTCCCTCAAATTGACCCTCAAGGGTACTAGGGAGAAGGTTCGTGGCCTCCTGCTTAGTGCATTGGCCACCACATTCTCCTTTCCCTTAATGTATGAGATCCCAAAATCATACTCACTCATGAATTCGCTCCACTTCCTCTGTCTATCATTCAAATATCTCTGAGTGAAGAGGTGCTTCAGGCTCTGATGATCAGTTCTTAACTCAAATCTTCTCCTGACGAGGTAATGTCTCCATAGTTTCAAAGCTAGCATCACTAATACTAACTCTAAGTCATGGGTAGCATATAACTCTTCATTTTTCTTCAGCTTTCTAGATGTGTAAGCTATTAGTCTGCCTTCTTGCATCAACATTTCTCCCAATCCTTGCTTTGAAGCATATGAACAGATAATGAAGTCCTTTTCCATGTTAGGCACTCGAAGGATCGATGCAATAGTTAGTAATCTCTTTAGTTTGGTGAATGCAGTGTCACATTCATATGTCCATTCATATCTAACCCCCTTTCGTTGTAATGTGGTAATGGGTTTTTCAATATTTGAAAACCCTTCCACAAATCTATGATAATAACCTGCTAGCCCCATGAAGTTACGCACACCATGAGCATTTTTCGGTACTGGCCAATCCATTATGGCCTTTAACATTTCTAGGTCAACTGAAATCCCTTCTCCTGGAATGATGTGCCCAAGATAATGAATTTTCTTATGAAAGAAGGAACATTTTGACAATATTCCATACAATTTATTTTCACTCAAGCAATTCAATACAACCCTTAGGTGCTCTTCATGCTCCTTTTCATTCTTAGAATACATGAGAATATCATCCAAAAATACTTGCACAAGTTGGTCCAAATTCTTCCTAAACACACCATCCATGAGACTCATGAATATTGTTGGTGCATTGGTCAAACTAAATGGTACAACTATGAACTAGTAGTGCCTAAACCGAGTTTGAAATGCATTTTTTGAATGTCACCTTCCTTAATCCTCAAATGGTTGTATCCAGATCGCAAATCGATCTTTGGGAACACTGTCGCTCCCTTCATTTGGTCAAATAGGTCATATATTCTCGGTACAGTTACCTATTATCTATTTTGGCCCAATTCAAGTCCCTATAATCTATGCATAGCCTTAAGGAACCATCCTTATTCTTAATGAAAATCACTGGTGTACCCTAAGGTGAAATACTAAGTCTAATAAATCCCAAGTCTAAAATTTCTTTTAACTGCATCTGCAACTCACAAAGTTTTGGAGTTGTCATCCTATAGGGTGTCTTGGATATTTGTTTTGCACTGGGTTTTAGGTCGATTGTGAAATTGATCTTCCTCACATGCGGTAATCCAGACAATTCCTTAGGGAAAATATCCTTGAATTCTAACAAAACTAGGTATTGATCTAGGGAGGGTCCTTTTTGGTCACTTACAGCCTCAGCCACATATAATTTACAACCTTGTCAGAGACAATGTTTTACCTTCATTGTGGATATGAATTGTAGGGACACTCCTCTCTTGATACCAGAGATCTCAATTGACCTACCTTCATCATCTAAAGAAATAACCTTCTTTTTGAAATAGGCTACCAAAGCTCGATGAGCTTCTATCTAATCCATTCCAATGATTACATCGTATGTCCCCAATGTTGTGAAATATGCCTTCAACTTAGTTGTACACACCCTGAGGTTCACTTGACATTGGTCAACACTAGGTCCTACTACTTGTTTTATCCCAGAAGCCATTTGA
The DNA here is from genome assembly GCA_031772625.1 of Pinus tabuliformis. Lineage (NCBI taxonomy): Eukaryota > Viridiplantae > Streptophyta > Pinopsida > Pinales > Pinaceae > Pinus > Pinus tabuliformis. Next base: position 715,329,296 of record CM062813.1, on the reverse strand, counting down.
CTTGTTTAAAGTCATCGTGCTCATAGGATTCTAACCAACATTTTTCTAATGCATCTAGTAAAATGAAATTATCTATAGCACTAGAATCAAACAAATTTTAACTTTTACATGGTTTATTATACCCGAGGTTTCTACCACGACAAATTGGTGTTCAACTTGTTGGTTTTCAACTGCTACATAGATCTTATGGTTGTTGCTTGCTTCCCCCATTGGTGTTTTTCCTTCTCTATGGTTGTTACCAATTTGTAACTTAGGACAGTCACACTGGTAATGATGTCCCCACATCCCAAACAACTGATGCATGGTAGAATCTGAACAAAATGTTGTGGAGTTCTTTGGAAAGAGCTCCTTCCCATGAGACCCCTACCCCTGCTTGTGGCTCCTTATGTTTGATTGTGATTTGCATGAGTCCTCAAAGTTTTCGGTGATGTTGCACTGGAATCCGTTGAAATCCCCACTATTGGTGCTCTGGGTACAACCACGTTTCCATATGGCGACGACTTCAAACTTCCTCCCTTGGAGAAGGTGTGAGGGGCCTTCCCCGTAAACCTTAGTTGTTGTGGAAAATGGTTTTTTTCCACCTTTCAACTCTAAGTGCTCTTCAACAAGCGAGCATGTTCAAAAAATTTTGCAACTGAGGATGGTTTCCACATTCACACCATAGCCCTAATCTTAGGGTCCAATCCATAAATGAAACGATTTTCTTGGCACTAATTAGTATCCATGTGGGAGACATACTTGACCAATTCCATGAATCTAATCTAATATTCCTCTATCGTGTGGTTCCCCTGTACCAAATAATGGAAGGATCCTACCTGATATTCTTCATAATATGCTGGTAGGTATTTTTTCCTAAATCTTTCCTCAAATAAATCTCAGGTAACTGTGTTAGGAGTGAGGTGTAGTTGTCGCTCTAAGTTACCCCATCAGATTAGTTCACTATCTTTGAGTTGGAATATTGTTATTTTAGTTTTTGAATTTGAAGTATATTCTCTTAATGTGAAGCACCTTCTGATTCCCTCTAACCAGGCTTCTACTCATTCATTGGCACGACCTCCAGTGAACTCTAGGAGCTTAATCAACTGGAGCTCCCTAGTAATATCCTCAATTGTAGGCCCTTTATCTTAGTCCCTCGATCCCTCAAGATTTCCCAACCCTGATGGAGGGTGTTCTATTTCGACTTCAATTGTTTGGCACCCTCTTAAAATCTCATTAATTGCCTCTACGGAATGCAAGATGAGAACCAAATATGGTGATGACAGTGGGTTATTTGTAGGAGGTCCTTGTCATGATCCTCTTCAACCTTGATTTCCCTGTGTCTTCACCATTTAAACTGTTCGAATATCTACATGGAACACAAGACTTATTAACACAACTTAGGACTTGTCCTCTCTTTAGTCGACTCACACTCATATATAGGGATAAGTTTTTTTTATACGATGCTCATAAACGAGCATTTTTTATATTGAGCAGATCCAAAAGGATCTATTAAATCCTCTCATGTGTGAGCTCTACGTAATTTACAAATTTTCTCTTAATACAAATTAGATTGCTAGTGCAATGCTCCTATCAGTCACGCTCTAATGCTTTCTTAACACCAAATTACTCTCTTTAGTGACCTTAATTATTATTATAAAATATATTGATTAATATTCAATTTAATTAATAAAATGGTTTAATATACTCACTAATGTGAATAATGCTCTTTTTTTTTTTTTAAATACCCCTTATTATCTATGCCGCGGGCTAGGGTATAATGTATTCAAAAATACGTTGAGCCTTCAATTAAATCCATGTTGAGTAAAAATTTGTGAATAACATATAAAGTGGACATTAGAACTTATAAATAATTTTTTTTTTTATAATTATTAAATTTTATTTATTTAATTATTGGTGCAAAAGAGAGGGACTCTTATTTAGTAATGATTACTTCAGATTCCTCATTAAATAATAACAACTCATTTGTACCATGTAGAAAATAATAAGTGACATGACATTTTATTGAAAATAATTTTTTATAACTATTTACAAATAAATAAGTGACATGACATTTTATTGTAAATATTTTTTATAACTATTTACAAATAAATAATATATGTTTTGTAAATAAATAAGTGACATGACATTTTATTGTAAATAATTTTTATAACTATTTACAAATAAATAAATATATGTTTCAATAGCTACCTATTTAAATATGCATAAATTTTATATACATTAGACTTTATTGCACCATGTAGAAAATGATAAGTGACATGACATTTTATTGTAAATAATTTTTATAACTATTTACAAATAAATAAATATATGTTTCAATAGCTACCTATTTAAATATGCATAAATTTTATATACATTAGACTTTATTGCTTCTTACTATGAAGTTAATCTTTAGTACAATTAAAAAAAGTTATATAAGATATAAAATTGAATCTGCAATGTGTGAAATCATATCATCAATTACGAAGCAGTTAATTTTCATTGCCGTCAGTTATTGCGAATCAGGTTCCGAGCATTGAGATGGATTTCCGCTGCAAGTTGTCTTTCAAGGTAATCAATTCACTGATTAAATGCAGCTCCAATATAACTTCCGCACAACCAATCCAGACCATCTTCAATTGTTGCGCCTCCTTAGCAACAAATGAAGCAAATCAATGAAATCCGCTAGCTACGAAATTAGCACGAAAAAAGAGTTTGAAAGCTACCCGATTAAATAGCTGCGCCTCCTTAGCAGCAAATGAAGCAAATCAATGAAATCCGCTAGCTACGAAATTAGCACGAAAAAAGAGTTCGAAACCTATAGTATCATAAAGATTTTAGGCTTTAATGAAATGATTCTCCTAAACAAATTTGGTACAAAGAGTTCGAAATCTAATGATGCAGTATCCTTAGAAGATTTTCGGCTTTAATGAAGTGATTCTCCCAATGTATTTCAGAGCATTGGAGGGAACAATTATTAACTTAATCGTATGGCCACGTTAATATTCTGTCCAAACACATAGAATGCCAATTAATTGAGGTACATTACTCATAAATGCACTTCTTTGCTCTTTGTTGCCTCTGGATCACTGTTTATGGTTCCTCCTGTTCAGGTATACGTATTGTTGGCTGAGAGAAAACCATGCTTAGAAGGAATTGGTGAACATTCCATTCCAAGCTGAAAGAATCTGGTAAGCGTTAATTTTATTTAGCAGCGGCCGAAAAAAATCTAGCAAGCATTCATTTTATTTAATAGAAAAAATAGACGCATGGCCTCTTCATTGTGGGTTATTTATGAAGCCTTTTTGGTTTTATATCCCATCCCTCTTTGGCTATGCATTTGAACAGAAAAGTTGAAAGTGACGTTGAGTCTCTTGCATTGTGGGCGAGCAAGAATCTGATAAGCACTCATTTTATTTAACAGAAAATTCAAAAGTGACTCAAAGTCTTTTGCATTGTGGGTTCATTTATGAAGCTTCTTTTGTTTTATATTGTAGCTCTGTAAAATATGTGACATATCAAAGACAAAAACAGAGAAACATGGTCACGGATTGTAAAAAACTAGAAGCAACAAAAAAGGTTTTAGGTGTTTACCATCAAAGAGTTTTTAGTCGAGTAGCACATAAAAGAGAGGATTATGATCCATTTCGCATCAGAGAGCTTTTTGTTGAATAACAAATAAGAAGAAAGTTTAGTGATTCGTTTACCATCACATAGTTTTTGGCTGGGTAGCACATAAGAAAAGAGGATAGTGATCCAAAACCTTTGACAGGCTCGAAACAACAATTGACAGTGCACATTCTTTGACTCGATTCGATTTATTGAACTCTTAGTCATAAATTTGAGGAAATGAGTTTTGTTTTCTAACATCAAGTCCCTTAATTTTATGGATATCCAATTTTTTTACAACAAGCAACAACCATGGATGACTCAACACAAATTTAAACTTTCATGAAAAAGAAGGGTGTAGTAAACCTAATATGAAATACATTCATTCTACGTCTCTACTGCAATATTGGTGCAAGTTTTTTTAATGAAAACAAATCATAAATGAGCTGCAACGGTGGTACCGTGGGCACTATATGGCAGGTAGTTATTGCAAAATTATTTTTTTTACATTTTTAAGATGATATGCAGCTTTAGCTCACTCCTTGGGGCAGCATTTAATTTCAAACTTTCTAGTATTTATGATATCAACCGGTTTTACGGCCAATGTTTGATTTTGATTTAGGCATTTAGTGAGGACCTAGAGAGACAAGATTTTTTTAGTGTCCCCAACTTTTACATAATGGTGGTGTCCAATATTCTAGAGTATGCAAAGTATCTCAAATCAATACTTGCCATATTGGCCAGTAATTTTCCCACATTAAAACAAATTTGTTTTGCATATATTTTACACTGCGAAGTATAAGGGAGCTGAATTACTTAACACACAAAGTACATACCAATGGCGAACAAAAATACCAAATCAAAACCAGTTTCGAAAATTTAATTGCCAAAAAGTAGAAATAAAAACAAACGCAAATAAAAACTTTAAATAAAACAACTCACTTGCATTGACAAGCAATTCTGATGATATGTCATTCGAAGCACATTTTGGCACTAGTTTTCTTTATTGATTCTGCTTAATTGCCTTCTTAGCACATTCTAGCACTAGTTTTCTTGATTGATTATGCTTAATTGCCTTCTTATATCGTGACTTTCTAAGCAACACCAAAACCACACAAAGTACTAAAGCTGACACCCCTCCAACAGTTGCCCCCATAATTCCAATTAAAATGTTTATATTTTTATCGGTTCTAGGATCCTCCTTGGACACATCAGCGACCTCCGCAACCTGGCAATAGTAAGAATCCTGCTGAGGTTGCACATTGGTCACTAAACAATTTCCTACGAACTTAACAGCCCTCTGACTGGACTTGGGCATTACACATGAAGGTAACTCTCATGTCAAATAATTTGCAGTACTAGATCTTACATCTAGTATAAAGATTAGAGTGGGCAGCGCTAGATGTAGAAAAAGCCAGACAAAATGAGTAGGCTCATCACACTGATAACAGGAGACTTTGAACTTCCTCAACAGAATAGCCGCATGGTTTAAGTGTTCAAGCTTTGTCTCTCCATTGATTTAAGAAATATTGATGAAGATGAGCTCGACTGCTAATGCATTCTAGATGTATCTGCTACTGCTGCTTAACAATCACTAGAAGCAAGTCTGAGCTCCTAGATAAAAATTTCTGAATTTCATCAATATAGAAAAACATTCAAATCAATCAACGTAGCTGCTACTGATCAGGGTTGTGGATAACCTGGGACACTTATGTTGTTCATGCAAAACACAAACTTGAAACTGTACACTGGTCTTCAAAGAAGAACAGCTGGCTCGTCTCCACTCACATAAAGATGTTTACTTTTCGATTCCATTCAACAGTTCTTTTTCTAGGACTTCATTTTGAGGTAAGTGGTAATTAAACTTACGAAACAAAGAACAAATGTAGTATATTTCGCAACGAATTTGGGACACTTGTGTTGTTCATGCAAAACACAAACTTGAAACTATACACCTAGCCTTCAAAGGAGAACAATTGGCTCGTCTCCACTCACATAAAGATGTTTACTTTTCGATTCCATTCAACAGTTCTTTTTATAGGACTTCATTTCGAGGTAAGTGGTAATTAAACTTACGAAAAAAAGTACAAATGTAGTATATTTCGCAACGAATTTGATTAATGTTGTACTTCAAGTCAAGATTAATACCAAACTGTTAATATTTCATCTTTAAATATATATATTAATGCTCATCAAAACTGTGTCGACGCCTTCCCAAGGCTTCTTGATCTTCTTCACTACCCTTTGCATGATGCCTTTATATTCTTGATATGACGTTTCTTTAGACACGATGCTACATGGCTGTGGCTTTACCATTATTCAACATTTGTGGTGTAGTTGGTTGTTTTTGGAGGTCTAGATTTTTCAAGGCACACACTTTGTTGAAAGCTTGTGGGAAGCTTCTTTCACATTCTCCCTTTACTATAAAATTCTCACAATTCAACCCTCGAAAATGATTTTACCTTGGTGTGTCCAATCATATTTAGGTGACTGGCTACATTTATATTTTTTTATTATAAATAATTAAAAGTTTCATTTGAATTAGGCTAAGCAATTTATAATGGAAGTAGGAAAAGGAAAACCAATAAATGTAGAAAAATGTTACAAGCCTTACTTTGAAATCAATGATGAGGTACTACCCTTTCAGCGTGAAATGGGTTATGTTGGTGATTTTAAGGAAAATTTTCAATGCTCTTTCAAGTGGTAATGGTACCCTTCGGGTAACAAAATAGAAGGGAAGCTCTGCCTCTGTTTTCTTTGATATTAGTGGTTCTACTCATTCTACATATGTTCAACCATTAAAACTTAATCTTAGGCCTTAGCATGCAATGTATACATATATTTGACAACTTAGAATTCATTAGTCATGTGTAGAACATGAAAACCCTAGCTAAAAAAAGGAGCATATCCTTGACTACAAGGGACATAATTGAATGACCATCTAATGCATTGATTCATAGATGATTCCTCTATGAATCAATGGTCCATGATTTTGGTCACCAGCCTTAGCAGGGACGAAATGTGTTCAAAAAAAAAAAACATTGAAATTAGAACATATAATACATACAATTACGATCTCATGGATTATCTAACATTTGAAGGAAAAAATGTAGTTGCAACTTACCCATTTTCCTTTTGTCCTTTACCTACAACTCATATTAAGGAAAAATACAAAAAAATAAGGAAAAATAAAATTATCAAACATATGCTGACTTAATTAAATATATTTTGTATTTATATGATTGATAAATACATAGTTCTTCACATCGGGAAGACAATTTCTGCTTACCAAACGTAAGTATTCCGGGATATGCATTTAACACGGAGGCTTCGATTTCTATGCAACATGTTAGTATGATTCTTAGATATGCATTTAACATAGAGGTTTCAATTTCCATGCAACGTGTTAAAACGATTCCTTATTACTCGGGTTGATCGACATGAGAGGGTCCTAGTGTTCTAATTACATTTAACCGAAACTAATTACATCATAGCAATACAAAATCAATTAATAGCTAAATTAAACTAAGAACAAGAAACACTAGCTATACAATTTTATTTATATATAGTAAATTTTTTATTTAAAAAAAATATACAATACCCAACAACTTATATATATATGCTTGCCCCAAAATTTAAAACAAGTATGAATGTAATTCAAAAAGCCATCTCCAAAAAAACTCTTTTGTTGAAATAAACCATTCATTGTTTTTAGATCCAAATACAACATGTATTGATTTTTACTGACACTAATACATCTCACGACTCTAAATTAGTTTTCTAAGTATACATTTATTAGGGCGTCTCGTGAATATATATGTATATATATAAAAACCACGTGATATAACTAAATACTTATTTATATATAAATGTGTGAAGACATTTTTAATATATTTAATTTCCACATTTATATACCTAATCAGCTATAATCAACAAAACTATAGCAATATTTGGTTGTCACGCATTAATACATATAATTATGGACAATATACTAAGCACAACCAAGTGATAATACTTAATCAAATAAAACTTTAAATTATATACATATAATTATTATGAATCTCATATATATAATCTTGGAAGATAAAAGTCAATAGATAATTATTAATCAATAAAACTATAGTAATATTTGGTTGTCATGCATTAATACATATATATTATGGACAATATACTAAGCACACTTAAGTGATAATCTAATAAAACTTTAAATTATATATATATATTTTTTTTTGAGTACGAAAAAAAAAGTTATATAGTTATATTATGTGTATCCAGAACCAATAAATATAGAGATATGGGTCATTTGATCAATAAAAAGAAGAGATGTCACAAGATCTCCTGGAGGATGGGAAGATGTATTCTATGAGGGAAAAATTGTATAATAGACATATCTTCATATCGGATTCCTAAGTAACAGTAACCATGAGCCAATATTACGTTTGAAGAAAAAAAACATATAATAGGACAAAAGGATGGGAAGCATAATTCATACCAAATTTGACTACACAAAATAGAGAATTATGTACCGGGCATAAGAAAATCTTTGATCTGGTAGGAGATGTTGTCCACTATGACCTGCATCCTCCATAATCCTTGTGGCGTTGAAAGCCCCTACTTTGACAAAGCATCAGCTTTCCTATTTTTTCCCCGACGATGTGTGAGATAGAGAAGTCCTTTCTGTTGTGCCACAAATCCTCAAGCCTGTTCAACCAGCCAGAGAGGTGTATATTTTTTATGCTATTTTTGGACAGTACATGGTCAATGGTGACCTTGGAGTCTCCAAAAATATGAAGGTTTTGGAGACCAAGGAAGTCGGAGAAGGAAATGAGACTGGCAAGAGCCATAATTTCTGCTTTGCTATTGGTTCCAGGTCCTCTGTTCCAATGTAATTCAAGAGCTTGACCTTCTTCTGGAATTATATAAACACCACAGGCGCATATGTCATGCTGGGCAGCGCCATCAAAAAAAGCGCAGGGATATTCATAGACTTCGTCGGGCTACTGTATCATTCCATGTTTGACTTTGGGGCGACTATGCCAATCAAGTGCTTCATATAAACTAAGAATAGATTCATAGACAGTCATATATGGTTCCCTTTTTGAATCGAAAATCATTCGATTTCGCCATTTCCAGATGGCCCAGATAGTTATCAAAGGGATCGGCCTCCACATGCAGTCCATGTTGCTCCATATATTGAAAGCCTCATGGATGGAAGGAGCGTTGAGATTGGCGAATCCAAAGTGAGAAAATAAGAGCTGCCAAATCAACAGGGACTGAGGACACTGTAGGAAAATATGTAAATTGTTTTCAGTGTTCGATCTACAGAGGGGACATATTGGGGGCCCACACCATTGTCGCTTCTGGAGATTCTCCCAAGAGAGATTCCTGTTATAAAAAACTAGCCAGGCGAATATAATGATTTTATTGGACACCCAGTTTTCCAGAATGTTGGCGGAAAGATGTAGTCTGGTGAATCGAATTCCATTTGTAAAATCTGAAGATAGATATGCCTTGCATAAATTGTCGTAGAGCCACTGAGTCCTTTCCATATGATGCAGTCCCTGTCCAACAAACGATGTAAACCACGCGACTGTAGGGCAAGTATGATATCGTTCCATTGGGATTCAAAAACACCTGTTAATCTCATATCCGAGGCTGATTTCCAGACTGGGATGGCACTGTCCCATTTTTTTATTACACTGGCCCAAAAGTAATGTCCCCTACTATGTAAATATCTCAGGAGTTGCGGGGGGATATGGATTGTTTCACCCGCACCAGCAAAATCATCGATGCCAATAATTATTGAGGCCCCTGTGTGAAATTTCCAAATCAAATTTTTCTTGAAAAAAGGTTCCAATTTTTTAAAACCCCTCCATATAACTGAGCCATTGTCGGACCCAATGGTTCTCTGCCTGATCCAATATATATATATATATATTATGAATCTCATATATATAATTTTGGAGAATAAAATTCAATAGATAATTATCTCAACTAATTGATTTTTTCAAGATTAGCATTAATCAAAGTTAGACAAGCTAAGTATAAATTATCTAGCAATGCTGTAAATTCGAAATTTTATATTCTGTCACACATAAAATTGTTTGTGTGGCTTTTAAAGTTGTTCATTGTGTATTGTAATATTATAGATGTGTCACACATAAAATTGTTTGTGTGGTTTTTAAAGTTGTTTATTGTGTTTCTAATGTCATAGATGTGTAATCTACTCGATGTTCATCGTTTCAACTATTGTTGTTTTGTATTTTCAATTTTAAAGTTATAGTTATTATTTCAACCTTATGAATAATTTTTGCAAAATGAGATTTTGAAGATATATTTATTATACTTATTGTTGATAGGATATAACATATTCAGTGTTACATTGACTTGCTATTAGTTTTTGTTTGATTATAAAAATTTAAAATCTATCCAAAGTTTAACATTATGAAATTAAATTTATTTCTATTTATCTCAAATATGATTGGTTGAAATGTCTCCCCTCTTGTTGTGTAATGATGGCAAGAATTGACTTTTGTGTACTCTATTATTAATTACTATGTACTATATCACTAATTACTATGTACAATAAATATAAATAATTTGAAAAATAACATTATATATTAATTACTATGTACCATAAACATAAATGATTTGTAATTAAATTCAAAAAATCCATTTTCTCATTGGTATAAAGTATTGAATAGACAATTTTTATGGGTTTTATTTTTTAATTTACAAAAAAATAATTTAAAAAATATAAATTTGAAAAAAATATGTAAAATTAACATGTGTACAATTTGTACAACTCTCATTATATCAATTTATACTCTAATGACATGACATGTGTACTATAATATGAGCATTATATAAAAAATTCTCATCATTCAATATTAAATAAATAACTATTATGAAATTTATGGAAGAACCCGCTATTGTTTTGAAATCAACGTTTTGGACTAACTAAGTGAGTCCATCATCAAGGTTGTCAACTGCAGGTTTGAGAAGAGAGAGCGTGAATGCTTGGAGCAATTAATAGTTGATCGTTAATGTTTTAATGATAAGAATATTATTGTTGTCAGCTTCTTTTTTTTTTAATTAATCAGAATTATATGTAATTGATGTTATATATATGTGTGTTGTTTAATGATGAGTTTTAAAACTTTTATTTATTTAATTAATTTATTTACTTCTTTAATTAATTAATTAATTTCTTTATTTAATTTAATTATTTAATTAATTAATTAATTTAATCTAATTGATTATATCTATATCTATATTTATATATATATATATATATATATATATTAAATGTTTAATGTAGGCTATTATATGTCGGTTATTTTTAATTTTATTTATTAATGTTGTTTATAGGTTATTTATTAATGTAGGTTTATATATGTGGGTTATTTTTAACATTATGTAGGTTATTATTAGGTGAGAGTATTAAAAAGAGTGAACTAGAAAAGGATTCTTGTTATAGGATTAGGATAGTATTAATGTTAATATATGAATGATTAAAATAATTAATTATATTTTATTTAGTTCTCAGCAAGGGTTTCCATGAACTACTTAGTTTAAGACCATCATCTCTGTTCATGTTGTTTGATGATTTCTCTATTTCAATGGCTTCTTTCACCCTTCTTTTTAGATAATGGTCTTCTTTGTGAATTAATTTAGCATGTTCCATGCAAATGTAGTGTGAGGAGGAATGTGCATGCTCTGCCAGGGCTGATTTTTCTGATCTATTCTTTGCAATGTCATTGATGTGTTCTTTTAGCCTTATGCTCACTGATCTCCCTGTTTCACCTATATATACCTTTCCACATGAACATGGGATAGAGTATACTCCTTTGTGATTTTTCGGGTCAATTGAATCTTTGGCAGAATCAAACATGTTTTTTATGGTGTTAGGGGGAGTGAATGCAACCATGATGTTATGCTTGGTAAGAATTCCAGCAATTTTGTCAGTGGTTCCTTTTATATAGGGTAAGGAGATTTTAGGGTTTTCAGGGGGATTTCCATTTTGAGTTTTGTTTGTGGAATTTTTTAATAGTTTTTTGGATTGTGTTTTCTTGATAACCATTATTTTTGAATACTTTGAAGAGATGGTTAAGTTCTTCCTCTAAGTGTTCGGGGTCACAGATTCTAGATGCTCTAGTAACTAGGGTTTTAACGACACCTTCTCAAACTTGCAGTTGACAGCCCTAATGATGGACTCACTTAGTTAGTCCGAAACGTTGGTTTCAAAACAACAACAGGTTCTTCCATAAATTTCGAAATTCAACTAACGTGTATGGAGTCATTCTTCAAATAATTATTAACCCTTTATCATTTTCTTCAATGTCAATTTTATATCTATATATATATTTAAAAAATTTAATAAAAAATTAACAAATATTCATATAATTCATTTTACAATTATATTATTATTTGGAATATATACAACACATCATAACATTAAAATATTTTATTAAACAAAAGGCAAAAAACACTAGCGATATAACCTTGCTAATTGAAATTTTTATTGTATTTTAAAAATATATTTATTAGTTGAAATTTTGTTTTCTTCACAAAATGAACGTAATCAACACGTTGAGTCTGCCCATTCTATTCATTTTGGTAGTCTCTATTTTCAAAGATAATATGGATGACATCAAAATTACCTCCATGTTTTTTCGCTTATGGAGACTTGTTTCATGTGTTTGGCCCATGTGAGAATCATAAGGTTCCTTCATTGAGCTACACCTAATGTTGCCTCTTTAGACATATAGAATTACTGTTTGTGTACTAATTTATAAACGAATGTAGTCTATAATAGAAGTTTCAAGAATGGATCTAACAGTTTTTGTGTATAGAATCCATTATATATATAAATATAAAAAGCGTATGCTCATAAAGTTTCATTATTACATCAATTTGTTGGTAGCTTTTAACTGAAACTCAATGAGGTTTTTTTTAAATCTTTGAAATTTTAAATGATTGCAATTAAATATTTTAACAATATAGTTATTTAAAATGTAAAAAAACTATATTTTAGATTTTAAAGAAATTAGATTTACATCAATTTGTTGGTAGCTTCTGACTGAAACTCAATGAGGTTTTTTTTTTAAATCTTGAAATTTTAAATTATTGCAATTAAATATTTTAACAATTTAGTTATTTAAAATGTAAAGAAATTATATTTTAGATTTTAAAGAAATTAGATTTACGTAGCTTCTAACTGAAACTCAATGAGGTTTTTTTTTTAAATCTTGAAATTTTAAATTATTGCAATTAAATATTTTAACAATTTAGTTATTTAAAATTTAAAGAAATTATATTTTAGATTTTAAAGAAATTAGATTTTTATATTAGTATTGAATTTAATAATAGTAATAATAAATTCAAAATCAATGTTGTATCTATCTATTTTAATCTGCAATATCTCATTTTGACCTTGTTGTATTTATTTATCTTAAAATGCAATAAATTAATTATATATTTTGGTATAAACTCAAAAAATTTACAAGAGAAGCAAATGATTATATTCTATAAATAAATAGAAAAAGGAAGAGAGACTATTACGTTGCAAAGGGAAACATATTCAATGATGGTAATAGAATATAAATTGACCTCCCTAGCTTTGAATTAACAGTGTAAGGAATATCTCGAATTCTATCTGAGAATTGAAAAAAATTTTGTTAAATTTTAAATATAAGATAGAATTATAAATACATGGAGCCAACAAAGTGTTTGCACTATATTTAGTGTTGTAATGTACACTGATGGAAATTTGACAATTTCCATAATTAATTATGTGAATGCAAGGCTCTACAAACAAACAATGCAAAACCCCAATCACGCAGTTGTAGAGGTAAATGAAAACCAAACAAGTCATTGCCAAACTCAAAATATTTGTTAGGTGTCGGAAGAGGGGACATCATAAAACTTCAAGATTTTGAAAAGGTTCAAAGAGTTCTGAAACATGGAACATATAAAATTATACTTGAATCTATACATATTGTTGATTTCAGATAATTTCACAAAAATTCATAAATATACACAAAATACGGAAAAGCTGAAATTTCAAGGGTGATTCGGTGCTCAGCAAAGCAATGATAGGGAAACGGTGCATTGTTTAATGTAAAATTAGCAATATTTAGAAGGAAATCGTTACAATGACTAAATTATTTTGATTTCAAGAATGATGGCCCACTTCAAATCACTGATAAACAAACAAAAATATGCTTTCAAACAACTCTCGGGTTTGTTCTAAGGGTGGGTTTTCTACATTGGATATGGTTTATTTCCAACTGGAGAATTTGAGTCAGGCAGAACCTCCATACAAGTTAGTAGTCGTAGTCAACCCCATAATATGGGGTTGTTCAAACATCTAGGACCTTGATCCAGCATTTCAAACATTTGAGGCCATTCAAAAAAAAATTATGGCCTCATATTAGTACACAATATATTTATATTTGAAACTCTCACATCCTTTATTCTGTGAAAAGGAGAAAATTAATTGGATTTTTTTTTATAACATATATTTTTTTGGCAATGTTTTTATAAGTTTTTTTATCATTTTTTTTTTCATATTATTATTTTTTAAATATAATTCCGCAATGGGTTGTGGGTTTTAGGTCTCATATTTTGAATTTGACCTCTAATACCACATGTGAGGACCTAGCCTAGGTCTTTTAACTAAACCAAATTTTTATCATTTAATTTAATCACAATACGAAGAAAAATAGAATATTTGTATCTCAACATTTATTTGATAATAACATACAAGCAAAATTTGATTTACAACATGTTAAACATGTAAGAAATTTATTTTTAACAATTTACATAAATAAAACAACAAATGAAAGAATACTTGTTCCAGTGGTTTGGTTGGTATTTAGTTAGGAATGTCCAAAAAAGTGTACAAGGAGATGGTCAAAAAAATGGACATAATTGCATCACATGAGGAGCCATCTCAACAATAATGTAATGCTCTACTTGATCATATTATGCTAATTTTGATTAGTGTTTAATTAACCTGAAAATATATTAACTTATAATTATTAAGTAATAATGTTATATATCTATACTTGTGAATCTATAATTATATTTTACTGATATGTATTTTTTTATTATTGTTATTATTTAATTATTAATCATTTCCCAAGGTTTTCCGAGTTGTCTTCTCTAATTTATTTCTAAAATATATATCAATATTTCAATTCCCAATGCATTTTCTCAAATTTATTTTTGGATAAGATACAAAAAGTAAAGTCAAGGTCATTAAATTAAAAGGATGGGGGCTATTCATGGAATTAATGGTTAGTGGTTGAGGTGGATAAGAGGAAGAAACATAAAGGGAAGGAGGATTAGAGTAGAAGGGGGATCCTTGTTCTTTATTTTGGCATTGGAAGATTTTATTTTGGGAGGAGGAATGTGGAGAAGGAGGTCAGAGAGAATAGAGAGAAAAATAAGGGAACTCAAACTTGGATCTATTGAAGAGTGTTGGTTTTAACTTAGACACACTACAGCTAGTTGGACTTGGGCTCAGAGGGCTAGGGAACTTATCGAGTTTCCCTGGGCTATGAAATCATTCCTAGTTGCATGGAAAGTAAATTTGGTTGGGTATCCCAGTAGGATCATCCCAACAGAGTCAGGAGCATCCCAACCAAGCCACTGGAATAGGGAATCTTCTTTTTGTTATTTTATTTGTGTAAATTGTTGCAAATGAAATTTCTTACATGTTTAACATGTTGTAACTCAAATTTTACTTGTATGTTATTATCAAATATATGTTGAGATATAAACATGTTAGTTTCCTTCTTATTGTGATTAAATTAAATGATAAATTTAGTTTAGTTAGAAGACCTAAGTTAGGTCCGCGCAAGCTAGTTAAGATGGATCTAGGGAAGTATGACTCTACTAGGATTAAAAAATAAAAATAAAATAAACAAGTCCTAACCACACCTTTATTTGAGACTTATCTCAACAAAATCCTTGTATCGAGTTGATCATTATGGTACCACTCTCAAGTAATAATTTTCGCTAGACCCACTCACCCCATTTTCAATCAAGTATTTCAATAGGCCTAGAATGCAATGATGATCACCATGGCACCATTATCTAATAACCTTTTTCTTATGGACCCACATCTTTATGGCTACTAGATGTGTTAAGCTAGCCACTAGTGTCTCCTCCTTGGAAACTTAGGGTGATGAGCTACAACACAAATAGACCACAACCACTTTTCTACCTAATAAATTTGTGATTCCATGAATGAAATCTCACCAAACTAGACTCGGTCCTAGTCCAAGTATGGCAACTCATGGAAATGCACAATTAATCCATGGGTTGTCAATGCCAAGACAAATTGCCCCAAAATGAAGGATTAAAATCATCTAATCCCATGGGGCCTCACTCTACACCATTTTTTCATGACCCTATGACTCAAATGTGGCATAAAATATTGAATGTGAAATAACATATTTTGTGGCTCTAACCTTGTAGGTTAGGTCACTTAGATGGAACATTATTTTTCCCTACATGGCATAATAGATGACTTAATGAAACTTTATGTCAATGTTTTGCATCTAGATCTTGAATGTTAAAAACGATGGTAATAGAATAAGAAATCTCGTTCGGTTTATATTACTTGGACATAGTTTGTCTTAGACATCTATGAATGTTTTGAAATAGACACTCATTATTTGGGCCAATTGACCATGAGTAATCAATCTCATACAATCGAGGAGTTCATCTCTATTTTTAAGAACAATCCATATACATTGAAGGGATGTTATATATCATTCTCAAGGAATGATTTAATTTTGGTTTGAAGAACGAGATACATACCCAAGTCATAATGGTTCATCCTACTACTTGGTTGGATTCTTCTAAGAGAACTGAAGAATCCCAAAAGGTAATGAATGCTAAAATTAAACATACACCATTTATTTTGCATCCATGTCCTACTATTCCTCCCCCTACCAATTCATCTATGTCCTCTTCGTCCCTTAATATGTACAAGTTAACCCATGTTGAAATTGTGGAGTACCAACTTAAAGGTCTCTACTGCAATTGTGATGAGAAATATTTTTTCCAGAATAAATGTAATGAGAAAAAATAAATTGTGGTCATGTCAAAGGATGTTTCAGATGATGAACTTGAATCTATACCTCAAGAGACTCTACCTCCGCCAATTGAAGACCTTCCTTCATCTACTATATAGTATGTGGAACCATAAATCTTCTTACATTCTTTGAATGGTATTTGACACCCGAAACACTCAAATTGATTGGCTACAATAGGCATCACAAATTTATTAAATTGGTAGCAGTAACACTCAAAAAATCATTCACCAACATGTAGCCCAAGAGACACACTACTACATTCATCTTATAAACAACCTCCAAATCATGATTGCTAATGGAAGTTCCATGAAATGTGGCAGTCATTATGAAAAACGTGTAGCTTTAAAAGGGTGTTTGTTTCTTAAAAACTATCATTTATTTTATTTTATTTTATTTTTATTTTTATTTTTAATTTATTTTTAATTTTTTTTAATTTTTATTTATTTATTTATTTATTTATTTTTTATTTTTTATTTTTTTTTTCTGTTGAAATGGATGCTTGTGACATTAGCTTATGTGTTTAATGGTTACAGACACTAGGTCCCATCACCATGGATTTTTGTGAGTTATGCATGAATTTTTAGTAATAGGGGCATTGCTACACTTTTTAAAAAAACATCATTAGTTCTTTAGATATATTTTTCACCCACTATATGGAAAAGCTTCTTACAAAGTGGAATTTAGGTATTGTGGCTCAATTTCATTCCATTCGATCCATCCTAACATGTCATTGGCCTTGGTAAAACAACAATATGTATTTGAAACTTGCTAAGGCTTACGACCCTCCCAAAGTGAGCATGATTATCCTATTTTCTTTATAACAAGAAATCCCCCACCCAATTTACACCCTTATCGCCATCCATTTTCCCAAAAAAATGATGTTTAAAAGATAATTTAGGAGTCGTCATCCATTGGTATCATCAATCCTAGTACTAGTCCTTATTCACCACCAATTGTCATGGTCCTCAAGAAAGAAGGCACTTGGGACATGTGTCCTAACCTTAGATATCTCAACAAAATAGTAATTAAGAATAATACTCCATTCCCATCATTAGATACCTTTTTGATGAACTCAAAGGCACTCAATACTTCACCAAACTTGAGATCCTATTAGGCTATCACCAAATTCACTCGGAGATTGATATTCAAAAAACTATATGGATTAAAAATGATTCATTGAAAAATGTACTATGGAGTGAATGCAACTCCTCCTTAATTGTATAGCAAAGATACATTTTCATGAAGCAAGTATTTAAAAATCAATAGGAGTCCTTAAGTGATAAGAACTATGGATGTTGCTAGGCTTAATAATTAGTGGGTTTGATAGTTAGTAGAATAATTTGTTAATGAGTTATGGATTATTGCTAAATGGGTTAGTGGGGTAAGGGTTAGCCATTATTTGATTAGTGATTAGTGGGTAGTGGATTATATTTTAGAGTTTAGTGTATTAGTGGGCTAATGGTTTATTAGTTGGGGATTGGAAGGTTAGTGGCTTAAATTCTAGTTCTAAGGGGTTAGTGGGTTAATAGGTCAGGGGTTTGAGGTTAGGTGGGATTACAAGTTAAAGATAAAGTTAGTGATTTATATCATACTATAAGTAGGTCAAATGTTAGTGGGTTATTGAGTAGTTGGTTTGAAAGCAATGGATTATTATATTGTGTGTTAATGGTTTATATGTCTAGTTGATTCATGGATCATTAGGTTAGTAACTTATGGGTTAGTGGTTAGTCAATTATGCAATTGACAATTAGTCAATTAGTTGATTATGGGATAGTAGTTAGTTGATTAAGGGTCATTAGGTCTTAACAAGCTATTAGTGTAGGAGCCGTGGAGTTATGGGCTAGAGTTAGTAGGTTTGTGTTAGGGGTTGATGGGTTAGAGATAAGGTGGTATGTGGGTTGTCCTATTAGGATTGTAAATATCTCATAATAAGCTTAGATAATTTATTAATAGATGGAATTATCCCACATATATCTTTGAATTTGACATTTTAAGTTACTTAAGCATGGTCCATCTTTGGTACTTGAACCCTTGAGATCTTACAAATTGAGATAGAAATGAATTTTATAATGGTTTATATCCAAATCATTACATGCCAAAAATGTATTATCCGTGGGATAACTTAAAACCATTAAGAGTAGGTGAGCCAATGATTCACCATTTGAAGTGAGAATTTCTTAATGTTTGAATTACAAGGGTCTAGTTTCACTAATACTAAAACTATATTCTCTATTTAAGTTACATTTGCACTTCTTAAAATCTACTACCTCTATCAAGTGTATTTTTATATAATAGTTAACTATGACAATGATTTCAAATGTCTAATTTCTTAAATGAAACAAATTTAAAACAAGGTCTCCTTACTGTAAGTGTGTGTATGAGACAAAGGGTGCACTTTCAATTAGAGGGCCTAGCCAATGATACTAATATAATAACTCAAATATAAAAGTATTTACATGGGGATTTATGCTTAACATGGGGCTTTATCTAGAGCTTAACATTCCCATCCCCTTCAAAGAAGTATTTTCCTTAGCACCTAATCAAGTGTAGATGTTTTTGCATGATGAACTCATCTTCCCATGCCACCTCTTCCATTAGTAGGTTCTTCCACTTGATGAGGTGCTTAGTAATTGCTTGATTTTGTACTTGCTTAATCTTGGTTTCAAGGATTTTGTTTAGTTCTAGTATGATTTATCCTTCTTCATTAATATCTGGTAAAATAGTTTGAATTGGGATCTTGTTACCTTCTCTAAGAGAAAAACATGAAGAACTGGATGTACACATGAACATGGAGAAAAATTCAATTTGTAAACCATACTTCCAATCCTTTACAACACCTTATAGGGACCATAATACTTGGGTGATCATTTATTTTCCTTCTTGTGTTGTTTTAGGAACATATATTTCCATAGTTATAGCCTCATAATTATCCAATCCCCCACTTCAAACTACTTTATCTATGAATTTAGTATTCTAGATTTGCAACCAAGTTGGGTGAGGGAGTACCTCAGAGGATTAGTACAAAGTGAGGGAGCAATTATGGTAGTAGCAAAGTGGGAAGAGAGCAATGTCAGTACCAAGGTGAGGGAGTAGCCATATTAGCATTGGAGAGGATTTTGTGTCAACTTCCAAATCGATAACCAAATTGAGATCATTGTTACTATTAGAGTAGGGGAGTCCCAAAGAGGAACATAGTAAGTAGCGATGTTAGTATTTGAAAGCATGTTGTGTTGACTTACAAATTGAAAACCAAATTGAGATCGATGTTAATATTATAATGAAGGAGTACCAAACACAATCATAGTGAGGGAGCAATGAGGTTAGTATTAAAGAAGATGTTGCATCTAGAATGATGACCAAATTAAGTTGTAGAGAGGATGTTGAGCAATGCTAGTATCATGGTAAGGGGGAAACGATGTTACTAATGGACAAGATGTTGTGCTATCTATGTTCACAACCAAATAGGAATAATATTAGTATAAGAGTGCAGGAGTTCTAGAAAGGACATGAACAAGGGTGTACCATTAAGAGTGATGTTAGTAGTGAGGGAGTATTGGAGAAGAACAAAAGGGGATGTAACAATTATATTATCGAAGAGAATGTTAGGACACCATTCATTTGACAACCAAACTAGGAGAAATATTAGTATTAGAGTGGGGACATATTGGGGAGGAATAAAGTGATGGAAGCAATGTTAGTACTTGAGACGATATTGTGCCAATAATTTTGAGGTGTTAACAAATTGATATAGCCAATAACTCAAAAGCTAGAGTGTTTACACACCAAAGACAACTCCTAAACTAGCAAATAAAGTGAAAAAAAAACTATAACATCAACCTCAAAACTTTTACTCTCAAGTCAACTTCTAAATTAATAAACTTTTGATATAAATAATAATTTAAATTTTAATATAAATAATAATTTAAAACTCATTTTCATAAATATTCTTTATATAGAATTATTCACAATAAATATATATATATATATATATATATATATATATATATATATAATATTTTGTAAAAAAAAAAAAAACCTATTTAGAAAAAAAAAAAACACTTAAATTAAATATATTTCAAAAAACAACACTAGATGATGTAGAAAATGGATTCAACCAATTTTAATAGGACATGACATTGTAATGTAGTTGCCCCTTTGGCCTTCCCCATGCAACCTTTCAATTTTCAAGTAGGTGCCCCCTCCCAATGGCCTATGGATATTTCCCAACAAACCTCAACCACCGCCATTGGAAAGTTCACCTTGATCCATTTTTTTAATGTCATGTATGGAGACAGAATCCTGTCACATTCCTCTTTTTCAAAGAGATTTAAAAAAAGTAATGACAAATACAGTGCACTCGTGTAGATTCAATGGACTTTGGTTAAAATGATATATATATATATATATATATTTATTTATTTATTTATTTTAAATAATTACAAATACAGTGCACTCGTGTAGATTCAATGGACTTTGGTTAAAATGCTAATTTTTTTTTAAGTAGTTTTTCTCAATGCCACACTACCATGGGTTCTTATCATGTTAAAAGTAATATATTTTGTAGCGTTTGTCATCCAAAAAGGATTTTGCAGGTTCTGTTACCTTAAGCAAAGTTGGGCATGTCATATCACATCATAATTTAAAAATTGACATGATGACATTTGTGTAATCAATGTGGGCCATAACATTTGGGTTATGTGTTTAAAATAATCATGAAGTTTGATTTATTTAACGTACTATGATTATGATTTGAAAAAATAAAATAATGATATCTTTATTCATGAAGTAAAATTGACTATTAAAAATTATTCCAATTGAATATTGAGCATTTTTTAAGATTGATTATTGAAAACTATTTTGATTGAATATTGAATATTTTTTATAATTAATTCAAGTGGATGGTGGTGAATCATTATGGTTAATGATATTTTCTATTATTGATATTTATGAGGTGAATTATTATAGTTAATGATTATTTTTTATTATTGATAGTTTACATGTTCATAGTTTGGTAAACTATGGTATCTATCCATGTTATTTGAAAAACAAAAGAAAATAAAATGAAAATCTAATTGTATAATTAGTTTTTATCATAGTAATTTATGGTATTCACTCATGATTTTTTTGTAACCCGTGGTATTTGAAATATAACAAAATTGCATGACTCTAAGTGAAAAGGCCCCAATAAATAATTTAAATACAAACCTTCCTTGTAAAAGCCATGAAGTTTCTCATGATGTAGACTTATGAGATTTTTACCATTTAATAAAAATAATTAAGCTCTTTTCATATTATAATTTCATCTACATTATTTTCTATGCACTTGTGACATACTTTATTGTGACAATATTTAGTCTCATTCCTCTCATGACCCAGATTAGTGGTATCAGACTAACCTACTCGTCATTTCCCAACACATGTCCTTGACAAGGTTAGGGTATAGAGAGTTGAATGCCAAGCTAATTTCATTTTGAGGACAACCACTTTCGGCAGCCCAAGAGATCTCCCATGGTGGAAGAAAAGAGAATTAACGTGGCATAAGTGTTATAGCCATAATAATCTTCTCTTGCATTTCAAATGAGCCTTGAGAGTGTCTCACTAAATAGACCTTTCCTAGATCTAGGGGGATGTATCTTGACACCTAGGGCGATGGAAAGCTAGAAGATTCTCTAATAATTGATCCTCAACCAACTTGCGATAAGATGAGTTGAATTGATCTCCTTCGGAAGGACTTGTTCTAGAATTTTGATCTCCATCGCTCTAAGGATGAAGGCAAGTTGTATCCCCAAGTGATAGACTACATGAATGCAATGGAGTGATGGGTTACAAGATGCTAGGATTGTGGGAGCAATGGGCTACTAGATAAGCACAAACAAGGGGAAAGGGATACACATTCAGACCAGAAACTAAAGAGGTTTCACACTAGGTTCCTTTTATTGAAAAAAGGTGGCAAAATGGGCTATAACAAGGAGATCCTATCAAGTTGTTTTTGGAGGAAGCACACATAGGATAGAGGAATGAGATCATGGAAAATTTCACCAAGGTCCTTCGAAGATTGCCAACATTGTTCAAGAAACCTTTAAGAAGCAACAATTTTGGAGGTGCAACACCCTTCAAGGTACAAATTAACTTTGATATCCCCTTATTTGAAGGCCAAATGGATATAGATGCTTTGGATACATGGTTAAATACGTTAAAGGGCTACTACTATGTCCATAAATTTTCCAACAATGGGCAGATCACCTTTCACTCTTGAAATCCCTTCATTTTAAAATATTGGTGGGAAGGTTACTGGCAAAAATACAACGAATACGAGCCTACGATGTTCAATCGAGATCGACTTGACCCACTTTTCTCGATGCCCTCAAAGAGGAATTCTACCCTGTAGGGAACTAGGATGCACAATACATGAGATGGAAAACTTTGTGATAGGAGAAAGACCAAATGATGTTGGAGTACACAAAAAATTTCATATCTTACACTCAATATGGGAATCAGAGACTTTGAGTAGAACCCGGTTTTGAAGTACCATAGTGTTCTACACAGGTACATCCAACTAGAGGTGGATTTCTTGGACATCTCCTCATTGGGATCCACTTATTTATATGTTGCCAAACTAGAACAATAATTGATGTAAAAGAATAAGTAGGAGTTTGGGTTTGCAAATCCACTGTAATAGAAGCCTAGAAAATGATGCTTTAACTCATTAAACAAGGGACAAAACAAGGAGAGCAAACCTTAAGATATCCAACCCAAGTCGTAGGAAAAGAAGGGTAATGAGAAGTTTAAGAAGGACATCAGAAATTGGTGTGAGTTCCACGAATTCCCCTAGCACAACACTAATGAATGATGTTTGAAGCAGTCATTGTTAACTGAGCTTAAAGAGAAAAAAGAGTCTGGCTTAGATTTTGATTCCAAACAAGATAAATGAATGTTTATCGTGGATGCAGAACCTAATGCTACCATTGAAGATCCAACCAGAAGAGTTAAAGGATCCTAAGGAGGGAGAGCACCACTTCCATTTACAGATCTGGGTGAATGGGACTCCACTACATTACATGATTAACAATAGGAGCTAGAAGGACCTAATCTTAGTGGAGATCATTAAGAGATTGAAGTCTTCAACAATTCCACACCCCAACCATACACCATTTGTTTGTTTGAGCCATGGATGAGACATATATGTAAGCCAACAATGTTTCCTATCTTATGGCATCAAGCCTTTTAAAGATTAGGCATTATGTGATGTTTCTCCACTTGAAGTTTGTGATGTTATTCCAAGACAACCTTATATATGGAAATGTTATGTTGTTTATAATTTTTGACTCCATATTGTCATTATCACTGTGGGGGATTAGCTCTATAAGATACCCAAGGTAGTTCCAACTACGAGAAATTCATTAAACCTGGAAAAATAAAGCCAAAAACTAGTCTCTCATACTTCCAAGTTTGTCCTCTTCATGGTTCGTCCAAAAGGAGAAAAACAATCACTACAACCACCACATCTTTAGCATAAGTTCTCGCTACAAAAAATAAATAGGTGGACAAGCTTGTAGAAGGGTCTAGAGACATATTCACCTTACCTACAAGGGTGCTTCTACACTTCCAAGTCAAACATCCACATACATGGGATGAAAACCTTCTATATGATCAGCATGGCTACAACATAACTCTTCATAACTCTATTGGCCATAGCTCTTTCTAGACATGTTCAAGATTCTTGCCAATGATCCCCATGGATGTCACTCTTCTGAATACATCTTCACCTACAAATTCCACCCATGCTTAGACTGAACTAGATTGACCAACCAAAATTGTTGAATGGATCCAATACTCCAACAACAGGTTCATGATGTCCTACAAAAATCCAATTCCAAGTACAAATAGGACATGGCTAACATCAAGTTTTAAACATGTTTTAGGCTATAGTGGATCAAATAATGGAAACCAAGATGAAGGATATGTGCCAATAGAGCATACAATTCTATGTAATGCCCACTCCTTGATCTTATTATCTTATGTAAGGTTATTAGCCTACTTGTTGAATTATTTACTTTAGCGACTCATTCTAGTAAGTATTATTAGTATACATATGAGGTATGCATATGCTAGCTACATACCCACACCTCACATAGATGCATTAGTATCCTATGATTAGTATTAAGCTTGATTAATAGTTAAGCTTGATTAGTGTTTAATTATTTGATTACTAACCCTTAATCATAATAATGATTAATTAAAAATTATTATGATTAATTCATTATTTGATTAATTTGGATTCTCATGAATCTATTTTTATTTGATGTACCTATAAAAGTAAATATTTTTATTTTATTATCATAGAATTAATTATTTTATTAATATATGATTTTTATGACTTGACAAGTTTGACTTCCTCGAATTAATTTTAGGATACAAAATAGATGGGGGATGGCAGGGGCCATTATGGTAGGTTGGTGGATCTAGAGGATAAGTGTGGTAGGTAACATTCATGAGGGGGAGATAAGTGCGGAAATTGGGGAGGAGAGGGGGCATTCTTACGGGGAACTTTGGGGGAAACAAAGGAGGATTTCGGGCTAGATTTGGTTTTGGCACTTTTGGTTGATTTTTGGGGTTTTACACTTGGGAGTGCAGAGGTTTTGCTATCACTAAGTGTTGGGTCCTTCGTTTTGAGAGCTAAGTTGTGACATGTTTTTAATATTGAACACATTTTGACCAGAGGTAACCATTAGGAAGTTCAAGAGGAGATAGTCGGAAAAGGATAAGGGACCTGCCAAAGACTAGTAGTTGTGAAGGACCGGCCAAAGAAATCAGGACTCAAGCAGGTGCAACCGAGCTGAAAGGAACACCGACATTCGAGGAAGTAGACACAGCTGAGCAATAGAGGTAGCTGAAAGAGGGGAAAGACGAAGCATCCGAGGGAGACCTAGTAGTCTAAGCAAACACGGGGTTTATGAAGGTCGAAGGGAAAGCCAGGGGAGAAGAAGAAAATAGTACATTGAAATGTTGTCACAAAGCCTGTTGAGCCCGCCCTATTCCATCTTATATTTCTCATGTAATATCCTGTTATATTAGTTCATGTTTTGTCAATGAGGCCTTCGAGCCTGATGTATTGTTGTAATGTTGTTGAAATTAATGGAGGAAGGAGTACAGGGTTATAATAGAATCTTTGTGTGTGACTTGATGTGGCCTTTTAAAAATTTTATTATGACTACATATGCACAATATATTTTCTTCTTGAATGCTTGAGTTGTCAGGATTGCACATTTGATGTTCTAGTTCTAGGTTCACTGGGTGTTAATAGCCTCCATGTGGTTTCTCTCAATATCGGATTCTAGCCCCTTAACTAAGTAAGGTCGTAGCACGCCTTGGGTGATATGCCTTATTCTTCCTAAATAGGGTGAAAATGCCAATGTTACACTAGACTATGATGGAGCCTTTGTTGGCCCATGTGCCTAAACCCAGCATCTCAATGCATTCATCATTTTCTGCCAACAAATGGTTCCATTTTTGGGACCTAAAAATTTCAAAAGGGGTTTGGAATATGGTGTCGAGAATCTTTAAGAAGGAGCTACAAGATTGGTGGCACGAACAAATATATTGATTTGCTTCTTAACAAGCTCAACTTCGTTGTTGAAGTGTGAAGCGGCTGAAGGAAGAAATCTTGTATGCAGAACCTACAAGATATTAATATGAGATCTTCTGGTGTAAGTTCCCAGAGGAGGTATACAATTGGTTGTGGAGATTGCAAATAAAAGAAAATACCAACGAACAGTGTCGATCCCTTCGTACCTGGACTCAAGCAAATCTTGTTGAACTACATTGGCTTGACATAGATCTGACGCAAGCTATTAATTTTTGGGTGTAGACCACATTAGAGGGGTATAATATTGAGTTTATTGTGAAGGGTCATCAGTCCTTCTCTAAGGTTGAGGTTGTGTTCAAGTCAAGGTTGCGAGGAAAACTACTGAAAGAAATTCCATTGTGGGTTAAGGTTTTGATGGTAGAAGAGAACTTGTTGGTATTCCATAACCCTCCCATGGCAACTTAAAGCCCCAGTATTGGGGGAAGTACCTAAGGGGAGGGATGTTACCTGACTGGGAGTTATGAAAATATTGAAGAAATGGATGTGGATGACTTCTATAAGGCCAGATATTTTAGAGCACTACGGAGAGCGTGGATAGCTGAAGAATGGTGGGAGAGATCTCTACAGGAGATCAACAGAAGGCGAAGAGAGCTACACGAAGCAGAAGCAGTGTTAAGTAGTCCAGAGGAATGAGAAAGAGAAAGAATTTGATTGAAGTTATGGAGCGGTGGGGATAATGCTAGAGTGGAAGCTAGTCCACCAGGAGAGGCCGACACAGTCATAGTGACAGAGGTCAAAGAAGCGGTAGAGGCTCCACCCCGCCAGCATAGATGGGAATTGTAGATGGAATGGGCTTCGTAGGTCTCGAGGAAGGCCCGTATGATGACATGCACTTCACCATGAGAAGGTTGTTTTCCGAGAACAATTTTTCCCCCATGAGTAGCGATTCGTTACCCAGCGGCTTAGGTGGTATCTCCCCCAACCTTCCCCTAGAAATTTATCACAACCTTGATAAATTTTTGTCTAAGTTAATCAAGCTCATGAAGGTTCATAGTGTGCATGCCACCTACAAAGTTGGTACGATTAGCAGTAGAAATAGTAACATTAGTACAAGTATTTAAGGATCATCACAACCCAATTCTCTAAGATTTATACTCCTCCCACAAGGTCAATCAAACATGGTGGGATCATTTACCCAATATCCTGAGTTCTCTGGTAGGGGGAATGTGGATGCATAGTAACAATGGTACCTATGTGAAGCTATATGGAGGGCTCTCTAGACTCTAGATGGTACAGTATTGATTGAATTTCAAACCACTCTTTGAGAGAGAGCATTGAGATGGTTCATCAAATGGTCTACATTACAATAGAATCCAATAGTAGACGAAATAATATGGGAGTTTGTTCAGGAATTTAAGCTTCCCAAACCAACCAACATGCGTTGTTTGAGTTATGGGAAATCAAGCAACGAGAAGGAGAAATTGACTGGGAGCTAGTGTAGAGGTTTAAAGATGTGATTGATAAGTTGAGTTACCTGATCAACCCCAATCATCAATGATATTAGTTCATTAAAGCGTTGTTACCACTTACTCGCATGTCATTGAATCAACAAAATATTGCTACTATGCAAGATGCCTTGGATCAAGAAACTTGAATTGAGGCTATGGCTAGATACCCACATGAGTACCCTAGGGGTGTAGGTTTTAACCCTGTACAGAAATTACTTGCATACGAATTCTAAAACACAAAAATTAAACAATGCGAGAGCATAACACATAAAACACATAAACACAAAGATTTTCTCCTGGATCCCAAAACTGGGACTACAAGCTTGATTTTTCATTATGTTCCTTTCAATGTTACAATACATATATATACATGTCAAAGCATCCAATACCATGGACTGAAAACCATCGCACCCAAAACCATGTGCAAAAATCATTCACAAAACCATAGGTAGGTTTGCCCCACCTAATATAGGGTCCAAAAAAAAAATTCCCTGGGGCACTGCCCCAGACCCCGTAGAGGGGGGCTACCCACCCCCTTCAAACCCCCTGGACAGTGGGGTCTACTGCCCCCCCTCTAACCCCTCGGTTGACTAGGGTGGCTAGTCGTGGAAAGAATATAACACAACCCAACAATGGGGGATATTCTCACATGACCCCTCTATCCTAGGACTGCAACACCAAATTGTGGATTTGACAGGAAAGTCAAGGGACCTGCAACCTGTGCGACCACATGTGTGGTGTACCAACTTCTATTTCGAGGGGCATCTTGCCACGGGTTGCCCAAGGTTGCGAGGCCCAAGCACTCCCTCCATACTGGTGGGGTTTTCCACATATTTATCCTTTATTGGAGTTGCACAGATTGGTACACAAGGTTTATACACACGCTGCACTCAGTTCCATGCATTTTGAAATAAGAACAGTGCAACACCAACCAATTACTATGAAATATGAAGAACGTATGGACCTCTCCCTTGCCTCTATCAAATTATACAAAAATATTCCAATGTTCCAAACAACACTTTTTATGAATTTTCTGGCTCTCCAACTCACCATACTGATCATTGTAGAGCACTAGATGCCCTAGCTGATTGATTGGATCGATTTTCCTATCATTTCAATGAGACTCCTCGAGGACGAGGAGGTGGAGAAACAAGGGGGGGAAGAATAGGAGGCAAAGGTCTGATCTATAGTTACAATTTTTATCAAGAGGGGAATGTCACAAGAGATTGCTCACTACCCAAAATACCTTGGTGTTCTCAGTGCAAGGTCAACACACATGCGATGAAAGACTAACCAGCGCTGGTTTCCAAATGGGAAGAGCACAACCGCCAAAGGGGAGAAAATTAAATTGATGTTGAACCAAGGGTACTCGATACAACTCCCCTCTCAAACATTAATGTGGTCACCCATGGAGGGAACAAGACCAGAGCTAACTTTGGAGCCACTGAACAACAAAGAATCATAAAATCGGCCTCACCAAATCACTCATATGATTCTAATCAACAGAAGCAATACTACAAAGAAGCCATGAAAACTTTTAACAATTTGACTCTAAGCAGTGAGCTCCGAGGAGAACAACCAGGGTTTTCAAAATCTAGGAGCCTGAACCTATCACAACTCAATACTCGACCCATAACGAAATGGTTCAAGTTGTTTTTGCAAATTGTGAATGATAATAAAATGCTTGGAAAATTGTGGGAAATTCTTAAAGTTGTTTTCAAGGATGGGGCAGTCGAGGAAGGATTCATTTCTGCCAACTTACTCGAAAGACACTCTAGGAGGGTGTGCAGGAACAAGAAGAGAACAGGGAGGGAGTTCTAAATTGATGCTCGGATTGCAGATTTTTAGATCAAGGATACAATGTTAGACCTAGGCTCAGATGTCAATATCCTGCCAAGGAAAACCTCAGAAGCCTTGGCAAGGTCGAAGTTGGTGTTCTCTCCAATTCAGCTACGCATGGCGAACCAATATTGTATACACCCGGTTGGAGGGCTAGAAGATGTAGAAGTTGATATGGCAGGGGTTAAAAATTATGTTAACTTTGAAGTAATAGATATTATGGGGGACAAAGAACCCTATCCGGGATATAATGTTGGACACCTAATCCTCTAAGGGTTGGTGTGGAAGCTGAATAGTCTAAGGAAGTCCAAGAGACCTTGGAATACGAAACCAAAGGTCATATGAATGTACTATAAATGTATATCATTTGTTAATAATAGATATACTCTCATGCTTATCTTTCATATTTTGCCTTCGCCATGTATGTGTTTAACATGGTATCAGAGCGGGCGTACTCCTGCCCTGCTCATATTTGAGCCACTTGTTTTATGGCCTTTCTGTGCAGGTCATTCTACCATCAGTCTGCATTTCATGAATGTTTTCTTAGCTAAATTATAGCTGCAACCTCTGTCATTGTTCCATTCTTTGCAGGTTATCGAATATGATTAATTCATTCACTACATTCTAACGCCTAGTCTCATTCACTGCATTGTAAAACCTATGCTTCTCTCTCCATAATCTTCCAGAATTTCGAGACAAAACCGTGAAGCCTTGTATATTCAACCGCTAAATTCCACCAAAACCATTTTCAGTGCCTATTGGAGAAGAAGAAAAAGTTGCACAGGAAGAAGAAACGTCAAATCTTGGAAGCAAAAGAACGCTTGATACCACCATGATCTTAATGGAACGCCAATCCCGGCTAAGAATGAATCACTGCAACCATGACCATAGTTGAGCCACTTGTTTTATGGCCTTTCTGTGCAGGTCATTCTACCATCAGTCTGCATTTCATGAATGTTTTCTTAGCTAAATTATAGCTGCAACCTCTGTCATTGTTCCATTCTTTGCAGGTTATCGAATATGATTAATTCATTCACTACATTCTAACGCCTAGTCTCATTCACTGCATTGTAAAACCTATGATTCTCTCTCCATAATCTTCCAGAATTTCGAGACAAAACCGTGAAGCCTTGTATATTCAACCGCTAAATTCCACCAAAACCATTTTCAGTGCCTGTTGGAGAAGAAGAAAAAGTTGCACGGGAAGAAGAAACGTCAAATCTTGGAAGCAAAAGAACGCTGGATACCACCATGATCTTAATGGAACGCCAATCCCGGCTAAGAATGAATCACTGCAACCATGACCATGAGAAATGGTGACAACACTCCTCCTAGCGCTAGAAGGAGAAGAATTTCGACATCTTCGCTTTGAGGAAAGAAATGATATTCGACATTTCCGCAGAAGGAATGAAGGGAACGAGCTGGGCAAAGGAATTGGGAGTGATAAAAAAATGGTAAGGGTTCTAAGTAATTTCACTGTAATTCTCTCACAGCTACACAGGTCAATTATATAAATATCAAAGGGATTGAAAAGGTCAAACAAACTATTGTAATCGAGCTGAGAGGGCCAAGACTCTGTAATTTCCATTTTATTAAATATCACAGTCAATTAATATTAATGATTAGTATTGAGCTTAAGTGTCTTTATTAAAGTATGAATTAAGCACGTGGGTAGTATTCGACAAGTGGTAAGCGGTATCTCGCGTGCCCTAAAGGTTGGAAATGGTATTCCTAAATTTCACGCGATTAACCTTAGCGGGCGACACGTAGCACGAGAAAACCACTTTTCTTGCGCGCTTTCGACCAGGTATCGGTCGTGCAAGATTTCACGCGAGATTGCATGATAACAGTTCGATTGGATGAGTCCCATTGACGGTGGAGATCGTCCGGGTTAGTTGGTGAGAGGACGACATGATATCCATTGGATCTGGAGAAGTGAGATCAATGGTGTGGATTGAAGTGAAGTCAACAAGGGACTGACAGTGATTGGTCAGACAAGTGGGACCCTCAGGGGAAAATAACATGTTGCAGATAGAACTGCTATTATTGTGTGCATGCCTATTTCATACTGCACACTATCCGGATGACCTCTCTTAGCTAGATTTGTGCTGGAGGTTGAACGTTGTGCATTGAAACCAAAACTAGCATGCCATTTGGTATGTTATTGCAATTGGTATGTTATTACTCATAAGTTGATTGATATTATGTTGTGATGAAGTGTTGTGTATAAACGTTGTGTATGCACAGTTGTTACCACGGATACACATAGTTATTGCAGTTGTAGTATATTCGTTTAACGCCATACCATTTCTCTGCATTACCATACCTCCTCCCACTACAAACGACTCTTGGCATTCCTCAGTTCCATCTTTGGATTCTCTACCTCCACCGGTGGCTCTTTCAACTATATATGCCCAATTATTACCACCAAACTCTACCACTCTCCATCCAGTCAAAATGTTGTCTCCATATATAATGTTGTCTCCCCATATATAACGTTGGTATATATACAATGTTGTTTGGCTTCGACATCTACTCCATTTGGTGCAGAATCTACTCCAGCATTTGGGAGCAGCGCAACATTTGGAAGCACTCCATCTCCTTTTGGTCAGAGTTCAGCTTTTGGAGCTCAGTCAAAAACTCCAACATTTGGTAGCCCATGATTTGGACAAGATACCTTTGGTGGACAACGCGGAGGTAGTAGAGTAGCATCGTATACAAGTAGAAATGAGGCAAATTCAAGTCGCACACAGAAGATCAACGATGTAGAAAGAATTAAACAACAAAGAACGAGAACTGTCAAATCGGGCAGATCAATGAACATGATTGATAGAATAGGATCGGTGGAGATCTTATCGGGCAAAATAAAGTCAAGAAGTGAAGGGATCAGATTAAGCCACGTGATAGCAGAATAATGGAGCTATATACGAAAGTGGTAAGTAGTATCTCACGCGGTCTCAAAATGGTAAATGATATTTTACAAATTCATGCGATTAACCTAAGGGGTTGACACGTAACACACCCAAAACAACTTTTCTCACTTTCTTTCAGAGTATTAACTATCGTGCTTGTTATCGCATGATATGGTGCGATCACTATTGGATTGAGGTAGGAGAAATAAACGGTGGAGATTGGCTAAGCTAGTTGAAGTGAGTTATTGCACGATAATCGTTGGATTAAGGAATGAGATCGACGACGAAGATTTAATGCGCTAAGGAGAGCATCGATATATGTGAAAAGGTTTTTGGAATGGAAGAAAGTTAAGGTTTAAGTGTGGTTTATGAAATATTTCTATTATATGGGAATTATAATAGAAATAAGCAGGATTAATGTATTATGGTTTAAGTTGAGTTTTAACCAAAGTCTAAAATCCATGGTGTGGTTAATATGCGTGGGTAATAAGAATTAACCAAAGATTATGAAGGATTTATAAGGTTCTGCTCAAAGGTTTATAAAGGTCCAGACTTTGGATAGTTAAATCAAACATTTCCGCATAGAGTTTATTAAAGGAGCATTAAACCTTGACTTGTGAAGACCATGTATACTCCCACGAAAGCTTTGTGCATTGATGAATTCTTATGCCGTGAGTACATGTTGTTGGACACATCTACTCTTTCAGTCAGAGATAGCTTTGATGAGCTAACGAGATTGGGTGCCAGAACTCGGTCTATTGCAGATGCTATTACTCAGATTATCAATGCGCTTTGGTGTGTGTCAGATCTGTGCATACTTAGTTATAAAGATGATTGCATTTGTGAATCTTGAATGAAAAGATGTTTTGTAAGTAGGCTCTAGAACTATCAGACAAATCTCATTTGCAAAGAAAGTAGAAGATTGGCTCTTCTTTTGCACAGTGTGAGTAATTTGAGAAGTAAGTGCATTGAAGCATCATTTGCTACATTGAAATTAGTATTGGGCTGTCTGCTACAGTGACTTGGTGATATTGGTACCCTGCTACTCATCTAATAGTTGCAGCTATTTATCATTTTATAGGTCAATTTGTGGTTGAAGATAACATCATTTCTCTGATTATATTGGTTTGAAATGGATCGAATGGATGATGTATTGAAACTACTGAATAATTTAATACATTCCACTGTTGATGAGATGGTTAAAATCAACAAAACCTCTCTTTCCAATATTAAAATGTGTCTGCAAAATGCACAAGAGAATATTGAGTTTTTGCAACTTGAAACAAAGCTACAGCAAGAGGAGTTACAACAAAATAGACATCATTCTGAACCTGTTTTTGTTCAAAACATTGAAACAGAAACCCATCAACAACAAGTCAATAATGTTGTTGTTAATTCAGATTTAGTACCCAATGAAGTAGCAGTTGTACATGCAGATGCATAAATTCAGTCTGCACTTCCCAAGTTGGTCATTAGACCTTGGTAAGAGCTTGCCCATAACAAGCACATAATTGGTCTTGGATATGACAAGGACGTTTCCTTTCATATTTCAGATTACTCAAAGCCCATCCAGTTTCAGAGTGTTAGATTCCTTCATGACAGTTCACCTTCAGCTGTTCCAGATTATGCTCCTCTTCCACAACAACAACAACAAGTTGTTAAATGCCAACACTGTGACTAAGTTGGCCATATGAAAGATCATTGCTTTGATCTTCATTCATGTAGGCATTGTCATAAAACCAGTCATTCTTCAAACATATGCTTCAGAAACAAACCTCCTGCAAGAACAAAGATTCGTCTTGGATATATCGCTTCTTGGCAATGGGCATCAACAACCAAGAAGATATTTCAGTCATATGTCGGAACTTGTTCTAAAGTATTGAACAATCTTATAGTTGAATTTTTTCCATCATCTCACCTTGTATCTGACAGGAGGGAAATGATGGTCATCTACAAGCTTCAAAGCCACATCAAGCGAGCCTGAGCCACAACCTGCCATATCAGATTCAAAGTTGTTGCCAGAGACAAATATTCCCTTGAGCATGCCTTCAGTTGGTGATGCATATTCAAAGAATTGGAGACACTTCCTCTAGCAGAAGACTTCAGCTTCTTGCCAGTTTTGGAAGAGTTCCAAGAATTGCATTAATCTTTCTAGATTTGTTGGTAATCTTTAAACCATCACAGGTTGAGACCTCCCTTTTCAGGTTGAGGTTTTCCCTTTTATGCGGGGTGAGACCTCCCTTTCATGGTTGAAGGTTTCCTTCTTCAAAACATCAGGAGCACTTCCTCTAGCAGAAGACCTCAACTTCATGCCAGACTTGGAAAAGTTCTGGGAACTGCACTAACCATTCTAGTGTTGGTGGTCATCCTTAAACCACTGCCCTTTATACCAACATTTCAAAGATCACATTCAGCCTAGTGCTGCCATGCATTTTTGCACGTTTTGTATTACAGCTCTCTTCTTGGACTCATACATAACTCTTCGGATTAAGGGGGGGAAAGTTGGACACCTAATCCTCTAAGGGTTGGTGTGGAAGCTAAATAGTCTAAGGAAGTCCGAGAGACCTTGGAATACGAAACCAAAGGTCATATGAATGTACTATAAATGTATATCATTTGTTAATAATAGATATACTCTCATGCTTATCTTTCATATTCAGCCTTTGCCATGTATGTGTTTAACATATTGGAATAAACTGGGCCTTTGAGAATTACATGATAATCGATCTAAAGAAGGACTTGATGACCTTTGAAGTGGAGGGAGTTAGAGTGATCTAGCCCCTAGATCCATACCAAGGGCCAAGGTTCACTACACTGACAGATGACAGAGAAGAACCTGAGTTGTTGGATCATTATATTGGCTGATAAAGAGAAGAAGAGAAGAGTATAGTAATCAGATGGTAGGAGGATCAATCATCTGGAGGAGCATTCATAGCTTAGAGGTCAAATCTGAGGATGCATGGGATAACTGGTAGCAGGGTAGACATGACATCTACACTAGGTTTTGCACCACGATCCATTGTATAAACTAGGTTGTTACTGAGGTACGAGAATTCCCTATTTCCAATGGCATGGGATCCGTTAATGATTTTATTAGTGAAGTTGATGCAATCATCTCTGAGGTACAAAAAGTGACCTTACTAGATGTCGCCTTACAAGTGACACCAACAAGGTGGTGGGGATATCACCACAACCACCTCAAAGAATGACAGGAGACTAAGACAATGATGAGAGTTAGATTCGGGTATTCAAAGGACTACCCACAAAACTTCATTAAGCATCGGGGAAGGTCTAACCCTCGGCAACACCTGCAAGATTGTAAGGCTTTATGGATCAGGGAAGGACTTCTAAAGGACTTGTGGGTGCACAACTTTGTACACACCCTAGGGACATTTCTGAAGGCTTGGTACATAAAGGAAGAGACAAGAAGACAAACAGATGATTGGGACTGTATAGCAGCTCAATTTATCGACGACTTTTCCTTCACATATAGTGACAAAATGATCATTACTGCTTTGCAAGTCGTTAAAAGGGTTTTTCTCATGGTAGGGCAGTTTACAGAGGGATGTGTAGATCAAAACACCTTTGAGCATATATATGAGTCCAGATTCATGAATCCATAGCTTTTGGAAAGATAGTGTTGAGAAATGGCAACAAGAAATTCCAATTTAATTTGTCCTTGAATTAAACTGTGAATTAAAATCGAATTATATTCTCATAGCAACTTGTAAATGGTTAATTAAGTTTGATTAAATTGAGTAGCTTAGGAATTTCGAGTTGGAAGTCTTTCTGTATTCATGTATATGTCCTCCCTAAATTTTAGGGGTCTAGGATGAGTTTATTTAAGTTGTAATTAGATAACTCACTTTGATTGAGTTATAGATAGTTAAACTAGTTCTAACTGTTTGTGGAACTAGTAGAGGTCTAGTAGTGAGTTGGTGCATCCTTAGTGCTTCTCTAGCTAACTGAATATTCCCTCATGAGAAACTCATGCATGTCAATTTAGAGAAATACCCAGTTGATACTAGAGTGTAGGGATAGTGTATTATCAGTTGTAGAATTATTCGAGTTGTACAAGTCATGCATGCAATCAGAGAAGGAACTAGTTTTGGATTGCACGGTTATGGAGGAAAGATTTCCCAAATAAATATGGGTTGATCCTCACAGGAATTGCACAAAGAAATAGGGGCTTGGCAGGCAACAAAAATTGGCTAAGTGTTGGTGAGTGCGGGCTTGTGAGGCACAAAGTTGATCATACTTGTGCAGGAATTGTTCTAGTGAGAACAAGCTTTGTATTATGAGTCTGATTTCTGATTAATGCAATAGATAGTCGGGGTTTTGAGCAATGTCTTTCCCCAGAGAAAAATTGTGTTATTTGTCTTTGATTATCTTCCTCTTGTCGATTATTGTTTTCATCGATCATTTGTTTTCGTTGTTTGAGAGTAGAGTAGATTCTTTTCTTGTGTTTTAATACATTTCATGAGTTGTGAATCTACAAGAAAATATACATGGTATCAAAGTTGAAGACCGTATATTAGAGGATATTTTGAAGTTTTGAGTTTGGGGTTATAGGTGAAACTAAAATTTGCAATACATACTTCAGGATCAACAAATGGCTTTCTACAGTTTGAGGCTTGAGTGTGCCTTGGAAGGTAGCTCAAATTATATATCCTGGAAGGATAAGATGGAGGTTGTGATAGAGGATAATGGCCTCAAGGAATTCATTGATCAAGGCATTCCTAAGACAACAACATTGGATGCATAGAATCTAGCCGAATGGAAGAATTGTGTGGCGAAGGCGAGGCTGATAATCCTTGAGGGAGTTTGAGACCACATTGTCTCGAGTCTCCATGGGAAGGAAACTCTGTATGTTGTGTGGAAAGCATTGATGGACCTATTCTAGAACAACAATGACCATAGGAAGTTGGCACTAAAAGATAAACTTCAAAAAATCAATATGGAGAAAGGCGAGACCATTACAAAATACTTTACCAAGTTCACTCACTGTCATGATGAGATTGGAAGTGTTAGAATAATCGTTGTCGAGTATGATATGGTGAGCCTAGATCTCTTAGGCCTTCCCAAGAGTTGGAATAGCTATCAAGACTCTATCAATAGGAGGGAGAAGTTTCCAAATTAGGGATGATTGTAGTCATATTTGATGCAAGAGGAGATTAGAAGGAACACTGGAGATGGTTCCTCATAAAAGAATGATGATGAGGAAAATTGTGCCTTAGCGGGTAAGGCAAGTAAGGGGAAAGGGAAGGTGTCCCATTCCAAATAAATTTCTTGTCATGGAGGCAAAAAGAAATACATGTCGAAAGTTAAGTGCTTTCATTGTCATGAGTTGGGACATTTTGCTACAAATTGTCTGCTCAAGAAGTCCAAGAAGAAGTCCGCAGGAGGAGGAGCAGGTGAGGCTTTGGCCTCTCAATTGGAATTGGACTTTACTATGATTTTATGCATGGTGTCATCAATTACGGGTAGTGTATGGTACCTTGATATTGAAGCTTCATTCCACATGACTAGTGACAAGGAGTTATTCAATGACCTGGAGGAGAAGGATCTCCAGATGCATATCGAGATGGGTGACGATCGGAGGTATAGTGATACTGGATTGGAAACAATTAATTTTTAGAGGGAGCAGAGTGCTCCTCTCACCTTGAGTGATGTTATGTATGTGCCCGGGTTGAAGAAGAACTTAGTATCGGTCGCCATGTTGGAGGATAGAGGCTATGATGTGGTCTTTAGCAAAGGAAATGTGTTCCTTCGACACATAGCCACGGGTCAGGTAAAGAAGATAGAGATTTGAGTTAAGAATCTCTATAAGTTGGAGGTAGAGGATTGTGCTGCTTTGAGCACAAAAGAAAAGAAGGTGCAGAGCCGAGACGTTGGAAAGTTGTGGCACAGGCAATTGGGCCACTTGCATCATGGGGCTTTGAAAATCATGCAGCAGATCTCTACTGGTCTTCCCAAAGGTACGCTAGAGCAAGTTGATACATGCAAGGGGTGTACTTTGGGAAAATACACCAAGGCTTCCTTTCACGACAGAGGCAGCCCAACAGTGACGATTTTAGAGTGAGTCCATTCACATGTGTGTGGACCATTCTCGATAGCATCCACGGCTAAACACAGGTACTATGTTATATTTGTTGACAACTTTTTTAGTAAATGATGGATATTTTTCATGTAGAAGAAGGATCAAACTTTCACAAAGTTTTGTGAAATTAAATCATTGGTTGAGAAATAGTCTTGAAAGAAGGTTAAATCTCCGAGGAGTGATAACGGTGGTGATTATGTCTCAAATGAGTTTAAGAACTTCTGTGCAGCAAAAGGGATTAAACGAGACTTGACGTCACCCCATAACCCACAACAGAATGGGGTGGATGAAAGGAAGAACAAAAAAATTGTAGGGGAAGCATGGGCGATGTTGCATGATCAGGGCCTACCACTACACTTGTGGGTTGAGGCATGCAACACAACTATTTATTTGCAAAACAGAAGCCTACATCGGATACTTGGGATGAAAACACCAGAGGAGGCTTTCTCTGGTAAGAGACCAGATGTTGGTCACTTCAGGATTTTTGGGTCATTGGTATATTTCCATGTCACCAAATATGAATGGAAGAAGCTTGATCTAACAACGGAGTTGGGGATATTTATGGGGTACATTGATACACCTCACAACTATCGGGTGTACTTTCTGACCGGTAGGATGACAGTGGTTCGCAGGGATGTTAGATTTGATGAGGAGAAGGCCATGAAATTTTCCCTTGAGAGGGAGCTTCAGCTACATGTGTTTGAGGAGCTTTTAGCTCCTAAGGTTGAGGAGCCTCAGATTGATGTGGATCAACCACATGCAGAGGATCTAGAAGTGGATACATCCACTCAGACAAAGTCTTCTAGAGATGGGAGAAAGAGTACCAAAGAGGTTGACATGCTATTGCAGGATGCAAGGGATAATGTGGGAGCACCCACATCTCAGCGCAGGCAAAGGAGGTCACTTGAGAGGTACACTAGATACATGGCTATTATGAGCAGATGTGTTGAGATAGAGCCATATTCCTTTAAGGGGGTAGTGCAGCAACCAGTTTGGGTTGATGCCATGTTGGAGTATGACTACATAGTTTGTAACAATTTTTGGGATGTGGTCTTGAGACCAGAGGACAAGTCAGTGGTTGTACAAGGTAAAGAAAGTTACAGATGGTAGTGTGGAGAAGCTTAAGGCCAGGTTTGTGGCCTGTGGCTTTTCACAGGTAGAGGCATTGATGATGATGAGACCTTTGCTCCTGTTGCAAGGTACTCATTGATCATATTTATATTGGCACTATCAGAGCAGATGGGTTGGAAGATACATCATATGGATATAAAGACATCATTCCTTAATGGAATGATTGAGGAAGAGGTGTACATAGATCATCCTGAAGGTTTTGAGACCTTGAACCGTGAGACACATGTGTGCCGACTCAAGAGAGCATTGTATGGGATGAAGCAAGCACCCTGTGCTTGTTACACCAGGATCGATAGCTACTTCACCAGGTTGGACTTCACCAAGAGTGAACCGGATGCACGCCTATACCACATAGTGGTGGAAGGTAAATTGTTGATCATTGTGTTATATGTCAAAGATTTGATTTTGACAGGTGATGATCAGTTGATCAAGTTTGAGATGAAGGACATGGGGCTTATGCATTAATTTATGGGCATGGAAGTATGGCAGGGTGATGGGGAATTGTTTGTGTCTCAGGGAAAGTATGCCAACGAGATACTCAGAAGGTTCCACATGGGGAGGATCAAACCCATGGAGACTCCTCTAGTAGGTATCTGGAGGAAATAAGATGCTAATTCAGGGGAAGTAGTGGAAGCTATTGTTTATAGGAAACTTATGGGTTCACTCATGTATTTGGTGAACACATGATCAGATATGTGCTATTATTTTAACCAGATTAGTCAAACGATGGTTAGGCCTACTAAGTTGTATTAAAAGGTGGCAAAGCATGTGTTGAGATACCTCAAGGGCACTACTCAGTATGGATTGTGGTACAGACAGATAGAGGGAGTAAAGCTTCAAGGCTTCACTGATGCAGATTGGGCAGGGTGTCCATATGACAGGAAGAGAACATTAGGAGGGATCTTCAATATTGAGTCAGCAGCAGTTTTTTGGTATAGCAAGAAACAAAGATTGGTTGCACTTAGTTTGGCAGAGGCAGAGTACATGGCTGCAAGTCAAGCAGCATGTGAGGCCATCTAGATGAGGAAGATTCTGGTTGGTTTGTTTTGTCAGTAGATGGATCCAAATGTGATTTACTGTGATAACCAGAGTTGTATCAAACTCTTTGAAAATCCAGTTTTTCATGATCAGTCCAAGCATATTGATATCTGATATCATCATCTTCGAGATTGTGTATTGAGGCAGATTATGTTGTTGGAGTACATTCCCACAAAGGAGCAGGATGCTCACATTTTGACAAAGGCATTGTCAATATGTAAATTCGAGTTTCACATAGACATGATTGGGGTAGCTAATAATCCCTTTCTTATTGAGAGGGAGTGTTGAGAAATGACAACAAGAAATTCTAGTTTAATTTGTCCTTGAATTAAACTGTGAATTATATTCTCATAGAAACTTGTAAATAGTTAATTAACTTAATTATCTTAGGAATTTCAAGTTGGAAGTATTTCTGTAGTCATGTTTATGTTCTCCCTAAATTTTAGGGGTCCAAGATTAGTTTATTTGAGTTGTAATT
This sequence comes from Pinus tabuliformis, assembly GCA_031772625.1. Classification (NCBI taxonomy): domain Eukaryota; kingdom Viridiplantae; phylum Streptophyta; class Pinopsida; order Pinales; family Pinaceae; genus Pinus; species Pinus tabuliformis. The sequence goes on along the minus strand of CM062813.1, from coordinate 715,288,007 downwards.
AGATAACTCAGTTTGGTTGAGTTGTAGACAGTTAAACTAGTTCTAACTGTTTGTGAAACTAGAAGAGGTCTAGTAGTGAGTTGGTGCACTGGTGCATCCTCAGTGCTACTCCAGCTAACTGAATATTCCCTCATGAGAAACTCATGCATGTCAGTTCAAAGAAAGACCCGGTTGGGACTAGAGTGCAGGGACAGTGTACTATCAGTTGTAGAATGATCTGAGTTGTATAAGTCATGCATGCAATCATAGAAGGACCTAGCTTTGGATTGCACTATTATGGAGGAAGGATTTCCCAATTAAATATGGGTTTATCCTCATGGGAATTGCGCAAGGAAATAGGGGCTTTGCAGAAACATAAATTGGCTAAGTGTTGGTCAATGCAGCCTTGTGAGGTAGAGAGTTGATCATACTTGTGCAGAAATTGTTCTAGTGAGAACAAGCTTTGTATTATCACTCAAATTTATGATTAATGCAATAGATAGTCAAGATTTTGAGCAGTGGATTTCCCAGAGAAAAATTATGTTATGTGTCTTTGATTATCTTCCTATTTTCAATTATTGTTTTCATCGATCATTGGTTTTCGGCTATTTGAGAGTAGAGTAGATTATTGTCTTGTGTTTTAGTACATTACATGAGCTGTGAATCTACAGGAAAATCTACAGATAGAATGGGAGCCTGGTGAGGATGATTTGGAGGAATTGAGACAATTGACGTTCAAGGAAACTGAGGGGGAATAAAGTGTTGAAGATGGGCCTATAATTGATGGCCCGCATCTACTGCCTCTGAAGTTGTAGAAACATAACATTAGCACTTATGAGAAGTCGAAGTTAGCCTTGATTGGAGATTACTGGGATGAGCAGAGTACCAAGGAAATCTTTGATCTCCTAAGAGAATACGAAGATTTGTTCTCTTCATCTATTGCGAAGTTTAAAGGGATTAAGGGGAGTTAAGGGAGATGAAGAATGTGCTTAAACCTGATGCAATGCTAGTGAAACATCAGCCATATAGGCTAAACCTGAGAGTCAAAGAGAAGGTGAAGAAGGAGATAGACAAGATGTTTGCAACAAGTCTTATCTTCCCAGTTGACAAGATTGAGTTGATCAGTCCAATTGTTATATAAAAAACAAAGGATGCTGAAGAAAGTTGGGTCTCTGTGGATTACTAGAGTCTGAGCAATGCCTATGTTCATGATCCCTTCCCCACCCGTTTCAGCGATAAAGTTCTAGACAATGTGGCAGGAAATGGAGCTTACTATTTTACAGATGGATTCTTTGGTTACCATCAAGTCCGTATTGCAGAGGAATATAAGAATAAAACCACATTCACCACTGAATGGGGATTTTATGTGTACCATGTCATGCCTTTTGGACTCAAGAATGCACCAGCAATATTCTCAAGAATTGTAATAGTTGCCTTCAGGGATTATATTCACAGGTTTCTAGAGGTTTACATGGATGATTGGATTATCTATAGTTTACTAAAAAATCATTCCATTTTTCTTCTAGTGATGTTTGACCATTGTAGACAGTTGCAGATCTCCCTAAACCTAAAAAAGTGCATATTCGTTGTCCCTTTCGGAACACTTCTGGGCCATATAGTCTGCAAAGAGGGAGTATGTGTTGATCTCAATAAGGTTGTAGTGATCCTGAATATGATCCTGCCAACAAGTGTTAAACAATTTAGATCCACCCTGGGCCACACAGGTTATTACAAGAGGTTTATCCACCACTATGCCTCGATTACTACACCACTAGGGAAGTTATTAAAGAAATTCGAAAGGTGCGCGTGGTCAGATGCATGTGAGCTACTTTCAATGTGCCAAAGGAAAAACTGGCAAGTGCGCCAATCCTGGTTTATCAAAATTGGAATAAGATATTTCATGTTCATATTGACACATCAGGTATCGCCTTGGGGGTCATCCTCGCTCAGCCCGGAGATGGAAATCTTGATCACCCAATCTACTTTGCTAGTAGAAAATTGTTCATGATAGAAAAGGAATTATACCATGACTAAGTGCAAAGTGCTTGCAATGGTGTATTTGCTTCAAAAATTTTGGCACTATCTTCTGGGGGGTCCGTTCAAATTCTTCACTAATCATTCTGCCCTGAAGTACTTGGTGAACAAGCCTATACTTGAAGGAAGGATTTTTAGATGGATTTTTTTGTTTCAAGAGTTCACATTTGAAGTAATCATTAGGCCAAGAAGACTAAACATGGGCCCTGATCACCTTTCCCAGTTATAGTCTAGCAAAGTCGGAGGGTTAGGAGATGATCAGTTGCTAGATTCTAACTTGTTTCGAGTCAAAGACATACCAAACTACTTGGAGGACATTGCAGTATTTATATTCATAGGTTAATGCCTAGATGGGTACACAACAACACAACAAAAGAACATGGTGGTTCAGACTACAGATTACTATTGGGTGAAACCCAACTTGGCCTAGTTTTTGGAAAAAAAACTCTACATTTTGTGGAGTGGAGTGCGAAGTGGACCGTGCAGTGAAGTAGTTGGAATATACCGCACGGTATAAGGGCATCGGAGTGTGTCAAAGCCCCTCCTTTTTGTAAAATCACGTGATAATGTAAAAGATCAATGGGTTTTGGGACCATAGCTACTTGTTTTAGGGAGTCCATGGTATTGTAACGATGTAACCCTTGATGTAATACTATATATAGGGTCAAATAATAAGAATAAAATCATCGTTGAGATCCAGATTTGTGTTATGGTTGAAATTTTGTGATATGTTGTCGGGGAGAAGAAGGAAAGGCTTTACAGCTGAGTGTGTAGAGGCCTGAATCTGCAGCTGAGTTCGCAGATGACCTGCAGCTTAGTGTGTAGGTCAAGAACTATTTTTTGTACAAGATTTCTTATTATAAGCAACAGTTCTTGTGGACGTAGTCCCAAATTTAGATGAACCATAATAAAATTGCACTTTACTAGCGTAGCAGTTTATTATAGTTGCACTTTATTTCAATACAATGATGATTTATGGCTTTATATGGTATGTTTAAGTGATTAAATGAATGCGGCAAAGTGATTTATGAATGTTAAGAATAAAATATAATATAAAACACCACATCAAATCATCCTTCAAGGCTGTAGAAACCTGGTTCTACATCCTCCCATAGTCACTTCGGGTGAGACTATGATCTTCTTGCAGGTCGTTGTCGAAATGACCAGTGATTGAGTATTTTGTTGGTGTGTAGTATAGATCGAACCTGGGTCAACCCAAATAATAACCAACAAATGGTTTCATTGCCAGGACTGGGATCTGTTTGAGGGATATGTGGATGTGGCATCCATCAAAGAATGAAATTTAAGATTGGCTAGAACTGAAAGAGCGAGAATTTGCAGAACAAGAGAACAGAAACCCTCGTCTGACATCTAAATCTTGGCTACAAAAGTATATTTTTACAGATCAATACAAAATTTTTATTTGCATCATTTCCTGTCGAACTGTATGAGTGGATATCAAGGTTGAATAAAAGAAATAATGGTTTTAAAGGTGGAGAACCTACAGTGTGAACTCTTGAACTAATACAGTGACTCAAGAGCACTAAAAATTGGATTTCAAGGGTTTTCGATTTCTGGATTGATAGCATCTTGGGAGGATTCATTACTAAGTTTGCAGTAGACTTGACTGTGTCCTACAGCGAAGTGGAACGACGATCCTTTAAAGGACCATGAGGTAAGTATTTGAAGTCTTTGAAACTTTGGATTAAGATGCTTTTGTGTGAAAAGGGAGTTTTACGGATGCAGTCAAATTGCTAGTGTACTTATGTTTAGAAGAAAAGAGAATAAATCTGAGCCAGAGATCATAGTAACACGAAGTAGAAAGAGATATAGAATAGATGCCAAAAAGGGATCTCATGGACAAGACCTGAAGACCTTTGTAGAGACTAAGTATAGTCCTATTTTGAGTGAATATGGAAGTGAAAGAGAAGATAGCCACCCTGATAAACCCCATGTAACTTCGCAGTATTCACCTTCTCAACTTGACAGTTCGCAGAAGCCAGAATACAGTAATAGCCATGTTGTTTTTGGCTCTCGCCCTCCCCCTCTCCCTTCACCCCCTACTCCCCTTACCCCCATCCCCGTACCATTACTCATCCCCTCCCCCTCCAAGAAGACATAAGACTGATGATATTAAGTTGCGTGTTTTCAAAGGAACTGGATTGGAGTATCCAGAACAGTTTTGGTTTTTAGGTGAAGTTGTATGGACCGTGAAGCAGATCAATGATGAAAATATAAAGAAAGTGCAATTCATTACGATGCTCTACGATAGAGCATTGATATGGTATATAAAGTATTCAAATAATCAGACAAAAACATTTGAAAACATTAAAGCAGCATTGATAAGAGAATTTAAGAAGCCGAAGTCTGAGTCGCAGTGCATCACTGAGTTGAAAGAAATTAAACAGAAACTTACTAAATCTGTTTGGTAATTTGATCAGAGATTTAAAGAATTATTGGATCAAGTGAGCTTCGACATAGCTCTGCAGTAACATCAAGAATGGTTTATAGTTGTGTTGTTACTGCATATCATACTACCATTGATGCAACAAAAGATAACAATTAAAGCTGAAGCTCTACAGATTGTGATGAAATTGGAAGCTTCACCTATAACAGATACTAATGCAGGTATGCAACAGATTCAGAGTCAGCTGGAAAACCTAACCTTGTAGATGAAAGATATCAATAAAATAAAAGAATTCATAGAAGAAGTATGGTGTACAAAGTGCAGATCGGAGGGTCATTCTAAAGAACAATGTCCTACCTTTAGGGATTAGATGGCTAGTGGGGCACTGAATCCCTTAAATGTAGGATCCATCCTGTGATGTGAGGTACGTAAGACCAGAGGCCAACATCGCTCAAAATATTGTTACATGTTACAGAAATATGTGCAAACTCCAAGGAACCTATATTGCAAATTTTGTAAATCAGTAGGACATGATGAGAATAATTGTTGAGCTTATGAACTAATGATGGAGTGCGGTGTTGACACTTATAGAATGCAAGCAGAAGAACATGAACATGAAGGTAGTGGACAACGTGGTATTCGAGGAGGATACGAAGAAAGAGGTCGAGGTGCAGGAGATGGTCAAGGACGTGGACAAATCATTTGCTATAACTGTGGCCAGGCATATCATTTTGCAAGAGATTGTCAGAACCCTATAACGACATGTAAGTATTGTAAATCCTTTAACCATGTAATTGAAGAATGCCATGTACTTATGGAAAATATGCAAGAAAAAAGGAATCAGTAGCCGACATAGAATATTCAAATGATGACTGCTGAAAGGAGGATTGACGAACCTCGAATTAGTATTGTCACTAGAAGTGGAGTTATGACCGAAAGTGATAAAGCAGATGAGAAGAAAGAATCTGAAAGTACATGGGTTAGAAAAATTGTTGAGAAAGCTTATGTTTTTTATATTCAAAAGGAAAAATAATTATTTATGGAATCAAAGCGGAGATTTATGGATGTTGGAGCTTCGACCTCCAATGTGTAGCCAAAGTAGAGAACTACCTATGATGTGTCATCAACTTCAGCACATAATTAAGTTTCGACGCAGAACCGAGCTTCAACACAAGATCGGGCTCCAACACAAGACCAGGATTCAACGACTCAAGTAGATATTTTAAAAACTTTTCCAGATAATTGTATCAAATTATTAAGAGATCAAAAGGTGGTAGAAGGGCTTCAGGAGTTGATAGATTCCTATGCATCAAAAGAAACACTACAAAATAAGATGTGCACAATCAATAATTTGCATCGACAAAAAATAACCGGAAGAGAGATGAGGCTTAGTGCACAGATAGGAGTATATGAGATGGATCAAGTTATCCTCGATCTGGGATTTGATGCTAATGTATTAACGAAGCAGACATGGGAGTTAATGGGTAAGCCGAAGCTACAGTGGTCACCTATTCAGTTAAGGATGGAAAATCAGTAAAATATCTTCCCCTTAGGAAGACTACCAGGTGTAACAGTGGACATTGAAGGAGTTTGCACTACTGTTGATTTTGAAGTAATAGAGATCATTGATGATAGTAACCCCTATCCTACATTGCTTGGACTTGATTGGGCATTTGACAATATGGCTATAATTAATCTGAAGAAGAGACAGATGATATTTGAAGGGAATAATATGAGAGTAATTATTCCCTTGGATCCATTAGAAGGGGTAAGATATACAAAACCAGTTAGAGAAGAATATTACGCAGCTGATATAGATAATATCTATCAGATGACAGCAAAGGAACAAGATTTTGTTAACCCTACTGCAAAGGGAAACTTGAGTTGGGAGGATGATAGTTCTTGTACCTTAGACTCAGAGGAAGAGTTGGAAAATTGGCAGAATAGGTTTCATGAAGTATCCACAAGGCGTTGTGCAAGAATTACCAAATTAGTTCATTGTATGATATCAAGGTATGTAATCTTCCTTCTTATGATGGCTTGGTGATGTAAATAATTTTCTTGATGATTATGAAGAACATGTTACATAGAAAGAAAGGTTGTTAGCCCTGGACATAGCCTTGAAAGTTACCCTTGCTAGATGGTGGAATGCACACAACAAGAATATAGAAGGTTGGTAGGAATGTCGAAGAGATATGTGGATAAGGTTTGGATAGATAGATACAGAGATAGAGATAAAATATGACGTTGAAATTAATCCTATGAAACATATACAGTTATGCACTACAACATGGAAGGATGTTCCACAGTAAGAATGGGTACATGGATTCATTCATACAATAGAGACAATCCCTAAGTGCTGGTACTTATAAATAGAGCTTCGACATGGTACAGTAAACTGGATAGACATGGTTGATGGCTTCATATTAACATTCAACTTTGAGGATGATTTCCCACACATAGATTTTGCCCTTCAGAGAGTTAAGAAGAGGATCTTTGAGAATGAAACCCCATTGACATGGCAGCAACCTGATTGGGTTGTGCATATAGAAAATGCACTAGAATGTTATAACCTTACTACAAAAGAAGAAGAAGATCCTCACAACATCGACATAGCAGAATCAGAAGGATACCGTGAAGTAACTGGACCTAAGCCAGAAATACCAGATATAACAAAGCCACTAAAGCCCAAGAAGGTGAACATAGGATCAGAGACCTAAGCTTAGGAGACTATTAGGATGAAGAGATAGTCAGTAAAGTTATAGAATTACTCAATGAATACCAAGAACTATTTCCCACTAAGTTTTCAGAAATTAGGGGTATAATAGGAGATCTAGGACTCATGAAGATTCCCTTTAAGCCTGATGTGAAGCCAGTCAAACAAAGACCTTACAGGGTGAGTCCTATGGTGATGCAAGAAAAGAAGACTCAAGGAGATATTAGGATCTGTGTGGATCTGAGAAAGTTAAATGATGCATGTTTACATGATCCCTTCCCTACCCCTTTCACAGATGAAGTGCTAGACAATGTAGGAGGCCAAGAAGCTTACTCATTTACAAATGTATTTTCAGGTTATCATCAAATAAGGATTTCTCCTGAAGATTGGCATAAGACCACATTTACTACAAAATGGGGCTCATAGCAATATACAGTAATGCCTTTTGGATTAAAGAATTCCCTTGCTATATTTTCTAGAGTGGTGGTTGCATCTTTTAAGGAATACATCCACAAATTTTTAGAGTCATATTTTGATGATTGGACAGTATTTGGGCTACCAAGAAAACATATTTCAAGTTTAAGACTTATGCTTGACACATGTAGATAGTTGTTAGGACCTCACATTGTCCCTTTTTGACCATATATTTTGCTATTATGTCATCCTTTTCTAACCTATATTTAAAGTCCATGTTACTGCTTTAATCCATTTTTCCAAAAGGTATACAATATTTCTTCTCATTACTATACGTTTAATTTATTTTACATATAATTACATTACCTTCATAATTTATTGATTGAAACGGATAGTTGCTGAAACAGTTATCATTGCAGTCTACGTTGCTGAAACAGCCTGGAAGACTGCAAGGTTATCATTACAGGTTATGTTGCTGTAACAGTTAGAACAAGGAGCAAATCCCATTGCTGAAGCAGCCGTGATTTGCATTCTAGATTCAACAACAACAGAAGAAGATCATCGAAGGAGCTGCTACATTGGCTGTAACGATCACATTCCAAAGTCAGCATTACCATAACCATTGTAATAGCATTTTGTTAATGGGAAAACTGATTTCCCTATTTTGGTATATTGGGTTAAAGATAGGACTTACAATGTAATCAATTGTAATAGATGTCTCCTCTTTAAAAAGAGGAGACATCTACATTAGAAGGGGGGACGAACAGACTACAGGAAGGTCTAGCTGAAGGAAAGGAACTAGAATCTTTTTGTAACATGACATATTGATGGATGAATAAAATATTGTTCTGAACATTTCCTTCTAGTTCTCGTTTCCTAGGGAATCTTGTGAGGAGGACAGGGCCCACCTTCATCACAAGATTCACCCATTATATTTCTACAGTGTGTTAAGTGTGTTTCCTATCCATACCTTGTTAAAAGTTCAGTTTACTGAATGTGCTTATGCATTGTTGTTGAACTCTGTTTTTCTAATTGATTGCTGCATTATCGAATTCATTTACAGTTAGTTCACGAGTGTTTTATCGGAAACTGAGTTTACAGAGTGAATTGGAAAGCATGGTAATCAGAAACAGGTGCTGAAGATTCCTGCTTTGGGAATAGGGTCCTGTTCTCTGTTACAACATAGCTAGTGCTTTCCTTTGCAAATTGATTCCTTTTCATTAGATTACTCTTTTAATGAATTTGAAAATTCTTTGGTAATTGTCTACAATAGATTGTTTTTGTTGTAACTCAGAATGGAGCTTCAGTTTGCTTAGAGCAAGGTGTGACCAGTTTATTTATTACTACAACTCTTATTGCTTTTGAAATTGAGCACATATAGTGTGTAGTTGCCTTTGAAATAAACAGATTTCCCTGGGTTGACAATTTATGTAGAACTTAGTTGTTTGAATTAATAAGCAATTAAAATGACCAACAACAGGATAAGGTCTCTCTGAACCTAAAGAAGTGCATATTTTGTGTACCTTTTTGCATATTGTTGGGACATATTGTTTGTAAGAAAGGACTAATGTTGGACCTTGCTAATATTGTTATCATTGTGAATTTACCTCCACCTAAGACAATAAGACATCTTCGCACTACATTGGGACATACTGGCCGTTAGAGCCTAGATTGACCTCAGGCTGAATTGAAGTAATTCTAGGGTAACCACAAACCACGTTTAACCTGGTAGCTAGCCCTACTAGGTCGGGAGAGGGATCTCTCCTTTATGAATCTCAGTCAAAATGACTGGATTAGATGGAATTTTAGGATAGGTATAGTAGCTCTAGGGTTTTAGATTGATTTTGTTCGTTTTGTTGTTGGATCAAATGGAGCCAGGCAATTTTGGGTCCAAGAAATTAAGTCAGGATGTAGGGTGTTTTATGGGGCATGGTAGGTAGGTGCTTTGGCACTTGAAATTGAGTGAGATGAGAGGCGTAAGACTGGTGAGGAGTTGAGGAGGGCATGCAAAGATCATGTATCCTTCTCAAACAGTAGAAAACATAGAAAACTGAATGGCTTGCCAAGGCAGAGCACTGTAGGAGCTGAGGAGGGCATGCAAAGATCATGTATCCTTCTCAAATAGTAGAAAACATAGAAAACTGAATGGCTTGCTAAGGCAGAGCACTGTAAACAATTAATTCTACCTATCTATCTTGATATCATTCAGCTAGAAGAAATGAATTAGATTGTGGCATACATAAAACATGTGAAAACATGATAACAGAATAAGAAACTATGCAAAAACACCATACCACAAGTATCCCATAAAAATAGCTGCAAATCTTGGTTTATTTCCTTGTCAAACTGCTGATAAAGGTGTACAATATAGCTCAGAGCATCCAAGAGAGTCCAACCTCACCAAATGACCAAGAAAACACATAATATAGACATATAAACTACTCATCTTGACCATCAGGGGTCGAATCCATGAGAAGAGGGGCAGTTTCAACCATTTCCCAACTAAGAACTGGAATATAGGCAGTCAAACAACTTGCCTCTATAAGTAGGGAAACTGATTCATTAGCCTCAAAACCACCTCTAACTAATGAATCTACTCTCTAAGATCATTTTACTATTACATTTACATGCCAAATCATTAATTACATTATCAAAATCATCCATGAGGAGAGAGAAATCAAAATTTCAGTGAAAACAGGCGAAAATTTGAATTTCTGGCAAACTGGCCAAAAGCGCAGCGCCACTGGCCAGATGCGCAGCGCCGCTTTCCACCCACTTTTGGAGGCCTTCCCCTTAGCCAAATTTAGCCCAAGATAGCTCATTTGAAAGGTCTTCCTATCTAGTTTCTGGAACATCTTGAATTTTTGCATTTGGAGGTCATTTCCCCCCTCAAAACGTGAAATATCCCAAGGCTGCTTCTGTGTGTCCAAAAAGAGGCAAAGAGGTCATTTTTTGGTAGTTTTTTGACCTTTTGGTGACCTAGTTTTGCTCCAAAATTGCTGAAATTTTTTGGGTTTGATGCTCTCATCATGCTGAATCCAAATATATAAGCCTTTCCTCCAAAAATTTCTCCAGGGAAAAGCGCAGCGCCTCTAGGCCAATTTCTTGTTTTCAAAATTTCAAAATTTGAAAAAGACAAAAAATCATCAAAACTTGCCCAGATTTGGCATGGGACACCACCATTAGTTGCTTTGATGGGCTAGTGAGGCTTCAGCCAAGATTTTCAACTTATCTTGCTCCTTTTTGCTCTTTAAGGCCTTCCTTAACCTAGCCTTAAGCTTCCTCATCCTTATGTTGCAGATTTTGTTGCGGGTCATGTAGTGGTAGGCCATGTGGCGAAGCATCTTCTTATCCCTGTTGGCCTTCTCAATCAGCCCCTCAAGGTGTATGTTGACCCTCTCTAGCCAAGTTTCCCTATCATTCTCAATCTCTTGTTCAATTGAAGTCAACTTGACATTAGCCTCCTTGGCCTTTTGCCTGTTTTCTTTGATCATTTGCAGCTCCATGAGGACTTGCTTGTTGCTCAATTGTTTTTTTTATTGCTCCAAATATCTGATGATGATCTTAGCTCTATCTAAGTTATCTGACATGGCTTGTATTTCATCCTCTTGTTCCTTTATGATCATGTCTTTGACAGTCTTTGGATCCTGAGCTTCCAAATCAATAATGTCAACTCCATGATGAGTGAAATGCTACTGTGGCTCTTCATGATCAACAAGGTTAAAATCTCTTTCTTGCTCATCACTAAGATCCTTCTCTTGCATCTTTTTCTTGCCCTTACTTTTGCCCTTGCTTTGCTGCTCAACCTATACCTATTTTGCTGAAGAAGAAGGCAAAGCCCCTTCCACACCTTGTGGAGATAGCATTTTCCTGTGGCCTGATGACGAAGGTGAGACCCCTTCCACACCTGGTGGAGATAATACTCACCTAGCAGCTGCAAAATGTTTCCTAGTGCCCCTCTTATATGTCACAAACACTGGAACTCCAACAGTTTCAGTCTATTTGACCTTTTCATGTCCTGAAGTTCCACCTTCTTCATGATGTACTGATGAAAATATTTGTGGGCCTTTGAACATCTCATAAGAAATGAAAGTCTCCCATGGCATGTTAAGAAGGTTCAGCTGATGTAGAACAATGATTTTAATCAAAGAGTAATGGAAAATGCTATTCAACTGCTGGGGGTATGGCTTCCTCTTTACAGTATGTGCCATCTTCTCAATGTTTCTGAACACGAAATAAGGGATATTCATCATTCTTACTCTAGTGAAATGCATCAGTAGTCTAATGTGGTAGGCATACAATCGGGAGAACCTACCTTCACAAGTGAAGTACTTGATAATGATTTTCATCAATGGAGCAAACTTGTCTTCCAAAAACTTGAAGGGGAATACTCTCTTCATTTTGTCTTTGTATCTAACCTTGATGTAAGGCTCATAGTATTCCCTATCAATATCCTAACCTTTGTTCCATTTTTCACCCACATCTAGAATACCTGTAGCCTCTGAGATGACAGCTGGTGATATGGTGAATGTTATTCCGGCAAGGGTTACTTCATTATTGTGCAAATGTGTCACAAACAACCTTGCCAACTCATGATGAAATTTGACTCTTTCTATCATTTCACAAAAATCAAAGCATGACTGGTGTTTAAAGCAAGAAATGGCAAGTGGACAGGCTTGCAACTCCCTCAAACTAGTGGGCTCCTCTCTAATAATCCTTCCTCCTTTATGAGGCTTCCTTTGTTGTATGTTTCTCTCCTTGGAACTGTCACTAAGGGTGTCTTCTTCAAACTCATACTCACTGTCTCTTTCCATTGCTTTTTGTGGCTGTGAACCCTTGTGGTTATATTAGTGAATAATATAGTGAAACAAGGTGGAGGAATGGAATGAAGATGAGTATGAAGAGATTTTTAGGGATGAGTAGGGTTTTAGGGAGAATGGGTAGGGTTTGGTGATGTGAATAGGGTTTGTAGGGTTTGGGGAGAGTGTAAGTGGGAATGTGGAAAATGTATGAGGGGAATGGGATTTAGGAAATATATAAATGGGAATGGAAAGGATAGGGTAAATAAAAGAATGGAGAGATGGTTTCACCCTAGAGGCTAGGGTTTTAATTTAAAAAATGCTAAATACCAAGCTTAGCAATCAAAACCCTAGATCATATGATATGATGATTGTACTTACTTGCAAGAAAGTGAATTGATGACTTTGAGGTAAATTTGGCAAGTGTAGAGCGTTTTGAGTGATCTGGAGCTTGGCTGGGCAAATGTGCAGTGCCTCACACAGGTGCGTAGCGCCTCCTAGATGCGCAGTGCCTGTGCAATTTTACACTGGAAAACCCTGCCAGGTGTGCAGTGCCTCCCAGATGTGCAGCACCGGCCTCAGATGCGCAGCGCCGGTCATAATTTCTCCAAAAACGCAACAACTGCACTCTTTTGCTCATTGAAACTTAAAAATTGCCTCTTAGCTCTCCTTTTAGCGCTTTGAATTCAACATTAGCATAATGAAATGATCAATAGAGATATGGCTTTATGTGGCTTTCACTTCTTGATTTTTGATGGTGAAAACCCACTTTTATAATGTCTATGTGCTTTTTCAAATACTCTGTTTTTTTTAATGCTTGGTCTTCTTACTTTGATAGGTGGACTGATGCTCAAATTCTTTGACTTTTTTGTAGTGGCAGCACTTTGGAAACATCACCAGATTTCCAAGAGCAGCATGGAACCGTTTATTACATATAAGAACAATAAAATTAAAATACAAATGATTTGTTTTCACCTCAAAACTAGTTTTGAGGTGAAAACTTCATTAAGCTTACAAATTAACAAATTCTGACTTTTCTGATCATTATTATCATCCTCATGTGTTTGCTGGCCATTATTAGCAATAATCACTGAATTTTGACCATGGTGAAAACCCTAAGACCTAATGAGACTGAAACCTTATGTAATTGATGAAATGAACTGAAAATGAGCATAAACCATTGACTGAAAGGTATGAAAGGAGGTCAGCAAGTACATATCATGAGGCAAAAACTGAAATGAACCCTACCATCAGTAGATCCATGACCTAATGGAATGCAACTCATCAAAATGGGACTCCTAGTATGAAATGCAAAAGAGTAAATTTTGATCACTGATGGCAATGTGAAGATATTGACACTAACACTAGGTATTATAGGAAATTCATCAAGGAGTATGCAAAGATCGTTGTGCATATGGAGAACTTGTTAAAGAAGGATGTAACTTTTCAGTGGAATGAAGAATGTCAGAAGAGCCTGGACATATTGAAATAAAATATGGTAGTTGCGCCTATATTAGTGTTCCCTGATTGGAATAAGGAATTCCATGTCCATGTGGATGCCTCTTGTATAGCTTTAGGAGTAGTATTGGCACGACCTGGTGTAGGAGAAATTGATCATCCTATAGATTTTGTAAGTAGAAAGTTATCTAAAGCAGAAAAGAATTACACCACTACGGAAAGGGAAGGACTGGCCATGGGGTATGCTTTGCAGAATTTTAGACACTATTTTCTGGGATCACACTTTAAAATGTTTACAGATCATTTTGCACTGAAGTATTTGGTTAATAAATTTATCTTAGGAGGAAATATTTGCATATGGTTACTATTATTCCAAGAATATGACTTTGAAATCATTATTAAACCATGAATATTGAATGTAGGACTGATCACCTATCGAGATTAGAAACAAGGGAAGAACCAACCTGCATAGAGGATAATCTCCCTGATGCACAATTATTTGTAATCAGAGTTACAGATGACCATTTTGCATATATCATTCAGTTTTTTACCACAAGGATGGCTCCTTCAAAGTATACTACGCAACAAAAGAAAGAATTAGTGGTTAAGGCAGCTGACTTTTCATTAATAGTAGGATAGTTATATAAGATGGGACCAGATGAAATATTGCGCAGATATGTTCCTGAACATGAAAGATAGATGATTCTAGCAGAAGCTCATGGTGGCGCAGCTAGTGGACACTATGCAAGAAAAGCTACTACGCAGAATATTTTGAGAGCAGGATTGTGGTGGCCTACACTACACAAAGATGCAAAGGAATATTACAGAGCATGTGATATGTGTCAAAGAACAGGAAAACCTTCAAGAAGAGATGAGATGTCATTGGTACCACAAGTTACATTGCAGGCCTTTGATAAGTGGGCTATTGATTTTATTGGACCCATCAACCCACTTGGAAAAAGTATTGGTGAGATGTACATAATTACAGCAACTGATTACTTGACAAGATGGGCCGAAGCACAACCAATAAGGGACTGCAACGCAAAGACTGCTGTGAATTTTATTTTTGAGTATATATTGTCTAGATTTGGATGTCAAAAGATTTTGATGAGTGACTAAGGTTCCCACTTCCTAAATAAAGCTATTGAAGCATTTACTGAGGAATTCCAAGTTTATCATCACAAGAGTACCCCTTATCACCCTCAGGCCAGTGGAATAGTAGAAGTATTCAATAACATTTTGGAGAATGCATTAACTAAGGTATGCAATGTGAACAGAGATGATAGGACCTTAGAATCCTAAACGTTTTTATGGGCTTATAGGACCACATGAAAAAAGATGGCAGGTTAGACACCCTTCAAATTAGTTTATGGGAAAGAAGTTTTGATTCCCATGGAGTACATTGTGCCTAGCTTAAGGATTGCAGCTTTACAGATATGGCAAACCCTGATATAATGGAGGAAAGAATGTCACAATTGATTACTTTGGAAGAAGACAAATTTATAGCAAGATTCCATCAGTAGGTACAAAAAGAAAGAGAAAAGGCTTGGCATGACACAATATTAAGTAGAAGAAGTTCCAAGTAGGAGAACTTGTTCTCCTCTATGACAGTAAGTTTATGAAAATTTTAGGAAAATTCAAGATGCATTGGTTGGGCCCCTAGATTATCAAGCATATTATTGATGGAGGCGCAACAGAATTAGTGAAGTTAAATGAATAATTGTTCCAAGAAAGAGTAAATGGAAGCAGGTTGAAGCTATACAGGGACAACCCTGCCCCTACAGCCTCACTCTAGAGAAGAAAGGAGAAAATTCTTAGTGCCACCCACAGTTGAAAGTGGGCATCGGACTATAAACTACACTGCAAAGAGCTTCAATGTAGGGAGTTACTTCGCTATAGTCTGGTTTATGTCGAAGTACATAGGAGCTACGACGTAAGAAGGTTTTTTCGCTACAATATGGGATGCGTCGAAGTTCACCGGAAAAATATGACCGTTAAAGGGGAAAAGTTAACATTAAAACACGCGGAAAGTTGCATTTATGAGGAAAGATTGACATTATCTAAGGATAGATATGCAATTAATGAACACAATCTGAACACAATATAGATAAAATCTAAGCTAATGATTAGGTTAGAAACTCAAAATTGCTATAAAAATCTGCGTCCCGCTTAGATTTGGAACTTTGCTCGACTGTTGATAGTGCGAAGAAGTTGCAGAAATTATCACTCTCTTATGTCATTTGAGTGTTCTTGGGAAGAAATTGTATAATTTTCGTGAGAAGGGCTTACCTAAAATCACGAAAACTGTCTCAGCAACCGCTGGTACACCCGCAGTAACATCAACCATAGCAGCATCATCACAAAAACAATGGAGATCTCCACAGAAGAAACCAACCAAGGAAGAGAGAACAAAGAAGAAACAAGATAAGAAACATGTTGAACCTCGAAAAGAAGCCGAGAAAATCATAGACAATAAGGAAGAAGCGAAGCATGTAGAGCAGATGGAAACAAATGGTCAAAATTTACATCGCCTCTACCACCATACATTCCACCGAGAAAATTGAATGCTAAACTAGTGAAAGACTCGAAGGATGCGAAGTTTGGCACCTTCACACCCCTATTTCCAGAGGAAGTACCATTTACTAGGGAATTACTTGGGAAAATTCCACAGCTGAAGTTCATAGACTACGACTTCAACGACAGGAAGAAATACCCACAGTTCACACCAGACTGATATTTGAAACAAGTAAACTACCTGGAGAGTGGTGTGATGAGGTTAGAGCTGCAGTAATGGGAAAATGGATTGGCGTAGTCAGGATTGATGAACATGTTGAATGTGTCGCACTTCGGCAGAAGTCTAGGGAGCACGGCTTGTGTGCGACAGTTGCTCATGTTGGTGCATGATGGATGCTTATGGATGGGAAATAATATCCCTATAGATCCAATGTTGATATGGAGAATCACCATACTTCCATATCAAGGGTGGAACCCCGCAAAATAATTCGTTGGAAAAGATCAAGACCGTGCCATAGCCAACAGCATGAAGAAAAAGTTTGGTCTGACAAAAGGAAAGATGGGATATGATATAAAATCAATCATTGACTAGGAAGTTTGCTTCACAACACACATATTGGCTAGGAATATCATGAGAAAGTGTCGGGCTAATGAAGTCCCTGCAACGGTGGTTTCATTAGCTATGCAGTGCGCCAATGGGGTTCAATACAACTGGGTCGGATACCTTTGAAAATAATTTCTGGACAACTACTGCAAGGTCCAAGAAAAAGGTACAAATTTCATTACGCATGGCTAATTTTGATAATTGCAATGTTAGCATGGAGAGAGTCGGAAGATTCGCAGTTCCCTCCAATAGCTTTAGATGTCTGTGAAGCTGCGTGTTATTCCTCACTGTGGTATACCACTCAACCATCATGAGCAATGGAGAACATGATGTTTTTCATGTTATATCACATGGATTTACATATGTTAGTGAACCAGCATCCTTTCCTATCACCGAGCCTATTCAAATAGTATAGTGTTGTTGTGAAGTTCAAGGCCGATTTTCACAAAGTTTATATATAGGCTCGAAGGGACACAATGAAGAAATGGCATCCTATGCCATACTTAGTGACATAATATGATCTCCTCAGACTAGTATAGCAATGGCCCGCAAAATGGATGACTGCGTCGGAGGCAGAGGTAGAGGCAGAAGATAGTGTGATAAAAGAGGACACCTTGCGACATGGTGAAGTGAGTGGAAAGGACAAAGATAAGGATGAGTAGGAATTAGAGGAGGAGGAGCAACATGACGAGGGTCACCAGGATCGTCTTATAGGAGATGAACAGAATAAGGAGTCTGAAAAGACAGAAATAGAACAAGTTGTTGCAAAAAAGGCAAAGCATAGAGCGAAGCTGCCACAAAGATCAAGAAGAAGAAAAAGGCAGATAAGACGAAATATAGCACACCAATGGTCCTTAGTGATGGGGACCTAGAGCAGAATGGGGATAGAATTTAGGAGGTGACAGTAGAATCGTGGAATAAGTGGGAAGATCGATATGGCGCACTTCTCACTGGTGTGCACGAGCAGATCACAGAACTTAAAATCTTGGCACAGACAATTAGATAACCCTAGTAGGTAGTGGAGAGGATTGGAGAAAAGGAAAATAGAGCCTACACTTGCAGCAAGGTTAGCGCCAATACCCTCCAGAGCCCTATAGTTTGACTCCACATAGGTACAATAGCAAGAAAAAGGGTGGAATCATGTCAACATGAACATCAAAGTGGTACCATTGCAAAGACTACAGAAGTTTCACATGGAGATAATAGAAGAGTTGAAGTTGCGCGAACAACATACCTCGCAGTTGAATATTCAGGTAGAGAAGGAGTGGGCTTCGCTTTAGCAGAAGCTCGACTAGATGATTTAGGAGAGGGATCAAGTAATTCAGCAGCAAAAAAATATCAAGGAGGTGGTTGAAGAAACATGTAAAGAGATTATGGACCTTGATGTCAACAAAGAAGGATCAGTAGAGGACAAGGTCGCAAAGCTCGGCCTTGCAGTGAAAGAATACAAAAAGAAAATTACATATGTGCAATTTAAATATGAAATGCATATCAGTGAGCTACAGATGAAGTTGCAGCCAACCACGCCACAGGAAGTAAGAGAGTAGAGGGAGATTGACCTAAAGACTGCAATTTCCAGCATATCCGCAACAGTGGCAGATTGTGCGAAACTTTTAGACAAAAGTTTACAACTTTGAACTTTTTTGCAAGAATATCCAAATGTACAGAAACTGCAGGAAGATATTCAGCGGAAGAAAAAGCAGTGGGAAGAGATTTGGGCATCTGCGAAGACCTTACTAATCTCGCAGAAGCTCGCCAAAATCAATGAGGCAAAGGCCCTCCAGAAGAAGATTGAGGAACTGAAGAAGGAAGAACAAGTTTTAACAGAGAGAACTCGGCCATGGAAGGATGAGTTTCTCCAACTATCACAGGCAGTAGATGAGAATCTCCAAGAGCTTCAACAAAGTGAGATAGCGATGGTGCAGAAGGCTGTAGAACATGTGACAGAACCACTTCTGGAAGAGGTGCACAGGGAAGAAAATAAATTCACAAAGGCTCTGTAGTAGTTCAAAAATACTAACAATAGTATTGCAAAAAAAATAAGAGGCAAAGAAGTTGAGATACTTAGGACAAGTCACATGTGCATGTTGGGGTCCTATTGGGCGCAACCCAACTTGGCCTAGTTTTTGGGAAAAGCTCCACACTTTGTGGAGTGAAGTGCACAGTGGAGAATGCAGTGGAGTGCGAAGTGGACCACGTAGTGAAGCAGTTGGAATATACCGTGTGGTATAAAGGTGTCGGAGTGGGTCGAAGCCCCTCCTTTTTGTAAAATAATTTTATAATGTAAAATATCAATGGGTTTTGGGACCATAGCTGCTTATTTTAGGGATTCCATGGTATTTGGACCATGGTATTGTAATGATGTAACCCTTGATGTAATAGTATATATAGGGTCAAATAATAAGAAGAAAATCATCAATGAGATCCAGATCTGTGTTATGGTTGAAATTTTGTGATCTATTGTTGGGGAGAAGAAGGCAAGGCTCTGTAGTTGAGTGTGCAGAGGCCTGAGTCTACATATGAGTGCATAGGCAACCTGCATCTTAGTGCGTAGGTCAAGAATTGTTTGTTGTACAAAATTTCTTATTATAAGAAACAGTTCTTGTGGACGTAGTCCCACATTGATATGAACCATGGTAAAATTGGTGTCTTCATGTGTATATTTTCTTATCATCTGTTTTAGGTTTGCAGTTTATTATAGTTGCACTTTATTTCAGTATAGTGATGATTTATGGCTTTATATAGTATGTTTAAGTGATTAAATGAATGTGGTGAATTGATTTATGAATGTTAAGAATAAAAGATAATCTGAAACACCACATTGCATCATCCTTCAAGGCTGCAGAGATCCGAACTTAAATAGTAACGAAACAGCTTACAGATATAATCATAAACATGGAGATGCAACAGAAAAACACTTCATTTCATTAATAGAAAAATATTGAACTATGCTTACAAACAGATTGGAAATAAGATAACTCGATTGATGGTAGCTTATCTCTGAGAAGAGATGTGGCGGCTACATGCCTCTGAATTGTGTTACAATGAGGCTCAAAGGGACTATTTATTATTGGAAAACATGAGAAAACCCTAAACAACCAAAACCCTGACCCCAGGATATGTAACACCAAGAGTTTGTGGGCCCCGTTGAGGTTAGTTGGGTGGCCAACTTCCCAAGGTCGTAACTTGGTCATATTATCTTCGTTTGGCACGTACAATACCTTGTTGGAAAGGTCTCGCCAAGTACTATAGTTTTCACTGCAAGCCCCTAGCTCTCACTCCAAGCTTGTTGTGCACCCCAAAAAAACGTCGTTTATGGGGTCAAAACTGCTCTGGAAGTTCAGGACCTGAAAAATTGCTAAAAATAATAAATGTTGAAATGAACAAGGAAACAGATGAAACTGACTGGGGGTCTACGTGGAATAGGTGGGTGGCCACCAATATCGACTTGGATCATTCCTCCCCCTAGGAAGAAATGGTCCCCATTGCGTGCAGAGCCTCCATGAGGTGAGGAAATTTCTGTTGAACTTGGTCCCTGGTGAAGGAGTTGGCCTACTTTGACAACTCGATATAATTGTATCCTATGTTGGCAAGTGTTCTTGATATGTGTGTCTGTGATCTGATTAGTTTTGTTTTGTTCCATGTAGTTTGGGTTGAGCTCTATTGGTGTGAGTTATTCTGAAATGTTAGATGTATCCAACAATGTTGGAAAGTATGGCCAAAGGCGATCAACATTGAACACTGGGTGAAGACCAAGGAACAGTGGGATGCTGAGCTCGAAGGAATTATCACTGATGGCCTTGGTGATGGTGTATGGCCCATATCGTAGTGGGTGAAGCTAGTAGTGGGGTCCAGCAAGGCGCTTCTTATGTAAATGTAGCCAAACTTTGTCACCCACCTGGAAATTATGCGGCACTCGATGTTGATCATGGCGTTGCTTGTACTTAGCATTGGCTCTGTCCAATATATCATGGACCTATTAGCAAATGTGTTGAATGTGCTCAATGAAGTTGTTAGCCCTTTCAGATTTAGACTGAACATGAGCCGAATCTAATTGAGTGGCTACAAATTGTATGGCCACATCACTGGGGCATAATGGCTTAAATCCAAACCCTACCTGAAAGGGGTTGTGGCCTGTTGAGTTGTGGAGAGCTCTGTTGTATTTGTGTTGGACATAGGGGATACTTTCATCCCACGTGCATGGATGCTTCGAGTTGTACATGCACAAAATGTGTATGATCATTCTGTTGAAAACCTCTGTTTGGCCATCAGTTTGGGGATGGAAAGTCGTGGACTTAGTAAGTTTTGTATCCATGATCGACCAGAGAATTGACCAAAATCCACTCAGGAATCTACTATCCTGATATAAGACAATGGACTATGGGATCCAAAAGTGTACCCACACTCACTCAAAGAAGAGGTTAGCAATGGCCTCTGTGGTGATACTCTTCTTATAGGCTGCCATGATGGCCATCTTAGAGAATCTGTCGACGACCATGAAAACGCAATCGTTTTCATGCTTAGGGGAAGGAAGGCCCGACATGTAATCCTTGGAGATAGATTCCCAAGGCCGTCTAGGAGTAGGTAGAGGAGTATACAGGCCTTTCTTCTTGACGGTTGGTTTGGCAATGGTGCAAGCGGTGCAAGATCTAATGTACTTCCCAACATCCTGACGAAGTTTCGCCTAATAATAATACTTCTGAAATACCGCCACTATTTTCTCTACTCCGAAATGTCCAGCAACCTAACTGTAGTGCACCCCCAAAATCATCTTGGCATGCTCACTTGAAGGAACACGGATGTGTCCCAGGTGGCATAACAATGCATCCTGAAGGTGAAAATTTGGAACTTGCTTCCCTTCCGGGAGTGTCTATTATATGTTGTTGAATCTTAGATCTCTCTTGTAAAGATGCGGCCACCCTGATGTCTCGTGCCCACAGGAGTCGAGCACAGTGATCAACACCATGACCGGTGGTCGATTGAGGCAATCAACAACGTTATTGGTGCTTCCCTTCTTATACTTAATGTTCAAATGGAACTATTGCAGATAGGTGCACCATTTCTGATGGATATCGTCCAACAACTTCCCTTGTGTCTGTATGAACTGTAGAGGTCGGTGGTTTGTGTGGATGACCGTTTCCTTCCCCATAATGTAATGCTTCCATTGACGATAGGCTTTCACAATGGAGTACATTTATTTGTCGTAAGTGAGGTACTTTGGACTGTGTCTGAAAGTGACTCACTGTGGTAAGTCATTGGATGTCCATGTTGAGTGAGAAACACACCAATAGCATAGTAAGAGGCATCTGTCTTAGAGCACTGGTGCATAATAGAGGCAATTATTCAACTTGGAGAATTATTTTTGTGGGGTTTCCAACAAAAAAACTTTGCTTTCACTCCACCCTTGGTGACTTAACTTAAAGGCCAAGTGATATGAGAGAACCCCAACATGAACCTACGGTGGAAATTGACAAGACCCAAAAAGTTGTGGAGCTCTGTTAGAGTGGTTGGTGCTGGTCAATCCCGAATGACTTGTATCTTGGATGGGTCCACATGTACACGCTACTCATCAATGATGTATCCCAGATATTGAACCTGGGTCAGGCCAAAGGTGCATTTCTCCAAGTTAGCACACAGCTTGTGTTGTCGAAGGGTTTGAAGGACCTATCGAATATGGTGGAGGTGCTCTTTCCAACTTTGCCTGAAGATCAAGATGTCATCTAAATACACCACCATGAAAGCATTGGTGAAGGGTCACAAGATGTCATACATCAGTCTCATGAAGGTTGCAGGGGCGTTCGTCAATTCGAATGGCATGACCAACCATTCAGAAAGGCCCTCCTTGGATTTGAAGGCAGTCTTCCACACATTTGAGGGTTCGATAGGCACCTGGTGATAACCTAACTTCAAGTCAATCTTGCTGAAATATTTTTCCCCTTTGAGCTGGTTCAAAAGGTCATCAATCTGCAGGATTGGGTACCTATTCCTGACAGTGATCTTGTTCAGCAGCCGATAGTCAATACAGAGCTTCCAGGTCCCATCCTTCTTCTGTACCAATACAATCGGACTCCCACAAGGTGATGAGATTGACTTGATGTGCCCTTTCTATAATAGTTCCTGAATTTGCCTCTTGATCTCATCGTTCTCGAGAACATAACGTTAATAGATCGATCCATTGGGAAGCGGCATGCCGGGGGTCAAATTGATGGAGTGCTTGACCTGATAGTGCAAAGGTACCCCTGTGGGTGAGGAAAAATATCACTGTACTCCTCCACTACCTTGTTCATATGTTATTGTTGTGCAGAGGAGCCCTGCTTAGAAGCCATGGCCACAACCTTCTTCTTGCCCTGGTGTTACAGATCCATTGGGGCACATCACTCCCATCATCTAGATCAGTGTTTTAGGGCTTATCAAACTCTAATTTCAGTTGCTACATGCCCTAAACAAGTCACCCTTTTGAATGCCTTCTTCCCAGACAGTTTCTTAACATGAAGACATCCTGAAATGACCTCTAGAGGGACTAGCACAGGTAGGCCCATGTAAGGGTGTGTTGCAGAGCAGTTTAGTCCATGCCAGGGTGCTCTGTAGAGCACTTAGGCCTCCTTTCAGCTGCGCTGGGCGAGTTAGAGCGAAATTCACATAGGGTTTGGGGAATATTCTTATCTTTTAGAGTCATCTAGAAGGTTCCCTCACTTATCAACTCCTATGAGCTCAAAAATGGATGAGGAATGAGTTAAGATGCATCCTATCCTCTCATCCCTTCCTCCATGGAACTAATTCTAAGTATGGAAGGCCATTCAATACCACCATTTATGATAAAACCTCCTTCATCTCCCTATAAATTGACCACTCATCTAAGTGATCAGGGGCTGGACTATGTTGAATTGTAAGGAGATAATGTTGCTATGAGAATTGGATTTGAAGCAAGTATTGTAATGCTACAAGTTTGTCATGCTTTTGATGTGATGTGGATGGGATCCAATCTGGAGGAATGACTTTGAATCCGACACAATGGTTGTAATTCCTTCTTCTATTCAATAAAGTATTTGAACCTTTCTCACATATGTTTGTTTTGTCTTATAATGCTTATATGTGTGAAATGTATCTGATTCCATTCACTTTTATTCAATAGATCTTTTGCTTTGATCGGTTCTCTGTCTTCTATTTGTGTTTACAGGTACTTCTCAAGCGTGTTAAGTATGGGAAGGAGCAACATGATCGATACAAAGGAGACAAGAGGAAAGTGAAACTACAAGTAGGTCTTCTCATCTTCTTTGTCTTATATATTGCTTATAGGAAAAGGCTAAAATGCTTTAAATTTTTCTAGATATGGCTACTTATCTAGGGAATTAGTATTTATCCGTAGATACCAAATTCTCAAAAACAAATTGGCGACTCCGCTGGGGAAGAACATCTTTCCTACTAGATTATCCACCTCCTAGGACATTCTTGCAAACCCTACTTGTGTTCATTGATTGTATTTCAACTCTTTTGCATTGAATTTTTGGTCAAAACTGTGTCAAATTTCCTTTTGAAATGGCTCACTGTCACCAGCGCAGGCTTGTGAGGGACACAGTGCGCTGCAGAGCACCCTTGGCTCAGTGCACTGTCTCCCATTCAGGGCTGCGCTGATCCTCCTAGGGTCAGTTTCCCACCTTTGGAATGAGTTTTTGCCAACTTTTCTTTGTTTGTTTGTTTGTTGATTGATCAATGAATGTCATGTCTCAGAGAACAAGTTTCTATCTCCTTTTCTAGCCCTACTTTGACTTAATTGATTAATGTTTCTTAAGTGTTTTCTTTGTCATTATCGATCTATAGTCAAAGTTAGAATATAGTTGATTAATCTTTGTTCGAAAGAAAGTGTCGTAAAAGTCTTCTTTTCCTTCGAAACAGAACTGTCGTAAAGTCTTCGTTCTTGTTAAATATTGATTGATTGTATGTGCATAACTTTCCTTTTTGTTCACATTCACATTAAGGAAATCGAAAAGAAATACATGCATGTTGCATTGAAAAAGTTTGTGTGTGCTCATAAGAATAGTTTAGGGAATTTTCATTAGATTGTGCTCTTTGCTCTTTGATCAAAAGAAATTTGATTGCTCTATCCCTAGTAGCTAGGATTTTCATCGTTAAATTGAATGGAAAGAATGCTTATCATGATAGTTGCATTCCTAGGAATTTCATAATACATCACTTGGTGAACTTGAAAGGAAAATTCCTAAGCAAGATCAACTTAAAATTAACATTAATTTACCTAATGGAGCATTGTCATTAACGAAAAACATTTAGTGTTTCTAGGCTAGAGAAGTGTTCCGGTGTCGTAAAACAAAGCAGCTGTCACTAACTTGTCTGCAATACATACCGAGTGTGATACCTCATTTCACGTACATGAGTATATCGTAGCTCGTCCATGTACCTTCAGGTATATAGGGCAGTGTTACAATACATAAAGTATATGGGAATGCTCTCACTGTGTGGTTTTGCATTAGACAACACTTATACGGATTGGGCCTCCACGTACCTTTGGGTATATATGGGAGGACAACACTAGGTTTCTATCCATCCTTAGGTAACTGAGTCGGTTTCCTTGTACAGTGTGATACACTGAACATGGCATTTAGGCAGATTGCATGCCCGTACTTCTTGGTTCACCAGGAGGTATTTTGCAGTTCACAGTTGCTTGGTAAACCTTTTGCCTAGTTTACCCTTTTTTGTTTATTTCTTTTTTGATAATAAAATTAATCAGAAATCATGGAGGAACATCAACCCTTACCCCGTCATTCGCAGAGAACAACGAGTAAACCACCTTTGCCGCCCGAAGCTACACCTATTCGGTCAAGGTGGTTTGGCTTAACTGAGTCAAGTACATTAAGAACTCCTAGTTCTTCATCTAAATTACCTGAATCATCCATTTCGGTAAGTACTGAGACTCCAGTTACTCCAACTATTTCTGGTACATACATTTCTGAAGAAGAAGTTTCACAATTACATGAGGACATTATCCCTGATCCTAGTGAAGCAGTAAATAAAGTTGTTCAACAACAAGTTGATCCTCAACTTGAAGTTACTCAACAAGAAATTACTTCTGAACTTGAATTAGTTCAACCAGAATTTAATCTAGAACCTATCACAGTTCAAAAAAAAGTTACATCTGAACCTGAAGTTGTTCAAGAACCTCTCCCTGAAACTGTTTTTCTTTTACCGGAACATCTGGACTTCGAATTTGAACATTCAAAAGTTGTTACTTTATTGGAATATGATAAATCGATTACCCTTCAGACATCAGTAACTACTGAAACCTCCACTTTATCAACACCAAAAATCTATTACGGACTAGACGGTGAAGTTCTTCCACCTGGTTTAATTGCTATCGAGGAAGAATTAGAAGAAGATTCTACACCTGGAACCCCATTCCATTTTGGAACTGGGCTTTATCTTTACCCTCATACTCCTCATTTTACTGCTCCTTTTGATCCTGCTTATTTTCAAGTACCTGTCGATTCTTTAGGACAACTTTTGGGTCAGTTAACTATGGCTGAACAACCGTCAACATCCCAGACTGTATCATCTGATGCAGCTGCGACAGAATCTTCTATCGTAACCTCTTCGATGTTTTCTACTACACCTGAGTCACACCTATATGGTGAATCGTCCATCCCGGTTGGTTACCAATATTTATTTGGAACCCACTCAGGGGTTGCTTCTACACCATGGTCATCACCCATGTCCTCAACCGGAATTCTACCTGGTTCTTCTTTAACAGGAACTCAACAGTTTGACCCTGCATATCAATATCAAACTGGGAAATCTAGTCAACAACGACCTATGTATCCATTACATACTGGATTTCCGCCATATGGAGAGCAATATGCTTATTCACCTTATCCTCCATATCCTGGAGGACCATCATATGGTAGTATCCCACAATATTTAGGTCAACCTAGAATTCGAGTTTGTCATTGGCAACCAACAATGCTAGTTCAACCAAGGCTTGTGTATCCAACACAACCAATGCAAACTGTGTTAGCTATTCCTACTACACCTGTTGTTACCACTGTACCATAGTCACAAGTTCAAACAGTTGTATCTCAACCTGTACAAATTGGTCCTTCTACCTCGCAACCACAAGTTTCGGGTCAAGAAGTTCAAGTTTCTCAAGCTGTTATACAACAACCACTTGTGTCTGGGGTCCAACAACCTCAGGTTAGTATACCTTTATCTGGAGTGACTCAGGCTTACACTGGTATAGTTTATTCACAACCTGGCCAACCTTTCATTGTTGGGAAACAACAACCGTTAAATCAACAACAGTTGTACCAACAACAACAATAGTTGATTCAACAATCGTGGCAGCCCAAATATCAACAGCCTCAATTCTAGCAATTCCAACCCCAATTTGGACCTGCCCAATAGGCTCAACCTGGGTTTGGACAATATCAAGCTTACTAAGGTCTTGGTCAACAAGGCTTTGCTGGTTATGGACAACCGCAAATTCAACCTGGTTATCAACAACCACCTTATGTCGGATTTGTTCAACAACCACCTTATCAAGGTTACCAAATGCAAATGCCCTATGTTGGTATGCAAAGACCTATTGCTCAGGCAATTCCATCATATCCTGGGTATGCTCAACCTGACTTGAATCGATAGTTGCCATTTGTAGAAACTCTAGAATTACCAGATTTAAATCGGCTCACTAATGATCCAATCTTATATGCACCTTAGTGGCTGGTAATTCCACATAAGTTACCTTCTGACATTCCAAAATTCAATGGAAATCCCAGAGAAGACCCATTAAATCATGTCATGACCTTTCATTTGTGGTGTTCATCAAACTCCTTAAATGATGACTTGGTTAGACTCTGTCTTTTCCAAAGAACGCTTACTGGTCCAGCTGCTAAGTGGTACATTGAGTTACCATGAGCTTCTTTCGACAACTTTACAACTTTAGCCACCACATTATTGACCCACTTCCAGTTACCTATCAGATACGAGACTAGAATGGAACTCCTAACCAACTTTAAACAGACTACTGCTACTCATATATCAAATCATATTCATGAGTGGCGACATCGTCGTCGAATGGTTAAGACATATGTTCCTGATCAGCTTTTCGCTGAGTGGTTCATAAAATCCTTGTTGCCATTAATCACCGAGGATGTGGCAAAAGGTGGAGTTGCCATAGAAGCACAAGTAATTGCTCGTTCCCAATATTTGGATTTGATCTATACACAATCCGGCATGCTCTATGACAAGATTCCCAATGCACTCCGACCAGATTTCACTATTCCTCCTCCTCCATAATCGAGTAAGGACTCTCATGTCGACGACAGTGTGATCAGTTCTTTGAGCACGCAAATGGCAGGAAGACCATCTGGTCAAACTCTTGCCATTAACAATCAGACTACCAATGCATCAGAAAACACTCTTACTTCCGAAGTCAATGTCGTGTCATCTGACAAAGGAAAAAATCAAAAGCAACCAGGAGGCAAGAAAAAGGGGAAAAGCAAGAAGAAACAAGATAATTCCCCTGAAGAGAAATCATCTGATTCCTCTACTTCGGCAAGGAAACCTCATTATCCATGTCTAATCTGTAATGATGATCATTTTAGAAGAGATTGTCCAAACTGCTCAGAAGTCTCTAAACTTCGAAAGACTTCTAACACATTTGCAGTGTTGATTGATCTGTTTCCAAACCTGGAGACACATTTGGTTGCGACAGACCATGCTTCCACATCCCAAGTACTCATGTTATCCATCACAAAGCCACAAAATGAAGTTTTGGTGTCAACGAGAAATAAAGATTATGGAAATCCACCGTCATCGTCGAATAATCAGGCCACTGATCAACCTAATCCTTTGACTTCAACTTCATCAGAAAATATTCCACCACCTATTGCACCAGAATTGACAATAAAACCACCAAAGGGAGTTGTGCATAAATCAACATTTAACCCTCAGGCTCGAGCAACACAGAACAATAACTTAGTGGAATATCTTTCTCAATCACCTTCTGCTATGTCGACACTCGAGGTGTTACAAAATTGTCCCTCCCAGAAGCAAGCTTTACTGACAGAAATTGGTGGAATAGACCCTACGGATTCCAATCTTGTGGTTTTTAACCATGTGGGATATACACCACAGTTACCGGTGCAATTAGCTTTCCTTATACAAGTAAAAGCTCTCAATAAGAATGTTCACCGAACTATTATTGACAAGGGGGCATCTACTTGCATTATGTCAATGAGTTGCTAGAAAACACTTGGTTCACCATCGTTGTCACGATCACCAACCACGTTAAAATATTCTTAGGGACGAACATATACTCCTTGTGGAATTTTGAGTAACTTGCAAATTGAACTAGGGGGGAAAACAGTTACTGTTGAGGTTGAGGTAGTTGACGGACCCCTCGAATACAACATTTTACTGGGAAGGCCATGGGTATATGCTATGGCTGTTGTGGTTTCCATGTACTTTCGTACTATTGCATTCCCTCATAAGGGTGGAATCACAGTAATCGATCAGCTTTCCTTCTTTGCATCTAGTTCTCAAGCTACAGGAAGCATTTCGTTGGTACACGGACCCCCGTTGTCACTTCAAAGTGTTGGTGTAGGTCTCTTTAAAGATCCTTCCCTAATGGGTACTTTTACGCTACCGTCACCATCTGATTTGGCAGAAGTGGAAAGAGTAGAGACTTGTAACATGATTTACTCCACCTCATATGATTTGAGGATTACCAACAATTTTGAAGTTGATAGTAATACTGAAGTTATGCCACTAAGCCCCATTGAGCTTGCATAGCAATCAATTTTTCTAGCTTGTGTAGCAAACCCAAATCCACTTTCACCAATTGTATGGGTAGACCATTCGTTAGAATATGGTACTTCTTCGGATCCTTTTTCACGTATACATTCTACGGATGAAGGAATTGTCCAATCAATGATGATAGGAGAAAAACCTTGGGAAGATTATCATCATCGTTCCCATCTTCCAGATGACACCGAAGATTATTCAAATGAACTAAACCACCCTTCAGTTGTTGATTTCCTTTCGAATTCAGTTTTCATAGACACAATAGATTCCGAGCAAAACCTGTCAAATATTGAGGAAACAATTTCTATTAATATTTTGACCAAGCCTAATATTGTAGAAAACATTCATGTCGGCAAATCATGTTCTCCATCAGAACTTGATAATTATCGTACTCTGTTTCATGAATTTAGAGATATATTTGTGTGGTCATATGAGGAGATTCCAAGAATTGACTCTAGTATTGTTGAACATGAAATCAAAATTTATCCTGATGTCAAACCAGTACAACAGCGGCTTCAACTTGTTCATCCAAAGAAAGTCGTTGCCATTTGATCCAGGTGGATATTGGTGGCCACCCACCAAGTCCACTTGGACCCCCACCATTGTTTCTTTCAGCTTTTCAATTTCCTTAATTGTAGCACAATTTACTATTTTTAGTAGTTTTTCGGGTCCTGAACTTCCGGAGTCGTTTTGAGGCCCTAAACGACGTTTTTTTGGAAAACTGGGAATAAACCAAAGTTGTAGTTCTCGGATAGACCTTTCTAACGAGATATTGTACGTGTCAAATAGAGATCGTATGCCAAAGTTACAACCCCGGGAAGTTGATGTACCAATTTACCCAAATGGGGCCCACAGTTTGGCATTTCATCTTCTAGGGTTAGGTTTTTGGATGTTTAGGGTTTTCCCTTGTTTCTCAACAATAAATAGACCTTCGAGCCTCATTGTAACATAGTTCAGAGGCATGTAGCCGCCACATCTCTTCTCAGAGATAAGCTACCATCGCCCTAGCTGGTTTATTTCCATTGTTGTTTGTAAGCATATTTCAGTATTTTACATTAATGAAATGAAGTATTATTTCCGCTGCATCTCTGTGTTTATGGTTATCTCTGTAATTTTTTGCGTTCCTGTTTAAATCCAGATCAGTGGTATTAGAGTGGTCTGCTTTTTCTCTGTTTTTCTTTGCATGTCCCCAACGAGGTCGGGATATAAGGAGTTAGGGCTTGAACTGGTCGAACCTTTGCAAGACCAGCCTCGCAAAACCCGACGGCCTCCCATGGCGGATGAGAAGAAAGACAAGGGGGTAGGAGATCCTATCAAAATCTTGCTCGAAGAAGCCCTCGAGCGACAAAGGAATGCGATGATGGACAACTTTTCCCAGATCCTTCAGTGGCTACCCAGAGGTGATGCATTGGCTTCCAACAGCTACTCTGGAAACACCACGCCCTTTAAGGTACAATTTAATTTTGAAATCCCCATATTCAAGGGTTAGATAGATGCAAATGCTATAGATAATGGTTAAACCTGCTAGAGGGTTATTTTTCTGTTCATGATTTTTCAAGTCGGGAAAAGATTGTTTTTGCTCTTCTCAAAGCAGCCCCCCATGTCAAGGACTGGTGAGAAACCTACTGCGAGCATAAGGATGAAAGTACCGACTCACTATTTTCAGCCGCACCCACTTGGAATTCATTCTGGGATGCCATCAAGGAGCAGTACTACCCTGTCAGAAGCTATGAGGATCAATACATAAAGTGGACCATGCTGCGGCAGGGAAGGGACCAAGACGTGCTGGAGTTTACCAATATTTTCCATACCCTTCGCACAAAGTTGGGTATCAAGGATTCGGAGCAGCATTTGATACTCAAATACCGCGGCTACCTACACAAGTACATCTAGGAAGAAATAGAATTCCTGAACATCTCCTCACTTGGCACGGCATACCGATATGCCGTCAAGGTCGAGCAAAAGTTTAAACAGAAGAAGCGAGACTTTGGATCTGTGAATCCAAAGCAAGTGAAAGGTGCCCCCAAACCATAGAACAAAGGACAAAGCCAAGGCGGGGCGGCCCAAGACAACCCGCCAAAGCTGCAAGCAAAGAACATCACCACGAAGCCGAAAGAGGACACGGGAAAATGATGTGAGTTCCATAAGAGCTCCACTCACAACACAAGTGAGTTTCGGGCCAAGTAGTCACTGGTGGCTGAGCTAAAGGTTTCAGAATCAGATGCATGTTCTGACTCTAAGTCAGAACCCAACAAGGGAATGACAAAGGGAAGCAGATTATCGATGCAGAGCCCAACGCCACCGTTGCCACCACGAAGATCCAGAAGGAGGAACCCGAAGATCCAAAGGAGGAGGAGTGTATCTTCCATTCCCAGATGTGGGTAAAGGGATCCCCACTACAGTTCATTGTCGACAGCGGGAGCCAAAAGAACCTCATTTTGGCAAAGGTCGTGAAGCAGCTAGGCTTACCAACCACAACACATCCACAACCGTACACCATCGGGTGGCTTCACCAAGGACGGGATCTTCGCGTGAGCCAGCAGTGTCGCCTTTCATAGAACATCAAGCCCTTCACAGATGAGGTATTGTGTGATATTGCTCCCCTTGAAGTTTTTGATGTACTATTAGGACAACCATACTTGTTGAAGCGACATGCTGTGTATGAATCAAGGCCCCATGATGTTATAATTACTTTGGGAAATAAGTTGTACAGGATACCGGAGGTAGCACCACCTACCACCATCTCTTTGGTTACTGCAAAACAATGCAGTAAGCTCATTTCCAAAACCGGGAAATTTGTTTTCCTGATGATACGCCCTCAAGGAAAGAAGAAGACGGTGGCCATGACCTCCAGACAAGGCCCCCCCAAGCACTCCATCGATCTGACCCCAGGTGCGATCCAGCCCAATGGACCAATCTATCAGTGCTCCATTCTGGAGAATGATGAAACCAAGAGGTAGATTCAGGAGTTGCTACAGAAAGGTCACATCCGTTCGAGTTCATCGCCCTGTGGGAGCCCGATCGTGTTGGTATAGAAGAAGGATGGGACTTGGAGACTCTGTATTGACTATCCGGTGCTAAACAAGATCTGTCCGTAATAGGTACCCGATCCCATGGATTGATGACCTCTTGGACCAACTGAAGGGGGGAAAATATTTCAGCAAGATCGATTTGAAGTCAAGATATCACCAAGTACCAATCGAACCCTCCGATATGTGGAAGACAACCTTCAAAGCCAAGGAGGGCCTTTTCAAATGGTTGGTTAAGCCTTTGGGATTGACAAATGCTCCTACAACCTTCATGAGGCTAATGGATGACATCTTGCGGCCATTCACCAACTCATTTGTAGTGGTATACTTGGATGAAATCCTAATCTTCAGCCAGAGCTGGGAAGAGCACCTCCACCACATCCGACAAGTTCTCCAAACACTGCGGCAACACAAGTTATGTGCTAATTTGGAGATATGCACTTTTGGCATGACCTAGGTTCAGTATCTGGGACACATTATTGATGAATAGGGGGTGCATGTGGATCGAGCCAAGATCCAAGTCATCCGGGATTGGCCCTCTCCAACCGCTCTAACAGAGCTCCGCAACTTTCTAGGCCTTACCAACTTCAACCGCAGGTTCGTGTTGGGATTTTCTCATATCACTTGGCCCTTGAGTCAAGTCACCAAGGGAGGAGTGAAAGCAAAATTCTTTTGGTCTGAATCTCAATAGAAGGCATTCATAGAGTTGAAAGATTTCCTCTGCTCAGCACCAGTGCTCGCATTGCCAGACTTGCAACAACCATTTGAGGTCGAGACAGATGCCTCTGACTATGCTATTGGGGTAGTCTTTACTCAAAACGGGCATCCAGTGGCATATCACAGTGAGACACTTTTAGACATAGTCCGGAAGTATCCCACTTATGACAAAGAGATGTATTCCATTGTGCAGGCCTGCCGACAATGGAAACATTACATTTTGGGGAAGGAAACAGTCATCCACACAGACCACCGACCCCTCCAGTTCATACAGACCTAAGCGAAATTGCAGAATGATCGCCATCAAAAGTGGTCCACATACCTGCAACAGTTCCATTTGAATATCAAGTATAAGAAGGGCAACACCAATAATGTTACAAATTGCCTCAGTCGACCACTGATCACGGCATTAACCACCATGCTCAACTCTTGTGGGCATGAGACTTCTGATTGGCCACTTCTCTACAAAAGTGACCGAGAATTCGACCACACATACCAAACACTCTTGGAGGTTTGTCATGTTCCAGATTTTCACCTCCAGGATGCCTTGTTATGCCACCTGGGTCACCTTTGTGTTCCTTCAAGCGAGTGTGCCAAGATTATTTGGGAAGCACACTACAGTCGGGCTACTGGGCTTTTCGTGGTCAAGAAAATGGTGTCAGTACTGCAGAAGTATTTCTATTGGCCGAATCTTCGACAGGATGTCGGGAAGTACATCAGATCATGCACTGCCTGCGCCATTGCCAAACCGACCGTCAAGAAGCAAGGCCTCTATACCCCACTGCGTACCTCTAGTCGACCTTGGGAATCCATCTCCATGGATTACATGTCAGGCCTTCCTTCCACTAAGCATGTAAACGACTGTGTTTTTGTGGTTCTCGACAGGTTCTCGATGTTGAGATTGCAACAAGATGATGGAGCTTAGTGAAAAGAGTCGCCTTCACTAAGTGGGCCCGCAGGCTATTTTTGGCGCAAGTCTATTTTTAGACTATGTCTATTTTTAGACATATGGATCATGTCTATGGATTGCAGGTTGCTGTTTATGGATGATTGATCAAGTTGGGAAAAAATAGATGGACTTCTATTTTTGATGAAAGTGTGAGTGATCACAGTGTGAGTGATCAAAGTCAAAAATAGAAAAGTCAAATATTATTATCTCACAATAATATTTGGACTATAAACTTAATCTTATTCTCTTGGAGCACTTCAGTTTGAGCTACAGAGGTGGCACATGCAGCTGTCAGAAGGAAATACGCTTTTCTTATGAGTCAGTTGAGTTGTTGCATGCATGACTTCAGTTAGAACTCAATCAGTTGAGTTTGGTGGAGTTGATTGTGGAGTTGATGGAGTTGTGTTCAGTTTAGCTTTGTTAAACTAGTTGTATTTAGTCTAACTGGCAAATAGACTAGAGATGAGTTGGGTGAATTAGTTATTAATTAATTCACAAGTTATTAACTCATAATACAACTAATGAATACATCAGTTAACTCAGTTGCATGTCAGTGCATGTTCAGTTCAACAGGGACAGGTGGTAGAGAATCAGATTGCTATCAGTTGTGACTATAGTTGTGCACTAGATCCTGAACAATCAAGGGATTGAGTATGCCAATGAGTTTTCTCACGTATTTTCCCACATTATAGCTTGTTCTCACGTCCAACAAAGAGTGAGTGACTATTTTGCAGGTGAAAAACGAGTTTGGTGAGCCATTCTCATCAGTGCTTGAGCAGGTATTGAGCAGTGGAAGAGATTTGGAGATCAGATCTGAGCTGTATTGTGTGTAACAGAGGTGGAGATACTTGTGAGAAGTATTATGCTATGTAATGTTACATGACTCAATCATTAATATACAGATAGTTGGGGTTTTTAGCGAGATGCTTTCCCCGGGATACATACTGTGTTAATGTGTGAATGCTCTTGATGTTTTATTGTTATTGATGCTGCTATATTGTTGATCAACGTAGAGGAGCTTATGTATTGTGTATGTATTCCGCAATAGTACATGATCAGGATAATCTCTGTTGAATATGTGTTAAATTATTCAAAATTTCTACATGGTATCAGAGCTAGATAATTGTAGAAAAAAGTTTCTACATGGTATCAGAGCTGCTTGATTTGTAGAAGAGATTTTTACAGGATATCAAGCGAGGGTTGATCATCAGATCTACTATTCAGGAAGTGTTTACATTCTATTTCTTCAGGCAGAGTCTGTAATCGGGCCAGGTAGCCTCTGGATTCATCCTTCCTTTGGAAGGTGAGATATCCGGTGAATGCCCATACAGTCAATCTCTGTACGAGAAATATTGTGTTCTCACGAATTTTAGATCGGAGGCAGTTGAGTTTGAGCTGGTGGAAATTGAATTTGCAGCAGTGTTGTTGAAATGTCTTTCAACGGATTGCAAATGTTATTCCAAAGCAAGAGCGACCTGGCGCTCAAGGATAAACTCAGAAACAATAAAGGTGAGAATGGATCTTCATCAAAGGTATCTGATGAAGAGAATTGTGCTTTGGCTGCCAAAGCAAAGAAAGGGAAGAGCAAGAAAGCTTCTCAGTCTGGTGCGAAAGGCAAGAAGCATGATATGTCCAAGGTGAAGTGTTTTCACTGTCACCAGCACGGACACTATGCCACAAATTGTCTGCAGAAGAAGAAGAACAAGCAAGCTGCTGGATCTGCAGGGGGAGAGGCCTTAGCTTCTCAGTTTGAGCTTGATTTTTCATTGATCGCATGCTTGGTTTCAAGTGTGATGGGATCAGTGTGGTTCTTGGACAGTGGTGCGTCTTTTCACATGACGGGAGATAGAGATTTGTTCTCTGATCTTGAGGACAAGGATCTTGGAGTGCACATCGAGATGGGCGATGATGGTAGATACAGTGCGACCGGTATCGGTACCATTTCCTTTGAGAGGGAGTCTGGTAAACCCTTTGTATTGAAGGAAGTCATGCATGTTCCAGGATTGAAGAAGAATCTCATCTCAGTGGCGATGTTAGAAGACAAGGGGTATGATGTTGTTTTCAGCGAGGGAAAGGCCTTCCTGCGCAGCAAGACAACTGGTGAGACCCGGAAGATAGGGGTTCGAGTGAGGAACCTTTATCAGTTGCATGTAGATGGATGCGCAGCAATGGCAGGCAAGGCAGAAGGATTGGTGAGCCGGGATGATGGCGAGTTGTGGCACAGGAGATTGGGTCACCTTCACCATGGAGCCTTGAAGATACTGCAGCAGATCACTACAGGGCTTCCTAAAGGCACACTTGCGCAGTCAGATCAGTGCAAGGGGTGTACTTTGGGGAAGTTTGTGAAAGCCACCTTTCACGAGAAGGATAGTCGCGCCACGACAATCCTTGAGAGAATTCACACAGACGTGTGTGGACCTTTCTCAGTTGCTTCGACAGCAAAACACAGGTATTATGTGATTTTTGTTGATGATTTCTCTTGTAAGTGCTGGATCTTCTTCATGCAGAAGAAGAGCGAGACATATTCAAAGTTCTGTGAATTCAAAGCACTGGTCGAGAAGGAGTCGGGGAAGAAGGTGAAGGCTCTTAGGAGCGATAATGGTGGTGAATACATCTCGGACGAGTTCAAGGATTTCTGCAAGACAGAAGGGATTCGTATAGAGCTCATAGCTCCCCAAAACCCACAGCAGAACGGGGTAGCTGAGCGAAAGAACAGAATGATTGTGGGTGCTGCACGGGAAATGTTGCATGATCAGGGCCTACCCCTTCACTTGTGGGCGGAAGCATGCAATACATCAGTTTATGTGCAAAACCGTTGTCCTCATAGGATACTTGGCATGAGTACACCCGAGGAGGCTTATTCTGGTAAGAAGCCTGATCTTTCTCATTTGAGGATTTTTGGTGCTAACGTTTACATGCATGTGACGAAGGATGCCAGGAAGAAGTTGGAGCCGACCGCAGAGGTTGGGATATTTGTGGGGAACACTGATACGCCCCACAACTATCGTGTGTATTTTCCAGACAGTGGTAAAACTGTTGTGCGACGGGATATAAAATTTCAGGAGGAGAAAGCCATGAAGTGTTCGCTTGAGAGGGAGCTACACTTGCATGCAGATGAGGAGCTATTAGTTCCTAAGGATGAGCTTCAGGACGTGGATCAGCCACAGGACGAGGTTCATGGAGTGGAAGAGACCACTCATGCAGCGCCAACCATCAGAGGGCGAAAGCGCTTGACAGAAGCTGAGCGACTGGCTCAAGATGCGGAGAAAGTTGTAGGACCACCTACAGCCCAACGCAGGCAGAGACAGTCACCTGATCGGTACACTGGATACATGGCTCTTATGAGCAAGTGTGTTGTGACTGAGCCATCCTCTTTCGAGGAAGCTATGGAGGATCCCACATGGGTAGACGCCATGGTGGAAGAGTATGATTCTATTGTCAGAAACAGTGCATGGGAGATTGTTCCTAGACCGGAAGGAAATCAGTGGTGGGTTCGAGATGGATCTACAAAGTTAAGCAGGCAGCTGACGGGAGTGTGGAGAAGTATAAGGCAAGATTTGTTGCCCGAGGCTTTTCACAGATTGAGGGGATCGATTATGAGGAGACCTTTGCACCTGTCGCAAGGTATTCTTCCATACGGACGATTCTTGCTCTCTCAGCGCAGATGGGATGGCACATTCATCAGATGGATGTGAAGACTGCGTTCCTCAACGAAGTCATTGAGGAGGAGGTGTACATTGAGCAACCCGAAGGCTTTGAAGTCTTCAGCAGCGAGTCGCATGTGTGCAGGCTCAAGAGAGCGCTGTATGGGTTGAAGAAAGCACCACGTGCTTGGTACACACTGATAGACAGCTATTTCACAGGACTTGGATTCTCCAAGAGCGAGGCGGATCCGAACCTATACCAGATTGTGGTGAAGGGTAAGTTGCTTATCATTGTACTGTATGTTGATGATTTGATTCTAACGGGTGATGAGCTGTTGATACTGTCATGCAAGAAGGATCTTGCTACAGAGTTTGAGATGAAGGATTTGGGCCTCCTTCACTATTTCCTGGGATTGGAAATATGGCAGCGCAGTGGTGGACTGTTTGTTTCTCAGGGCAAGTATGCTCGGGAGATACTGGAGAAGTTCAACATGCATGGCTGCAAGCTTGTTGATACTCCTCTTCCTGGAGGTTGGAGGAAGGAGGATGCCACTTCGGGAGAAGAAGTGGATGCCACTGTTTATCGACAGTTGGTGGGGTCGCTGATGTATTTGGTCAATACACGACCTGATATATGCTATGCAGTTAACCAGCTTTCACAAGCTATGGTTAAGCCTACCAACCTCTTCTGGAAGGCGGGCAAGCATGTATTGCGCTACTTGAGAGGCACATCGGGATATGGTTTGTGGTACAGACAGGAGGATGAGGTGAAGCTATGTGGCTTCACGGATGCAGATTGGGCAGGGAGCCCAACAGACAGAAAGAGCACATCAGGAGGGGTCTTCAGTATTGGATCGACAACAGTTTCTTGGTACAGCAGGAAACAGAGATCCGTGGCACTCAGTTCAGCGGAGGCCGAGTATATGGCAGCAAGTTTGGTTGCATGCGAGGCTATATGGATGAGGAAGATCCTGGTTGGTTTGTTCGGTTCTCATTTGGATCCTACTGTGATTTACTGTGATAACCAGAGTTGCATTAAACTCTCGGCTAATCCTGTATTTCATGATAGATCTAAACATATTGACATCAGGTACCATCATATCAGAGATTGTGTGCAGCGGAGGATCATGTTACTTTCGTACATTCCAACGGAGGATCATGATGCTGATATTCTGATGAAGGCTCTCACCAGGAGCAAATTCGAGTACCACCGAGGCAGGATAGGGGTTGCTGATAATCCATATCTTGTCGAGAGGGAGTGTTGAGATTGCAACAAGATGATGGAGCTTAGTGAAAAGAGTCGCCTTCACTAAGTGGGCCCGCAGGCTATTTTTGGCGCAAGTCTATTTTTAGACTATGTCTATTTTTAGACATATGGATCATGTCTATGGATTGCAGGTTGCTGTTTATGGATGATTGATCAAGTTGGGAAAAAATAGATGGACTTCTATTTTTGATGAAAGTGTGAGTGATCACAGTGTGAGTGATCAAAGTCAAAAATAGAAAAGTCAAATATTATTATCTCACAATAATATTTGGACTATAAACTTAATCTTATTCTCTTGGAGCACTTCAGTTTGAGCTACAGAGGTGGCACATGCAGCTGTCAGAAGGAAATACGCTTTTCTTATGAGTCAGTTGAGTTGTTGCATGCATGACTTCAGTTAGAACTCAATCAGTTGAGTTTGGTGGAGTTGATTGTGGAGTTGATGGAGTTGTGTTCAGTTTAGCTTTGTTAAACTAGTTGTATTTAGTCTAACTGGCAAATAGACTAGAGATGAGTTGGGTGAATTAGTTATTAATTAATTCACAAGTTATTAACTCATAATACAACTAATGAATACATCAGTTAACTCAGTTGCATGTCAGTGCATGTTCAGTTCAACAGGGACAAGTGGTAGAGAATCAGATTGCTATCAGTTGTGACTATAGTTGTGCACCAGATCTTGCACAATCAAGGGATTGAGTATGCCAATGAGTTTGCTCACGTATTTGCCCACATTATAGCTTGTTCTCACGTCCAACAAAGAGTGAGTGACTATTTTGCAGGTGAAAAACGAGTTTTGTGAGCCATTCTCATCAGTTCTTGAGCAGGTATTGAGCAGTGGAGGCAGGCAAGCAGTGGAAGAGATTTGGAGATCAGATCTGAGCTGTATTGTGTGTAACAGAGGTGGAGATACTTGTGAGAAGCATTATGCTGTGTAATGTTACATGACTCAATCATTAATATACAGATAGTTGGGGTTTTTAGCGAGATGCTTTCCCCGGGATACATACTATGTTAATGTGTGAATGCTCTTGATGTTTTATTGTTATTGATGCTGCTATAT
Organism: Pinus tabuliformis; assembly: GCA_031772625.1. Classification (NCBI taxonomy): domain Eukaryota; kingdom Viridiplantae; phylum Streptophyta; class Pinopsida; order Pinales; family Pinaceae; genus Pinus; species Pinus tabuliformis. The sequence continues at coordinate 715,247,603 of CM062813.1, read as the reverse complement.
TGTTGATCAACGTAGAGGAGCTTATGTATTGTGTATGTATTCCGCAATAGTACATGATCAGGATAATCTTTGTTGAATATGTGTTAAATTATTCAAAATTTCTACACTCGAAGATGGCCATTATGGTGGCCTGCAAGAAGAATATCACAGCAGAAGCCACTGCTAAACTCTTCTTTGAACGAGTGTGGTTACACTTTGGGATCCCACAGTCTATCATCTCATATCGGGACAGCAGGTTCTTCAGTACATTTTGGTATAGTCTTTGGTCGATGCTGGACACCAAACTCACTAAGTCCACAACCTTCCATTCTCAAACTGATGGCTAGACATAGGTTATCGACAGGATGATTGTAAACATTCTGCACATGTACAACTCAAAGCATCCACACACATGGGACGAGAGCCTCCCCTATGTTCAACACAGCTACAACCGGGCTCTCCACAGCTCGACTGGCCACATCCCTTTTTAGGTGGGCTTGGGATTCCAGCCACTATGTCCCATTGATGTGGGCATGCCATTTGCAGCTACTCATGCAGATTCGGCTCATATCCAGTCCGAAACAAATAAGGCAAACAATTTCATTGATCACATCCAACATATTCGCCAGCAGGTCCATGACATTATGGAGAAATCAAATACCAAGTACAAGCAACGACAAGACAAGATCAACATCGATTGCCACACAAGTTTCAGGTGGGCGACAAAGTCTCGTTGCATTTGCAAAAGGAACGCCTTACTAGAGCCTATCAGAAACTCAGACCACTCTGATATGGTCCTTACACCATTACCAAGGCTGTGGGAGACAATGCATTTGAGCTCAGCATTCCCCCATTCCTTATCTTGCACCCAGTGTTCAATGTGGAACACCTTCAGCCATACTTTCCACCATTACTAGACACATCCGACATTGCAAAACAGCTCACACCCATAGAGTTAAATCCAGATTGCATGGAACAAGCTACAACTAATCGGATCATGGACACACAGATCAAGCACACTCGCCAACAGAATATCCAACTGTTCGAGTTTCCAAAGCAGGCCAACTCCTTCACCAGGGCAAGTGGCTCACCAGGGACCAAGTTCAGCAGAAGTTTCCTCATCTCATGGAGGAACTCAATGCAATGGGGACCATTGCTTCCTAAGGGGGGAGGAATGAACCAGGTGGATATTGGTGGCCACCCACCAAGTCCACTTGGACCCCCACCATTATTTCTTTCAGCTTTTCAGTTTCCTTAATTGTAGTTTCATTGTTTCAGGTCCTAAACTTTCGGAGCCTTTTTGAGGCCCTAAACAACGTTTTTTGGGAAAACTGGGAGCAAACCCAAGTTGTAGTTCTCGGATAGATCTTTCTAATGAGATATTGTACGCGTCAAACGGAGACCGTATGCCAAAAGTTATGTCCCCAGGAAGTTGATGTACCAATTTACCCAAATGGGGCCCACAGTTTGGCGTTTCATCTTCTAGGGTTAGGTTTTTGGATGTTTAGGGTTTTCCCTTGTTTCTCAACAATAAACAGGCCTTCGAGCCTCATTGTAACACAGTTCAGAGGCATGTAGCCGCCACATCTCTTCTCAAAAATAAGCTACCATCGCCCGAGCTAGTTTATTTCCGTTGTTGTTTGTAAGCATATTTCAGTATTTTACATTAATGAAATGAAGTATTGTTTCCGCTGCATCTCTGTGTTTATGGTTATCTCTGTGATTTGTTGCATTCCTGTTTAAATCTGAATCACCATTAAAGCAGAAGTTGAAAAGCTTTTGCATGCTAGTTTCATTTACCATGTACCTCTTACTGACTGGGTTTCCAATATTGTTCCTGTCATGAAGAAACAAGGGACAATTCGAGTGTGCATCGATTATAGGGATGTACATCAGGCTTGTACAAAGGACAATTATCCTACTCCTTTTATCGACCAGATTATTGATGAATGTGTCAGATGCGAAATGTTCTCATTTATGGATGGTTTTTCCGGTTACAATCAAATCAATATCCGCCCACAGGACCAATCAAAAACCGCGTTCATTTGTCCATGGGGCACATTCGCATACAGGAAACTCCCATTCGGTTTGAAGAATGCAAGGGCCACATTTTAGAGGGCAATGAATTATGCCTTCCATGACATCAAGCACATTTTTCAACCTTACCTTGACGATTTACCTGCACATTCACGAAAGCGGACTGATCACCCGCAACATTTGAGAGCAATATTTTTACGGTGCTGACACTACAAGATACGACTCAATCCACACAAATGTGTGTTTTGTGTTGGTTCTGGTCAATTGCTTGGATTTGTAGTGTCTAAATATGGAATTTGACTCGATCCGTTAAAGGTTCAGGCGATTCTTGATTTGTCTCCACCTTCAAATCCTTTACAGTTACAGAGACTCCAAGGGAAGGTTAACTTTTTGAGGAGTTTCATTCCTAATTACACTAAAATGGCTAAAGGTTTTACATGTCTTTTGAAAAAGGGGATACCCTTTCATTGGGATCAAGTGGCGCAAGCTTCCTTTGATGCTTTTAAAGATACCTTGATTAGAGTGTCATTAAGGTATTCTCTGAATTATCAAAACGACTATTACCTGTATCTCGCCGCTGCAGATACAACCATTGGCATGGTTTTAGTCCAAGAGGAAAATGGGATTGAACATACAATTTATTATTTGAGTCGTAATCTCAATGATATAGAAAGTAAGTACTCTTATGTCGAGAAACTAGCTTTGGTAGCTGTGCAAGCTGTTAAGAGATTTCGCCATTACATCCTGCTCTGGAAGACCACTGTCATTTCGGATTGCAACCCTATGACATACATTTTGTCACGTCAATTGCTGGGGGAAAAATACTCAAAATGGATAGTCATTTTGCTAGAGTTTGATCTGGAATTCATCAAGTCCAAATCAAAGAAATCTCTCGTTTTCGTCGAGATAATTTGTGACCTTCCCTTGACCTCCATTGTTTCAACAACTGAACCATTGATTTTGGATGAGTCTTTGTTTCTAATATCGTCATCTAACTCATGGTATGGAGATATACTGATCTATCTCTAGACCCATACTTTCCAGCCTGATACCTCTCACTCACAACAACGACGTATTCGATACCAAGCCTAAGATTATTTGATCATTGGCGACACTCTTTATCATCGTGGTATCGATACGATTTTACGGAGGTGCCTCACACATGAGGAAGCCGAGAAAGCATTGAATGATTTCCATTCAGGTGCTTGTGGTGGACACTTATCTGGATATGCTACCGCACAGAGAATTCTCTGTGTTGGTTACTTCTGGCCAACTATATTCAAAGATTGTATTATTTCCATCAGAAGTTGTCATGCATGCCAGATTTATGACAAAAAAACAAGATTACCACCTGCATCATTGCATCGAGTCGTTGTTGTTGGACCATTCGCCAAATGGGGCATTGACTTCATGACATGTAACCCCACCTCATTCAGGGGGCATAGGTATATTATTGTCGTCGTTGACTATTTTACCAAATGGGTCGAGGCAATGCCAACATTAAACAATAGTGGCAAAACGGCTACTCTTTTCTTTTTTAACCATGTGGTTGCCCGGTTTGGTGTACCACAAGCCATAGTTACAGATCATGGGTTGCATTTTCGCAATCACATGATGACTGAGTTGACTACTAAGTTAAGACTGTCACATGATAGTTCTACCCCTTACTACCCGCAAGCGAATGGACAAGTTGAGGCCATTAGCAAAGTCCTAAAGCAGATGTTGCAAAGAATGAAAGGGGTTCATAAACGAAACTAGCATTTAATATTGTACTCTGCCTTGTGGGCATATATAACCTCGGTGAGAAATGCAACTGGATTCACACACTTTTAGTTGTTGTATGGTTTGGAAGCAATCTTACCGATACAATGCGAAATTTCATCTCTCAAACTTGTGATTGACCTATTACCTGACACTTCTGATGAAGAAGCACATTTCTTGAAACTAATCCGTCTGGATGAAACCTGTCGTGATACCGCATTGGCTAACAAAGCGCATAAGAAATGAATCAAGGCACAATATGATATAAATGTCAAGCCTTGCATCTTCTCAGAAGGAGACCTGGTCTTGCTTTACGATTAGGAAGCTGATAAACTTGGAGCAGGGAAATTTGAACCAATGTGGATGGGTCCTTACATTGTCAAGTGTGTTTTGGCAAAAGGTACCTATGAGTTAGTAGATTATGATGGGATTCCATTGTCGCAGCCCCGAAACGGGCTATACTTGAAACGTTACTATGCTTAATTGAGTGCAGTAAAAATCACTGTATATATGCTTTCATTGCGTGTGCGTGTGTCAGTGTGTGTCTTTTGGAGTTTTTAATCTGGTTAGTAATCCTCTTTGCATTTGTTGCAGATGTCGGAGTCTTCGAAACCATTTGTTGGTTACGCCAACAGTGCTAGTTGTAGTACGCAGAACCTATCTTCTGTAGCATGGGATATTTTCGCTCCAAGCGGCAAGTTAGTAAGTTTTCAAGGGATTTGTATCGGTCGATCGACAAACAACATCGCTGAGTATAGCGTGTTGATTGAACTTATCTATGATGCCATTTCACTTGGCATTCGCCGAATCATTGTTAGGATAGACTCACAACTCGTTGTACTACAACTAACAAACATTTATACTGTCCGAAATCCAACAATTTTTTGTATGTTCCTTAGAGTTTGTATTTTGGAAAGGCATTTTGAATACATTCAATATCAACATATTTCTAGAAACTTTAACACATTAACTAATTCCCTAGCGAATTATGTGTTAAATAGACAATTGAAACATATGTAAAATTAATATTTTCAATTCACATCACTAGTTGAATAGGATTTCACATAACCATAGAAAACTATGAAATTAAAATAGATAGGTGTTTTAAAAGTTTTTACAAAATTTGTGTCCAAGACACATTTGGTCATCTGACCCAAAAAACTCAAAATGCATGCGAAACATCCTAAGTAGATCTAGTGGAGCTCATGATAACAGGTCACAACCTGTTCTATCATGCGCAAAATCCTTGCCCAGCAGCTAGGAACACCAATAGTATGGCGTTGTAGCCTCATAGGTAACTCCTCGATCCGGACATCCAGAATACGAAGGGTTAATCCCTCTATGTGATCCTGCAACTCTGCCAACGTCTCGGCCAAATCTAAGTTCTGGAGAACTACTCTCCCAATGTTTCTCCGTGCTGGCCCACCTTCCCCCTATTGGTGCCCCACAGGTTGAACAATACCCACATCTGCATGCATGAGAATGGTTTTAGTTTAGTCTTGGAAACATTAAAAACACAAAAAACATGTAGAAACTTGAAAAATCAAAAAACACTTTGGTCAAACAATTTACCTATAGCACCCCATGGTGCTCCAACTCGTAGAATCAAATCTGGATCTCCACAGAAATCCATCCCTCAGTATGGATGCTCCTCGATGATGAGATGTTGTCGATCGAGCCAACTAAAGAATGGAAAAAATGATTATTGACAGACCCACATGTCGTGCCATCAATTCAACCCACCTCTGCATACGTGGATCTCTAAGACCAACTACACCCAATGATACATGTTGTGGTTGCATCAATGGGATTCTCTCTAAGGTAAAAGCGATTAAGATCGAACCATAGCAAAAATTCTTCGTCTTACCACTTTTTACCTTGGTCAGTTGTTCTTTCAGTGAAGAAAGCATGGCCTTGCACCAGTTGAATACCTTTGGCTCTAGACACTCAAGTGCATATTGCATATATGATCTGTTCACCAGATGTAGTGTCACATTGCCAGCCAATTTTTCGATTGTGAAGAGGATCGTTCTCAAAGGAAAATCACCTACTTCTTTGGATAATTTTGTGTCTATGGATAAATATTAATTCCCTAGATAAGTAGTTGTATCTAGAACAACAGTTTAAAGTGTTTTAGACTTTTCCTATAAGCAATAGATAAGATGAGATGATGAGAAGACCTACTTGTAGTTCCAATTTCCTCTCGTCTCCCTTGTATCGATCCTGTCCCTCCTTCCCATACTTAATACGCTTGAGAAGTACCTATAAACACAACAAAAAACAAAGAATTGATCAAAGCACATTATCTATTGAACATAAGTGAAAGGAATTAGATACAATTCACACATATAATCATTATGAAATAATACAAACATATGGGAGAAAGGTTCAAACACTTTATTAGATAGAAGAAGGAATTACAACCATTGGTGTCTAATTCAAAGCCATTCCTTCATCTTGGATCCCATCCACATCACATCAAAATCATGACAAACTTGTAGCATTACAATACTTGCTTCAAATCCAAATCTCATAGCAGCTTTATCTCCTTACAATTCAACATAATCCAGCCCCTGATCACTTAGATGAGTGGTCAATTTATAGGAATATGAAGGAGGTTTTGTCATAAATGGTGGCATTGAATGGCCTTCCATACTTAGAATTAGTTCAATGGAGGAAGGGATGAGAGGATAGGATGCACCTTAACTCATTCCTCATCCATTTTCGAGCTCATATGAGTTGATAAGTGAGGGAACCTTTTAGATGACTCCAAAAGATAAGAATATTCCCCAAACCCTATGTGAATTTCGCTCAATCTCGCCCAGCGTAGGTGAAAGGAAACCTAAATGCTCTACAGAACACCTTAGTAGTGGACTCAACTGCTCTGTAGCGTATCTTCACAAGGGCTTACTTGTGTTGGTCCCTTTAGAGGCTATTTCTAGATGTCTTCAAGTCATGAAATTGTCTGGGAAGGAGGCATTCAAAGGGGTGACTTGTTTAGGGCATGAAGCAACTGAAATTAGGGTTTGATGAGCCCTAAAACACTGATCTGGATGATGGGATTGATGTGCCCAAATGGATTTGTAACGGTTGCCCCCTAAAGCATGAAGTCAGAAAAATACCAATGTCAAATGAAATGCTTTACAATGTGATGAGGAGGTATCGAAGTGGAAGGTGACCTGCATCAATTACAATACATATATCATGATTTTTTATTTTACATGAATTTTTGAGGGAAGGCATACCCATTCTCAGCTTATAAACTTTCATTACATGTACATAAATAGTTGTCTACAGATATAGACCCATGATCGGAATGACCATCAATGTAAAGCCATTGTACATATGATTTAGTACTCTTGAAATCACAGCCCGGATGGATGAAACTAGATCCGGGGTCTTTTATCTCGTTCAATCGTTTGCTCAAGTACGAGTCTAACCATGTGAATATGTGATCTGAAGTCGAACATGGGAAGACACCATCTGATTACCAGCCAATGATGTAAGTTGTTAACAGATGTGAGAGAAATCATCGATAATGATAATGATCCTCAAGGTACTACAGTACATTCTGCATGGTGTGAATGGGTGATTTGATGTAGAACACCATACAAAGTCTTTTGGTCAAAGGCCATTGATGTATGCCTATCACCAGAAGTGAGAAACGTTTGATTGATGTATGCAAGCCTCAAGGTACTTGAAGGGTGTTTCTAAGTCAACTTCTTGGATAATGTACTGATGTCGATAAGGAGCGGATAGTTGTAGGAGGGCCTTGATGTATCCTACATCAACGACATGAAACGAGTGTAGTGATTTTAGAGATGGAATTTGACTGACGACACACGGTTCAAGAATGGCAGCCATGAAAATGAAGGTTTATGGTATTGCAAAGGATGAATTTTGATTGAATGACTTCTCCTGAACATGTCGGCGACACTAAAATGGATTGGTAACATTGGCCCAAAAAAAAGTGATGGATGGTATGATAGACCAACAGTATGATAACCATCAAGCTGATAACCCAACCGAGATAGTCACGATGACAGAGTGAAAGTGTCATGTTCAAGAGCGACCTACTACCATAAAGTGGTTTTCCCCTTTTTCCCATTTTCCCCAGTCATTTCTGACCAGTACCTCTTTATTTTTATCAAGCTTGAGGAGGATAACATATGCTTGTTGTATTATGTCACCCTTTGGGCGAATCCATTGCTATTTGATGTTTTAACGAGTCTAGTGAAGGTGAAACTCGGTCTTTTCTAGATGGACAAGTTTGTCGCTATTTGAAGTTTTAACGAGTTTAACGACAAAGATAACTCGGTCCTTTTCATGTTTAGTGAGTTTGAAAAGGGAAAGAAAGAAAACTCCATGAGTTATTTTTTGTAAATTAATCTCTCAAGCCCGAAAAAGCGTAAAATAATACAAGAGAGATATCATTTCCAATCTGTTAACGAGCTAGAAAGGACAAGCACTCAGCGATCTTTTCATGTTTAGAGAGTTTGAAAAGAGCTTAAAGAGGACTCCAAGGGGGTTCCTTTTTCGTTTTTAACAGAGCTCTAAAAAGAGATAAAAGTGTGCTCTGTGGTCAAAGGTACAATTTACAATCGAGCATGTTTAATTTTGTAAGTCAGTTGCAAAACCTGCTCAAAGCACCACCAAATCTAAAAATACCTATTTCATAGGCAAAAATAGGCAAATACTAATGTTTACTCGATTAATGAACATGAAATAAACATAAAACAAGTTTTTACCATGACATTTTTACCATTTGGAACTTACCATTTAGTTTGTGCTCTGAGCTAGTTTTTTACCTCAATCTTCACCAGTTGATTGCGAGAGATTCTGCGGACCATTTCTCGAGCCGTCCGGATCAGGTAGGAGCTAAACCTCTCTACTTTATTTTCAAGTCATTATTTTGTCATTTCATGCAATTTTTAGGGTTTTTTGGGGCCCCTGGGGTTTCATTTTTTTACCTTGGGATCAGCGCAGTATTTCACATCAAAAACTATGCTGAAGAGCACCCAAATAGAAGGTTGCATGCTCTGCAGTGCACTGTCTTTGTGCCTTGGCTGCGCTGGGCGAGTTTCCCAAGTTTAATTTAGTTGTTTGCTCCAAAATTTGTCCTGTTTTTTGCATGGAAAGGATCCTAATTAAGCTTATGATTGTGTTTCAGGCTTTCATCGGATCAGAATGTCGATTACATGGCGAGAAAGAGAGAACGAAGAACAAGACATGGTTTCCCTAAACAATCCAGGTATAGTTGAGTCCCTAAAAAACTGCGAGTTACTCAAATAGTTCAAGTTGTTCGAAATGAGGCAACAAATAGAACTACTATATTTCCTTGTTCATGCATGGGATCTGACAGATCAGAATTTTCACATTAGGGACAAGATGGTCCCTATTACCATTGATGACATTTACTTTCTTACCGGACTGTTGAGGCGAGGTGCCCCCATCTCACTTTCTGGATTTTCCCGTGGAGGTGAATCGGTGAGAGATTATATTAGACAGTTTTGTCGACCAAGTACATAGCCTAGCAAGGATGGGAAAATAAACATCAGGGATGTAGGTGATTTTCCTTTGAGAACGATCCTCTTCACAATCGAAAAATTGGCTGGCATTGTGACACTACATCTGGCGAATAGATCTTATATGCAGTATGCACTGGAGTGTCTAGAGCCAAAAGTTTTCAACTAGTGTGAGGTTGTGCTTTCCTCACTGAAAGAACAACTGACCAAGGTAAAAAGTGGTAAGATGAAGAATTTCTGTTATGGTTCGATCTTAATCGCTTTTACCTTAGAGAGAATCCCATTGATGCAACCACAGCATGTATCACTGGGTGTAGCTGGTCCTAGAGATCCACGTATGCAGAGGTGGGTTGAATTGATGGCTCAACATGTGGGTCAGTCAACAATCATTTTTTCCACTGCATTTTTCAGTTGGCTCGAGCGACAACATCTTGTCATCGAGGAGCATCCATACTCAGGGATGGATTTCCGTGGAGATCCAGATTTGATTCTACCAGTTGGAGCACAATGGGGTGCTATGGGTAAGTTGTTTGACCAAAGTGTTTTTTGATTTTTCAAGTTTCTACATGTTTTTTGTGTTTTTAATGTTTCCAAGACTAAACTAAAATTACTCTTATGCATGAAGATGTGGGTATTATTCGACCTGTGGGACACCAACAGGTTGCAAGAGGGCTAACACAGAGAAACATTGGGAGAACAGTTCTACAAGACTTGGATTTGGCCGAGACCATAGCATAGTTGCAGGATCACATAGAGGGATTAACCCTTGGTATTTCGGATGTCCAGATCGAGGAGTTACCTATGAGGCTGCAGCGCCACACTATTGGTGTTCCTAGTTGCTGGGCGAGGCTTTTGCGCATGATAGCACAGGCTGTGACATGTTACCATGAGCACCACTAGATATACTTAGGATATTTTGCATGCATTTTGAGTTTTTTGGGTCAGATGACCAAATGTGTCTTGGACACAAATTTTGTAAAAACTTTTAACACACCTATCTATTTTACTTTCAGATTTTTCTATGGTTATATGCAATCCTATTCAACTAATGATGTGAATTGAAAATATTACTTTTTCATGTGTCGCAAATGTCTATTTAACACATAATTCGCTAGAGAATCAGTTAATGTGTTAAGATTTCTAGAAATATGTTGATATTGGATCTATTCAAAATGTCTTTCCAAAATACGAACTCTAAGGAACATATGAAAAAATGTTGGATTTCGAACAGTATAAATGTTTGTTAGTTGTAGTACAACGAGTTGCGAGTCCAGCCTAACAATGATTCGATGAATTTCGAGTGAAATGTCATCAGAGAGTAGTTAAATCAATGCGCTATACTCAGAGATGTTGTTCGTCGATTGACTGATACAAATCCCTTGGAAACTCACTAACTCACCACTTGGAGTGAAAATAGCCCATGCTACAGAACACAAGTTCTGCGTACTACGACTAGCACCATCGGCGTAACCAACAAAAAGTTCTAAAGACTCTGACATCTGCAACAAATGCAAAGTGGATTACTAACCAGATAAAAATCTCTAAAAGATGCACACAAACACACATGTAATGAAAGCATATATACAGTGAGTTTTACTACACTTAATCAAGCATAGTAAAGTTTGAGGTACAGCCCGATTCGGGGCTGCGACAATGGAATCCCATCATAATCTACTAACTCGTAGGCAGCTTTTTCCAGAACACACTTGACAATATAAGGACCCATCCACATTGGTTCGAATTTCCCTGCTCCAAGTTTATCAGCTTCTTGATCGTAAAGCAAGACCAGGTCTCCTTCTGAGAAGATACAAGGCTTGACATTTCTATCATATTGCACCTTGATTCGTTTCTTATGCGCTTCGTTAGCCAATGCGGCATCATGACGGGTTTCATCCAGATGGATTAATTCCAAGAAACGTGCTTCTTCTTTAGAAGTGTCGGGTAATAGGTCAATCGCAAGTTTGAGCGATGAAATTTCACATTGTATCGGTAAGATTGCTTCCAAACCATACACCAACTGAAAGTGTTTGAATCTAGTTGCATTTCTCACTGAGGTTCAATATGCCCACAAGGCAGAGTACAGGATTAAGTGCTAGTTTCACTTATGAACCCCTATCATTCTCTGCAACATCCACTACAGGATTTTGTTGATGGCCTCAACTTGCCCATTCTCTTGCGAGTAATAAGGGGTATAACTATCATGTGACAGTCCTAACTTAGCAATCAACTCAGCCATCATGTGATTGCGTAAATGTGACCCATGATTTGTAACTATGGCATGTGGTACACCAAACCGAGCAACCACATGGTTAAAAAAGAAAAAAGCAGTCGTTTTGCCAATGTTGTTCAATGTTGGCATCGCCTCGGCCCATTTGGTAAAATAGCCAACGGCGACTATAATATACCCATGCCCCTTGGCCGAGGTGGGGTTACGTGTCATAAATTCAATGCCCCATTTAGCGAATGGGCCAATAGCAACGACTGGATGCAATGGTGCAAGTAGTAATCTAGTTTTTTGGTCATATATCTGCCATGCATGACAACTTCTGACAGCAATAATACAATCTTTGAATATAGTTGGTCAGAAGTAACCAGCACGGAGAATTCTCTGTGCGGTTGCATATCCAGATAAGTGTCCACCATAGGAACCTGAATGGAAATCATTCAATGCTTTCTCGGCTTAGTCATGCATGAGGCACCTCCATAAAACTGTATCGATACCACGACGGTAAAGAGTGTCACCAATGATCAGATAATCTTTGGCTTGGTATAGAATACGTCGTTGTTGCGAGCGAGAGGTATCAGGCCGGAAATTTTGGGTTTGGAGATAGATCAATATATCCCCATACCATGCATCAAATGATGATATTAGAAACAAAGACTCATCCAAAATCGAAGGTTCAGATGTTGAATCAATGGAGGTCAAGGGAAGGTCACAAAATAACTCTGTGAAAACTAGAGATTTTTTTGATTTGGACTTGATGAATTCCAAATCAAATTCCTGTAAAATAACTATCCATTTTGAGTATTTTGTTTGAAAATTATATATTACGGAGCAATGGAACACATAAAATATTGCAGAAATATAAACACAGAAAATGCATAAAACAAGAGAGACACAGATATACGTGGTTCACCCAGTTTAGGCTACGTCCAACCCGAACAGCCAGTCCTTCCTTTCTATTATCCAGCAAAATGAAGAGACACAACCTACAGCAAATATGTTGTAATATCCTCTGTTTTCTCTCATAGTCTCGCCTCTCTGTTTCTCGCTCAGAGAATACACATCTATATCATAGCCTCAAATACAATGCCCTCATACAAAGAGAGGGGTTGCCTTCTAGGGCAAAAAACCCTAAACTAAACATAAGTTCTACCGTCAGATCATCCGCCTAATGAACGGCATAGATTGACTAGAAATTACTATACTTTTACAAGGCAATTTTACATCTATTTTTGGCTTCGGGGGCGCTGCCCACGAACCCCTGCAAGGGGGACAAGTCCCCCCGCATGGAAGGGTGTACAAACTTCCTGGGTTATACATCTGGCTAAAACAAAATATCTCTGAACAATCATGCTCCAGACACAACATATTTGTCCCCCTGCAATTGACATGACAAAATGTATGTCATAGGGTTGCAATCTGAAATGACAGTTGTTTTCCGTAGCAGGATGTGATGGCGAAATCTTTGAACAGCTTGCACAGCTGCCAAAGCTAGTTTTTTGACATAAGAGTACCTACTCTCTATATCGTTGAGATTGTGGCTTGAGTAATAAATTGGATGTTCAATCCCATTTTCTTCCTGGACTAAAACCATGCCAATGGTTGTATTTTCAGCGGTAAGATACAGGTAATATTCATTTTGATAATTTGGAAAGTACATTAATGAAGCTCTAATCAGGGTTTCTTTAAGAGCATCAAAGGAAGCTTGCACAACCTGATCCCAATGGAAGGTTATCTCCTTTTTCAAAAGACGTGTAAAACCTTTAGCCATCTCAGCGTAATTAGGAATGAACCTCCTCAGAAAGTTTGCTTTCTCTTGGAGTCTCTGTAACTGTAAAATATTTGAAGGTGGAGGCAAATCCAAAATTCCCTGAACCTTTAATGGATCGAGTCGAATCCCCTCTTTAGACACTACAAATCTGAGCAATCAACCAGAACCAACACAAAACACACATTTGTGTGGATTGAGTCGTATCTTGTAGTGTCGGCACCATAAAAATATTACTCTCAAATGTTGCGGGTGATCATTCCACTTTCGTGAATGAGCAGGTAAATCATCAAGGTAAGGTTGAACAATGTGCTTAATGTCATGGAAGGCATAGTTCATTGCCCTCTGAAATGTGGCCTCTGCATTCTTCAAACCGAAAGGGAGTTTCCTATACGCGAAAGTGCCCCATGGACAAATAAAAGTTGTTTTCGATTGGTCCTGTGGGCGGATATTGATTTGATTGTAGCTTTAAAATCCATCCATAAATGAGAATATTTTGCATCCATTACATTCGTCAATAATCTGGTCGATAGAAGGAGTAGGATAATTGTCCTTTGGACATGCGTGATTTACATCCCTATAATCAACGCACACTCGAATTGTCCCTTGTTTCTTCATGACAGGAACAAGGTTGGAAACCCAGTCAGTAAGAGGTACAGGGTAAATGAAACCAGCCTGTACCTCTACTTTGATTGCAGCGTCTTTCTTTGGATGAACAGGTCGAAGCCACTGTCGAATTGTCTTGACATCAGGGTACATTTTGATTTTGTGTTCAACAATACTAGAGTCAATGCCCAACATCTCCTCGTAAGACCATGCAAAGATATCTCTAAATTCATGAAAGAGAGTACGGTAACTATCGAGTTCTGATGGAGAACAAGATTTGCTGACATGAATGTTCTCTACAACATTAGGCTTGGTCGAAATATTAATAGAAATCGTTTCTTCAATATTTGACGGGTTTCGCTCAGATTCTACTGTGTCTATGAAAACTGAATTCGAAAGAATGTCAACAATTGAAGGGTGGTTTAGTTCTTTTGAATAATCTTCGATGTCATCTAGAAGATCGGAACGATGATGATAATCTTCCCAAGGTTCTTCTCCTATCATCATTGATTGGATGATTCCTTCATCCGCAGAATGTATACGAGAGAAAGGATTCGAAGAAGTACCATATTCTAATGAACGGTCTACCCATACAATTGGTGAATGCGGATTTTGGTTTTCCGCACAAGCCCAAAAAATTGATTGTTATGCTAGTTCAATGGGGCTTAGCGGCATTAGCTCAATATTACTATCAACTTCAAAATTGTTGGTAATCCTCCTTAAATCAGATGAGGTGGAGGAAATCATGTTGCAAGTCTCTACTCTTGCCACTTCCACCAAATCAGATGGTGACGGTAGTGTAAAAGTACCCATTAGGGAAGTATCTTTAAAGAGACCTACTCCAACACTTTGAAGTGACAGTGGGGGTTCGTGTATCAACAGAATGCTTCCCATAGCCTGTGAACTATTGGCAAAGAAGGCTAGTTGATCGATGACTGTGATTCCACCCTTATGAGGGAATTCAATAGTATGAAAGTACGTGGAAACCACAGCAGCCATAGCATATACCCATGGTCTTCCCAGTGAAATGTTGTAATCGAGGGGTTTGTCAACTACCTCAACTTCAACAGTAACTGTTTTGCCCCCTAGTTTGATTTGCAGGTTACTCAAAATCCCACAAGGAGTATATGTTCATCCGTCAAAAGCTTTTAACATAGTTGGTGATCATGACAATGGCGGTGAACCAAGTGTTTTCCAGTAGCTCATTAACATAATGCAAGTAGATGCCCCCTCATCAATAATAGTTCGGTGAACATTCTTATTGAGAGCTTTTACTTGAATTAGGAAAGCTAACTGTGCTAGTAACTGTGGTGTATATCTCGCATGGTTAAAAACCACAATATTGGAATCCGTAGGGTCTATTATGCTAATTGCTGATAGTAAACCCTACTTTTGGGAGGGACAGTTTTGTAACACCTCGAGTGTCGACATAGCAGAAGTTGATTGAGCAAGATCTTCCACTATGTTATAGTTCTGAGCTGCTCGAGCCCGAGGGTTAAATGTTGATTTATGCACAACTCCTTTTGGTGGTTTTATTGTCAATTCTGGTACAATAGGTGGAATATTTTCAGATGAAGTCAAAGTCGAAGGATTAGGTTGATTAGTGGCTTGATTATTCGAAGATGATGGTGGATTTCCATAATATTTGTTTCTCGTTGACACTAAAACTTCGTTTTGTGGCTTTGTGATGGATAACATGAGTCCTTGGGATGTGGAAGCATGGTCTGTCACAACCAAATGTGTCTCTGGGTTTGGAAACGGATCAGTCAACACTGTAGATGTGTTAGAACCCTATAAAAGTTTAGAGACCTCTGAGTGGTGTGGACAATCTCTTGTAAAATGCTCATCATTACAGATTAGACATGGATAACGAGGTTTCCTTAGTAGAGGAATCAGATGATTTCTCTTGAGGGGAATTATCTTGTTTCTTCTTGTTTTCCCCCTTTTTCTTACCTCCTAGTTGCTTTTGATTTTTTCCTTTGTCAGATGACACGGCATTAACTTCGGAAGCAAGAGTGTTTTCTGATGCATTGGTAGTTTGATTGGTAATGGCAAGAGTTTGACCAGATGGTCTTCCTGCCATTTGCGTGCTCGAAGAACCAATCACACCATCGTCAGCATGAGAGTCCTTACTCGATTGTGGAGGAGGAGGAATAGTGAAAGCTAGTCGGGGTGCATTGGGAATTTTGTCGTAGAGCATGCCGAATTGTGTGTAAATCAAATCCAAGTATTGGGCACGAGCAATTACTTGCTCTTCTGTGACAACTCCACCTTTTTCCACATCCTCAGTGATTGATGGCAATAAGGATTTTATGAACCACTCAGCTAAAAGTTGATCGGGAACATATGTCTTAACCATTCAATAATGACATTGCCACTCATGAATATGATCCGATATATGGGTAGCAGTAGTCTGTCTAAAGTTGGTTAGGAGTTCCATTACAGTGTCGTATCTGATAGGTAACTGGAAGTGGGTCAGAAATGTGGTGGCTAAAGTTGTAAAGTTGTCGAAAGAAGTTCTTGGTAACTCAATATACCATTTAGCAACTGGACCAGTAAGTGTTCTTTGGAAAAGATGGAGTTTAACTGAATCATCATTTAAGGAATTTGATGAACACCACAAATGAAAGGTCATGACATGATTTGATGGATCTTCTCTAGGATTTCCATTGAATTTTGGAATTTCAGAAGGTAATTCTAAAGTTGGTACAAATGGAAACTATTGATTCAGATCAGGTTGAGCATACCCAGGATATGCTAGAATTGCCTGAGAAATAGGTCTTTGCATACTAGCATAGGGCATCTGCATTTGGTAACCTTGATAAGGTTGTTGTTGAACAAATCCGGCATAAGGTGGTTGTTGATAACTAGGTTGAATTTGTGGTTGTCCATAACCTGCAAAGCCTTGTTGACCAAGACCTTGGTAAGCCTTATATTATCCAAACCCAGGTTGAGCCTATTGGGCAAGTCCAAATTGGGGTTGGAATTGTTGGAATTGGGGTTGTTGAAACTGAGGCTGCCATGATTGTTGAATCAACTGTTGTTGTTGTTGGTACAACTATTGTTGATTTAATGGTTGTTGTTTCCCAGCAATGAAAGGTTGGCCAGGTTGTGAATAAACTATACCAGTGTAAGCTTGGGTCAGTCCAGATAAGGGTATACTAACCTGAGGTTGTTGTTGAACCCCGAAAACAAGTGGTTGTTGTACAACAACCTGAGAAACTTGAGCTTCTTGACCCAAAACTTGTGGTTGTGAGGTAGAAGGACCAGTTTGTACCAGTTGAGATACAATAGTTTGAACTTGTGACTGTGGTACAGTAGTAACAACAGGTGTAGTAGGAATAGTTGACACAGTTTGCATTGGTTGTGTTGGATACACAAGCCTTGGTTGAACTGGCATTGTTGGTTGCCATTGACAAAATTGAATTCCAGGTTGACCTGAATACTGTGGGATATTACCATATGACGGTCCTCCAAAATAGGGAGGATAAGGTGAATAATAATATTGCTCTCCATATGGTGGAAATCTAGTATTTAATGGATACATAGGTCTTTGTTGACCAGATTGCCTAGCTTGATATTGATATGCAAGATCAAACTGTTGAGTTCCCGTTAAAGAAGAACCAGGTAGAATTCCGGTTGAGGACATGGGTGATGACCATGGTGTAGAAGAAACCCATGACTGGGTTCAAGATAAAGATTGGTAACCAACCGGGACAGATGATTCACCATATAGGTGCAACTTAGGTGAGGTAGAAAACATCGAAGAAGTTGCAATAGAACATTCTGCTACAGCTACATCAGATGATACAGTCTGGGATGTTGAGAGTTGTTCAGCCATAGTTAACTGACCCAAAAGTTTTCCTAAAGAATCGACAGGTACTTGAAAATAAGCAGGATCAAACAGAGCGGTAAAATGAGGAGTATGAGGGTAAAGATAAAGCCTAGCTCCAAAGTGGAATGGCGTTCTAGGTGTAGAATCTTCTTCCAATTCTTCCTCTATAGAAATTAAACTTGGTGGAAGAACTTCATCGTCTGGTCCGTAAAATATTTCTGGTGTTGATAAAGTTGAAGTTTCAGTAGTTACTGATGTTTGAGGGGTAACTAGTTGATCGTCTTCCGGTAAAGTAGCAACTTCTGAATGTTCAAATTCGAAGTCCAGATGTTCGGGTAAATGAACAACAATTTTAGAAAGAGGTTCTTGGACAACTTCAGGCTCAAATGTAACTTCTGTTTGAACTGTGATAGGTTCTAGATTAACTTTTGGTTGAACTGGTTCAAGTTCAGAAGTGATTTCTTGTTGAGCAACTTCAAGTTGAGGATCAACTTGTTGTTGAGCAACTTCGGTTACTGTTTCACTAGGATCAATGCTAATGTCCTCAAGTAATTGTGAAACTTCTCCTTTAAAAATGGATGTACTAGAAATGGTTGGAGTAACTGGAGTCTCAGTACTTGTCGTAATAGATGATTCAGGTAATTCAGATGAAGAACTAGGAGTTCTCAATGTACTTGACTCAGTTAAGCGAGACCGCTTTGACCGAATAGGTGTAGCTTCGGGCGGCAAAGGCGGTTTGCTCATTGTTCTCCATGAACGATGGGGTAAGGGTTGATGTTCCTCCACGATTGTTGATTAATTTTATTATCAAAAAAGAAATAAACAAAAATGGGTAAACTAGACAAAAGGTTTACCAAGCAATTGTGAACTGCAGAATACCTCCTAGCGAACCAAGAAGTACGGGCAGGCAATCTCCCTGAATGTTGTGTTCGGTGTATCACAATGTACAAGGCGGCCGACTCGGTTACTTAAGGATGGATAGCAACCTAATGTTGTCTTCCCATATATCCTCGAAGGTACATGGAGGCACAGTCCATATAAGTGTTGTCTAATGCAAAACCGCACAGTGAGAGCATTCCCATATACTTTACATATTGTAACACCACCCTATATACCCGAAGGTACGTGGACAAGCTATGATATACTCATGTACGTGGAATGAGGTATCACACTCAGGATGTATTGCAGACAAGTTAGCGGTAGCTGCTTTGTTTTACGACACCGTAACACGTCTCTAGCCTAGAACCACTAAATGTTCTCGTTAATGATAATGCTCCATTAGGTAAATTGATGTTAATTTTAAGTTGATCTTGCTTAGGAATTTTCCTTTCAAGTTCACCATGTGATGTATTCTTAAATTCCTAGGAATGCAACTATCATGATAAGCATTCTTTCCATTCAATTTTACGATGAAAATCCTAGCTACTTAGGGATAGAGCAATGAGATTTCTTTTGATCAAAGAACAAAGAGCACAATCTAATGCAATTTCCCTACATTATTCCTATGAGAACACACAAACTTCTTCAATGCAACATGCATGTATTTCTTTTCAATTTCCTTAATGTGAATATGAACAAAAGGAAATATGCACATACAAATATTCAATCTTTCATAAGAACAAAGACTTTTACGACAGTTCTAATTCGAAGGAAGAGAAGACTTTACGACACTTTCTTTCAAATGAATATTAATCAACTATATTCTAACTTTGACTATCAATTGATAATGACAAAGAAAACATTAAGAAACATTAATCAATAAAATCAAAGTTAGGCTAGACAAGGAGATAGAAACTTATTCTCTGAGAGATAACATTCATTGATCAATCAACAAACAAAAAAAAGAGAAAAGTTGACAAAACACTTTCCAAAGGTGGGAAACTGACCCTAGGAGGATCAACACAGCCCAGAATGGGAGACAATGCACTTCAGAGCACTGTCCCTAAGCCAGGGGTGCTCTGTAGTGCACTGTGTCCCTCACAAGCCTGCGCTGGTGACAATAAGCCATTTCAAGAGGCATTTTGACACTGTTTTGACCAATTTTTCAATGCAAAGAGATGAATTACAATCTATGAACACAAATAATGTCTGCAAGGATGTGCTAGGAGGTGGATAAGTTACTAGGAAAGAATATCTTCCCCAGTGGAGTCGCCAATTTGTTTTGGAAATTTTGGTATCTACGGATAAATACTAATTCATTAGATAAGTAGTTGTTTCTAGAACAACTGTTTAAAGTGTTTTAGACTTTTCCTATAAGCAATAGATAAGATGAGAAGATGAGAAGACCTACTTGTAGTTCTGCTTTCCTCTCGTCCCCCTTGTATCGATCCCGTCGCTCCTTCCCGTACTTAATACGCATGAGAATTACCTGTAAACACAACAGGAAAAAAAAAGAATTGATCAAAGCACACGATCTATTGAATATAAGTGAAAGGAATCAAATACAATTCACACATATAAGCATTATGAAACAATACAAACATATGGGAGAAAGGTTCAAACACTTTATTAGATAGAAGAAGGAATTACAACCATTGGTGTATGATTCAAATCCATTCCTTCATCTTGGATCCCATCTACATCACATCAAAACCATGACAAAATTGTAGCATTATAATACTTGCTTCAAAGCCAAATCTCATAGCAGCATTATCTCCTTACAATTCAACATAATCCAGCCCCTGATCACTTAGATGAGTGGTCAATTTATAGGAAGATGAAGGAGGTTTTGTCATAAATAGTGGCATTGAATGGCCTTCCATACTTAGAATTAGTTTCATGGAGGAAGGGATGAGAGGATAGGATGCACCTTAACTCATTCCTCATCCATTTTCGAGCTCATAGGAGTTGATAAGAGAGGGAACCTTCTAGATGACTCCAAAAGATAATAATATTCCCCAAACCCTATGTGAATTTCGCTTAATCTCTCCCAACGCAGGTGAAAGGAAGCCTAAGTGCTTTGCAGAGCACCCTGGCAGTGGAATCAACTGCTCTGCAACGCACCTTTACAAGGGCTTACCTGCGCTGGTCCCTCTAGAGGCTATTTCTGGATGTCTTCAAGTCATGAAATTGTCTAGGAAGGAGGCATTCAAAGGGGTGACTTGTTTAGGGCATGAAGCAACCGAAATTAGGGTTTGATGAGTCCCTAAAACACTGATCTGGATGATGGGATTAATGTGCCCAAATGGATCTGTAACACCTACATCCATGATATTTATTTTCCCATGCTTACTAGGTTGTGTACCTGGCCAAAAAAACTGTAAAATGTAATCTCTCATGGATTCACCTCCAAGGCAAATCCAGAAAGTGAGATGGGGGCACCTCGCCTCGACAGTCCGGTAAGAAAGTAAATATCATCAATGGTAATAGGGACCATCTTATCCCTTATGTGAAATGCCTGATTTGTCTAATCCCATGCATGAAAAAGGAACTGCAATAGTTCTATTTATTTCCTCATTTCGGACAACTTGATGTATTTGAGTAACCCACAGTTCTTGAGGACATCAACTATACCCGGATTGTTTAGGGAAACCATGTCTTGTTCTTCTTGTTCTCTTTCTCGCCATGTAATTGACATTCTGATCCGATGAGAGCCTGAAACACAATCATAAGCTTAGTTAGGATCCTTTCCATGCAAAAAATAGGTCAAATTTTGGAGCAAACAGCTAAATCAAACTTGGGAAATTCGCCCAACGCAGCCCAGGCACAAAGATAGTGCACTGCAAAGCAGGTAGCCTTCTATCTGGGTGCTCTTTAGCATAGTTTTTGATGTGAAAGCCTGCGCTGATCCCAGGGCGAAAAAATGAAACCCCAGAGGCCCCAAAAAACCCTAAAACTTGCATGAAATGACAAAAGAATGACCTGAAAATAAAGAGGAGGGGTAGATCTCCTACCTGGTCCAGATGGCATGAGAAATGGTCCGCAGAATCTCTCACAATCAAATGATGAAGTTCGAGATAAAAAATAAGCCCATAGCACAAAACTGAATGGTAAGTTCCAAATGGTAAAAATGTCATGGTAAAAACTTGTTTTATGTTTATTTCATGTTCATTAATCGAGTAAACATTAGTATTTGCCTATTTTTTAATCCATTTGGTGGTGTTTTGTGCAGGTTTTACAGCTGACTTACAGAATTCAATGTGCTCGATTGTAAATTGTACCTTTGACCACATAGCACACTTTTATCTCTTTTTTGATCTTTGTTAAAAACGAAAAAGGAACCCCCTTGGAGTCCTATTTAAGCTCTTTTCAGACTCTCTAAAAATTAAAATATTGTCGAGCGCTTGTCCTTTTCAGCTCGTTAACGGATTGGAAACGACATCTCTCTCGTACTGTTTTACGATTTTTCGGGTTTGAGAGATTAATTTACGAAAAAGAACTTGTGGAGTTTTCTTTTTGTCCCTTTTCAAACTCTCTAAACATGAAAAGGATTGAGTTATCTTTGTCGTTAAACTCGTTAAAACATCAAATAGCAACAAACTTGTCCATCTAGACAAGACCGAGTTTCACCTTTGCTAGACTCATTAAAAACATCAAATAGTGATGGATTCACTCGAAGGGTGAAATTATACAACAAGCATATGTTATCCTCCTCAAGTTTGATAAAAAATAAAGAGGTATTGGTTAGCAATGACTGGGGAAAATGGGAAAAAGGGGAAAATCACTTTATGGTAGCAGGTCACTGTTGAACATGACACTTTCACTCCATCACCGTGACTATTTGGGTTGGGTTATCACCTTGATGGTTATCATACCATTGGTCTATCATACCATCCATCACCTTGTTTTGGGTCAATGCTACCAATTCATTTTATTGTTGCCGACATGATCAAGAGAAGTCATCCAATCAAAATTCATCCTTTGCAATACCATAAACCTTCATTTTCATGACCGCCATTCCTGAACCTTGTGTCGTCAGTCAAAAGTCCGTCTCCAAAATCACTACACTCGTTTCATGTCGTTGATGTGGGATACATCAAGGCCCTCCTGTGACGAGTTACTTCTTGTTGACATCGACACATTATCCACGAAGTTGACTTACAAACACCCTTCGAGTACCTTGAGGCTTGCATGCATCAATGGCAAGTTTCTCGCTTCCGGCGGTAGGTTGACATTAATGGCCTTTGACCGAAAGACTTTGTATGGTGTTCAACATCAAATCATCCATTCACACCATGTAGAATGTACTGCAACACCTTGAGGATCATTATCATTATCGGTGATTTCTCTTGCATCTGTTAACAACTTACATCATTGGCTGGTAATCAGATGGTGTCTTCCCATGTTTGACTTCTGATCAAATATTCACATGGTTAGACTCGTACTTGAGTGAACGATTGAACGAGATAGAAGACCCCGGATCTAGTTTCATCCATCCGGGCTACAATTTCAGGAGTACTAAATCATATGTACAATGGCTTTACATTGATGGTCATTCTGATCATGGGTCTATATCTATAGACGACTGTCTTTGTACATGTAATGAAAGTTTATAAGCTGAGCATGGGTATGCCTTCCCTCAGTGATTCATGTAAAAATCAAAATATCATGATATATGTATTGTAATTGATGCATGTCACCTTCCACTTCGAAACCTCCTCATCACATCGTAAAGCATTTCATTCGACATTGGCATTTTTCCGACTTCATGCTTTAGGGGGCAACTGTTACAAATCCATTTGGGCACATCACTCCCATCATCCAGAATAGTCTTTTAGGGCTCATCAAACCCTAAATTCAGTTGCTACATGCCCTAAACAAGTCAACCTTTTGAATGCCTCCTTCCCAGACAGTTTCATGACATGAAGACATCCTGAAATGACCTCTAGAGGGACCATGCAGGTAGGCCCATGTAAGGGTGCGTTGCAGAGCAGTTAAGTCCATGCCAGGCTGCTCTGTAGAGCACTTAGGCCTCCTTTCACCTACGTTGGGCAAGTTTGAGTGAAATTCACATAGGGTTTGGGGAATGTTCTTACCAACTCCTATGAGCCTGAAAATGGATGAGGAATGAGTTAAGATGCATGTTATCCTCTCATCCCTTCCTCCATGGAACTAATTCTAAGCATGGAAGGCCATTCAATACCACCATTTATGACAAAACCTCCTTCATCTCCCTATAAATTGACCACTCATCTAAGTGATCAGGGGTTGGACTATGTTGAATTGTAAGGAGATAATGTTGCTATGAGAATTGGCTTTGAAGCAAGTATTGTAATGCTACAAGTTTGTCATGATTTTAATGTGATGTGGATGGGATCCAAGCTGGAGGAATGACTTTGAATCAAACACAATGGTTGTAATTCCTTCTTCTATTCAATAAAGTATTTGAACCTTTCTCCCATATGTTTGTATTGTCTTATAATGTTTATATGTGTGAAATGTATCTAATTCCATTCACTTGTATTCAATAGATCTTTTGATTTGATCAGTTGTTTGTCTTTTGTTTGTGTTTACAGGTACTTATCAAGCGTGTTATGTACGGGAAGGAGCGACAGGATCAATACAAAGGAGACAAGAGGAAAGCGAAACTACAAGTAGGTCTTCTCATCTTCTTTGTCTTATCTATTGCTTATATGAAAAGGCTAAAATGCTTTAAACTGTTATTCTAGATATGGTTACTTATCTAGGGAATTATTATTTATCCGTAGATACCAAATTCTCCAAAACACCTAGGGGAAAATCATAAGGAAAACAAATTTCCTGGTCTTGGAAATGATCTTATTGCATTGCTTTGTAGTGACCAAAGAGATGGTGGTATGCGGGGTTACCTCTGATATCCTGTACAACTTATTAGCGAAAGTAATAATCACAGAGTGAGGTCTAGACTCATATATAGCATGTGACTTCAATAAGTATGGTTTTCCAAATAATACATCACAAACTTCAAGAGGATAAACATCACACAGTACCTCATCCGTGAAGGGCTTGATGTTGTAGGGAAGGTGGCACTGCTGGCTGATGTGAATATCTCATCCTTGGTGAAGCCACCCGATGGTGTACGGCTATGGATGTGATGTAGCCTTTAGGCCCAACCGCTTCATGACCTCTGCTGAAATGAGGTTATTTTGGCTCCCACTATCGACAATGAACTACAGCAAAGAACCCTTCACCCACATTTGTTAGTGGAAGAGGTGTTCCCCCTCCTCTGGATCTTCAGGCTCAATCTTCTAGATCTTGGTGGTGGCCATGGTGGCACTGGGCTTCGAATCAATGATCTGCTTCCCTTTTTCAGTTCCCTTATCGAATTCTAATTCAGAGTTGGCACCTACATCTGATTTTGAAGCCTTCATCTCGGCCACCAGTGACTGCTTGGCTCGACACTCACTTTTATTGTGAGTGGAGCTCTTATGGAACTCACACCATTTTCCCATGTCCTTCTTCATCTTCGTGGTGTTGTTCATTGCGTGTAGCTTCAACAGGTTGTCCTTGGTAGCCCCGCCTTGGCTTGGTCCTTTGTTCTATGGTTTAGGAGCATGTTTTCCTTGCTTTGGATTTTCATATCCAAAGTCTCGCTTCTTCTGTTTAAACTTATACTCAATCTTTACAACATACCAATACGTCGTGCCAAGCGAGGAAATGTCCAGGAACTCCATCTCATCCTGGATGTACTTGTGTAGACAGTTGTAGTACTTGAGCACCAAATGTCGCTTAGTATCCTTGATACCCAGCTTTGTGCGAAGGGTATGGAAAATATTTGTGAACTCTGGCACATCTTGGTCCCTTCCCTATCGTAGCGTGGTCCACTTTATGTATTTGTCTTCATAGCTCCCGACAAGGTAATATTGTTCCTTGATAGTGTCTCGGAAAGAATTCCAAGTGGGTGCAGCTGAAAATAGGGAGGGTTCAATCTCATCATTTTGTTCACAATAGGTTTCTCACCAGTCCTTGACATGTGGGGTGGCTTTGAGAAGTGAAAAAGTAATATTTTCCCGATTGGAAAAGTCATGAACTAAAAAATATCCTTCCAACATATTTAACAATTTATCTACGTCATCTGCATCTATCAGGCCTTCGAATATGGGAATATCGAATTTGACTTGTACCTTAAAAGGATTGGCACTTCCAGAGTGGCTGTTGGATAAAGATGCATTGCTTGTGGGTAGTATCAAAGGATTTGGGCAAAGTTATCCATCATCGTGTCCCTTTCTCACTCAAGGGCTTCCTCGAGCAAAATTTTGAAAGAATATCCTGCCTCCTTGTCTTTCTTTTCTTCTGCCATGGGAGGTTGTCAAGTTTTGTGAGGTTGATCCTGCAATGTTTCAACTAGGTCAAGCCCTAACTCCTTATACCCTGACCTCGTTGGGGACATGCAAGGAAAAATAGAGAAAGAGCAGACTGCTCTGATACACTGATCCAAACTTAAACAGGACTGCAACAACTTATAGATATAATCATAAACACATAGATGCAGCAGAAAAACACTTCATTTCATTAATAGAAAAATATTGAATTATGCTTACAAATAGAATGGAAATAAGATAGCTCGGGCAATGGTAGCTTATCTCTGAGAAGAGATGTGGTGGCTACATGCCTATGAATTGCGTTACAATGAGGCTCAAGGGCCTATTTATTATTGGAAAACATGAGAAAACTCTAAACAACCAAAACCCTAACCCCGGGAGATGTAACACCAAGAGTTTGTGGGCCCTGTTGGGGTTAGTTGAGTAGCCAACTTCCTGGGGTCGTAACTTGGTCATATTATCTTCATTTGGCACATACAATACCTTGTTGGAAATGTCTAAGTACTACAGGTTTTGTTGTAGGCCCTTGCCTATGGCTATGTGCCTACCACAGACCCCAAAAAAACGCCGTTTTTGGGGTCAAAACTGCTCCGGAAGTTTAGTACCCGAAAAATTGCTAAAAATAGTAATGCTAAAATGAACAAGGAAACAGATGAAACTGACTGGGGGGTCTAGGTGGAATAGGTGGGTGGCCACCAATATCCACCTGGATCATGCAGAAACCTGGTTCTTCATCCTCCCATAGTCACTTCGGGTGAGACTGCGATTTGCTTGTAGGTCATTGCCGAAAGGGCTAGTGGTTGAGGGTTTTGTTGGTGTGCAGTATAGATTCAACCTAGGTCAGCTCAAATCATAACCTAAAATTACCAGTTGATCACAAGATGTATTGTGGGAATTTCATTCAGGAGTTGTGAGTGGGTGTTGTGCATGGGATCCCCCACAGCATGTTTTTGGGGCTTAAAGCCTAAGTTTTGGTCAATGTAATGTAAAGACTCCGTGAAGTACGAGCGCAGAGCACAAAAGTCTAGGATGATTCATAGGGTTGTCCACCCTAAGGATTGTAAAATAATGTAAAGTTGTGTCGG
The DNA here is from genome assembly GCA_031772625.1 of Pinus tabuliformis. Lineage (NCBI taxonomy): Eukaryota > Viridiplantae > Streptophyta > Pinopsida > Pinales > Pinaceae > Pinus > Pinus tabuliformis. The sequence continues at coordinate 715,220,543 of CM062813.1, read as the reverse complement.
CCTACCCATGGTCCGCGGACCATGGGATTGTATAAATAGAGCGAGGCTCTAAGTGTAAAGATAGGTTTTTTTGGTAAGAAAATAATAAATAGATGCGAAGGCATGGTTAGAGGATAGAAGTGTATTGGAAGTGTATTGGGTCATAGTAGTAGTAAGAGGCTCTGCAGCTGAGTGCGCAGAGGCCTAGTAGAGTCCGTAGCTGAGTGCGCAGGGCGGAGTCGGCTCTGTAATTGAACTGAACTTGAAAAGGATTATTAATAAAGATAAGTTTGATTCGAACTATTGTGTATCTATGGCTCTGTTTATCTTTATTCATTTATATTGTTTTTGATTACGCGCACTTACTTGAAAGTTGAATAAGTAATAAGAATATTGGGCTCCGACAAACTAAGTCAAAGCACTAATATAATAACGCAATAAGGATTGAGGTCAAGATAATACTGTATTCGCGCCCCTTACAGGGGTGCGCACAGGCTGCTGTGCGGAGCAGCGCAAGCGCGCAGGTTCGGACCAAGAACCTCCAGAACCTTCATCAAGACATCCCTAGGGTGCGGAAACTTGGTTCCAGCACCCTCCCATACTACTTTGGTGAGACCTTATTTCGCACTCTGCGGACTGTTGCTGAAATGGCCAGTAGTACTGGGATTTGCTTGGCTAAATCACTTATGAACCTGGGTCAGGCCCCACATAGCCAAAAAATGGTTTCGTTGCCGGGACTGGGATCTGCCTAAGGGATGTCTGATGTCGTGCCACTGGAACCCAACAAAAAAGGAAATTGAAGAGTGGTTGGACAATAAGATTTACAAGTTCGCGACACAAGAAAACAGATCTCCGCAATTATTTGAGAAAAAGTACCTGGATCGCTACGTGTATATGGAAATCCACAAGATTTTCTTTGCATCCTTTCCTTTTGAACTGTATGAGTGGATCGTGAGGTTATCTGATAGCCAGGGAAGGTGTAGGCTCGACCAACCAATAGTGTGGACTCCGGAATTAGTACGCAAACTAGAGGCATCAGAAGATAAGATCGCGTGAGTTGTGGACCATTGGCTCAACCAGATAATAGGGGGATTTATCATTGAGTTTGCGGTAGACACGACCGTGAGCTACAGCGAAGTAGAACGACGCTTTCTCAAAGGACCGCGAGGTAAGTATATTAAGTCTTTAAATACTTGGATTAAGATGTTATTGTGTGAAAAGAGGGTCATGCGAATACATTAATGTTTGGGACAACGCAGAGTAGAAAGATCTACAAAAGCAGTGAAGAATTAGAAAATAGTCCCTTAATTTCACCTTCATGAGAGAGAAAGGAAGAGCTCACCAAGGTCTCTCCAAGAAGCATGGTTAGTTTGATAAGGCAGCGCATTCCACAGTTACCTCCTCCACCTAGGCCACCACCCACTTCACCTCCCTCGCCTCCATCTCCACCCACTCCACCTCCACCACCTCCACAGTTCAGTATGGCGAGCGCAATCAAACTACCGGTATTCAGAGGGGTAGGGAATGAAGATCTGGACCAATTCCGGTTTATGGTAAGAGTAGTATGGGAAGCGCAAGGTGTCACAGATGACAATATTAAGAAGGCTACATTGGTGAGCACGTTGCAGGATCGTGCATTGACATGGTATATCAAGCACTTTAACGACCACCCAAACATAGGGATAGTAGAGATCCAGAATGCGTTGAATAGAGAATTTAGCAGGCCAAAATCAGAGACACAGTCAATCATCAGGTTTAAAGAGATCACGATGCTTCCAGGTGAGACCCCCTAGGATCTAGACCAAAGGCTGAAGAGTACGATCCACGAGGCCAATATGATGCTAACGAATGCACAGCATCACGCATGGTTTGTGGCATCTCTGACACCATACTTGAGGACATGCTATCACAACAGAAACTTTCCACTTGGGCTGAAGCATTGTAAATGGCGATGAGGTTGCATGAGACCCCCATACAAGACCCTGGGTTGGGAGTTCAACAAATCCATGTGCAACTACAGAATCTATGCCTGGAAATGCAAAGTTTGAAGCAAGATAGGGCACCGTGGCTAGAGGCGCACGAGGAAGTATGGTGCATAAAATGCAAAGGCCAGGGCCATGACAAGGATCACTGACCAGTGTTCGTGAACTACTTGGTAGGAGGGGGGACAATTCCGTTGAGACCAGAGGCACAGGCAGGGCCGAGTGTGGCACCTGAGTTATGGTGCATGATCTGTCAGATAGGAGAAAAACACATGACAGATCATTTTCATTTGTTGCAGAAGCATACACAGAATCCCCAGCAGTTGTTTTGTAATTTTTGCAGGTCGATAGGCCATGAGAAGCACACTTGCCGCAACTACGAGTTAATGATGGATCGAACCCCAGCCTATAGGATGCAAACAAAAACACAAGCCCTCGACCTAGCTGAGGGGATGGCACGCGCTGGATTTCAGGGGCGAGGTCGAGGACGAGGAGGAATGGGACCAGGAAGGGGCCACGGACAGTTAATTTGTTACAATTGCGGAGGACTAGGGCACTATTCCCACAATTCTACCAACCCAACGAGGATATCATGTTTGTACTGTGCTCAGTTTGATCATGAAAAAATAGATTGTCACGCTGAACACACAGATTCGCGAAAAAGGGGTATTCCAGCCTCCTCCGACTCAGAATATACAAATGATGAGGTCTGAACCGCGCGAAGAAGACCTGAATGTGAACATGATTCTCAAGAGTGGTGCGACCACATGGGAGGATAAGGGGAAGTAGCCCGAGGAAGAAACATGAGTTCGCAAGCCTTCTACAAAGGAACCTGAGTTTGACTTAGAACGTGCAAAGGAGATGTTCATGGAAGCTATGAAGAGCTTCACAGAGGCCTCCACTTCAGGTAGTAAGGATCAACCAGAGCCAGGAATGGATCCTTCAATGCTCACTACCTTTCTGGAGACATGCATGAAACTACTGCACGACAACAAGGCAGTTAAGGGACTACAGGAGCTGATCACCAGGTGCGCGGGGTCAGGAGAACCACGCGTAGTTCGGAAATTGGGAAAGCATGCATTACGCACCGAGAGGGAAATGAGATTGACTGCATAAATTGGTGAGTATGAAATGGATTAGGTAATCCTAGATCTGGGTTCGGACGCGAATGTGTTACTGAAGCAAACATGGGAACGCATGGGCAGGCCCGCATTACAGTGGTCCCCTATTCAATTACGAATGGCGAACCAACAAAAGATTTTTCCCATGGGGAGGTTGCAAGGGGTAACAATTGATATTGAAGGCACGAGCACACAGACGGATTTTGAAGTGATAGAGATTGTCGATGACAACAATCCCTATCCTGTACTATTAGGAATAGACCGGGCCACTGATATGAACGGGGTCATCAACCTGAAGAAGCGAAAGATGATATTCGAGAAAAAGTCACTATGTGTAGTAGTCCCTTTAGACCCAGCCGAAGGAGCACGCTACACTGAACCAGTGCGCGACGATGAGCTGGATTGTATTTACATGATAAATGTGCGAGACCAGGATTGGGTGAATCTGACTGTAGATGGGAGAATCTCGTGGGAGCACAAAAGCTCCTGCACTTTGGATTCAGATGAAGAAGTAGAGCACTGGCAGAATCTGTTGAACGAAGTGACAACGCTGAATTACAACATGATTATTAGATCACTGCGTTGTGTAACAACAGAGGCCCGAGAGCTACTGACATATGATGGATTGACAGTGGTGGATGAATTCTTGAGAAAGTTTGAAAGTGCAGTACCGGAACAACAGTGGTTCGATGCATTGAAGTGGGCATTGCGCACAACACCTGTGCGCTGGTGGGGAACACATCAAGGAAGTTTTGAGGACTGGCGCAGATGTAGAAGGATGATAAGCCTACGATTTGAGAAACCGCAGCTATGGTTAAAAGACAAATACGATGGACGAGATGACCCACACACGCACCTTGCAAAATCAGCCAGGGCCTATGGGGAAGAACCACAGCCTGAATGGGTACCTTTATTCTACCATACCCTGGATGTCATACTCATGAACTAGTATACTGAGATGGAACTTCGACATGGTATGGGTGAATGGGATGTCTTGAGCGAAGGATTTTTGTTAACATTCACATTTGAAGACTGGTGGTCAGATACTGTTGACTACGCACTGCAAGCAGTAAAATCCGTCATCTTCAAAATACCATAGGATCCACTGGAAATGCATCAACGAGCATGGGAAACCCAACTAAGAAGTGCCCTAGAATGTTATAACGTGCAGGTAGAGGAGGATGATGAAGACCCCCAAAATATTAATATTTCAGGAACCGAAGGTTGTCGCGAGGTTCGAGGACCATCAATTGAGGATCCCGACATCACCGCGCCACTAAAAACAAAGCAGGTAAACATTGGCACAGAAGCGGAGCTGAAGTACGAGATGCTCAGGGACTATTGGGATGATGCTACGGTAGATAAGGTCATCGAGTTACTCCACGAATATCAAGACTTGTTCCCGACCAAAATCACAGACTTAAAGGGGATCATTGGCGACTTAGGGATGATGAATATCACTCTAAAACCAGACGCAAAGCCAGTTAAGAAATGACCTTACCGCTTGAATCCAAAGTATAAAGAAAAGGTCCACGAAGAATTAGACAAAATGCTCGCAACTGGAATTATTGAACCAGTGGAAGAATCCGACTGGGTGAGTCCTATGGTAGTGCAGGAGAAAAAACAGAAGGGCGAAATAAGAATATGTGTGGACCTTAGGAAGCTTAACGATGCTTGTGTTCACGATCCATTCCCGATACTGTTCACAGATGAAGTATCAGAGAATGTTGGCGGTCAGGAAGCTTACTCATTCATGGATGGCTTCTCAGGGTACCATCAGATCAATATCGTGCCAGAAGATAGGAGCAAAACAACCTTCGCGATAGAATGGGTTTGCTTTCAATACACCGTTATGCCCTTTGGATTGAAGAAAGTTCCAGCGATATTTTCGCGCATAGTGGTGGCTACATTCAAGGAATACATCCAAAAGTTCTTGGAGGTCTATCTGGATGATTGGATTGTTTTTGGGTTAGTTAAACACCATGTAGCAAGCTTATGTTTGATGTTGGATACTTGCCGCCAACAACAGATTGCGTTGAACCTTAAAAAGTGCACCTTCCTCGTTCCCTTTGGAAACCTGCTAGGCCATGTGGTCTGCAAACAAGGCCTGCTAGTGGACCCTGCGAAGATTTTTGTTATTTTGAATCTAGAAGCACCGCAAAGTGCCAAACAACTACGCGTTACTTTGGGGCACATTGGTCACTATCGAAAGTTTATCAAAAGCTATGCCCAAATAATAGCGCAAATGGAAAAACTATTGAAAAAGGACACTACATATTGTTGGGATGATGATTGTATGAAAATTTTGGATGTTCTCAAGGAGAAACTGGCATCTGCTCCCATCCTGGTCTTCCCAAAATGGGACGTGGAATTTCATGTACATGTTGATGCGTCATGTATTGCGCTGGGAGTTGTACTCACGCAGGAAAGCATGGAAGGTGTGGATCACCCGATTGCGTTCGCAAGTCGGCGGCTATCCAAAGCCAAAAAGAACTACTCTACTACTGAGCACGAAGGGTTGGTAATGGTGTACGCACTTCAGAAATACTGACAATATTTACATGGCGGGCACTTCAAGATGTATACCGATCATTCCGCATTGAAATACCTGGTGAACAAACCAGTGTTGGGGGGCCACATATGCAGATGGCTTTCACTGTTTCAAGAATATGACTTTGAGGTCATCGTCAAGCCGAGACGCCTAAATGCAGGACCAGATCACTTATCACGAATTGAGATAGGCGAGGAGCCAACAAATTTGGAGGAGGGACTACCTGATGCACAGTTCTTCATAGTGTGCGTCGCGGACGGCCATTTCGAAGATATAATCCATTTTTTAACTACATGGATTGCACCGAACGAATACTCAGTTCAACAGAAGAAGGAATTGGTGGTGCGCGTGACAGACTTTTTTGTCATCGCGAGGCACCTCTACAAAATGGGAAATGATGAGATATTGCAAAGATATGTACCTGAATTTGAACGAGGGCAGATCCCCACGGAAGCACATGGGGGTGCTGCAGGAGGACATTATGCAGGACGCGCAACTTCACAGAAGATTCTTCACGTTGGGCTATGGTGGCCAACCCTACACCAAGATTCGAAAGAACACTGTCAGGCCTATGACATATGTCAAAGGACTGGAAAACCATCACGAAGGGACGATATGCCACTCAATCCACAAATGACACTGCAGTCATTCAAAAAATGGGCAATCAACTTTTTGGGGCCGATAAAACCTCAGGGAAAGACAGGTGCGCGCTACATCATCACCGCAACGGAGTACCTGACTCGATGGGCGGAAGCACATCCGGTTAAGGACTGCACGACCACTACGACTGTAAAGTTTTTGTTCGACAATGTGTTGACACGATTTGGTTGCCTTAAAATCTTAATGAGTGACTTTAGAATGCACTTCCTGAATGAAACCATCAGTGCACTCACCGAGGAGTTCCAGGTGTATCATCAGCAAAGTACATGGTACCACCTGCAAGCTAATGGGATAGTAGAAGCATTCAACAAAATACTAGAGACTACACTGACCAAAGTATCTAACACACAACGGAATAACTGGGAGCTGCGCATGCCTGCCATATTATGGGCATACAGAACCACAAGCAAAAAATTAACAGTTCAGACACCCTTCAGGTTAGTCTATAGCACGAAAGTTGTCATTCCGATGGAATACATCATACCTAGTTTGCAAATAGTAGCACTTACAAGCATGTCAGACCACGAAGCCTTCGAAGAGAGGCCCGCGCAATTAGAAGAACTCGAGGAAGAACAATTTCTGGCGAGATTCAATCAGAAGGTACAAAAACAGCATGAGAAAGCCTGGCACGACTGCCATATCAAGTTGTGCACCTTCAAGATAAACAATTTAGTGTTGTTGTATGACAACAAGTTCGAAAAATTTCTCGGAAAATTCAGAATGCACTGGTTGGGACCATATGTCGTAAAATAGGTCACGGATGGAGGTGCGGTCCAGCTAGTCAAACTTAATGGAGAACCCTTCCCAGGAAAAGTAAATGGCAGTCACTTGAAGCCCTACACAGGTGGGCCCGCTGTCTGACTAACCGACCAAAGCATAGTCTTCGCAACCCAGGAAGCCAGACAGGGGTGTGGGACTATAAACACAAGTATTAGAAGCTGGCACCAAAGAAGAGAATCAAGTCAGACGCAGATGATTTAGAAGCTGAAATGGAGCAGATCTAGCAGATAGAAAAATGATGCGTTGTGGACCTTCGCGCAGCACCGACACAACTGTTATAGACATTTTTGGGCACTGCAACCCCAATCATACATGTCCATAAACCAAGGGCTCCTAAGTCCCTAAAAGTGTTGTTTCATACCCTAAAGGAACAAGGTCAGCTGATTACATCATCTCCCAGAAGTTCTCCACAGGAAACTACTCAAAACTGGTCAAAACTAGACCATACAGGTTGCTCAGTGCTAAGGGTGTGATGTGTCCCACCTACCCAATGTAAAAGGTGCGATGCATACTGAAAAGCCCTTCTGTAGGGTGTGATGAGCGAGAGTGGACAAATGGCAGAGACAGTTTGCGAGGTGGATGATCATAGAATCTTCCAGAATCTTCTCCTATGACACTTGCCTCTCTGAATTCACCCAGGGATGAGTAAGAGATCATCAATCTCCAATTGGAATCAAGAACTATCAGAGAGAGGAAACTAATCAAAATCCCAGAAGCTGACTCACCCCCCTGCAATCATCTATATATGGATCCCTCATCCCAGAGATCCAGGGGCTGGAATTTTGCATCTTGTAAGGAAGTGCTGTTGGTTTCTTGTTGGAATATCATAGTGTTGGGTGATCTAAGATTTTCATGAGGTGAAAGAATGGATTTCATGCTGGAGGATGACGCTGGGTCAGAATAATTGGTTGTAATCCTCTTTGCTATTCTTGATATTAATAAAGCTATTCAAGTTTTCCTCTACATTCTTGTATGTTAGATGATATATGCATTTGTGTGGTCAATATATATCTGGTCCTATATTGTTTATGATTCTAGATCTATGTTCTTCGATAGTATTATGTTGCTTTGAATCCACAGGGTCTCTTTGAAGTTGGGTAGACAAAGGAGAAGCGGCAAGGATCTGTCAGAAGGGAGAGGAACCGAGCAAGGAACCAAGCGCAAGACTGAGGTTGGTGTCCTTCATTCCCCTCTTATCTACTTCTCATAAAGGAAAACGAAAGTGGTTTTAGTTTGTTTGTTTCTAAGATAGCTACCAGTCTTAGTGGGACTAGCAGCTCCGAGTGGACACTAGATTTCCCGATAACAAAATGGTGACTCCACTAGGGAGCGAATAGATTGTTTGTTTGTTTATATTTGTTTGTTTTATAAACTTACAGACGGACCCTGAAGTCAAGCTAGCTAGCCTTCGAACTGCATTTGCTATGCAAGTGCAAAGTAGATCAATGTTGCTTCAGTCTATCTCTGGGTTTTGTTTATAAACTGAACAATCGATTTGCAAACCTTCTAATTTCCCTAGTGGTGGCTCTAGTAACCTCATTAGATCAACCCCTGTGATTTCTATTTACTGTACATCACTTGCTCGGCCTAAATCCCTGATCTGAGCTGCAAACTGTGACCCGGAACCCAGTTGAAATCTCGTCCCTGGACCATCGCACCTTCTTCTCTTGGGAATCTGGATGCATCGCACCTCCCGTGTGCAGTAGGTGTGCCGCATCTCACTTTCCCTGTGTTACAGGTGCGCTGATCAGACAAGACCTCTTTTGCTTTCATTTTTTGGTTTCTGTGCTCACTCTCTTCAGCTCTATTCATGAGTTTTGTTGTCTGTGATCAGTATACCTCTGTGAAAACCCCCTTCCTTTCCATCATTCCACCTCCATTGTGCAAAGAACTGTGAATGTTTTTATGTATTGTGTGCCATTTTCAGTTCTCTTTTACAAAGAAGTAGCATAATAAAATTGTCGTCTTCTGATTTGAAAGTGTCACAAGTGTCATTTTCATTCAAAGAAAAGAATTCTATTGTTCTTGATGGTCGATTATATAGTTACTCTTGTATTTGATTTGAATTATTAGTTTTTCAAGTGTCGAAAGCAGTTTTCAATTCAAAATAGCAAAGTGTCGTCATTATCTTCCTTTCGTTTTTGAAGAGAAATTTGTTAGTATTGTCGCTTTGAAAAGATAATTCAGATTTGTACTTAGCATTCTTCTTGTCATTCACACATTAAGAAAGCTAAAAACAAATACATGCATGTGCATTTGCATTTAGACTGTTTGTTGGTTTGATTTAGGAGAGTGCATCTAGTGTGTGCTCTCTGCTCTATGTTGAAAGAATGTCATCTCTCTTTCTTTAGTAGCTAGGATTTTCATTGCAAAAAGAAGATTAAACGATTGTTTATCATCTTAGATTGCATTTTAGGAATTTTATATCTAAATCACGCGGTGAACCTGAAAGGAAAATTTCTTAAGAAAGATCAACTGTAAAATAAATTTAATGAACCTAAAAGTGCTTTGGAACCTAACACACAACATCTAGAAGTCTAGGCTAGAGACGTATTCCAATGTCGTAAAGCCTGGTAACTGTCGCTTTCACTGTTGGTTGGGTGATTCCTCCTCTTTGAGACGACAAGTGCCAGTACGAACTTGTGCTCCCACGTACCGTCGAGTATATATTGGGAGACCACAATAGGCTATATCCTTTATCCATAGGAAGCTGTGTCTGCCGCCCTATCGATCGCAATGCACTGAACACAGCATTTGAGAAGATTGACTGTCGTACCGTAAAAAGTATTCTGCAGTGTTGCGATTGGTTTGGTAATCCCTCTATCTAGATTTCTAGAGTAGTCTCTTTCATTCCTTTTCAGACTCCTTAAAGGAAAAGGTCCATCTGAGCACTTGTCACTTCAGGCTCATTAAAAATCGAAGGCGACTAGAGTCATCTTTTGTTTTTTCTCGACTCTTAAAAATTGAAAAAACAAGTTGTGTCAAAGCATCTAAAATTTATTTTAATCAGAATAACACCACCTTTCCCACGTTGGTTTTAGGTTGAGAAAAATGGAGTCCACCAACCAAGGATCTCCCCTTGGAGGAAATCCTAGTCCTTTCTCCTCTTGGGGAGATGTTGGTGCACCCCATATGGCCACATTGTCACTTCCAGGATTGACAATTGGCTTGCAGTATGGCTCTTCTCAACCTCTATCGTTCAGAACACCGTGATTCCTGAGCAATCAAGTCAGCAACTAGATGATACTAAAGTTACCCCCCAACCTTCTACTTCATCCAATTCTCCCTCTCCTCCTTCCTCTTCGCTTGATAAAGCCGGTAAAGCTAAAAATCAAGTAACTGAGAAGAAGAAGAAAGGGAAGGAGAAGAAAGAGAAGAAGAAGAAGGAGCCAAAGGCGAAAAGGGGTAACCAAGCATCGTCTAGTGAAAATCCACACACTGCACCATCTAAGCCTAAATCTCCATGTGTCATTTGCAAATATCACCGAGATTGTCCTTGCATCCCTCGGATCTTAAGGGGCTGGTCTTCTCGTTTGCACAACCTGGTGTCATCAACCTCTAAAGACCATGTTGAAAGTACACCATCAACTAGTGAAAGTGAAGCATTTGGACAAAAAAGGAAATGTAAATTTCCTTGTAAACTGTGTGAAGGCGATCACGTCGTCCACCGTTGTCCCTTCCTAGACGAAGCTAAAATAGTTTTGGATGACCGTCCGGCTTCACCGCTATGGCTTCCTCCTGGATATAAGAAACTCTTGCCAAGTCCATCGCTAGTTGAAAATATGACCGACACGCCATTGTGGTCGATCGAAGCATCTGTCATTGAAGATAAACTCGCTGAATCCGTACCAGACGAAAGTCAAAAGGTTGAGGCGGCATTCGACCCAGTCTTGCCTTCGAAAGGTCCATTTTCAGATGACACAACCACTGAAGAGAATGAGAACGACACCGTTTAAATTCTTTTCGTAAACACTGACTCTAATGAACATGGGGGAAGTCTACCCATTCCTTTACCACAGGAGGAAGTTCATCAGAGTCATATCCAGCTGTCTATTCGGTCCCACCTCCAAGCAACCTAGTTGTTTCCTTCGATTGGTACCTACTAGGCAGACCCCGTTTACCGTCTAGTGTACCATTATGAATCATTGCACAAGTATACAGAATGATCATGGTCGGTACCATCATAGATGAAGGGGCTTCTATGAGTATCCTTTCCTCAACTACTTGGAAAGTGCTTGGTTCGCCATCGCTTTTGCTTGAGATGAGAAATCTAATAGGCTTTGACAAAGGAACCAGTCGACCGTTAGGGATCCTTCCCAATGTGCCCGTAACGTTGAGAAGGAAAATCGTTTACATGAACGTAATGGTAGTCCAAGGACCTCTCAATTATAATCTACTCCTTGGGCGTGACTATATTTATTGCATGGGAGCCGTTGTCTCCTCACTCTTTAGAGTAATTTGTTTTCCACATGAAGGACGAGTGGTCAAGCTCGTAGACCAACTTTCGTTCCCTGGCTCATATGTAGCAAATAGTCAAATACCATCCCTAAATGGTCTTTCCACGAAAGGAATTTCTCATCAATCTCCAGTCCATCCACCTGAAGAGCGCGAGTGATTCGGGAGGACATGACTGAAACCCTGGGGGCATGCACCCTAGTCTGTTTCGGCAAGAAAACCTTAGGTATAGGGTTTGTTTCTGCGAAGTATATATGACTATTCTGACACACCCGTCCATTTAGGAAAATGGGATTAGACTGGAATAAGATTCCCTCGTCAAAGTTATGTGAGTGGAGGCGACCGCGCCACTCACCTTTGTCTATTTCGGTAGACATTGCCAAGGAATCATTTTTTCTGCAACGTGGATGGAGAGCTTTCATATGGTAGCCTGGAAACTTTTCGCTATACCTAGGGGCATGAAAAACTTTTTGCGTGCAAGCGAAGAGCGACCATTTATTTTCTTAGTTTGTAGTTTCTCAACCCTTTAAACTCGTAGGATTGGTCGTTCCTAACTTGCATAAAGAAAGGATCTGAGGCAAAGCTTTGAAAGGTGCGAGCTCCATAAAAAATGGCATCTTAGATGAGATATCCTTATTATACGACTAGCACGAGCAGTTTTTACGTGGAGTTCAAGCTCGTTAAAAATTAAACATAAGCAATGAGCAAACGTTCCCCCAGAGTTTAAGCTCATTAAAAAATGAACCAATTTCCAGTAAATAACCATTGTGAATGCATTATCATCAGCTTTTGAGCCCTGGTCATGTTCTCATCATCACCTCCACTCTGTTTTAACTGATCATTCACCTCCATTTGATTGTTTACCCCTTTTGAGGAACAGCTGCGAAGAGTGATCTTGTTAGCCATCCTTGTGACACTGCCGTGATTGGAAAATTACAAACATTACCTGGAATCAGCTGCTACCTGAAATTATCACTCGTTCCTCAAAAAATGAGTCTCCTTTAAGCTCTTTTCAACTGACTCATAAAATATGAAAATATTGCCAAGAAATTGGCCTCTCCATCTCGTTAAAGCGACCGGAAGTGCTATCCCTCCTCTAGATTTTAATGTTTTTGGACCTGAGGGATTATTACACAAAAAGATCGAGCGCTTGTTTTGTTTGGCTCATTAAAATTACCGAAAATTCATCCCTTTCGTATTATTTTATACTTTTTCAGACTTAAGGGATTATATGATGAAAAAGGATGATTGGAGTTTCCTTTACGTCCCTTTCAAACTCTCTAAAATTGAAAAGGACCGAGTTATCTTTGTTGTTAAACTCGTTAAAACCGAATAGCGACAAACTTGTCCGTACAGACAAGAACGAGTTTCACTGTCGCTAGGCTCGTTAAAACATAGCGACGGGTTTGCCCGAAGGGAAAATTATAGAACAAGCATATGTTATCCTCCTCAAGCTTGACAAAAATAAAGAGGTACTGGTCAGTAATGACTGGGGAAAAATTGGGAAGAAAACTTGAAGAAACTTTATTGGTAGCAAGTCGCTCTTGAACATGACACTTTCGCTCTGCATCTGAGTCGGGTTGGGTTGTTCCGTTCACCGGTCATATCACCATTGGTCCACCGCACCATCCATAGTTTGGGTTAACGCTACCAATCCATGTCAGTGTCGCTGGTATGTTCAAGAGAAGTCACTCAGAAAATTCACCTGTGTCTCATCCGCTGCAATACATTCACGCTCCATTCTTTCATGACCGCCACCCTGAACCCTATGTCATTAGATCGTTTTCACCTCCAAAATCATTTACTCCGTCCCGTGTCGTAGATGTGGGATTCATTAAGGCCCTCCTACGATGGGTCGCTTCTTGTCGACATCAGCTCATTATCCAAGAAGTCGACTTAAGAACAACCCTTTCAGTACTTTGAAGCTTGCATGCCTCAATGGCAAGTTTCTCACTTCCAGCAACAGGTTTACATCATTGGCCTTTGACTGAAAGATTTTGCATGGTGTTCGATGCCAAGTCCCTTTTCACACCACGTGAATTGTACTGTAGTACCTTGAGGGTCATCATCATTATCGGTGATTCCTCTCGCGCCTGTTAACAGCTTACATCATTAGCTAGTAATCAGGCGATGTCTTTCCATGTTCGACCCCAGAACATCTTTCACATGGATCGACTTGTACTCCGAGTGAAGATTGAACGAGTTTGAAGACCCCGGATCTAGTTTTATCCATCCGGGTTGTGATATATTCAGGAAAATAAAGACATCAAATGTACATTGTTGCTGCACAGATGATCATCCGAATCGAAGGATGATGACTCTATCAGAATCGCCGGTCTCCCACGCAGACGATTGTCTGTCTTATGTACATAAAAATGAATTCATAAAGCTGAGCATGGGAATGCCCGCCTCAGCTAGATCATGAAAAATATTATGAAGATAATGTATTGTATTGTATCTTATTACAGGTCCCTTCCAGCTCGAAAAACTTCGGATCCTCATGATAAAGCATTCCACCCAACATAAAAAGATTAACGACCTCATGCTTTAGGGGGCAACTGTTATAGACATTTTTGGGCACTGCAACCCCAATCATACATGTCCATAAACCAAGGGCTCCTAAGTCCCTAAAAGTGTTGTTTCATACCCTAAAGGAACAAGGTCAGCTGATTACATCATCTCCCAGAAGTTCTCCACAGGAAACTACTCAGAACTGGTCAAAATTAGACCATACAAGTTGCTCAGTGCTAAGGGTGTGATGCATCCCACCTGCCCAATGTAAAAGGTGCGATGCATACTGAAAATACCTTCTATAGGGTGCGATGAGCGAGAGTGGAAAAATGGCAGAGACAGTTTGCGAGGTGGATGATCATAGAATCTTCCAGAAACTTCTCCTATGACACTTGCCTCTCTGAATTCACCCAGGGATGAGTAAGAGATCATCAATCTCCAAGTGGAATCAAGAACTATCAGAGAGAGGACACTAATCAAAATCCCAGAAGCTGACTCACCCCCCTGCAATCATCTATATATGGATCCCTTATCCCAGAGATCCAGGGGCTGGAATTTTGTATCTTGTAAGGAAGTGTTGTTGGTTTCTTGTTGGAATATCATAGTGTTGGGTGATCTAAGCTTTTCATGAGGTGAAAGAAGGGCTTTCATGCTGGAGGATGACACTGGGTCAGAACAATTGGTTGTAATCCTCTTTGCTATTCTTGATATTAATAAAGCTATTCAAGTTTTCCTCTACATTCTTGTATGTTAGATGATATATGCATTTGTGTGGTCAATATATATCTGGTCCTATATTGTTTATGATTCTAGATCTTTGTTCTTCGATAGTATTATGCTGCTTTGATTCCACAAGGGCTCTTTGAAGCTGGGTAGACAAAGGAGAAGTGGCAAGGATTTGTCAGAAGGGAGAGGAACCGAGCAAGGAACCAAGCGCAAGACTGAGGTTGGTGTCCTTCATTCTCCTCTTATCTACTTCTCATAAAGGAAAACAAAATTGGTTTTAGTTTGTTTGTTTATAAGATAGCTACCAGTCTTAGTGGGACTAGCAGCTCTGAGTGGACACTAGATTTCCTGATAACAACAGTTGGATGGACTTCACGCAAAGATCGCCGCACCAACAGAGTGACTCGGGATGAGTCACGATGATTGTGTTGGGGGCCTGTTGGGCATGGGATCCCCCACAACATGTTTTTTGGGCTTAAAGTCCGAGTTTTGGTCAATGTAATGTAAACACTCTGCGAAGTACGGGCATGGAGCATGAAAGTCTAGGATGAGTCATAGGGTTGTCCGCCCTAAGAATTGTAAAATAATGTAAAGTTGTGTGATTGTATAAATATAGGGAGGCTCTAAGTGTAAAGATAGTTTTTTTTGTAAGAAAATAATAAATAGATGCGAAGGCATGGTTAGAGGATAGAAGTGGATCGGAAGTGTATTGGGTCGTAGTAGTAGTAAGAGGCTCTGCAGCTGAGTGCGCAGAGGCCTAGTAGAGTCTATTGCTGAGTGCACGGACCCCTACAGTTGAGTGCGCAGGGTGGAGTCGAGTCTGTAATTGAACTGAACTTGAAAAGGATTATTAATAAATATAAGTTTGATTAGGAATATTGTGCATCTATGGTTCTATTTATCTTTATGCATTTATATTGTTTTTTATTATGCACACTTACTTGAAAGTTGAATAAGTAATAAGAATATTGGGCCCACACAAACTAAGTCAAAGCACTAATATAATAGCACAGTAAGGATCAAGGTCAGGATAATACTGTATTTGCGCCCCTTACAGGGGTGCGCACAGGCTGCTGCGCAGAGCAGCACAAGCGCGCAAGTTCAGACCGCGAACCTCCAGAACCTTCATCAAGACATCCCTAGGGTGTGGAAACCTGGTTCCAACACTCTCCCCTACTACTTCGGGTGAGACCTCAATTCGCGCTCCCGGACTGTTGCTGAAAGGGCCAGTAGTACCGGAATTTTCTTGGCTAAATCACTTCTGAACCTGGATCAGGCCCCACATAGCCAACAGTGGGCATATTGGTGGGAAGGCCACCGCGAGAAAAGTGTTGTAGGAGGGACTCTGGTGGCCCACACTTTTCCAAGTCACAAAGGTGTATGTAAAGAGATGTGACATTTGTCAAAGGGTTGGAAAACCATCGAGCCGAGATGAACTTCCATTGCAACCAGTATGAGCACACTGGGTCTTTAAGAAATGGGAAGTTGACTTTGTGGGACCTATTAACCCACAAACATGTCACTCACATGACATATATATTATTACCACCACATAGTACCTTACCAAATGGGCTCTAACTGCACCAGTCAAATATTTTATTGCATAAACTACTGCCAGATTCATCTTCGAGAATATTATCACTTGATTTGGGTGCCCCTGAAGCCTCAACATTGACTAGGGGACCCATTTCATTAATGAGATTGTCGCTTCATTACTATAAAACTTTATGATACAACACCATAATAGCAACTGATATCATGTTCAACCAAATGGTATTATGGAAGCTTTTAACAAAATCTTAGAGAGGGGACTTACCAAGATATGCTTGGCCAATAAAGACAATTGGGACGAATGGGTTCCAGCTACACTATGGGTTTATCGTACAATCGTCAAGTGCTTACACAAGTACATGCCCTTCCAGCTAGTGTATGGATGAGAGGTCATAGTAACTGTCAATTTTACCATCCCCATCCTTTTTATTGTGCAGGACACTCGCATGACAGAGATGAATCAATTCCAAAACAATTAGAAGAAGTTTGGGAGCTCGACGAAGCGAGGTTTCTGGTATGCTTCCACCAAACTGTCGAAAAGTATAGGCAAAAGGCATGGCATGATAAGCACATCAAGCAGAAACACTTTATAGTTGGAGGCCATGTTCTGTTATATGAAAATAAGTTCTTAAAGTTTCCTGGAAACTGAAAATGCATTGGTTAGGATCATTCATAGTTGCAGAAGTGAAAGAATCAGAAGTTGTAAAGCTCACACAATTGGATGGAGTCCTACTGCCTGGATGGGTGAATGGTGCATGCCTAAAAAATTTCCACGGCTCAAGAAGTTCTACATCAAAATGATTTGATCTTTGGAAGGGGATCGTAGTTAGATCTAGGTAGAATCAGTCAATTCTTTTATTCTGTCAGTTGTGTTAGTTAATTTAGTTAATCAATCTTTCTAGTCAAATTCAGTCATGAATAATGTTTTCTCATTTCTTTCAGTTGTGGAAGTAGCTTCACCCCTCTGCAACTAGTTGTGGACTTGAACTCACACGTGTCAGTTGTCATATCCGTAATAATTAGTAATAATTCCCAGTGTCAATTCAAATTTTGGCTAAATCTCTCCCATAATATACCTGACACAATCCATTCATAAACTTCTATGTAGCTGCCATCATAGCACCATAATTACCCATCATTCCCACCCTCCTTTTCCATTTTTTATGTCATCCCATTCAGGTCAGGCTAGCCTTCATTATTGTTGCCATGGTTGGGATCGAGTAGGGACAGTTATCTTATTAATTAGTTAAGTGGTAAAATTAAGAAAATCGTGTCGAGCCTTTCTATTTAATTTCCATGGCAATGATAATCTTCTCATAATCAAAATCTTATGTGGTCGAATCGCCAAATCTAGAGTCTGTATCAAATTTCCCCTGTTCCAAACCCGAGTCAAGCCTCCATTTCCCTTTGTATATCAAGACCATAATCTCGATTCCATACATTGAACTAGACTCAGTCTCAGTTCAAGTCTGCTTGTTTCTTTAACTTGTATCCCTATTATTGCTTTAATTCCTTTAATGGGCCCTCACTCTCATTTCGAGCCCACAATTATGAATATATGACCTCTTACCACCAAACCACCATCAATCCCCAAGAAAAGGATTAAAACCACCTCTACCCAAATTGCTGATCTTACCGATGAAGAACCCCAATCTCACACCACCATGCCCATCACTGAAGAGAATCCACCTTCCACTTTCGCCGCATTCCCAAGGTCATGCAATCCCTCACCTTGAACAGCCTCCACCTCCACCACCATCTCACACATACTTCAATATGAAACTCTAATCAGTACTGAAATGGAAATGAAGGTAGACTTCATTATCCACTTAGTTACCAAAAATACAAATGGGACACTTACAGTTCATCCTTCAAGCACAAAGTTTGTTCATACGTCTTTGTTGTCTTTACTACTTGAATCAGACCCACTACTAGTGATCAATTAGCTTTTTGCCCCTGAGAATTCGAATTCAAAAACCATCCACGCAACCCCTAACTGTTGATCTTGCCCCCACATCACCATCAAACTCCACCCTGGTCCACATTAGTCCTCACACTATTGAATCCTCATGGAGAGAAGCATCACCCCAAAGGAAATATGTGAAATCAACTTCCAGTGGGAAACCATTGCAGAGTCAGTTACCTAAACCCTCTACTATGACCCTTGATGACCTCCAAGGTTGGACCTCGGCTCAATTTCTTAATTTTGTTCAACTGACTGCATGTCAAGCAGAGGCGTTGCACAACATTCTAGCAATTGAACATGAACAACAACAACGTCATATTCTTTCCCTCAATGCAGAATGAGATCATATCCTCCATGAGAAATAGACTCTACAGAATCAGGTCAATCAAATTATTACAAAGTTCTAGGATCTATGGCCCTTGATCACAGAGATGGTCATAGATGCCCCAAAATACTTCTCGGTTTCACTCCCTTGGAATGTTGTGGCCACATCAAAGTAGCCTACATTGACCTCATCTCAACCAATAAAGAGCTGAAATGAAGTATTGTTGCCACTCAGAGGGCACTACCAAATCCTGCTTCCTAGTTTTACCAGCTAGATTGAGCAGAAAATCACAAAAGTGGCTTGTCTGAAAGCCTCTATCATTCAAGCTATGGAGGAAGGCAAGGGAATCTTAGCACAATTTCATGACTATTCAAGCTACCTTGCAAGAAGAAATCAGTTTTTTACCCCTGCATCAACAGGAAAAACATTTTTTCAACCAAGCCATGGCCTCCAAGGACAAGGCCTAGCGGAAGGAGCTTTTGGCATATGTGGATGCCCTCGAAACCCAAATATAACAAATCGAGAATGAGTCGAGCAAGGCCAAGCACCGACTCCATGACCTTAATCCACTAGCATAGGCTCACTTAGAGACACTACAACATATCAACGAGGACATAGAAACTCAATGGAATACCCTCTTGATGACCCGCCCTGCCCATCTTACCATCGAACTCACAATGTAGTTCCTCAATCAAGCGAGCACTCTCATAGGCTCATGGAAGGTGGCTCTTGATGAGTACACAAGGTTCAAGAATGCAGCCATTAAGCCCATCCCAGAGTTGGGTCCTTCGTTTGAAGGAACCAGTCAAGGAGGAGTAGTACAAGAAGAAGCAATGCAACAGCAGAAAGCACCACCAGCACCGGAAAATGATTGACTCGAGGACGATTCAATGGACTGTGGTCTGAGCCTGTTGGGTCCTTCATTTTGAGAGCTAATTTGTGACATGTTTTGAATATTGGCCACATTTTAACCAAGGTAATCATTGGGAAGTTGTAGAGAATACAACCAAAGAAGGAGAAGGGACCCATTGAAGACTAACAATTGTGGAGGATGGTCCAGAGCAATCATGACTTAAGCAGTTGCAAATGAGTTGAAAGGAACACCGATAGCTAAGGAAATAAGCACAGCCAAGCAATAGAGGCAGCCAAAAAGGAGAAAAGTTGGAGCATCCCACGGAGACATAGTAATCCAAGTGAGAAAAGGGTTTAAGAAGTTCAAAGGGAAAATCTATGGGATAAGAAGCAAGGAGTACACCGAAATGTTGTCGCGGAGCCTATTGAGCCCGCACTATTCCATCTTATCTTGCTCATGCAATAACTTGTTATTTTATTTTTGTTCTGTCAACGAGGCCTTCGAGCCTGATGTATTATTGTAATGTTGTTGAAATTAATGGAGGAAGGAGTTACAATATTATATGAAAATCTTTGTGTGTGACTTGATGTGGCCTTTTAAAAAAATTATTATGACTGCATATGCACAGTATATTTTCTTCTTGAAAGCTTTAGCTATCAGGATTGCAACTTTGATTCTCTAGTTATGGGTTTGCTAGGTGTTGATAGCCTCCATGTGGTTTATCCTGATACTGGATTCCAACCCCTTAACTATGTAAGGTCGCGGCATGCTTTGGGTGAGATGCCTTATTCTTCCTAAATATGGTGAAAATGTCGATGTTACACTAGACTACAATGAAGCCTTTGTTGACCCTTGTTCCTGAACCCAGGGTCTCAACCCATTCACCATTTTCTACCAACACTAAGAGTTGGGCTTCGATTTTGGACACTAAAGGGGTGTTGGCATGGGGATCTTGGACACACTATGGTTGTGGTTTGGAATTGGGCTTAGAGGTATAGGGAACATGTGGAGGTTCCCTAGGCTAGGAAGTTGGATAGAATTTCCAAGTTTCTAAGGTGGCATATTCAATCCAGTGGCCCTAGTAAGAGCACTGAATCCAAGCCACTATAACTAGATATTTTTCTTATTTTTGTTTAAGTTATCAAATTTCTTTCACATTCTTTTAATATGGTAAGAAATATATATATTGTGATTTTAAATATGTTTTTTTTTTTTTTTTATGTTGTGAAATTGTGGAATTTTGTTATAGTTTGAGGACCTCAGAATGGGTCCTTACACATGATATTAGAGCCTAGATTTGAAATCTTGGGCCTAAAATGACCTGCATATTTTTGCACCCTTAAACAACCCAAAGTTATTGTTATTTTTTTCTCCTTCCCTTCTTTCTAGTCCTACACCTATATAAATTAACAACTTTAACAAAATTATTTCTAAATATGAAAAGATACCATATATTTATGCAATAATAGTAATGTTCATGAAGGAATACCCTTAATGCATTCATTATCTAGGAAAGACATTAAGTACCATGTGAAAAACAAGTGCAATTCTTAACATTTTCTAAGTGTTATTAAGATGAAATATCACCAAAATTGCTTAAGTATTCAACATATTATGGTGTGAGAATAGGAAACTATATGAATAAATCATACTTAGAAAGAAAAAAATCATATGCTTTAAGACCTATAATTAATAGACTTATTTTCATTGTGGTGCTTCTTTTAGAGAGGCTTAACCACCTTTCTACATGAAGCAACATGATTGAGTCTGAAATAACTTAGTGTTCCTACTAGAACCTATGTAAGTATTAGGTTAACTCACTATCAATCAAGCCCTTTTACAAGGAAGCTAACTAGATGACAATGATGATAAAATACATGCTCAAGTGGACACACTAACTTATTGTAGATCAAGATTTTGAAAGCATATGAGAATCACACTCAATGGGGGTTTTTGGCATGATTCAATAAATTATGTTCATGTTGATCTAAATTGTGCAACTCTATTAACTCCTAACTCGCTACTCTTCCTTCCTACATGAGTATTTCAATATATGAATATGGGTTCATCCCAAACAAAGGGAGGGAAATAAGACTCTTCATCAATTAAAAGAAAGCGGTTGCATTTTTGAATTCTTGAAATGAGCAATAATAATAACTCAATAGTGATGCCGACACATAAGAAGGTATTGTAACAACCATTTTTGCTTCACCCTATAGTTGTAAATATCCCTATGTAAAATTTGGGGACATATGTAAAAATTCAAGTGAAAATGAATTGATGGTTGGTTGAAGGGGATGGAAACAAATTAGAGCTCTGGGGGAAAGTTGTGTGTATTTTTGGTATTGTTGGGAAATTTCCATGAAGTAGGCCACACCCATCCCATTTAGTCCCCTTGCATATCACCATGACCATGGTGCATCCTACACTGATAGGCATTAACGTTTTGGAGTGGGAAACAAGGTTATAAGGTAATTCCCATCCTTGTTTCCTCCTCTAGGATCGAGGAAAAGAATGTTTTTCTCAAGAGGACAAAGGGTATATGACATAATAGACACTCACACAAACAAGAAAACAAGATACAATATAGAAGAGAGCATGCATATGTGAACAACAGATGAAGACATGCTTCTATAGTGGATGCAAATAAGGAAGAACATCTGGAAAGGGGAAAGAGTTGAGAATAATGAAGAAGACTAAATTGGAATGAATATTCCTGAGCCAATGTTTTGTGATTTGAAAATATTCCCTATGACTGGGTTGAAGAACCTGGATTGTGTGTCTAAGCCTGATTGGTTAGTGGGAAGCTCAGTGGAGAATTGAACCAATTAATGCTTACTGACTAAGCTGATAAACCACTAAGTGCTTTCTTGATAATTTGAAAAACACTTAATGCTTATTGAATGGATGATAAACCACTTGGGGGCTTGTTGTAAGGTTGATAAACCACTCAAAAAGGTAAGATGATCCATTGTGGTGCTTGTCATGATCATGTGAAACCACCTAAACAATGGGCTACAAGCTCCTACAGTTCTTGCCTTGAAAATGTAGTTTTCAAACCACCTATATAGTCGATTCATTCTCCCGGAACTAATAAATACTCTAGTCGGGTATCGAGTGAATATTGTAATTAATTTTAGAGAGAGTAAGAGAGTCATTTTGGTGATTAATACCAGAGAGTAGTTGATAAACCACATGAATAGTGGTGTCCATCTCCTGAGTGTGTGACTAAGCCCTAGTGTGAAATTTACTTGGAGAAAGAATCCCCTCAGACTCCATATTTGGCTCAGGGGTGTTGAGCTACAGGAGAGATTGTTGTGTGGCTGGCCTATGGTTATGTGGAGAGTTGAAGTGCTTCTTTTAGTTTCCAACCATCTCAATTTATTTATATAAGTATAAAATTGTGCTTGTTTAGTTTTCAGGTTGTAATAACCTTGTTCTAATGATGAATTCTACTGTGATTATTCCAATTCATGTGTAGATGATTGAATGTTGTTATCACACTTACTTTTGGCTATCTCATCAATTATGAATTAAAATACTAGTAGCACCATGGAGCTGAGATCCTATTCATGATTTATTAGTCATTTATATGCTTAGTGTTGAGTGCATATATGGCAATAATTATAGATTCATGTCTTCTGAGTATATTGGTGAACTATCAATCTCTACAAATTTGTCTTGGTTGTTGGTTTCTTGGATTATGATTCAAACTATTCACTCCAAATTCACCATGTGGAGGAAATGCCTCACAAAACACTTAAGAACTAAGTTGTTGATTTACTTCGCCTCTTGAGGCCATTTTATAGGATTTTTCCATCTCTTCTAGAAAGTTTCAAATTTTGGGAAACTGTCTTTATCTTACAAAAATTCTCCAATTTTCCTTATTCCTTTCTCTTTAACGTTCTCGTGGAGCGATTCAGTGATATAGGGTATCTAGGAGTTACAAGGGTCAACACTCATGCATGGAGGCTAAATCACTGCTTGACTAGATTGATTTACCTTTTAAAAAATAATATATATACATCCAAGGTGTTCTAGAAGTATTTTCATCTACGCATGACAGGATGGATCTAGGGTTGGATTTCCTTATGGTGGATCTAGATATCCAAAAAAGTGAAAGGGGTAGATATGAGGTGGAAGGTTGGATGACCAGATGTATCTAGATTACTTTGAATTTTGGTTGCATCTAGAATTCATGGATTCAGACATGGACGTGGGTGCATCCATCCATCAAGGATCATATAAGCACCGAGCTAAATTTCCCTCATATAAGTAGGTGAATCCATGAATCTGGATGTTTGGGAATGTTGATTAATGTCACATTGTTGGGACATCGAATTGAAGAAAACCAAATATAACAAGAAACTTCGCAAGACACATAGGGAACCCTTATAATGTGGACCCACTTGTGTGATGATGAGGCTGTGTCACATGGATCAAGTAGGAGCCATGTGGCATTTCCATGTTGATGTGGCTCTATATGAGTGGTCAACTTCAAATGGGCATAACTCTCAATCTGAGAGTCAGATTGAGATAAAATTTATATTATTGAAAAACCCTTGATGGTCTAAATGTGATGTTGGCATTCATTTTAGGCTTTAACAAGGTTGGAAAAAGGAGGATTTTTGTAACCCCATCTTCATAATTGACCTTGGGGATTAAGTTAAACAATAAGTAACACTTCCCCTAGTTGGGAAAATATAAGGGACTGGGAAGGAGGTGGTTATAGAATGGCATCAAAGAATTTATTCAAAAAAAAGGCTTGGAGGGCTAGAAATACACCATCAATGCTCCAGGTTTAGCTTTGAATGGCCCTTAAACAAGAAAATTAGAACTCTACTACAAAATAAAACTTAGAAGTAAAATTGAGATCAACAAATGGATAAAATTTAAACTGTTTTTTTTTTTATTTGGTAAATGTATGCTTGCAATTGATATAATTTTTTACTTACATATTGACATGGATTTGATTTTGTGACCAACTTCAGAGCTGCACACTTAAAGTGTAGATATGCCAAGGTGGTAAGTGAATATATTTGTTTATTTATGATTGATTTAGCTAATGATTGTGTGTGTAACAACACATAAGAAGACACAAAATTTGCAAACGGAAAATAAAGGAATGAACACTAGGATGGTATAATAAAGCACAAATAGATATCAACATAATTAGGAAGAGGACTTAGTTGGGAAGTGGATAGAGGGAAATTTCCCTAATTGGATGGACACCCTCAGCAACCTAAGGGTTGAATTGAGAAGTTGTAAGGAAAATAATGAAAGAATTAGTATAGCAGAAGTAAATTCAATGATTTTGTAGAGCTTATCATATCTGCAAAGGTAAAATAAAAATGAGCTTGGTTCTAGATATCTAGGCAAGTAGAAATCCAAGAAAACCCCATGTAAGATAGAGAAGCATGGATGAGACACTAACAAGGATGAAGGCAACAATTCAAAGAAAAGGCTAGATAGGAAAGTGAATACCCAATGAGAGGAGGAACTCCATCAACTCTCTTGAAAGAAGGGTGTTTGGTAATTTAATTGGTGTTAAATTACTTACATGAATTATCAACCAGGGCTAGTAAACTCATGAAATGTATGTGCACTATTTGTGCTAGGAGTCCTTATTATTTAAACAATTCCTAAGTTAATTTGAGATATCGAAATGCACATGTTTCTCTACAGCTATGTAAGTAAATAAATAACTCATAAAAATGAAATTGATTCTATTTCTCTTGCTTAAAAGAAAAATCACACTCTTCACACTTACTCAAAGTAAAATCAAACACACACTTTGCTTTTAAATAAAATCACACATATA
Source organism: Pinus tabuliformis (assembly GCA_031772625.1). NCBI lineage: Eukaryota > Viridiplantae > Streptophyta > Pinopsida > Pinales > Pinaceae > Pinus > Pinus tabuliformis. The sequence goes on along the minus strand of CM062813.1, from coordinate 715,195,262 downwards.
ATTTGCTTGAAATGGATTCACACACACACTCTTGTTTTAAATGAAATCACATTTGCTTTAAATAAAAATCACGCTTTCTTGAAATGAAAACTTAACACTGTAAATGAATCTACTCTTGACAAAAAGAAAGACTAACTCTGCAAATGAAAATCTAATCTACACAATTGCAATGTAAATCTATGCTACTGATCTATGTCAACTTATACTTTTTCCATGCGACCAAGAGATCTCGCTTCACTCATCAATAAAATGATTAAATGAACCTGCTGCAAAACAATCTTAAATTTATAAAAAATAAAATGTAAACTAACAGAATCCTATAGAAAACATAGAATGAAATACTAAATTGCAATTAAAGGGAAACCTTACTATCTAGATGGGGGCCTCTTACAAGAAGTAGGTATCAATATGATGCCTTCGCAAGATGAGTAACCACACATTAGAATCGCACAGCATAGGTTTAAGAACGAAATGGAGTTTATATATAAAACAGAGTGTTTATAATAGGAAATCATGAATTTTGTGCCTAAACATATCCAATTCACAACTTATGGGTTCATGAGAGGGAGAGATGCATAACCCACTATTGATAAAGCCATAGAGACCTTTCCCATAGGCAAGAAATGAAGATGATAAAATTTTGTGTCTGCTATGTCGAGAGGCATATTTATAAAACTCCTATGCATTAAATGTTTCAAAGTATTACGCCTTATAATAATAGACACTAGCTAAAATTAACATTAACAGATAAAATAGCGTGATTTCCTCATGATTTTATATCAGTGAAGAAAATCATGAGGTTGAATATCTGCATTCACTAATTCCTCACTTGCTTGATTTGCATTCCTCGGTGGTTGAATTTCGCTTTGACCAAGTATTGACGGTGCTATACCCACCAACATATCAGGGGATCTCCTCAGTAAGAAGTCCCAACTAGACCTCGGACCGTTTGGTGTAGGAGTCCCAGCAGTGGGTCGTATGATATTGCCTTGACCGTGGTTGCGCACAGAGGTAAGTAGGATTTCCTTGTTGGTAGCAAGGGCGTGACATGCGCAACAAGCCAAGGAAGGTGCATGAAAGGTTCTAACACATGGAAAGTGGAGTGAGTGCTCCCCTTGGAAACATGTGTAAACATGTAGCTTAGAAGGGAACACATGAGCAAAGATGCATCACAAGAAGGAAGGAAAGTGAACCAACAATCCAAATTTATAATTAAACCAACAACACATTTCAGTAGTATTCATACATACATATACAGAAAGAGTCTATACATACATGCATAAGCAAACAGATACATATATCATTAGAGTAACCAATTTAGCTGAAATACAATAACAACATATGCATGAAATGTGTTGGCTCTATTATATTAAGAAGTGAAAGTTCCAATCATGCATTACAACCATGACCAACCACTAGTCCCAATAACAGAACATTACATTCATTGCCGCTTGCTCCTCCAAAGAGATGTACTAGCTCTACACTGTGGATAAGCCAAGGCTCATTACAATACTCTCCAATATTTCTCTAAGATACTCCTATCGGAAGCTTGGCTGACTAAAAGCCTCTAAAATGAGTTATGAGGTACTATAAATAGCAAAGGGTGGGGTGACCCTTGACATTCCCCTTTGTGACTGTTCACCTACCCTCATGACTCTTCAACTACTCTATGATGGTTACATTCAACAATCGACACTTGGACTTCCAATTTACAAGATGTTACATACAATCTACACATGTACCCATGTGAGACAAAATGGCTTGAGCAAGCCATGCAAGACATCACTACGACTCGGAAAATTGTGGGAAGACCAGCTCTTTGACATCCTCATAATGTTCGATGGTGGTGAACTGATGCTAAGCTTGGTCTTTCATGATGGTGTATGTGTGATCAATGGTGACATCCTATTGTAAGTGAACTCTTGCCTCCATTGCATATGGGTACACTAATATGGCTCCTCTATCCAACTCGTCTGATAACATGTGCATCATCATCTTGAGTGCAGCTGGACCAGCAACATACTGATGCATAGTGTATGTGCTGATCTCCAAGTGTGTGTTGGTGACCATGCGCATCAACTTGTCGAAATACATGTTCAGCTCTAGTCGGACTTGCTTCTTGTCTTCACCTCAGTGAGTGTGCCAAATGGGTGGAATGGCCTACATGCGCACAATGACATCCATGCTCCTAAACACCCTTGCATGTGATCGACAACACTGCTCACCCTGTCTGCTCCATGCCAGCTGCTGGATGGGTCCATAACCTGTATGGGTGCAGTTTCATTAGTCTATGCATGTTGCGCCTCCTGCTGTACATGTTCCTAACTCCTTCTCTCATCTATGTAGCTCCTATTCTTCCTTTAGTTATTTCTTCAACACCTGTAACTCCTTCTCTATTTCTCTCTCTGCCTTCGTGTAATCCTCCTGTCACGCCATCACCTCATAGCCTCAATCTCCAAAGCTGCTTTCATAACAAGTGGATCTGCTTGAACATGCAACTTTGCTCCGCCTTTGCATTGTCAACAACCTTCCTCTTTCCTTTGTCGCGCGTAGGTCTGCTACCTTCTATTGTTGTTGAAGGTGCTACTCGTTGTGGTGTCGTTGCCATTACATATTGATATCCTTGTTATCAACAACTTTATTTCTTCATAGATAGGCAATTTCAAAGACACTTGATTGACTGCATCCCCAGTTGCGCTCTCAATGGTGGCTTTGACTCTGCTCTCCTGGAAGCCAATGTACCTCTGCTGTTGAGAGGCAAACGAACACCTGTGATAGCTAGAGACGTAGCAACACTCATGGCAAGTAATCTGTCAGTTGAAAACCATAACAAACTGGAGGACTGACATGCAACATACATTTGTGATTGTCTATGAAGATTATGCAATTTTCACCGGGAGGCTGGGTGACTGACTACCAAAACTACGCAAGGCACAGTCTGTGCTATTGGGAGGCTGACTAACTGCTGGAAATGTGCAATGCACATTCCAGCCTGCTGAGGACTGAAACTGTGCAATGCACAATTTCAGTCAGCAGTGACGTGCAAACCAACAAACTACATTGCGCAGTTTCTAGGGCCAGCAAGGCACTACCTCCCAGAATTACGCAACGCAAGCCTGGAGGTCAGTGTTGGGAAAGACTTGCGCAATTTTTGGAGGGAGGGAATAGCCTTCACTTCCAGAAATGTGTAATGCTAGCCGAGCAAGGCAAGGCCCAGGCCAAGGCAACCCAGACCCACTGACGGGCAACTAAAAACAAGAGAAGTTTGAATGCATGGTGACACTGAGTGTAAACAAGAGTGAATGATCATGCATGAAAATAGTAAGTGCAGGATTCAGAAAACGAGAAAGCATGCATGTGTGTGAAGCGGGTCGCTGCAATGGCGACTATCGGTGCAAAAACAGTGTCATGCATGTGACAACAATGAGATGCAAACGAAAACTGAAACGGTGCTTCTACAAGCTAACATGCATCAAAACAACAGCAAGCGCTCATTGAAATCAAGCAGACAAGAATTACACAAAGCAAAACACAAAAAGCGACAAAAACGCATGCAAGACATGAGAAGCAGACTTACCCTGAAACAGTTAAGATGAAAGTGTCAAATACTTCTGGATGTGATTTGGCATGTCAAAGTTGCAAATTCAATATGAGGAATGAGCTTTGCAGCATCCAGTTCATAAGTTTTGATAAGATCAAGGTTATGACACAGATGCCACAAATCTAGGAAAAAGCGACACTTGGGGAGAGGTTTATAAAATGATCTTTGCATGTAACCTCTAGCTGCTAAAAAAAAGGTCCTTGAATCCATGGATTCCTTTTGCATGTTTCCCTTTACTATTTCCAGAAAAGAAACCCATGCATGCAAATCATTTTTTCTCAGTCCCGGAGGGAACCGGTCAACCTTGAAGGCACATGCATCGATCTACAAGCCTGGGATGAAAATTTTCGCAGTTTCTGGGCTGAGCTAGGCTGGTTGTCCTTGAGGGATTGTGAAATTTCTAGGGCCAGCAGATGATTGTCTCCTAGAATTTTGAAATTTCTGGGCTGAGTTGCAGTGTTGGGTCAGATTTCACAGTTTTCTGAAGGAGGACTGCCTGATTGTTTTGCCGAATTCTAGAGCCCAACAGAATGCCCAACTGATTTACACAATTTCTGGAGGGAAGGATGGTTCCCCTCTAGAATTGCTCAATTTTCTGGGGGAGTGTCTCAGCCAGCAAATAGTCTAAGTCCGAAATTCTAGCCTACGGGAGGGAGATAAATAAGCTGACATGCACAGGACGGAAAACCACTAAAACTCAGTTGAAGCCTATGTACTCGATAGTGCAAGACATGATGCTAAGGATGGTTGGTAGGGAGGCTCGAAAATGAAGCCAAGGAAAAATTTTGGAGGGTGGTTGTAGCCGCTACAACACTTGGTGACACACTGGTAGAACTCCAGCTCTCTGGATAGACCTTGTTCGTGAAAAGCAAGTATAACACCTTCGGAAGTATTGTTCAATTCTCTATTCGTCTTGTTTTCCACACTTGCTTGATTGTAAGATGTAGCATCTACCAAGCTCTTGGTCGGTCGGTGCACATTCCAAGCCAAGCCAACACATTTGTTTCGATTGGGGATGAGAGGTATATTGGTGCACAAGCCATATGGTCATCAGAGTTTTAGTTTCATCTCTAGTGTTGCTCTATTACCAGCAGACCTGGACAGTACCTCAGCGAAGTCACCCAGGAACATAAGCATTTCTTCACTTCTAGCAAGCCTGGTCAGTACCCCGGTGGAGTTACTTACATCGCCTCTCTGCATAAGAAGCCTTTCTCTTATTTCGCCTTATTCATTTTCATTTTTTTGAAAATTTTCACATTTTCATTTTCATAACTGTGCATAGCACTTATTAATTTTAGAGGCGGAAGAGAGATCTAAACTTATTGAGATCAGAAGAGGTTTCTCCTTCAGATAATTAGTTTGTACATACCTCTAACGTGTTTGTTAAGGTTTTCCCCCTCACCTTACTCTACTTGACTCAACTGACAAGGGTTAACCCAAAACAACCGACTAAAGTAGGTGACACTATCTAGTGCTCAAGCGTTGATTTTTCACCAAGGCTCACTTTGATCGGAATGTATTTTTCATTGATGTATCATGGACTGAAGACAACAAGTCCTTCATACAGAGGTAGGATGACAAATAACCAAGTATTGATAACTGCACAAGTCCTTTTTTACTTTACCCAGCTTGTTTCAAGAGTCGCACATGGTTTCATGTGAAACTAGCCTACGAATGTAAACAAGAAAAAAAATGACAAAATAAAGAAAAATAAGAAGTGAATGCATAAGCAAAGCAAGTAAGAGAACAAGCAGGCAAACAAACAAATATGCGATGTAATAAGCAAACATGCATGCAAGAAAATAAACCAAAATCAAACACTACTCCTACTCCTAAGCTAACGGTACATGGGTTTGCTCACGTGAAGTGATACTTCCAATGCAACCACTGGTGCATTGGTCTACTCACGTGAAGTGATACTTCCAATGCAGCCACCGGTGCATTGGTTGACCCATGTTGGTGAAGGCATGGTTCCCGAATAGCACAGCAGTGCGAACCAACAAACATGAAAGATATAATAATGAAGACAAACACCCTTCAATCTTAAGTGTGTCCACAGAAAATAAGTGAGTGAAAATGCATGACATGTACTATGTGGACTTGCCATGGTGTTGTGTATACTGCGTGCAGATGTTAAGCATAAAAATTCTCCTCACTGTGACATGCAAGAAAACGTGAGAAAGGTAGACCACTTACGTTGCACAAGTGTGCTTGTTGTGTAATATTCCTCCAATGCATGAGTGATGGGATTGTGTAGTTCGAGTGGGAGAAGTGAAATCTGAGTGTTAGATTGATCTTCAATGCATACAAATGAGTGATGAGGAGCCTTGGGTGTTTGAAAAAATTCCTAATCGGAAGTGAAACCAACCTCGGGACAGTGAAGGCTTGACATAACCATCAACTCAAGCTGAAGTGCCTCAATAGTCTGCAGTTTTTCGACTTTGTTTACAGATAGATCATCGTAGACCAGTGTCTTAGACAGATTAACAACGATTGAATCAATATCGTGATTAGATGAAGTAGATAGACCATGACAACCAAGATCAGAAAATTCAGGATGTTTGTCAGCATCCTCATGATTTGATGAATCACACAGAGGGGTAGATGAGAAGCAAGAATGTTCACCCTCTACGTTTCTCGAAAAAGCAGATGAAGAATCAAGTGGATTTTCAAGCAATGACTTGTCGTCTTTGTTGTCGGATGATGGACTGACATCCAGTATGTTCTACGAATGATCAACAATTGGTGCAGTCATAGACGGAGATACACATGTGAAATCAGGGATGGCAGAATCACTAAAGATGTCAGGGAAAAATGGAGGAGGTGCAGATAGAAGGGAACCATCCTTTGTCATGGGTTGATGTTCAGGCTCCCTGCCATACTCTTCATGAATGACAATGCAGGTTTGTTGTGCAACACCAACTTTGTCGATAGCTTGATCCTCGTTCACAACAGGTGTAGATTCCGAAATGGAAGAACACAATACAGTGCAAACTGGAGGATCAGCAGAACACGAAGACGGAGGTTGAGGTAAGACATGCATATGACAACCCATGGGCTTCGCAACCAAGTAGCACAAAAATTGAGAGAAATGATGTTGGGAGGATGTGATAGTTGAACGAATGTGTATGCATGTTCTCCCATATCACTCTGCGGTGGTGAAGTTTTTTGATGAGAGGATGGAGGACAATCCCTTGTGACAGTGATCTTGTCCATCAGTGATTGCGCAGCTCCATCACCAAAGTATTATGAGCAGGGTTTGAGCTTGAACTTCTTCTTGGGATTAACAAATTTGGTAAGACAATATTCAAATTTGTCCATGAGATACTGGAATTTCATTTGACTTTTTGGAGCTTGAAACTGCAATACATGGAAGTGGTCCCAAAAATCCATAGGTGATTCTTGCGGGGTCTTCCGTTGTTTTAACAATTTTTGTTCAAGAGGTTCTAGATCACAATTATGGAAAGTAGATTTGATGAGATCACAAAACTACTCAAGTGAGTGCACACTACTAGGTGTCAGACTCCAGCACCACTGTAGTGGGGATTCACAAAGTGTGTATGCAAGTAGCATGTTGGCCTCTTCTACACAGAACTCATCTGTAAGGAATGTATATAAGTATTATAAGTACTCAAGTCAGGCTACTTCACCCTAACCATCATACATGAATTTGGACAAGAGATTAGTAAACTCCCTTGTGATGTCGAGAGGTTCGGCATGCGAAAAACATCGCGGAGGGATAAGTTTGATAGTATCCATGATATATGTACGAAGATTCAAAACAGATTGTGAGGACTCAGCTTGTCATCTGGCCCTCCTTCTAGCGCAAAAATTTTGACGGTGCTGGACCCGCCAACATGTTAGGGGATCTCCCCGGTAAGAAGACCCAACTAGACCTTAGACCGTTTGGCATAGGAGTCCCAGCAGTGGGTCGTATGGTATCACCTTATGTTGGGATGGGGTCCCCTATGTCAATTTTGGGGCAAAATCCCAAGTTTTATGTAAAAAAGATGTAAAGTCTCCGCAAATTGTAGTCGTGGAGCGCATAGATAGTTAAAGAGTCAAAAAGGGTTTTACCCTTCTTTATGTAAGTTAGGTTGGCTTTTTGAAGATATACCCATGGTCCATGAACCATGGGATTGTATAAATAGGTGTGTCTTAGAGAGTCTAAGGTAGGATATTGATGATGAAGATGAGTGTAATGGGTCAATAGGAGGAAGATTGTAAAAGTCCAAGAGGAGGGAAAGGCTCTGCAACTGTGTGCACAGAGGCCTCGAGTAGAGTCTGCAGTTGAGTGCGCAGACCCCTGCAGCTGAGTGCGCATGAAAGTCTTGAGTTTGTAAGCTGAACTAAATATTAATAAAGAAGATTATTAGAGAAATTCATGTGTTTTACCTATTTACTTATGTTATGTATGAATCTGCTTTATGCTGTGATGAATGATGAGTTTATGAAATAATGTTGTATTGATGCACGACTTTACTGGATCCATATTGTTATGTGAATGTACATTAAGGGTTTACACGAAGATTATATCATTGTACGTTAAAGTTATCAAACACTTAAGCAGATCTGAGTAAACACTGGGCTAAGAGTAATCTTTGATGCGTGTAAGTAGTTACTTTACCTATTCAGGGTCCACGAAATCCATTCGTAGACCTTCGTGGAGGTCTAGAGGCTGATTAAAAGAAGTTACATCGATAAGCCATAAAGGCTTATCAATTTGCGCAAGGAAGATTTAGGGCACAAAATGACATCACACTGATCTCTGGGTGCAAAAACTTGGTTCCAACATCCCCCCATACCGATTTGGGTGAGACTTCAGTCTGCGCTCCATAGATTGATGCCGAAAGGGCTAGTAGTGTAGGGATTTGTTTGGCGCAACTAACTCTGAACTTGGGTCAGGACCCACTAAGCTAACAAATGGTTATGTTGTCAGGAACGGGATCTGCATAAAGAGATGTGTGATGTCACATCACTGGAATCCGACAAAGAAATAAATTGAGAAGTGGTTGGATAGAAATATCCACGAATTCGCGGTGCAAGAAAACATAAATCCACACCTGAGAAAAGAACAGTGGTTGGACAGATATATGTACACAGAGATACATGAAATTTTCTTTTGCACCTTCCTGATCAAACTGTACGAGTGGATCGCTAAATTAGCAGACGGCCAAGGAAGCTGGAGACTTGACTGTCCAATAGTGTGGACCCCAGAGCTAGTGCAGAGGTTGGAATCTTCTGAAGATAAGATTGCGTGCGTTGTTGACCACTGGCTTGATCGAGTCATAGGAGGATTTGTGACAGAATTCGCGGTCGATACCTCAGTCAACTACAATCAAGTAGAGCAGCGCTTTTTCAAGGGACCTTGAGGTAAGTATTTGAGATCTTTGAATACTTAGATTAAAATGCTCTTATGTGAAAAGCAAGTTATGCCACTGCCTTGATGTTTGGATCTACGCGAAGTGGATAAATCTTTAGAAATCAGGAGAGAGAAGGTACTAAATATAGCCCATTGATAGAACCTGCTTCGAGTGATGACGAGGGAGCGGTACAGGCCTCACCATGAAACATTGTACAGTTGATAAAGCAAGGTTTTCTGCGAATACCTCATCCGCCCACACCACCTCCACCTTCACCCACACCACCACCACCTCCGCCACCATTCAACATGTCGAATACCATGAAGTTGCCCATTTTCAAGGGCTTGGGAAGTGAGGACCTGGATCAGTTTTGGTTCGTTGCAAAGGTTGTATGGTCGACACATAATATTATAGATGGTCGTATAAAGAAGGTGCATTTGGTTACTTCTCTACAAGATCACGCGTTGACATGGTACATTAAGTACTGCACTGATAATCCACTAGCATTGTTAGCGGACACTCAAACTGCTCTGAATAAGGAATTCGGTAGGCCTAAGTCTGAAGCACAATCAGTAGTGGGGTTCACGGAAATCATGATGAGGGTCGGTGAAACACCCTGGGAGTTGGATCAGAGGCTGAAGTGTGGGATCCACAGAGCTAATATGAATCTCACAGATAGTCAGCACCATGATTGGTTTATTGTCATGCTCCTGCCCCATTTAAGGATTGCTTTGTCATGGTAAAAGATAGGAACTCAAGCGAAAGCGCTGGAGATCACAATGAGTTTACATGAGACACCTATCTAGGACGCGTCGTTGGGAGTTCAATGGATTCATGTGGAATTGCAGAACCTCTGCTTGGAGTTGCAGAGCTTGAAAAAGGAAAAAGCGGCTTGGCCAGATGTGCGCGAAGAAGTTTGCTGCCTGAAGTGTAAAAGCCCGGGGCATGATAAGATCACTGCCCTGTCTTCGTGAATTATGTTGTAGGAGGAGGGCCAATGCCTCTGAGACTAGAAGCTCCAGCAGGACCAAGTACAGGGCCCGTGCTATGGTGCACTATCTGTCAGGTAGCGGGAAAACACATAACAAACAATTGTCACTTGCTGCAAAAATTTGTACAAACCCCGCAATAGTTATTCTACAATTTTTGTAAATCAGTGGGCCACGATGAGCGTAACTTCCATAGCTATGAATTAATGATGGAAAGAATGCCCCCGTATCGAATACAAATAGAAAATCAGCCTTCAGATCAAGGTGTTGGGGAGCACGTAGAGGATATCAGGGGCGCAGACAAGGTCAAGGAGGAGGAGGACCTGGTAGAGGTCGAGGGCAAGTTATTTTCTATAATTATGGAGTGTCGGGACACTATGCATGGGAGTGTATGAGCCAGACACACCCATCATGCTGGTATTGTACTCAGTTTGACCACGCAATAGAAGAATGCCCTATATTGATAGCTAAGATGCATGAGAAGAAGGTGCAGCCTTAGAAACCTACCCAGAATTTACAAATGATCAGGGTCGAGCCCTGTGAGGAGGATCCCAATGTGAATATTGTGATGCGAAGTGGAATGATGACTGGTGATGATAAGGGGAAACAACCTGATGAAAGTGAATGGGTCCACAAGGCTCCAGGAAAAGAATTTGGGTTTGACCTGGAGCACGTGAAGGAACATTCATGGAAGCAAAGAAAATCTTCGTTGAGGCCTCTACCTCACGAAGTTAAGACAAGCTATCTGAAGGGGTTGACCCCTCCATGCTTACTACTTTCTTGGAGACTTTTATGAAGCTATTGCGCAATAGCAAGGCTGTAAAAGGGCTCATAGAACTGATCAATAAGTGTGTTGGTAAGGACGGTGCTCCTGAAGGACACCACACAGTCAGAAAAATAGTCAAACACAAGATGAGAATAGGGTGCGAGATGAGGCTCGCTACACAAATAGGAGATTATGAGATGGATCAAGTTATATTGGATCTAGGGTCGGATGCGAATGTTTTGCCTAAAGAGACGCGGTTTGGTCGGCCTAAAGTACAGTAACGAAGAAATATGAAGGGAGGAATGATCTACGCGATCATTTGGCCAAGTGGACTAAGGTATATGGAATGGAACCGCAGTCAGAATAGGTGCATTTATTCTGTCACACTCTCGACATAATCCTTATGAACTGGTATTTGGAAACAAAGCTCCGCCATGGCACTGTGGAGTAGGATGTTTTAAGAGAAGGATTCGTGAGGACCTTCAGCTTTGAAGACGGGTTCGAAAGCATTGATGAGGCATTACAGGAGTTTAAGGCAGTGATTTTCCGAATCCCACATGATCCCCTGGAATTGATTCAACCAGATTGGAGCACCTAGTTGTGTCATGCGTTGGAATGCTATAATATGACTGCTGAAGCAGAGGATGAGGATCTGCGGAATATCAATGTCCCAGAGACAGAATGTCACTGCAAGGTAGAAGGTCCACAGATAGAGAACATGGATATCATTGCGCCATTGAAGACTAGATAGGTAAACATTGGCATGGAGGCGGAGCCGAAATTTGCGAAGATTGGGGATTACTAGGATGATGCTACAATAGATAAAGTCACTGAGTTTCTCCGCGAATATCAGGATTTGTTCCCTACGAAATTTTTGGACTTGAAAGGCATCATAAGTGATTTGGGAGTGATGAAAATAACTCTGAAACTAGATGCGAAGCCTGTTAAGCAGAGGCCATATCACCTTAATCCCAAATACAAGGAAAAGGTCCACTTAGAGTTGGACAAGATGCTTGAAGTAGGTATTATTGAACCAGTGGAGGAGTCTGATTGGGTGAGCCCAATGGTAGTTCAGGAAAAGAAGCAGAAGGACAAAATAAGGATTTGCGTAGATCTAAGAAAGCTTAATGATGCCTGTGTCCATGATCCTTTCATGACATTGTTTACTTACGAGGTCCTGGACAATTTTAGAGGACAGGAGGCCTATTCATTTACTGATGGGTTCTCTAGATACCATCAGATCAAGATTGCACCAGAAGACAGGAGTAAACAACCTTCTTGAAGAAATGGGGGTGTTTTCAGTATACGGTGATGCCCTTCGGACTCAAGAATGCGCCGCAATATTCTCTCGCATAGTCATCACAGCGTTCAAAGAGTTTATTCACAAATTTTTGGAGGTCTATTTCAATGAATGGACAGTGTTTGGGCTTGTAAAGTTCCATGTAGCCAGTTTATTCTTGATGTTGGATACATGCCGAAGGTATCAGATTGCACTAAACCTAAAGAAATGCTTGTTCTATGTCCCTTTCAGAATCTTGCTGGGTCATGTGGTGTGCAAGCAAGGATTAATGGTGGACCCTGCTAAGATCACGGTCATAATTAATTTGGAGGTGCCAAGAAGTGTCAAACAGTTGCACGCAACGTTGGGTCATACTGGATACTATCGGAAGTTCATCAAGAGTTATGCTCAGATTACCGCGCCCATGGAAAAGTTTCTAAAGAAGGATGCTACATTCTGTTGGAATGAAGAATGTCAGCACAGTTTGGATGTCTTGAAGGAGAAAATGGTTACCGCGCCAATCTTGGTCTTCCTGGACTGGAAGAAAGAATTCCATGTGCATGTTGATGCCTCATGTATTGCATTGGGAGCAGTGTTGACACACGTCGGTGAAGGGGAGATGGATCATCCTATAAAGTTTGCAAGCATAAAGTTGTCAAAGGCTAAAAACAATTATTCGACGACAAAGCACAAACGGTTGGCTATGGTGTACGCGCTCTAGAAATTCAGACATTACCTGCTAGGTGAACATTTCAAGATGTACACAGACCATTCAGCATTGAAGTATATAGTCAATAACCCTGTGTTGGGGGGGGATATGTAGATGGATGTTTTTGTTTCAAGAATATGATTTTAAAGTAATTTTGAAGCCAGGAAGATTGAATGCGGGACCAGACCATCTATCATGCATTGAAATAGAAGAGGAGCCTACCAATTTGGAGAAGGGTTGCTTGACGCCTATCTCCAAGTTGTGGGATTATATCCCTCCGTGTAAGGGAAAAGTGAAGATAACCAAAGACCCAGATGCAAAGGAGTTTCTGATTCATACACCCATGTTGCTAGAAAGAATTACATTTGAAGGTCTGTGCTTGGCACGGGTCCCCCATTTAAAACTGGTGGACTGGGATTTGGCGAACCACAAGAGGTTCCCCCACCTTGCAACGGAGAATTATATGAAGAGGGTATTTTACAAGGAATCAGGTGTCACTGCGTCGGTGTTAGGTCCCTATACTACTAGTGTAACCCCTTATTGTTATTAGTACAACCCCCTTATTATATTGTTGTGCCCATGTAGTCCCCATATTGTTATTATTGTGCCCCATAGAAGCCCACTATTTTTTTTCTTTTTCTTTTTTTGTGTGGTTCAGGGACACCCTCAGTCACTGGGTAGCCATTACATCCACAGTAAGAATTGGGCAGATCGACCCCGAAGGGGATCAAGCCCCTCAACCTATATCTAGACATGACCCCAAGGGTTTTCGGGGAGAATTGACCCTGTGACCTCCCGATTGGCAAGGCACTGATTTGAGCAGTTGATCTAACCCTTGGGGCTGAATCCCACTATTGTTATTATTGTGCCCTTACATTATTATTGTTATGTCGGGTCTGATTATATTATTACTCCTTAGACTCCTATATATAGAAAGGAGGTCTTGTCATTTTTGTCATCCAAAAATTGTTCATTTGTGTAATGTAAAGGAGGTTTCCCCCTCAAAGAGGCTTATTTCTAAGGCGTTCATCTATCTTTTCTATCTTTTTGTGAGCTAGTTTCATAACATTTGGTATCAGAGCCTTGGATTCTAGGGTTTCATTACTCCAAACAGGTCATCGTGGTATTTTCACTATAACTTTTTTCTATGACATTGCAGAAGCTTAAAAAAACCCATTTGAGCCAAAATTGTTCTGAACTTCAAGTCCAAATTTCAGAGCTTGTCTCGCTATATTTTCAGAGATATGATCTGAGGAAGGTATGGTTTTTGCAAACTTCCGAATTACATTCCAAACAGGTGACCCGGGGAAAATCGTCATAACTTTCTCTCTGAGCAACAAATTGAAATTTCATAGAAGTTACAGAAAGAGGACAAACTATAGTTTTTTGTATATATTTTTCAGATCTGAAGGTCGAAACAGTGACATGTGGCACGTCATACAAGTTCGCTCTACTGAAACATTATATAAGCAAGTCATCTTAGGAGATCGGGCATAACTCTTTCTTGGAGAATCAAATTCTAATAAGACTTGTGGGTTTAGAAAGAGGACTCAAAGGGCTATTACAGGGCGAAATTTTAGAACTTAAAGATCCGAAATTACAAAGTTACAATCATTTCAAAATCGAGCTCCTAAAATCAAGAAAAAGTGAGATGAGGAAGTTTGATGGCAAGGATCCGGTAAATTGGATACTACAGATGGAGAAATATTTTGATCTACATGGTGTACCATTGTTAAAAAGGTACGTATTGCATCTAATTATTTAGAACCGAATCAATTTTTATGGTATAAAGAGCTTTGTTCTTGTAAACCACTTGTCACATGGTCAATTTTCAAGGAGGAAATGATAGCACATTATGAGGATACCAAGAGAAACACCTTCTTTAGCCAATTGATAAATCTCAAACAAAAGGGTTCAATGGCAGAGCACATTGAGGACTTTCAAAATTTAAATATAAGGGTAAATGATATTCTATAGAAGAAAAAGATAAATAGTTTTATCTATGCCATGGAAGATGATATCAATGGTATGAAAGCATATTGGAAGAAAGGCATGGAAGATTTGAAGAAAGACATGGAAGGTTTGAAGGAAGGTGGGACAAAGCCGCTACAAGAAAGGCCTGCTAATGACAAAAAGGATCAAGAAACGTCAAAATAAGAGGATATACACCACGAACCAACCCTAGAGAAAGAACAAATGAATCTAACCATATCTTGTATTGCAATGGCAGGAATTACCACTCCTCAAACATTCAAGATAGAAGGACATATCTAGAAGAAGAAGGTTCAAGCAATGAGATATCAGGAAGAAAAGTATCAAGAAACATCAAAAGAAAAGGATACTCACCAGGAACCAACCCCAGAGAAAGAAGAAATGAATTCGACCATATCTTGTAATGCATTGGTCGGAATTACCACTCCTCAAACTATAAAGATAGAAGGACATATCAAGAAGAAAAAGGTAATAGTGTTGATTGATTCGGGTAGTACCCATAATTTTATTAATTGTAAGATAGCCAAGGAATTGAATTGATTCCTATATCCAACACCAAAGTGTCAAGTGACGATTGTAAGTGGAGGAACCATAAATTGCTCTAGAAAGTGCCATAATATCAAGCTATCCATGGGAGAATATGTATTGAATAGCCCAATGCTTTTCGTTCCAATGGGTGGTACTGATGTTGTACTAGGAGTCCAATGGCTACAATCCTTGGGTACAATAGCTTTTAATTTTCAAGAACTTTTCATGAAATTTTCTTCAAAAGGAAAGGAAGTTGAATTAAGGGGTATCACAGGGAAACCAGGAAAGATAATTAGCTCTAATGGAATGACAAAGCTTCTAAAGAAAGAACAACGAGGCGTAATTGCACAATTATGTTCGCTAATGGTTCCCACATCGAAATCATGTATTTCTCCAGATCTCCAAAAAGTCTTGGACAATCATTCCAAGGTATTTGAGACTCCCAAAGGTCTCCTACGTATTTGTGATCATGATCATGCTATTCATTTTATTCCAGGAAGTGTACCTCCAAACATCAAGCCTTACAGATATCCATATGCCCAAAGGAGTGAAATTGAACATATGGTTGCAGAAATGGTAGAGGTTGGTATAATTATCCAACGAAATTTGATCAAAAAAGCAAGGGATGAATGGAAGAATGGCGAAGCAGGGTGGGAACTCATTCAAAAGTTGTTGAAGATCCCAATTCCAACAATATTTCCAAAACTTGAAAAGGAAGGAAAAATCATATTGGAATCTGAAGAATTCACAGAACCGAGAAGTCGACAGCTACGAAATAAATCAATTTCAGAGCATCCATCAAGTGGAAGAACTTACCCACTGAAGATTCCACATGGAAGGATGAGAATTTTATACAAAAGCATCAAGTAATACTCAAGCGTTGAGGAAAACACTTTTTGAAGGAGAGGGGCATGTTAGGTCCCTATACTACTAGCGTAACCCCTTATTGTTATTAGTACAACCCCCTTATTATATTGTTGTGCCCATGTAGTCCCCATATTGTTATTATTGTGCCCCATAGAAGCCCACTACTGTTATTATTGTGCCCTTACATTATTATTATTATGTCGGCTCTGATTATATTATGACTCCTTAGACTCCTATATATAGAAAGGAGGTCTTGTCATTTGTATCATCCAAGAATTGTTCATTTTTGTAATGTAAAGGAGGTTGCCCCCTCGAAGAGGCTTATTTCTAAAGCGTTCATCTATCTTTTCTATCTTTTTGTGAGCTGGTTTCATAACAGTTGGAGCCTATGGAGTGGATTCACGGAGTGAATCAGTCGAGGTTGCTAAACCTTTTGTGGGTGCCCCACTACTACTGCTCCAACATCAACCTCATTTTCATCAAGCAATTGTTGACCCTGGTGCATGACAGATGTTTGTGGCTGAGCACATAGATTCCGATTACAGATATGATGATCCACCGGATCATGCTCTTGCCACACTCAGGGTTGAATCTGGCCAAGGAGTTTGGTGGAAATACGGGTGAGTGCGACCTCGAACAGAAGATTAAGGAAAAATTCAAGCAGGATAGTGCAAGACCAGCCACAGAGCAACTGGTAGAACAGATCAAGCAGGCAGCCACGTAGAGTGCGTTGAAGTAGCGGTTGCACAAGTGGAGCTGGGGGATCTTCGCAACAAGATCTCCATGCTAGTCGAGTGACTCGAGGGTGAGTCACGATCTTTGTGTTGGGGGTCTGTTGGGATAGGGTCCCCTGGGTCAATTTTGGGGCAAAAGCCCAAGTTTTATGTAAAAAGGACGTAAAGTCTCCGCAAATTGTCATTGCGGAGCGCATAGATAGTTAAAGAGTCAACAAGGGTTTTACCCTTCTTTATGTAAGTTAGGTCGGCTTTTTGAAGATCTACCCATGGTCTGCGGACCATGGGATTGTATAAATAGATGTGTCTTAGAGAGTCTAAGGTAGGATATTGATGATGAAGACAAATGTAATGGGTCAGTAGGAGGAAGATTGTAAAAGTCTTAGAGGAGGGAAAGGCTTTGTAGCTGTGTGTGCACAGGCCTAGAGTAGAGTCCGCAGCTGAGTGCATGGACCCCTGCAGCTGAGTGCGCAGGGAAGTCTTGAGTCTCTAAGTTGAACTGAATATTAATAAAGAAGATTATTAGAGAAATTCTTGTGTTTTACCTATATACTTCTATTATGTATGAATGCACTTTATGCTGTGATGAATGATGGGTTTATGAAATAAGGTTGTATTGATGCACGACTTTATTGGATCTATATTGTTATGTGAACCCAATTGACATTAAGGGTTTACGCGAAGATTATATCATTGTAGATTAAATTTATCAAACACTTAAGCATATCTGAGTAAATATTAGGCTAAGATTAATATTTGATGTGCGTAAGTAGTTAATTTACCTATTTAGGGTTCGCGAAAGCCAGTCGTAGACCTTCGCGGAGTTCTAGAGGTTGATTAAAGGAAGTTACATCGATAAGCCATAAAGGCAAATCAATCTGCGTGAAGGTAGATTTAGGGCACACAACGACATCACGATGATCTCTAGGTGCAGAAACTTGGTTCTAGCATCCCCCCATACTGCTTCGGGTGAGACTTCAATCCAAGCTCTGCATATTAATGCCGAAAGGGCCAGTAGTGTAGGGATTTGTTTGGTGCAACTAACTCTGAACCTGGGTCAGGACCCACTAAGCCAACACCTTAACCACGGTTGCACGCAAAGGTAAGTAGGACATCCTTGTTGGTAGCAAGGGCGTGACATGCGCAGCAAGCCAAGGAAGGGGCATGAACGGTTCTAACACATGTAAAGTGGAGTGAGTGCACCCCTTGGAAACCTGTATAAATACGCAGCTTGGAAGGGAACACATGAGCAAAGATGCAACACAAGCTAGAAGGAAAGTGAACCAAAAATCCAAAGTGATGGTTAAACCAACAACACATTTCAGTAGGATTCATACATACATATACAGAAAGAGTTTATACATACATGCATAAGCAAACATATACATATATCATTAGAGTAACCAAGTTAACTGAAATACAATAACAACATATGCATGAAACGTGTTGGCTCTGTTATATTAAGAAGTGAAAGTTTCAATCATATAGTACAACCATGACCAACCACTAGTCTCGATAATGGAACGTTACAGTCACTGCCACCTGCTCCTCCAAAGAGATGTACTAGCTCTGCACTGTGGAGAAGCCAAGGCTCATTACAATACTCTCCAAGCTTTCTCTAAGATACTCCTATCAGAAGCTTGGCTAACCAAAAGCCTCTACAATGAGTTATGAGGTAATATAAATAGCAAAGGGTGGGGTGACCCTTGACATTCCCCTTTGTGATTGTTCACCTACCCTCATGACTCTTCAACTACTCTATGATTGTTACATTCAACTATCGACACTTGGACTTCCACTTTACAAGATGTTACATATAATCTGCACATGTACCCATGTGAGACAAAATGGCTTGAGCAAGCCATGCAACACATAACTAAGACTTGGACAACTGTGGGAAGACCAGCTCTTCAACATTCTCATGATGGTCAATGGTGGTGAACTGATGCCAGGTTGGACCAGCATCATACTGATGTATAGTGTTTGTGCTGATATCCAAGTGTGTGTTGGTGATGATGCACATCAACTTGTCGAAATACATGTTCAGCTCCAGTCAGACTTGCTTCTTGTCTTCGCCTCGCTGAGTGTTCCAAATGGGTGGGATCGCATGCATGTGTACAATGAAATCCATGCTCCTAAACACCCTTGCATGCAATCTGCTCACCATTTCTACTCCATGCTAGCTGTTGGATGGGTCCATAACTTGTATGGGCATAGTTTCATCAGTCTGTGCATGTAGCGCCTCCTGTCGTACATGTTCCTGCTGCAACTCCTTCTCTCATATGTGCAGCTCATGTTCTTCCTTGAGTTTTCACTTTAGCACCTGCAAATCCTTCTCTATTTCTCTCTCTATCTTCGTGCGATCCTCCTTTCATGCCATCACCTCATAGCCTCAATCTCCAAAGCTACTTTCATCACAAGTGGATCTACTTGAACTTGCAACTTTTCTCCGCCTCTACGTTGTCAAAAA
Organism: Pinus tabuliformis; assembly: GCA_031772625.1. Lineage (NCBI taxonomy): Eukaryota > Viridiplantae > Streptophyta > Pinopsida > Pinales > Pinaceae > Pinus > Pinus tabuliformis. The sequence continues at coordinate 715,175,964 of CM062813.1, read as the reverse complement.
CCTTCCTCTTGCCTTTTTCGCATGCAGGTCTGCTACCTTCTGTTGCTTCTGATGGCATTTTTCATTACGGTACCGCATTCATCTTGATATGCTTGTCTATGAACAACTTGATGTCTTCATAGATACGCAATTTCATAGACACTTGATCGAGTGCATCCCCAATTGTGCTCTCAACGGTGTCTTTGACTCTGCTCCCCTGGAAGCCAATGTACCTATATTGATGAGAGGCAGATGAACACCTGTGATACCTAGAGACATAGCAACACTCATGGAAATATATATGTCAGTTGAAAACCATAAGAAACTGGAGGACTAACATGCAACATACCTGTGTGACTATCTGTGAAGATTGCGCAATTTTCACTGGGAGCCTGGGAGATTGACTGCCAAAACTGCGCAAGGCACAGTCTGGGCTATCGGGATGTTGACTGACTGCTGGAACTGCACAATGCATAGTTTAGCCTGGCCTGTTGGGGATTGAAACTACGCAAGGCATAATTTCAGTCAGCAGTGACATGAAAACCAGCAAAATGCATTGTGCAGTTTTTGGGGCTAACAAGGCACTACCTCCTAGAATTGTACAATGCAAGCCTGAAGGTCAGTGTTGGGCCAGACTTTCACAATTTCTGGAGGGAAGGTAGAGCCTTCACTTCCAGAAATGCGCAATTCTAGCCAGGCAAGGCAAGGTCTAGGCCAAGGCAGCCCAGACCCACTGACGGGCAACTGAAAACATGAAAAGTCTAAATGAATGGTGATACTGAGTGTAAACAAGAGTGAATTATCATGCATGCAAATAGTAAGTGCGTGATTCAGAAAATGGGAAAGCATGCATGTGTGTGAAGCGGGTCGCTGCAATGGTGATCGTCGGTGCAAAAACAGTGTCATGCATGCAACAGCAGTGAGATGCAAACGAAAACTGAAATGGTGCTTCTACATGCTAACATACATCAAAACATCAACAAGCGCTCATTGAAATCAAGCAGATAACACTTACACAAAGCGAAACACAAAAACAGACATAAACGCAATGCAAGACATGAGAAGCAGACTTACCCTGAAATAGCTAAGTTGAGAGTGCCGAAGACTCCTAGATGTGATGTGGGATGTTAGAGCTACAAGATCGATGTGAGGAATGTGCTTTGTAGTGTCTGGTTCATCATTTTCGATAATATCAAGGTTATGACGTGCATGTCACAAATCTAGGAAAAAGCGACACTTGGCGAGAGGTTTCTAAAATGATCTTTGCATGTAACCTCTAGCTGCTAAAAAAAAGGTCCCTAAATCCAGGGATGCCTTTTGCATGTTTCCTTTTGCTACTTTGGGAAATGCATCCCATGAATGCAAATCAATTTTGCTTAGTCCCATAGGAAACCGGTCAACCCTGAAGGCACATGCATCGGTTTACGAGCCTGGGATGAAAATTTTCACAGTTTCTGGGCTGAGTTGGGCTGGTTGTCCCTGAGGGATTGTGCAATTTATGTGGTCAGTAGGTGACTGTCTCCCAGAATTGTAGAATTTCTGGGTTGAGCTACAGTGATAGGTTAGATTATGCATTTTTCTGAAGGAGGATTGCCTGACTGTTCTACGCAATTCTGGAGCCCAGCATGCTGCCTAGGTAATTTGCGCAATTTCTAGAGGGAAGGCCGATTCCCCTCCAGAATTGTGCAATTTTCTGGGGGAGTGTCTCAGCCAGAAAATAGTCTAGGTCCAGAATGCCAACCTACGGGAGGGAGACAAATAAGCTGACATGCACAGGCCGGCAGGCCACTGAATCCCAGCTGAAGCCTATGTACTCGATAGTGTAAGACATGTTTCTAAGGATGGTTGGTAGGGAGGCTCCAAAATGAAGCTAAGGCAAAATTTTGGAGGGTGGTTGTAGCGGCTACAACACCAAGCTGTCATGGTGCTTTCCTTATCGATCCAGGTTATGAAGGTAGGAACAAATAGTTGTACCAGCTAATTTCCACCTACCCATATGCCTTGTTCTTCGGCTGAAGCTTCGCAACCCATCAAACCTTGGACTTAGCTATAGAATAAATGTAATTCGGTAGCTTAGGTAAATATTGAGTCAAATAATAAAGACAAATGATATTTATGGAAGATGACTATGTACCCATTATGCCATAAGCCTTGTAAACGGGTACCCAAATTAGAATTATGAAGGTCGAAAAGGGGAGAATGGAGTATAAGAGGTTGTCAAAAAGAGGTAATTTTGGGGTTCAAAAAATGGAAAACAACCTTGAGCAGTTATCAACTATTGCAGCTGGAAGACACCACCAACACAGGAGGATTGAAAAAAACTTAATTCTTAAGGAGTTCAAGAAATTGAAACCCCATACCTTAAGAAGGATGAGGAGGCAGAGGCATGTGTAACAACCCCACCCACATTTACACAATTTCACAAGTTTGTTAGGGTAAACATGAGACGAAGATTTGCTATGACATCACCTAACCTCCATGCTCCAATTAAGGAATTGGTGCCTATAAACTAACCACAAATTGACAAATCACAAGATCCCTCAGGGCTACAAGAAACTCAGGGGCCAAAGGACCACACTAGGTGGCCAAACCCTAAGTTGGGGCTCTTTTTCACTGATCTAGACTCCCAACCACATGCATGACTAGGCTTGGGTGTGGTTATAGGCCTCCAAATGCATGCAAAACACTATCTCCATGCAGTTTTGACTGAACTTTTCTAGTTCAGAGGGTGCGGTCCCGAGATCTAAGCCACAATTCTAGGACAACCTCCAGACCACTACCTAGAACTTCCTGATACTTTCTAGAGTCATTATTCATATGAGGACAAAGATTGACATTCAAACTTGAATCAAGAAATTGGCCTAGACTTCCTAGAACACACTAGACATTTTGTCAAACACATGGAGAACATGTAAGCTATAGGTCATGAATACATATATGATCATAGTAGTTTGAGATTCATCTGAGAATCACCAAGAAGGCTATATATACTCTCCACATAGTTGCAACGATTCTTATTAGTCCATACATTCATCAACCAACCAATAACTAAACAATTCATGACAAGAGCCATAAATAATACGCATCATATAACCAACATATAACCAAAAAAAATAAACAACATATAAACCATGGAAAATTAACCATAATATCATTAAGATAAACACTACAAATGCTCATAGATCAAAATAGTAAAATGTCTCATATTAACATATGAAAATACCAACCAAGTCAAGTACTTCCATGTACCACCTAGCCATAGATTGGACTGAACCAAATCTTCTTTCAACCAATCACCCTCAGGCCATATTCCAAGCATGAATGTCATATCTCATGGAATAAACCAATACAAAACCAAACTAGGGATTTCAAAGTACAAACCACCTCAACCCTCAACGACCATGATTCCACCTCCATGGTCGGACATCACTAACACCAACTAGATCGGTCTCTACCTAGTTGTCCATGGCTCCAGGAACTAGTAACTCAACCCACAACCTTCCAAGGCTTCAGAGCGCTTGTCCAACCCAACTCCAAGGACTATTAACTCAACCCACCAAGGGCTCCAAAGTGTTTGTCATAGCCTAGGCTCTAGGACTAGCAACTCAACCCAAGCTATTACAGGGCTTTCAAAGTGTTTGTTCCAACCCATATCTATAAATAATTATGAGCACCAATCATAGAAAAATTCAAGTGGAAAAACCCACAACACCATGACTATCTAGGAAATGGAAAGGCAAGGCTAAACCATTATCAATCCAGGAAAATATCCATGTCAATGACAACACATAACCAGAAAATCACATGCATATACCATGCATCCAAAAATCAACAAGGAAATCACACATGCAACTTGTTAACTGCAAAGAAATCCAACTTCATTTGTTGATCCAAATGTTCCCTTGCTCTTTCTTGCTTTCCTTTGCCTTTGTTCTCCAAATCCAATTGAATGCCCAAGTTCTCCAAGAATGCTCCAAGAATACTCTAAGTGTGCAAGAGTATGAGAGAATGAGAGAATAGAAGAGAGATCCAAAGCTAAACTAACAAAAGGTTGTGAATTGATCCTCGTAAGCATTCTTATCATTGAGGCATTTATTTTCTTCATTTTCCTTCATTTTTCCTTCAATTTCCCTCTCATGCAAATTTGTGTCTCTTCACCTTCCTTTTCTCCTATTTTACTTTATTTCATAAAAAGATGCCAATTATTGGCACTTTGCCTTTGCCACTTTCGATAGCCATTAATTAATCACTTGTGATATCCATCACTATGTTTTTCCCAACATTCAGCTTGGAATATGTGTCCCATGACCTTGGTCTTATTTTAATTACATGGAAAATCAACCAGGGGTTGTTACAAACCCCTCCTCCTTGGGGGAACATTGTCCTTGGTGTTCGATGATACCTATGACCAGTAAACCGTTGAAAACAAAACATTTTTCCCATAGAGCTTTATAACATAGCTCAATGTAGTATTTATAATGAACAACTACTGCAAACCATGACCAACATAACAAACATGACAATCACAGTTCTTATTGGAGCTTTATAACACAACTCATTGTTGTATTTACAACAACATCCATATACACATATACACATACCAAAAACTCATTTGCTCGAACCAGCAAATAATGAAGGATACATAGCCCACATTAGATCAACCATCTCCCATGTTGCTTCATCAGGCCCAAAGTGCTTCCACAACACTTTAACCTTATCGATTTCTCTATTCTAAAGCATGAGTTATTTCCACTGTAATATGCATCGTGGTTATGGTTGGAATTCTCCCTATGGTTCCACCTATAATACAGACCTATCAATCACATGATCAACATCTAAGACATACTTCTTAAGAAATGAAACATGGAAAACATCATGGACTTTCACTGTCGGTGGCAGTGCAAGTCGATTGGCCACTGGTCCAGTTCTCTTAAGGATCTCAAAAGGCCCGCAATATCAAGGTTCCATCTTAGCACATGAACTAATCCTCAAGGATATCCTCTTGGGCTTGATGTGCAAGTACACATGCTCCCCAACTTGAAACTCCTTAAATATCCTATGTTGATCTGCATAACTCTTCTACATGTCCTATTTTACCTTCAAATTCCTCTTAATAACCTACATTTCTTGTTCCATCTCTGCCAACATATCCGGTCCAATCAACACCATGTTCACTGGATCACTCCAGTTGATAGGAGTATTACAACTCTACTCATAAAGAACCTCAAACAGACTCCACAAGTGGAAGATACACTTCCCACTTACTTTTTTGATGCATGAAATACATCCTCAACATGCCCTTAAGAATCTTGTTAACCCTATTTCTCTTTCCATCTGTCTGTGAATGGCAAGTTGTACTGAAGGCCAACTCAGTCCCCAAACCTACAAACAACTCTTTCCAAAACCTAGAAGTGAACTTGGCATCTCTATCAGTTACAATCTTCTTAGGAACACCATGCAATCTCACTATCTCCCTGATGAAAATCTATGCTACCTCGCTAGCTGAATTAGTAGACTTAAACACAATGAAATGAGCTACCTTACTTAACCTATCAACCACACCCATGATGGAATCATGTTGTCTCGATCTCCTTGGAAAACCTATGATGAATTCCATGGAAATGACCTCCCATTTCCACTTTGGAATCAGAATTGGCTGCAATAGACCACCTGAATGCTTACATTATGCTTTTACCTACTAATAGTCCAAACATATCACAACAAACTCAGCCACCTCTTTCTTCAACTTCGGCCAATGATAGAAATTATTAATTGTTATTGTGTTGTTCCAATGATATAACTCATTGTTGCAATGTGATTCACCTACACTCTTCTACTAAGAGCATATGCAACCTTGTACTCCTTACCCTTCCATGTACTTGATCTCAAAATCAAACTCACTGAGACTAGCCAACCATCTAGCTTGTATGGCATTTAGATTAGGTTGATCAAATAAGTACCTCAATATACTGTGAATTCTCATCAAGATGAACCTTCTGCCAAGAAGATAATGTATCCACATCTTGAAGGCATGAATGATAGCTGCCAACTCAAGATCGTGAGTCACATAGTTCTACTCGTGCTTATTCAACTTCCTTGACTCATAGAATATTACATGTCCTTCCTGCATCAGGACTGCACCAAGTCCCTTCTTGCAATCATTTGCACATACCACAAAGTCTTTGTATGGATCTGTTATCTCCAAGACCATAGCATTTGTAAGCAAATGATTCAACTGCTTAAAGCTAGTTGCACACTCCTCAGTCCATTCAAACTTCTTCCCTTTTCACTTCAAAGATGTAATAGGATAAGAAATCCATGAGAATTTCCTAATGACCCACCCGTAATAACCTGCTAGTCCCATGAACGATCTAACCTCATCCACATTTCTAGGAGTTTCCCTCTCCATTATAGCTCTGATATTTTCTAGGTCCCCTGTTATACCTTCATTGGAAACAACATGTCCCACGTAATGAAGTTTTGTCTAAAAGAAACTCCACTTACTAAGCTTGGCACACAACTAATTCTATATCAACAATCTTAACACTGTTTCTAGGTAATATGCATGCTCTTCCTCATTATTAGAGTATATCAATATGTCATTAATGAATACTATCACAAACGTTTCCAAATAAGGACACAACACACTATTCATCAAACACATGAAAGTAGTTGGAGCATTAGTAAGACCAAAAGGAACTACTACAAACTCATAATGCCCATACCTGGTACGAAATGTGGTTTTGTAGATGTTCTCTTCTTTGATGCATACCTGCTGATATATTGATCTTAAGTCAATCTTCGAGAACATTATTTCTCCCTTAAACTTATCAAACAAGTCATCAATCCACGATAAAGGACACATGTTCTTCATAGTCACCTTGTTTAATTTCCTGTAATCAATACATAACCTGAGAGTACCATCCTTCTTCTTCACAAACAATATTGGTTCTCACCAAGGCAACACATTTGGCATTATGTATCCCTTATCAAGAATTTCCTTAAGCTGCAAATTTAATTTCACTAATTTTGAAGTGCTCATCCTGTAAGGTGCCTTTGATGTCGATGCTACTCCTGGCATCAACTCAATAGAAAAGTTCACTTCTCTATGAGGTGATAACTCTGAAATATCTTCTAAGAAGACATCCTGAAACTACTGCAAAACCGAATACTTCTTCAAGGATTCAAAATCCTCAACATCCTCAACATCCTTTACTTTTTCACTAGAAAGATGAACTGCAAAAAATACATATCCCTTCCTACTACTACGCTTTAGCTACAAACTTGTAACCATTCTTACTAATGTAGACTTATTCTTAACCTACAAGATTCTCCTCTCTCCATCATAATTCAGGGTCTCAATAGCCTTATCATAGCAATCTACCTTAGTCTTGTGAATATATAACCAATCCATACCCAAAAACATATTGTATGATCCTAATGAAAGCACATTTAGATGCGCAAATGTAGACATATCGTTCAACTCAAATGTAGAATATCTCACCCAATGATGAACTATTTTCTTAGTACATGTAGCCAACTACACCAACCATGACTCTACATGCACTTATTTATTCAAGCAACGCTCATCAACCAGGTTAGGACTGATATAACTATAGTTAGATCTAGGCTCAATAAAAATATAAACAACTTGATCACAAATCTTAGTTTCCATCTCGATAATAGATGCTTGATAATGAGCTTGCCTATTATCCAATGACGCATAAATCTGAGGAATAACATACCCAACAGTTTGTGCCTCTTGAGCATTGTAGATATGATGTATTCCACCCTGATTTTGTGGAAAATCTCTCCTATGGTGATCCTTGCCACAAGTCCAACACTGAAAAGGCTTCCTTCCATCACCCTTGTTCTTCTCCTTAGACTGAAATTCCAGTCCTTTGTCAATTGCATTGAATTTCTTATACAACGTTGAATTTTCCTTGTTACCTACATCCTGAGGTCTTCCTCGCTTCTTATCCCACTTTCCTTTAGTATTGTCATTACCATTCCAACCCTTCTTAGGTTTTGCCTTACATTTAGGCTTCTCATAACATTTTTTCAACTTCCCAATTACTTCCTCCAATATCTGAGGGTCATCATACTCAATCCGATCTTTAAATGCTAATGGAAATCCACTAATGAATCTTTGAACCTTCGGCTTCTCATCCTTAAGATTGGTACATAGCTCAATAGCTCCAAAAAGTTAGTCATTCTTCGTATGTCATAGATCACATCTTCAACTCATAGAACTCCTTAGCCTTACCATCATAGTATACCTTTGAAATTAACTTCTTTCTAAAAATTATTTTGAATTCATGCCAACTCAAATCCTCTGTCCTGGTGCCTCTAAAACACTTCACATCTTCCCACCAAATGTCTGATTTTCCCTTGAGTCAGAAAATAACTATCCTGGCTTGCATAACCTGGACTCCTAATTGCATGCCTAATTTGGCATGGGTGCGGTTATATGCCTCCAACCATCATGCACAACACAGCCTCCATGTGGTTGTGACCCAACTTGCCCAGTTTAGAGGGTGCGGTCTAGATATTTGAGCCACAATTCTAGGGAAGCCTCCAAACCACTACCCATAACTACCTGAGACTTTCTAGAATCATTATTCACATAAGGAAAAATATAAACATTCAAACTCAAATCAATAACTTTACCTAGATAGCCTAGAACACGCTAGACATTTCGTTAAACACATGGAAAACATGTAAGCTACAGCCCATGAATTCATATATTATCATAATAGTCTGAGATTCATCTGAGAATCACCAAGAAGGCTCTTTTCCCTCTTCACATAGTTGCAACAACACTAATTATTCCATACATTCATCAATCAAGCAATAACTAAACAACTCATGATAAGAGCCATAGATAATACACATCATATAACCAGAAAAATAACCAGCATATAAACCATGGCAACTCAACTATAATATCATCAACATAAACACTACAAATTCTCATAGATCACAATAGTAAAATGTTTTATATTAACATATGAAAATACCAACCAAGTCAGGGACTTCTATGTATCACCTGACCATAGATTGGGATGAACCAAATCTCTCTTTCAGCCAATCACCCCCATGCCATATTCTAGTCATGAATGTGGGATCTCATGGAATAAACCAAGACCAAACCAGACCAACGCTTCTAGAGACCAAAGAACCTCAACCCTCAACCACCATGATTCCACCTCCACAGCTGGATATCACTAACACCAACTAGAATGATCTCTACCTAGTTGTCCAAGGCTCTAGGAACTAGCAACTCAACCCACAAACTTCCAGGGCTCCAGAGCATTTGTCCAACCCTGCTTCGGGGAATAGTAACTCAACCCACAAAGGGCTCTAGAGTGTTTGTCCCAACCTAGGCTCTAGGACTAGTAAATCAACCCAAGTTGGTTTGGGGCTTCCAGAGAATTTGTTCAAACCCACATCCATAAGGAATTATGACCACGAATCAAATAACAATCAAGTGGAAAAACCCACAACACCATGGTTATCCAGGAAATGGAATGGAAAGGCTAAAACCACTTTCAATCAAAGAAAATATCCATGACAATGACAACACATAACCAGAAAACCTCATGCATATACCATGCATCCAGAAATCAACAAGGAAATCACACATGCAACATGTTACCTGCAAAGAAATTCAGTTGTAGTTGTTGATCCAATTGTTCCCTTGTGCTTTCTGCTTTCCTTTTCCTTATTTCTCCAAATCCAATTGAATTCCCAAGTGCTCCAATAATTCTCCAAGAATAATCTAAGTGTGCAAGAGTATGAGATAATGAGATAATAGAAGGGAGCTCCAAAGCTAAACTGACAAAAGATTTTGAATTGATCCTCATAAGGATTTTTATAATTGAGGCCTCTATTTTCTTCATTTTTCCTTCAATTACCCTCCCATGAAAATATGTCTCTTTACCTTCATTTTCTCATATTTTCCATTATTTCATAAATAAAATGCCAATTATTGCCACTTTTCCTTTGCTAATGCCTTTGCCAATTTCCATATCCATTAATTAATCACCAGTGATACTGATCACTATGTTTTTCCCAACATTCAACTTGGAATACATGTCCCATGACCTTGGTCTTATTTTATTTACATGGAAAATCAATCAGGGGTTGTTACAGCATTTGTGTTGAGGATGAAGAAATACTTCAAATTCCATGACTAATCTGAAAATATGTAGGTCAAAGTAGCTAATTTCAGCTTGAAGGAAAAGCTAATATAGGTGGGAGGATTTGATAAATGTCAAGGACATTAGATAGAAAGAGTTGTCGTGGGGAAGGTTTCAAAAATATTTTCAGGACAAGTACCTTTATGAGAGGTACTATGACAAAAAGGTGAAAGAATCCATGAGCATAAGCTAGGGAAATTTAACATTGATGAGTATACCAACACATTTTTAGAATTGTTGAGGTATGTGCCATACATTAGAGATGATAAGGTGAAGATTCAAAGGTACCTCAGTGAGCTACCACAAACTTACTGAGACAAAATTGAGTTTGATGAGCCAAGAACCTTGCAGGACACCATCCCAAAGGCCAAGTACTGCTACGATTAGTCCAAGCATAAGGCCAAGTTTCAAACAAATTGCAGGAAGAGAAATAAGACTAGTTTCCAGGGAAAATGGATGAAATCATCAAGATATAATCAATAAAGTATAAACATGAGATTTACCTATCCAGCTAAGGGTGTCTTTCAATAGAAATTCACTACTACTAGTAGAGATCAACCTATAAAACCAATATGAGAAGAGGCTGAGGGATTCAAGAAAGGGACTTTGTAGTGTTGGACATGTGGAGAGAGCCATCTACCAAAGTTATATCCTCACCAACAATGAATATAAATATGGTGTACAATGTGGAAGGAGCAATAATGGTGAATGATGTGGCTCAGGATGTGCCTTGAATTTATGCTACGTTGGACAATATGTAGGAAAACCATTAAGTGGTGATTGAGATGGAAGGTATGGTCATTAACCAACCTGTTTTGATTTTAATTGACCCAAGACCTAATTCCATCTATGTTAGTTGTAAGGTCATAGAGAGATGTTCCCTACAAAGGAAAAATCATGAGAAATCATGGCTAGTCTAGCTGGCCATGGGAACAAAAAGGCATGGGATAGACTTAGTGGAATCATGTCCTGTGATAATAATGGGTATGTCCTCTACATATTCCCTTTGTAATTTTTCATTGGGCTTGTATGATGTTCTAATCGACATGGATTGACTAGCGACCCATAAAAAAAAAATTACTCCTACATCAAGTCACTAGAATGCCTCAACGGTGAGGTTAAGGAAGTGATGCTACAAGGAATGATGAAACCTATCATGATCAGGCAAATCTCAACACTGCAAGTGAAAATATGTAGTAAAGAAGGGTACACCTTATATGTGGTCTAGGTGACTAGTGAATCAAAGAAAGAAAAACGACAAAATGGAAGAAAGCCTTGTGTTAAGGTAGTTCAATGATGTGTTTCTAAAGGAAATAGTGGGATTACCACCCAAGAGAGAGATCAATTTTTCCATCAAATTGTTTCCAGGATCAGTGCCAATCTTGAAAGCCCTTTATCACATTATCACAAAGAAGAAAATGGAGCTAGAAATACAAATAAAAGAAATATTTGAAAGGGGTATATCAAACCTAGTGTGTCACCCTAGGGATCCCTGGTGTTGTTTATAAATAAAAAGGATGGCACATTATGGTCATGCATTGATTACCAGAATTTGAATAGATCCACAATGAAGAACACACACCCATTGTCTAGAATTAATTATTTGTTTGATCAACTATGAGGAGTTGCAATATTCTCAAAAATAGATATGAGGTCAGTCTACAATCAGATTTGGATTAAGGAAGAAGATATCCTCAAGAAAATATTTGGGAACATATATGGACATTATGAGTATGTGTTGAAAATAGCAACAAGAAATGCTAAAAATAGCATTGCTATAGATAGCATTTCAAGATATATTCCAATTTTAATTTGTCCTTGAATTAAAATTGAGAATTAAAATTCGAATTTAATCTCACCAGTTGTTTGACAAATAATTAATTAATTCATCTTGAGTTAATTAGTTGGATAAATTCAAACATGAAGTCTTTGTGAAGACATGCAATAGTTATCCCTTTGATTGAGGAAGTTATCCCTTAATTAAGGAGATAAGGATGAGTTGTATTTGAGTTGTAATTAGTTAGCTCATTTAACTGAGTTAAGTCCAGTTAAATTAGTTCCAAACAGTTTGAGGAACTAATTGTGAGTTCAGTCAGTTAATGCATGCATGCATGCAACTAGTGTACTCCATATCACTGAATATTCTCTCATAAATAATTCATGCATGTCAGTTCAGACAAATACTCAGTTGAGATTAAAGACAGGGACATTGTACTATAAGTTGGAGGAATTTTCCTATAAAGGAAACTCATCCATGCATAAGGAACAAGGTTCCTTGAGGATTGCGCAGTTTCTACAGAGGTCAGAGCAGTGTGTGAGGTGAGAATCACACAGGTTACAACTGCATCGCCCAGGAGAAACATCAGAAGGAAATAGGAGGCTTGGAGAGCAGAGGAGAAGGTTTGTGAGAAGCCTTGTTTGCCTATGAGCATCCAGGAGGATTGTACTGAGAGCTGGCTAGCTGTGAGAGCTAAGGCTTTGTGTAATTCTGATGTATTTCCACCTTGTATGATAATACAGATAGTGAGGTTTTTAGTTGAGGCTTTCCCCAGAGTATTCTTCTGTGTTTCATGTGTGATTGAATCTTATTCTCTGTTATATGTGTTCTGTTTGATCTTGCTCAAAATTGATTAAGCTTCCGCAAGTTTGATTGTAGAAGTAGATTAAGTATTTTTCTTTAGTACATTGCATAATCAGTTTAATCTACAATGACAATTTCTACAGTATGTGGTGGTGAGATTTGCAATCACAAATTCCCCAGCCACATTTATGTGTTTGATGAATAATGTCCTTAACCCATGTTTGGAAAAAATTTTGTTATCTTTTGTAGATGAAATCTTGTGTAACATGCCCTCCCACATTTACCCAATTTATTCGGCCTGCAAGGGTAAACATGAGATGAAGAGTTACTATGACATGACTCAACCTCCAAGATCTAGTTAAGGAAGTGGGTCCTACAAATTGACCACAAACTAACACTCACAACATCCATCAAGGATATTTTCATTGATCTAGACTCCCAACCACATGCATGAATAGGGTTGGGTGTGGTTATAGGCCTCCAACTGCATGCACAACACTGCCTTTGCACGATTTTGACCCAAATTTCCCAATTCAGAGGGTGTGGCCCTAAGATCTGAGCCACAATTCCAGGCTAGCCTCTAGACCACTGCCAAAAACTGCATGAGACTTTCCAGAACCATTATTCACATGAGGAAAAAGCTAATAATTAAAAATAAAATCAAGAAGTTGACCGAGACTACTTAGAACACACTAGACATTTCATCAAACACATGGAAAACATGTAAGTTATAGGTCATCAATGCATATCTGATCATAATAGTCTGGGATTCATATGAGAATCACCAAGAATGTCCCTCTACACATATGTTGGGTAGCGGAGGCCACGCATAACAATTTTGGGGCTTGAAGCCCACAATTTTGTGTATTAATATTGTAAAGGCTCCGCGAAGTGCGCAAAGCGCGAATTGTAATGGGTCAAGTCTAAGGGTAGTCCACCCTAAAATATTGTAAGTTAGTCTAGAATGTGTCAGCCTACCCATGGTCCACGGACCATGGGAATGTATAAATAGATCGAGGCTCTAAGTGTAGAAGGTAGCTTTTTGGTAATGTTAAGAATAAGCAAGGGTTTCTGAATGTGGTAGTAGATCCGAGTCTCTAAGTCTGAGTCTTGGATCATAGTAGGAGATAGAGGCTCCACAGCTATGTGCGCAGAGGCCTGATAGAGTCCATAGTTATGTGCGTGGACCACTGCAGCTAGGTGCATAGGGCAGGAAGGGATTGTATAGGAACAAAGACATTAATAAAGAGAAGTTACTTCTGAAATATCATGTATCTGTTTTATATTCTGCATCTGGTAGCAAATCTGAATGATTGTTCTTATGTTATGATTTTATGCATGTATTTAAGAGTTATGGTTGAGCGTGCTCATTATAACAATTGAATGCTTGATTAAGACCATAAGAATTAGATCATATCTGTAATAACTACAATAATAATAAGAATCTAGGAAGCACCCCGTCGCGGATCTACGCGAGGGACAGAAAGTTGCGGAGAGCAGCGCGAGTGTGCAGGTCAGTTCGCGACCCATCCAAACCTCCTCAAGACATCCCTAGGGTGCGGAAACCTGGTTCTAGCACCCTCCCTTACTACCTCGGGTGAGACTTCAGTCTGTGCTCCATGGATTGTTGCCAAAAGGTCCGGTAGTGCGAAATTTGTTTGGCTAAAACTCTTCCGAACCTAGGTCAGGCCCCAATAAGCCAACAAATGGTTCCGTTGCCGGGACCGGGATCTACCTAAGGGATGTCTAATGTCGAAGTGCTAGAACCCTACATAGAAAGAGATTGAAGATTGGTTGGATCAGAAGCTGCACGAGTTCATGGTACAGGAAAGCAAAACCCCACAAATATCTGAGAAAAGGTGGCTGGATCGCTACATATATATGGAGATCCATGAGATCTTCTTCGTGACCTTATCGTTAGAACTGTATGGTTGGATCGCGAGGCTAGCTGACAGTCTGGGAAGGTGCAAACTTGATCAATAGATAGTGTTGACTCCAGAGTTGGTGCGCAGGCTAGAGGCATCTAAAGATAAGATCGTACGTGCAATAGATCATTGGTTCGATCGAATAATAGGAGGGTTTATCACTGAGTTCGAAATCAACACAACCGTGAGCTGCAGCGAAGCTGAGCGACGTTTTCTCAAGGGACCCCGAGGTAGGTACATCAAATCTTTGAATACCTGGATTAAGATGTTGTTGTGTGAAAAAAGGGTGATACGAATACATTAATGAGTGGAACGACACGGCGCGGAAAGGTCTAAAAGGGTATCGAAGGGTTAGGAAACAGTCCTTTAATTTCACCTCCGCGAGTAGGCGAGGAAGAGCGCGGTTGGGTTTCTCCGAGGAGTGCGGTCAGTTTGATAAGGCAGCGCATTCCACCGTTGTCACATCCACTTACGCCATCACCCACGTCACCTGTGTCTCCTCCGTCTTCAACCACCCCACCTCCACCCAACCCACCATTCAGCATGGTGAATGCGATCAAGTTGCCTATATTCAGAGGAGTAGGGAGCGAAGATCCAGATCATTTTTGGTTTGTAGTACGAGTAGTGTGGGAAGCGCACAGAGTTATGGATGATAACATTAAGAATGCCACCTTGGTAATTGTGTTGCAGGATCGCGCGCTAACTTGGTATATCAAGCACTCGAATGATCATCCGAATGCAGGAATAGCCGAAATCAGAGACGCAATCGATCATCATATTCAAGGAGATCGTGATGCTTCCGGGCGAAACCCCATGGGATCTGGATTAGAGACTGAAGAGCACAATCCATGAGGCTAACATGATGCTGACAGATGCGCAGCACCACACATGGTTTGTGGCGTCTTTGACACCACACCTAAGGACAGCGCTATCACAGCAGAAGCTTTCAACCCAAGCAGAAGCATTGGAAATAGCGATGAGGTTGCATGAAACTCCAATACAGGATCTTGGGTTGGGATTCCAATAGATCCACGTGCAACTACAAAACCTATGCTTAGAGATGTAAAGTTTGAAACATGATAGGGCACCTCGGCCAAAAGCGTGTGAAGAAGTGTGGTGCATAAAATGTAAAGGCCAGGGCCACGATAAGGATCATTGTCCGGTATTCGCGAACTATTTGGCAGGAGGGGGACCAATGTCGTTGATACTAGAGGCACAGGTGGGGCCAAGCACGATGCCCGCACTCTGGTGCGTGATCTGTCAGGTAGGAGGAAAACACACAACAGACAACTATCATCTATTACAGAAGTACACGCAAACCCCCCAGCAGCTATTTTGCAATTTTTGTAGATCGGTAGGCCACGATGAGCAGAAATGTCAAATTTATGAATTGTTAATGGACCGAACACCTGCCTACAGGATGCAGACAGAGATGCAAGGCCTTGATCCAGACGTGGGGATGGTACGTGTTGGGTTTCAAGGGTGAGGTAGAGGACGAGGAATGGGGCCAGGAAGGGGCCGCGGACAGCTAATCTGTTATAACTGCAGAGGACCAGGGCACTACACTCGTGACTGTACCAACCCGACTAGAATATCGTGCCCCTACTGTGAGCAGTTTGATCATGAAATGATATATTGTCCCACGCTGATAGCACAAATACGTGAGAAAAGGGCAGCACAGCCTACGCCGATGTAGAACATCCAAATGATGAGGTCTGAACCACGTGAGGAAGACCCCAACGTGAACATGATGCTCAGAAGTGGCGCAGCCACAGGGGAAGATAAGGGGAAATAAACTGAGGAAGACACATGGGTTCACAAGGCCCCTACAAAGCAGCCTGAGTTCGACTTGGAATGCGCAAAGGAGACATTTATGGAAGCTAAGAAGAGCTTCACGGAGGTCTCTACTTCAGGTAGTAAGGATCAACCCGAGCCGGAAATGGATCCCTCTATGCTAACTACCTTTTTAGAGACATGCATGAAGCTGCTACGCAACAATAAGGCAGTTAAGGGATTACAAGAGCTGATAACTAGGTGCGTAGGTCAGGTGAACCTCGCGTGGTCTGGAAACTGGGAAAACATGCTTTACGCACCAGACGGGAAATGCGATTGATGGCACAGATTGGAGACTATGAGATGGATCAGGTCATTCTGGACTTAGGTTCGGACGCGAATGTGATACCTAAACAGACATGGGAATGCATGGGCAGGCCCACATTACAGTCATCTTTGATTCAATTACGGATGGCGAACCAACAAAAGGTCTTGCCCATGGGGAGATTGCAAGGAGTAATAGTGGACATCGAAGGCGCGAGCACATAAACAGATTTTGAGGTAATAGAAACTGTGGATGATAGCAACCCTTACCCCCATTGCTAGGAATAGACTAGGCCATGAATATGAATGGAGTCATCAACCTAAAGAAGCGAAAAATGATATTTGAGAAAAAGCTCCTACGCTTATTCATTCTGCTAGATCCAACCGAAGGAGCGCGCTACACTAAACCCGTGCACGACAAAGGAAGTGATGATGAATTGGATTGTATCTACAGGATAACTGCGAGAGATCAAGATTGGGTAAATCTGACTGCAGAGGGAAGAATATTGTGGGAACGCACAGATTCCTGCCCCTCGGATTCAGATGAAGAAGACGAACGCTGGCATAATCAGTTGAACAGAGTAACAACGTTAAACTGCAACATGATGACTAGGTCGCTATGTTGTGTAACCGCTCAGGATCAAGATCTACCAACATATGATGGGTTGATAGTGGTGGATGAATTCTTGAACAAGTTTGAAATCACAGTACCAAAGCACCAGAGGTTCGATGCATTAAAATGGGTGTTGTGCGCAATGCCTACGCGTTGGCGGGGAACACATGAAGGAACCTTTGAAGACTAGCACAACTGCATGAGGATGATGCAGATAAGGTTTGGGAAGCCAGAAATACGAATAACCGAGAAATACGATGGACGTGATGACCCACGCATGCACCTCACAAAATGGACCAAAGCCTATGGGGAAGAACCCCAGCTGGAGTGGGTACACTTATTTTATCATACCCTGGATGTCATCCCAAGGAACTGGTATACTAAGACAGAACTTCGACATGGTACAGGCGAATGGGATATCTTGCGTGAAGGATTTTTATTAACGTTCTTATTTGAGGACCAATGGATGGATACTGTTGACGATGCGTTGCAAGTTGTGAAGGCCGCCATTTTCAAAATACCACTGGAACCAGAAGAAATAGTGCAACCAGTATGGTCTCATCAGTTGAGCCAGGCCCTAGAATGTTACAACGTGCAGGTAGAGGATGATGATGATGACCCTAGAAACATCAATATTCCAGAAACAGAGGGGAGTCGCGAGGTTTGCGGACCATCAATCGAGGACCCCGACATCACCGCACCACTGAAAATGAAACAAGTGAACATTGGTACGGAGGAGGAGCTGAAGTACGCAACGCTTGGGGACTATTGGGACGATGCCACAGTGAATAATGTCGCCAAATTACTTCGCGAATGTCAAGACTTATTCCCGACCAAAATAACCGAGTTAAAAGGGATCCTTGGCGATCTAGGGATTATGAAGATAACTCTGAAACCGAACGCGAAGCCAGTTAAGCAGCGTCCTTACCGTTTGAATCCGAAGTACAAGGAAAAGGTCCGCAAAGAATTGGAAAAAACGCTTGCAGTAGGAATTATTGAACCAGTGGAAGAGTCTGATTGGGTGAGTCCTATGATAGTGCAGGAGAAAAAACAGAAGGGCGAAATTCGAATCTGTGTGGACCTCCGAAAACTGAATGACGCCTGTGTTCATGACCCATTCCTGACGCCATTTACTGATGAAGTTCTGGAGAATGTTGGTGGATAGGAAGCGTACTCATTTACGGATGGATTCTCAGGGTACCATCAGATCAAGATCGCACCAGAAGATAGAAGCGAGACCACCTCCACGACCGAATGGGGATGTTTTCAGTACACTGTTATGCCCTTTGGGTTAAAGAACGCCCCAGCAATATTTTCTCGCGTAGTAGTGGCCACGTTCAAGGAATTTATCCATAAGTTTTTGAAAGTTTACTTTGATGATTGGACTGTATTTGGGATAGTCAAGAAACATATAACGAGCTTACGGTTGATGTTGGATACTTGCCGACAACACCAGATTGTGTTGAATCTTAAGAAGTGTACCTTCCTCGTCCCCTTCGAAAATTTTCTTGGCCATGTGGTCTGCAGACAAGGCCTGATGGTGGACCCTGCGAAGATAGTTGTCATACTCAATCTGCAAGCACCACGAAGTGTTAAACAACTCTGCACCACATTGGGGCACACTGGCTACTATCGTAAGTTTATTAAGGGCTATGCACAAATCACGGAACCAATGGAACAGCTATTAAAAAAATACACTACATATTGTTGGGATGATTATAAGAAAAGTTTGGAGCTTCTCAAGGAAAAAATGGCATCCGCCCCCATTTTGGTTTTCCCAAAATGGGACATTGAATTTCATGTCCATGTTGATGCGTCGTGTATCGCGCTGGGTGTTGTACTCACGCAGGAAGGAGTGGAAGGAATTGATCACCCGATCACATTCGCAAGTCGACGATTGTCCAAAGCTGAAAAGAACTACTCCACTACTGAGCGCGAGGGGTTGGCGATGGTATACGTACTCCAGAAATACCGCCACTATCTACTCAGTGGACACTGTAAGATGTATACTAATCCTTCCGCATTGAAATACTTAGTGAATAAGCCTGTGTTGGGGGGGCGCATCTGTAGATGGTTGTTATTATTTCAAGAATATGATTTTGAAGTCATCGTAAAGCCGGGACACCTAAACGTAGGCCCGGATCACCTATCCCGAATTGAGAACGGTGAGTCCCGAATTGAGAACGGTGAGGAGCCCACAAACTTAGAGGAAGGATTACCTGATGCACAGCTCTATGCAGTGCACATCGCAGATGGCCACTTCAAGGATATAATCCACTTCTTAACCATAGGGACCACACCGCAGGGATATTCAGTTCAGCAAAAGAAAGAATTGCTAATATGTGCGACGGACCTTACTGTTATTGCGGGGCACCTCTACAAAATGGGAAAAGACGAAATATTACGAAGATATGTACCTAAATTTGAACGAGGACAAATCCTTGTAGAAGCACATGGGGCGGCTGCAGGAGGACATTATGTAGGGAGGGCAAAAGCACAGAAGATTCTTCGCGCTGGACTATGGTGGCCAACTCTACATCAAGACTCAAAAGCGTACTGTCGGGCCTGTGACGTATGTCAACGGACTGGGAAACCATCGCGAAGGGACGAAATGCCGCTCAATCCACAGATGATGCTGCAACCATTCGAAAAATGGGCAATCAACTTTGTGGGGCCTATCACACCTCAAGGAAAGATGGGTGCGCACTATATCATCACCGCGATAGAATACTTGACTCGATGGGCGGAAGCACAACCGGTTAAGGACTGCATGGCCGCTACAGCTGCGAAATTTTTGTTCGAGAATGTGTTGACATGGTTTGGATGCCCAAAAATTCTAATGAGCAACCGCGGAATGCACTTCCTAAATGAAACTATCAGCACACTCACTGAGGAATTCCAGGTATATCATCAGCAAAGTACGCCGTATCATCCGCAAGCGAATGGGATAGTCGAAGCTTTCAACAAGATCTTTGAGACTGCGTTGACTAAGGTCTATAACGCGCAGGGAAACGATTGGGATTTGTGCTTACCTGCTGTTCTATGGGCATACAAAACCACATGCAAGAAATTGACGGGCCAGACACCTTTTCGGTTAGTCTATGGCACGGAAGCTATCATGCCCATGGAATACATTGTACCCAATTTACGAATAGTAGTGATGATAGGCATGGTAGACCATGGAGCATTATAAGAGAGGCTCACGCAACTGGAAGAACTAGAGGAGGAACGATTTCTAGCAAGATTCCATCAGCAGGTACAGAAGTAGTGCGAAAAGGCTTGACATGATCGCCATATCAAGTTGTGCACGTTCAAAGAAAATGATTTAGTATTGTTGTATGACAGCAAGTTTGAGAAATTCCCTGGAAAACTCCGGATGCATTGGTTGGGACCATATGTAGTCAAAGAAGTCACAGATGGAGGCGTGGTCCAGCTCGACAAGCTTAATGGAGAGCCCTTCCCAGGAAGAGTAAATGGCAGTCACCTGAAGCTCTACACGGGTGGGCCGACTGCCTGACTAACCGACCAAAGTACAGTCTCACCACTCCAGACAGTTGAAAGAGAGCACGAGACGATAAAGCAGTCTGTGAGGGAGCTGCACGACAATAGGGGTGCGCATAGAATCGATATGTCACAAGGGTCACGGTTGCGCAGAAGGGGCTGCGCTATTGCGTGGACAAGCACGGAAGTGATCGTTGTCGTCATTGTTCATGACAAGATGTCTAAGTTACAGAGAAAAGGAGTGGGCGGCGGGCAATTAAGATACGAAGTACGAGCT
This sequence comes from Pinus tabuliformis, assembly GCA_031772625.1. NCBI lineage: Eukaryota > Viridiplantae > Streptophyta > Pinopsida > Pinales > Pinaceae > Pinus > Pinus tabuliformis. The sequence continues at coordinate 715,154,789 of CM062813.1, read as the reverse complement.
CGATTCGGAACGATCTACAATCAATCTAACATTAATGGGCTAGAAAAGGAGGGAACGGTTGAATTTGAATTTCCACAGGCCTATCAATCACAGCAAGGCATCCACCGAACAATCTATGGTATCTAGAGAATTAAGCTATTGTGCCCTCCAATAGGTATGGAACTGTTGCACTTCGACGATCAGGGAGTAAGCCCGGGGGTGTTAATATTGCCAAAAGAGATGTAGGACCTTCTAGATAGTGTGATGTCGACAACTGTGGACTTCGCGCCGAGCTCAGCACCGATGGTAGGGGATGTACCGGAAATTCTCAGACAAGTAGTAAGACTGGTCCAAATGTTGCTGCCCAAACCATGGGCTGGCAGGCAATCTATGAAAGATAAGGGAAAGATGGTGAATCTTGAGACAAATGATGGAATATCAGTTAACAGTTCGTCTCTGATGCACCTTGAAGATTGGGATCTCACGGACAACAACATCTCTCTTGCAAAAATGCAACACAAGCTTCACCAGACAGTGCGTATACTGGACCAGAGATTGGAAACTTGCTGCTTTGGCACAAAGAATTCCCACCTTTGGTGCCTCAGCTAGAGCTAAAATCCTATGAGGGGTTGCTTTGTGTTAACCGAGCAGAGCAGAATAAGCATCATCGGTTGAGTGAATTAGTAGAGGCAATGGAGCAGGAGCTTGAAGAAGAGTTGCAAGAGACAAGGCGGGAGCAGCAGAACGTAGTGTGTCACTCATAGTGATGGTGGACCACGAAGCCTTGGCAGCGCGTATCACCGCACCAACGAGTGACTCGGGACGAGTCACGATGATTGTGTTGGGGGCCTATTGGGTAGCAGAGGCCCCGCGTAATGGTTTTGGGGCTTGAAGCCCACAATTTTGGGTATTAATATTGTAAAGGCTCCGCGAAGTGCGCAAAGCGCGAATTGTAATGGGTCAAGTCTAAGGGTAGTCCGCCCTAAAATATTGTAAGTTAATCTAGAATGTGTCGGCCTACCCATGGTCCGTGGACCATGGGAATGTATAAATAGAGCGAGGCTCTAAGTGTAGAAGGTAGCTTTTTGGTAATGTTAAGAACAAGCAAGGGTTTCTGAATGTGGTAGTAGATCTGAGTTTGTAAGTCTGAGTCTTGGATCGTAGTAGGAGATAGAGCCTCTGCAGCTGTGTGCGTGGTGGCCTGATAGAGTCCGCAATTGTGTGCGTGGACCCCTGCAGCTAGGTGCGCACGGCAGGAAGGGATTGTATCGAAACAAAGACATTAATAAAGAGAAGTTACTTCTGAAATATCATGTATCTGTTTTATATTTTGCATCTGGTAAATCTGAATGATTGTTCTTATGTTATGATTTTATGCATGTCTTTAAGAGTTATGGTTGCACATGCTGGTTATAACAATTGAATGCTTGATTAAGACCGTAAGAATTAGATCAGATTTGTAATAACTGCAATAATAATAAGAATCTAGGAAGCGCCCCATCGCGGATCTACGCAAAGGACAGACAGTTGTGCAGAGCAGCGCGAGTGCGCATGTTGGTTCACGACCCATCCAGACCTCCTCAAGACATCCCTAGGGTGCGGAAACCTGGTTCCAGGACCCTCCCTTACTACCTCAGGTGAGACTTCAATCCGCGCTCCATGGACTGTTGCCGAAAGGGCCGGTAGTGTGGGATTTTTTTGGATAAAACTCTTCCGAACCTGGGTCAGGCCCCAATAAGCCAACAACATAGATGTAACAGCACTTATTATTCCATAAATTCATCAACCAATCAATAACTAAACAACTCAGACAAGGTCCATAGATAATACACATCATATAACTAGAATATAACCAAAAAAATAACCAATATAGAAACCAGGGAAACTCAACCATAATATCAACATAAACACTACAAATGCTCATAAATCACATTAGGAAAATGTCTCATATTAACATATGAAAATACAACCAAGTCAGGGACTCCATGTACCACCTAACCATAGATTGAGCCACATCAAATATTTCTTTCAGTCAATCACCCATGCGCCATATTCCAAGCATGAATGTGGGATCTCATGGAATAAAACAAGATAGAACCAAACCAAGGATTCCAGAGGAAAAACCACCTCAACCCTCAACCACCGTGATTCCACCTCCACAGTCGAACATCACTAACACTAACTAGATCAGTCCCTACCTAGTTTTCCAGGGCTCTAGGAACTAGTAACTCAATCAACAGCCTTGCAAGGCTCTAGAGCGTTTGTCCAACCTGACTCCAGGGACTAGTAACTCAACCCACCAAAGGATCTAGAGTGTTTTTCCCAACCTAGGTTCCAGGACTAGTAAATCAACTCAAGTTGTTCTATGGATTCCAGAGTGTTTGTTCCAACCCATAGCCATAAGGAATTATGAGCACCAATCAGAAAACAATCAAGTGGAAAAACCCACAACACCATGGTTATCCAAGAAATGGCAAGGCAAGGTTGAAACCACTGTCAATCTAGGAAAATCTCCATGCCAATGACAACACATAACCAGAGAACCACATGCATATATCATGCATCTAGAAATCAGTAAGGAAATAACACATGCAACCTATTACTTGCAAAGCAATCCGATTTTCGTTTTTGATCCAATTGTTCCCTTACACTTTCCTGCTTTCCTTGTCCTTCTTTCTCCAAATCCAATGTGTGTCAAAGTGCTCCAAGAATGCTCTAAGAATACTCTAAGAATACTCTAAGTGTGTAAGAGTATGAGAGAATGAGAGAATAGAAGAGAGCTCCAAAGTTAAACTGACAAAAGGTTGTGAACTAATCCTTAGAAGCCCTTTTATCATTGAGACCTCTATTTTCTTCATTTTCCTTCAATTTCCCTCTCATGCAAATTTGTGTCTCCTCACCTTCCTTTTCTCTTATTTTTCTTTATTTCATAAATAAAATGCTAATTATTGCCACAAGTTTTCCTTTTCCAATGCCTTTGCCAATTTCTATAACCATTAATTAATTACCAATGATACCCATCACTATTTTTTTTCCCAACAATCAACTTGTAATATGTGTCCCATGACCTTCATCTTATTTTATTTACATGGAAATCAACTAGGAGCTATTTCAAACCCCTCCCCCTTAGGGGAACACCGTCCTTGGTGTTTTATGATATCTATGACCAACAAAACGCTAACAACAAAACACATTTCCCATGGAGCTTTATAACATAGCTCGATGCAATATTTACAATGAGAAACTAGTACAAACCATGACCGACATAACAAAAATAACAATCACACCGCTTATTAGAGATTTATAATATAGTTCATTGCAGTATTTACAACAACATCCATATACACATATACATATACCAAAAACTCATTTTCTCTAACCAACAAATAATGAAGGACACATAGCTCACATTTGATTAGTCATCTCCCTTGTAGCTTCATCGAGCCCAACGTGCTTCCACTACACTTTAACCTACTGGATTGCTCTATTCCAGAGCATGAGTTGTCTTAGCTACAATATGCATTTTGGTGCTAGATAAAATTATCCCTCTAGTTCCATCTATAATATAGACCAATCGATGACATGATCAACATCCTAGATGTACTTATTAAGCAATGAAACATGGAAAACATCATGGAATTTCAATGTGAGAGGTAGTGCAAGTCGGTAGGAAACTGGTCCAATCCTCTCAAGGATCTCAAAAGGCATGAAATATTGAGGTGTTATATTGGCACATGATCCAATCCTCAAGGAGCTCTTCTTGGTATTGATGCATAAGTACACATGCTCCCCAACCTGAAACTCCTCAAATACCCCATGTTGATTTGCATAACTCTTCTGCATAACCTATGATGCCTTCAAATTCCTCTTAATAACCTTCATTTCATGTTCCATCTCTGCCAACATATATGATTCAATCAACACCTTGTTCACTGGATCACTCTAGCTGATAAGAGTATTACAAATTTTCCCATAAAGAACTTCAAATAGACTCCTCTTCAAGGATTCCTGATACCCATTATTATATGCAAACTCTACCAGTGGAAGATACTCTTCCCACTTCCTCTACTAATGCATGACATACATCCTCAACATGTCCTCGAGAATCATGTTTACCCTCTCTGTCTATCCATGTGTCTGCAGATGATAGGTTGTATCAAATGCCAACTCTATTCCCAAACCTGCAAACAACTCTTTCCAAAACCTAGAAGTGAACTTGGCATATTTGTTGGATACAATCTTCTTAGGAACACCATGTAATCTCACTATCTCCCTGATGAAAATTTGCGCTAGGTGAATTAGTAAACTTAAATACAATGAAATGAGCTACCTTACTTAACCTGCCAACCACAACCATGATGGAATCATCTTGTCTTGATGTCCTCTGAAAACTTGTGATGAAGTCCATGGAATTAACCTCCCATTTCCACTATGGTATCAGAAATAGTTGCAATATACCACTTGGATGCTTACACTTTTATTTTACCTATTGACAGTCCAAATATCTCACAACAAACGCAACCACCTTTTTCTTCAAGTTCGGCCAATGACGAAACTTCTTAGCTACTATCAACGTCTTATGATATCTCGGGTGACTCGAATACGACTTAACATGAAACTCCCTCAAGATAAGCTTCTTGAGCTCACTGTTTCCCAACACATAGTTTTTGTTCTTGTATCTAACTAAGCCATATGATGTGAGATGATACTCTTCATCCCTATCACCTTCACCGTGTTGATGTAACTTGTGCCTCAACTATTGATACTTGTCATCATGTTGTCTTGTCTACAATATCTGCTCCTACAAGTTTGTCCCATACGAGCTCACTGTTGCAATGTGATTCACCTTCACTCTTTTACTAAGAGCATCTGCAATCCTTTTCTCCTTACCTTTAATGTACCTGATCTTGAAATCAAACTTGCTAAGAGTATCCAACCATCTAGCCTGTCTAGCATTCATATTAGGTTGATCAAATAAGTACCTCAACCCACTATGATCTATCATCAAGATGAACCTCCTACCAGGAAGATAATGTCTCCACATCTTCAAGGCATGAATGATATCTTCCAACTCAAGATCGTGAGTCACATAGTTCTACTCGTCCTCATTCAACTTCCTTGACTCATAGCATACCACTTGTCCTTCATGTAGCAAGTCTCTACCAAGTCCTCTCTTGCAAGCATTTGTACATACCACAAACTCTTTGTCTAGATCTGCAATCTTCAAGGTTGGAGCATTTGTAAGCAAATGCTTCAACTACTCAAAACTAGTTGCACACTTAGTCCACTCAAATTTCTTCCCTTTTTCTATAAAGATGTAATAGGTTAGGAAATTCGTGAGAAGTTCCTAATGAACGTCTTGTAATAACCTGCTAGTCCCATGAATGATCTGACCTCATCCACATTCCTAGGAGTTTCCCACTCCATGATAGCTTTGATCTTTTTCGAGTCCACTACTATACCTTCCTTGGAAATGACATGTCCTAAGTAATGAAATTTTGTCTAAAAGAAATTGCACCTACTAAGCTTGGCATACAACTAATGCTCTCTTAATAATCCTAACATTGTTTCTAGATGTTATGCATGCTCTTCCTCATTCTAAGAGTATATCAATATGTCATCAATGAATACTATCACAAACTTTTCCAGATAAGGGCACAACAAACTATTCATCAAACACATGAAAGTAATTGGAACATTAGTAAGACCAAAAGGAACTACTACAAACTCATAATACACATACCTAGTATGTAATGCAATTTTTTAGATGTCCTCTTCTTTGATGCATACTTGATGATATCCTAATATCAAGTCAATTTTGGAGAACATTGTTATTCCCCTCAACTAATCAAACAAGTCATTAATCTGCGGGAAAGGATACATGTTCTTGATAGTCACCTTGTTCAAATTCCTATAATCAATGCATAACCTAAGAGTACCATCCTTCTTCACAAACAATATTGGTGCACCCTGTGGCGACAAACTTGGCCTTATGTACCCCTTATCAAGCATTTCCTTAAGCTACAACTTTAATTCCACTAATTCCATAGTGCTTATCCTGTAAGGTGCCTTTGATGCTAGTGTTGCTCCCAGCATCAACTAAATAGAAATTCCACTTCCTTATGAGGCAGTAGCTATGAAATATTTGTTGGAAATACATCTTGTAATTTTTGCAAAACCAGATACTTCTTCAAGATTTCAACATCCTCAACATCCTTTCATTTGTCACTAGAAATATGAACTGCAAACAATACATGTCCCTTCCTGCTACTCTGCTTTTCCTTCATATGTATAACCATTCTCATTGATGTAGGCTTCTTCTTACCCTGCAACGTTCTCCTCTCTCCATCATCATCTGGGCACAAATTTCCTTATCATAACAACCTACCTTAGTCCTGTGAATATACAACCAATCCATACCCAACAACATATTGTATGATCCCATCATAAGCACATTTAGATGCATTAATGTAGACATACCATTCAACTCAAATGCATAACATCTCACCTAATGATGAACTCTTTTCTTAGTACCTATAGCCAACTGCACGAACCAGGACTATGCATGCACTTCTTTATTCAATCAACACTTATCCACTAGGTCAATACTGATATAACTATAGTTAGATCCAGGGTCATTCAAAATAGAAACAACTTGATCAAAAGCTTAACTTCCATCTCGATAATAGATGCCTGATGATCATCCTGCATATTATCCAATGTTGCATAAATATGAGGAATACTTTGTCTTACATCCCCAACAGTTTGTGCCTCCTAAGGACTATAGATATGAGATCTACCACCCTTATGCTATGTAAAATATCTCCTATGATGATCCTTCCCACAAGTCCAGCATTGAAAAGGCTTCTTGCCATCACCTTTGTTCTACTCCTCAGACTGAAATTCTTGTCCTCTGTTAAATGCATTGAATTTCTTATATGATACAGCATTTTCCTTGTTACCTGCATCTGGAGTCTTCCTCGCTTCTTATTCCACTCTCCTTTAGTCTTTTCATTACCTTTCCAACCCTACTTATGCTCTGAATTACACTTAGATTGCTCATAACAATGTTTCAACTTCCCAATTACATCCTCTGATGTCCTAGGCTCATCATACTCAGTCATATCTTTAAATGCTAATGGAAATCCACTAACGAATCTTTGAACCTTCGTCTTCACATCCTTAATATATGGTACATACATCAATAGCTTCAAAAACTTATTTATATATTCTTCATCCATCATATATCCGATATTCAACTCACAGAACTCATTAGCCTTACCATCATAGTATCTCTCTGACAAATACTCCTTTCTGAAAAGTCTTTTGAATTCATGTCAAATCAACTCCTTTGTCCTAATGCCTCTGAAACGCTTCACATCTTCCCACCAAATGTTTGATTTCCCTTGAGACTGAAAATAGTTATATTGACTTTCATATTCTCTGAATAACCATGCAGCTCAGAGAACTTCTTCATCCCAAGCAGCCATGCTTCTGCATATTCTGGTTTCTTCATCTCTCCATTGAAGGTAGGAGGTTTTGCTTTCTTAAACTCATCCGAAAAGTATTAATTCTCACTCTTCCTGTAAGGATGATAATGATGATGACCATGTTGCCTATTTGAAATAGAACTAGAATAGAACCCATAACCTCTACCTCTCATGTCAGGTGTATCCATCCATCGACCACCTCTGAATGTGTCATCCCTATCTGACATGTGTCCTCCATGAGACCTATTATCATATGCCCCATTAGTCCTTTCTTCCTATCCATAATTTATCTGTGGTTGTCCATGTCTCTGAAAATCCGATAAGCTTTGAAGGATCATTGCATTGACCTTACCTACTTTTCTTGTGCTTTAGCAAGTCTCTCCTGTGACTAAATGATTTTGTCATTATCTACTTTGCAACTTTTGATCTTCACCTTTAAACTTCCTAAGGTATCTACTCTGTCAGGAGAGTACTCATCTCTGTGTTGCTCATCTAATCTATAAGGAGAGTCATGTGAACTGTAATCCACCATTTTTATTTTCATTTTGATCTTTTATTTCCTACAAAAATACCATGCCAAGTAAACCAAATATAAGCATAATCAACATACCTTAGTGAAGTTCATGGGAGGCTATATCATCTACACAGTCAATCGTGATTAGCACAACATGTGTATATATGATGAAATCAACATATCAATCTTCTCAACATCAACATCATCAACCTCAACATGACGACACAACTGCAAAAATGACCATCACAATACATGCATAATAAACACACCAACAACTAACATGCATGCATAACAATCACATCCTGCCCATCTAGTCCAAGTGTTTGAACCTAGAAACTTTGAAACCAATAGGCAACGACCCCTTCCACATTTACCCAATTTCATCGACCTGCCAACTTAAACATTAGACGGAGAGTTACTATGACATGACCCAACCTCCAAGCTCCAGTAAAGGATGTGGGGCCTACACAATAACCACAAACTACAACTCACAACATCCCTCAAGGCTATAGGACACTCAGGGGCCAAAGGACCACCCTAGGTGGCCAAACCCTGAGTTGGGGATCTTTTCACTAACCTAGACTCCCAAACACATGCATGACAAGGCTTGGATGTGGTTATATGCCTCCAACCACGTGCACAACACTACCTCCATGTTGTTGTGACCCAACTTGCCTAGTTCAGAGGGTGCGGTCCCGAGATCTAAGCCACAATTCTAGGCCAACCTCCAGACCACTGACCAGAAATGCATGAGAATTTATAGAATCATTATTAACATGAAGATAAAGATAAACATTCAAAATCGAATCAAGAATTGGACCTGGACTGCTTAGAACACACTAGACATTTTGTCAAACACATGGAAAACATGTAAGCTATAGGCCATGAATGCATATATGATCATAATAGTTTGAGATTCATCTTAGAATCACCAAGAAGGCTATGTTCCCTCTCCACATAGTTTCAACAATGCTTATTATTCCATACTTTCATCAACCAATCAATAAGTAAACAATTAATGACAAGAGCCATAGATAATACACATCATATATCCAGCATATAACCAGAAAAAAATAACCAACATAGAAACCATGGCAACTCAGCCATAATATTGTCAACATAAACACTACAAAAGCTCATAGATCACAATAGGAAAAGGCTTCATATTAACATATGAAAATACTAACCAAGTCAGAGACTTCCACGTAACACTCGACCTTAGATTGGGCTGAATCAAATCTCTCTTTCAGTCAATCACCCATGCGCCATATCCGAAGCATGAATGTGGGATCTCATGGAATGAACCAAGACCAACCAAATCAGGGCTTCCATAGGCTAAACCACCTCAACCCTCAACCACCATTATTCCACCTCCACAGTCATACATCACTAACATCAGCTAGATCGGTCTGTACCTAGTTGTCCAAGGCTCCAGGAACTAGTAACTCAACCCACAACCTTCCAGGCTCCCGAGCATTTGCCCAAACTGACTCTAGGGACTATTAACTCAATCCACCAAGGGCTCCAAAGTGTTTGTCCCAACCTAGGCTCTAGGACTAGTAACTCAACTAAAGCTAATACAGGGCATCCAGAGCATTTGTTCCAACCCACAACCATAAAGAATTATGAGCACCAATCAGAAAACAATCAAGTGGAAAAAACCACAATGCCATGGCTATCCATGAAATGACAAGGCAAGGCTAAAACCATTGTCAATCCAGGAAAATATCCATGCCAATGACAACACATAACCATAAAATCACATGTATATACCATGCATCCAGAAATCAGTAAGGAAATCACACAAACAACCTGTTACCTACAAAGTGTTGGGTGTGTGTTATATTCTTTCCACGACTAGCACCATGCGATGTATGTTGCGTTGGGTGTAATAAGGGGAGCGATAGCCCCGCCCCCCTGCACAATGTCCAAGGTAGCGCCCCAGGAAAAAAAATATGCAAACCCAATAATAGTTGGACAAACCCAAAGACGGTGGGCAGACTTACCCATGGTTTTGTGCATGGGTTTTGCACATGGTTTTTGGCATGATGGTTTATTTCCCATGGTTATTTGTAGATCTAGTCAAGGGAACTACGGTTATGTTCTAATCCAGGGTTATGGAGTGGGGTTTGTGAATGCTTCAGCATATATATATATATATATATATATATATATATATATATTGTAACATTGAAAGGAATATAATGAAAAATCAAACGGGTAGTCTCGGTTTCAGGATCTAGTGGAAAATATATATGTATATTTGTTTTTTGTTTTTGCCATTGTTTATTTTTCTATTTGAAAATTTTGTTTACAGCTAATTTATGTATAGAGTTAAAACCTACACAAAGCAATCTAGTTGTAGTTGTTGATCCAGTTGTTCCCTTATGCTTTCCTATTTTCCTTTTCCTTCTTTCTTTAAATCCATTTGAATGCCCAATAACCATCCCTCCCACATTTACCTTATTTCACCGGTCTGTCAGGGTAAACATGAAATGAATATTTATTGTGATACAACCCAACCTCCAAGCTTCAGTTATGAAAATGGAGTCGAAAATTGATGACCAACTAACAACTCACATCATCCCTTAGGGCTACAGGACACTCAGGGGCCAAAGAACCACACCATGTCACCAAACCCTGAGTTGGGGCTACATTTCACACACTTTAACCCCCAACTGCATGCATGGCAAGGCCTTCATGCAGTTATAGGCCTCCAATCGCATGCACAAGCCTGCCTAGGTGCGGTTGTGATCCAAATTTTCCAATTCAAAGGGTGTGGTCCTGATATCTGAGCCTAAATTCTAGGTTAGCCTCTAGACCACTGCCCAAAACTTCTTGAAACTTCTTAGAATAAATAATGACATGACAAAAATGATAGAAATGCAAATTTGAAGGTAGGACTTAACGTAGACTGCCTAGAACATAACAAACATTTCATCAAACATGTGGAAAACATGTAAGCTACAGGTCATGAATGCATATCTGATGATAAAAGTCTAAGATTCATCTAAGGATCACTAAGAAGGCCCTATTCCCTCTCCACATAGCCGCAACAACACTTATTATTCCATACATTCATCAACTAATCAATAGCTAAACCATTCATGACAAAAGCCATAGGAGATACACATCATATGAATATCATATAACCAGAAAATAACCAGCATATAAACCATAGAAACTCGACCATAATGTCGCCAACATAATTGCTACAAATATACATGAATCAAGGTATATAAATAGCTCTTATTAATATATGAAAATGTCAACAAAGTTAGGGACTTCCACGTACCACCCGACCATAGATTAGGTTGAACCAAATCTCTCTTTTAGCTAATCAACCCCGTGCCATATTCTAAGCATGAATGTGGGATCTCATGGAATAAACCAAGAAAAACCAAACCAGAGCTTCCAGAGGCAAAACCACCTCATCCCTCAACCAGTGTTTCCACCTCACGATCAAACATCACTAACACCAACTAGACCAGTCTCTACCTAAGTTGTCCAAGGCTCCAAGAATTAGTAACTCAACCCACAATCTTCCAAGGCTCTAGAGCATTTTTCCAACTCGACTCCAAGACTAGTAACTCAACCCACCAAGGGTTGTAAAGCATTTGTACAACCTAGGATCCAGGACTAGTAACTCAACCCAAGTTGTTCCAAGGCTTCTAGAGAATTTGTTCCAACCCACAACCATAAGGAATTATGAGCACCAACTAGAAAACAATCAAATGGAAAAAACCCACAACACCATGAACCAGATAATCGCATGCATATACCATGCATCCATAAATCAGCAACGAAATCACACATGCAACTTGTTACCTGCAAGGCAATCCAATTGCAGTTACTGATCCACCTATTTCGCTGCAAACTCTAAGTGTGCAAGAGTATACGAGAGTGAGAGAATATAAGAGAGATCCAAGATAAAATGTACAAAGGGTTAAACCGACAAAATCGGTGAATTGATGCTCATAATCCTTTTTATCATTGAGGCCTCTATTTTCTTCATTTTCCTTCAATTTCTTTCTCATGCAAATTTGTGACCTTTCATCTCCCTTTTCTCCTATTTCCCATTATTTTCATAAATAAATGTCAATTAATGCCACTTTGCCTTTGCCAATTTCCATACCCACTAATTAATCACCAGTGATACCCATCACTATGTTTTTACGAACATTCATCTTAGAATACGTGTCCCATGACCTTGGTCTTATTTTTATTTGCATAGAAAATCAACCAGGGGTTGTTACAAACTCCTCCCCCTAGGGGGACACCATCCTCGGTGTTCAATGACACCTATAAACCAACAAAATACATGTTTCCCATGGAGCTTTATAACACAGCTCATTACAGCATTTACATCATATCATATTGTTGAAGACATAACCAACATATCATGAACACCATACTGCTTATTGGAGATTTATAACACATCTCGATGTGGTATTTACATACATATAGACATAACCAAAACACAAAATCAAAGCATATACCAAATACATCTTCTCAACCAGCGAATAGAGAAGGATACATAGCCCGCATTTGATCAGCCATCTCCCATGTAGCTTCATCGTGCCCAAAGTGGTTCCACTACACTTTGAATTGCTTGATTTCTTAATTTCAGAGCATGAGCATCTTTCATTGCAAAATTCACTGAGGTTTTGGCTAGAATTCTCCTTCTAGCTCCACTTGCAATATAGACCAATCAATCACATGATCAACATATTTCACATACTTCTCAAGCAATGATACATGGAAAACATCATACAATTTCATTGTCGGAGGTAGTGCAAGTCGATAGGCACTTGTCCAATCCTCTCAAGGATATCGAAAGGCCCGCAATACCAAGGTGCTAACTTAGCACATGATCCAATCCTCAAGGAGCTCTTCTTAGGATTGATGCGCAAGTACACATGTTCCCCAACTTGAAATTCCTTAAATACCCTATGCTAATCTACATAACACTTCTTCCTGTAATGTGTTACCTTTAAATTCCTCTTGATAACTTGCATTTCCTATTCCATCTCTCCCAACATATTTGGTCCAATCATTACCATGTTCCTTGGATCACTCCAACTGATGGGAGTATTACAACTCTGCCCATAAAATGCCTTAAACAGACTCATCTTCAAAGATTCTTGATACCCATTATTGTGCACAAACTCTACCAATGAAAGATATTCTTCCCATTTCCATTGTTGATGCATAACATACATTCTCAACATGTCCTCAAGAATCATGTCGACACTCCCTATCTGTCCATCTATCTTCAAATGATAAGTTGCACTAAATGCCAACTTTGTCCCCAAAACCTGGGAACAACTCCTTCCAAAACCTAGAAGTGAACTTGGCATCTCTGTCTGACACAATCTTCCTAGGAATACCATGTAACCTCACTATCTCCCTGATGAAGACCTGAGCTACCTCACTGGCTGAATTTGTAGATTTCATTAGAATTAAATGAGCTACCTTAGTCAACCTGTCAACCACAACCATAATATAATCATGTTGTCTATATGTTTTTTTCATAAAATTTGACACAATCTTCCTAGGAATACCATGTAACCTCACTATCTCCCTGATGAAGACCTGAGCTACCTCACTAGCTGAATTTGTAGATTTCATTGGAATGAAATGAGCTACCTTAGTCAACCTGTCAAGCACAACCATAATATAATTATGTTGTCTATATGTTTTTTTCATAAAATCTATAATGAATTCCATGGAAATGACCTCCCATTTCCACTCTAGAATCGGAATCGTCTACAATAAACCACCTGGATGCTTACACTTTGTTTTTACCTATTGACAATCCAAACATCTCACAAAAAACTTTATCATCTCTTCAAATTTGGTGGATGATAGAATTTCTTAACCGTTGTCAATGTCTTCTTATATCCCTGGTGACCTGAATACAACTTAGCATGAAATTCCCACAAGATAAGATTCTTTATCTCACTGTTTTATGACACATAGATCTTGTCCCTAAATCTGACTAAACCATATGCCATCAGATGATAATCCACATCCTATTCACATGTACCATATTGTTGTAACATGTGCTTAAGCTACTGGTACTTGTCATCATGTTGTCCCACCTGTAAGATCCACTCATGCAAGTCTATCCCATATGAACTCATAGCTGTAATGTGATTTACCTTCACACTTCTGCTAAGAGCATATGCAACCTTGTTCTCTTTACCCTTAATGTGATCTCAAAGTCAAGCTCACTGAGAGTGGCCAACAACCCAGCTTTCCTGGAATTTAGATTAGGTTGGTCAAACAAGTACCTTAGCCCACTATGATCACTCATTAAAATGAACCTCCTGCCAAGAAGATAGTGTCTCCCCATCTTCAATGCATGAATAATTGTTTCCAACTCAAGGTCATGCATCACATAGTTATGCTCGTGTTCATTCAATTTCCTTGAATCATAGGATGCTACTTGACCTTCCTGCATTAGGACTCCACCAAGTCCTCTCTTGCAAGCATCTATGCATACCACAAACTCTTTGTCTGGATCTGCAATATTTGGAACTGGAGCATTTGTAAGAAACTGCTTCAACTGCTCAAAACTAGTTACACATTCCTCTATCCATTCAAATTTCTTTCCTTCGCTCTATAATGATGTAATAGGATAGGCAATATGTGAGAAGTTGTTGATGAACCTCCTATAATAACCTACTAGTCCCATGAATGATCTGACCTCATCCACATTCCTAGGAGTTTCCCACTCCATGATAACTCTAATATTTTTTGGGTCCACTCCTATACCTTCCTTGGAAACAACATGCCCCAAGTAATGAACCTCGTTGTGAAAGAAACTACATTTACTAAGCTTGGAATACAACTGATGCTCTCTTAGAAGTCTCAACATTGTCAATAGATGTTCTCCATGGTCTTCCTCATTCTTAGAATATATCAATGTGTCATCAATGAAGACTATCACAAACTTGTCCATATAAGGACGCAACACACTTTTCTTCAAACACATGAAAATAGATGGAGCATTAGTCAAACCAAAAGGAACCACAACAAACTCATAATGCCCATACCTAGTCTAGAAAGTAGTTTTGTAGATGTCCTCTTCTTTGATGTGTACCTTATTATATCATGATCTCAAATCAATCTTCAATAACACTACTGCTCCCTTTGACTGATCGAATAAGTCATCAATTCGTGACAAAGGGTACATGTTCTTGATCATCACCTTGTTCAACTTCCTGTAATCAATGCATAACCTAAGAGTATCGTCCTTCTTCTTAACAAATCATACTGGCACACCCCAAGGTGACACACTTGGTCTAATGTATCCCTTTTCAAGCATTTCCTTCAACTGCAACTTCAGTTCCACTAACTCTGGAGTGCTCATCCTGTAAGGTTCCTTCAATGCTGGTGCTGCTCCCAACATCAACTTAATAGAAAATTCCACTTAACATTGTAAACTTTGAAATGGGAATTATAAACTCAAAAGGGGAACTCTGGCCAAAAAACCTCGTAAAAACATCAAAAACGGTGCTAAAAACGAAAAGTGTTGATGCTGGAATAACACCTTTTTTTCTAGGGTAAATTTTCAACATGTTTTAAAATGGCGGTGAAAACCAAATTTTTGTGCAAAAATTGTCCAAAAAACACCCTCAAAACGAAAAGTGTTGATGTTCGAATAACACTCTTTTTTTTCAATGGTAAATTTTCTGCAAAAAACACCCTCAAAACGAAAAGTGTTGACGCTGAGATAACACTTTTTTTCCAGAGGCTAAAATTTCAACATTTCGAAATAATGGCGTAAAATATTTTATCATGACCCCAAAAAACATTAAAATTTCAAAAAAATAATGAAAACATAAAAAAAAAAAAAAAAAAAAAAAAAAAAAAAAACAATGAAAAAACACAAAACAAAAAAAAAAAAAGAGTTAAAAAATAATAATAAAACATAAATTAAAGTATATACTAATAATAATAATAAACAATTAAAAATAAAATAAATAAATAAATAATTCAAACATCAAAAAAAAAATCAATCAAAAAAAAAACCTCTAAAATATAAGAATTAAAAAAAAATTATAAAATATAATAAAAAAAATCTTGTAAAAAAAAAAATGGCAAAAGAAAAGAAAAAATAAAATAAAATAAACTATAAAATTAAGTAGGTAAAAATAGAAAAAATTAAAAAACATTAACAAAAAAAAAAAAAAAAAAAACGAGATTTTAAAAAAAATAGAAAATTAACAAAAAAAAAAAAAAATTAAAACTACTAAAATTAAGATTAAAATGTTGGTTACTTAAAAAAAAAAAGTTAAAAAAAAAAAAAAAATTATCTCATAAACCATAGAAGAATTTGGAATATATATATAATTAATTAATTAAGTAAGTAAGTAAAAAAAAAAAAAAAACTATTAACAAAAACTAGCAAAAAAAAAAAAAAAACCTAATAAAATTAATATTAAAAACATTTAAAAATAAACAAAAATAAACTCAAATTATTAAAAAAAAAAAAACCAAAAAAATATGAAAATTATAAAAATATAGATGTCTTTTCAAATTTAAAAAAATAAAACACATTTAAAATTTATAAAGAAATATGTATTTTTTATTTTATATATATATATATATAAATATATATTTATATAAAAATAAAAAAATTAGATATATTTTATTTAAAATAAAAAAATTATATATATATATATAAATTAAAAAAAAAAAAAAAACAAACAAACAAATTTTATTTTATTTAAAAAAATAATAAAAAATTTAACAGGTTTTTTTTTTATTTTAAAAAAAATATATTATTAAAAAAAATTAAACAAGTTTTTTTTTAATTTAAAAAAATATATATTATTAAAAAATTAAACATTTTTTTTTTGAAAAAAATATATTAAAACGTTTTTTTTTTTTTTAATTATAAAAAAAAAAAAAAATTCCTCCGACCACCCGTGGTGGTGCAGCCCTAGTGGCCGGGTGGGTGGAGGGGCGATTCTGAGAAGCATGCGGAGGAGGATTTTTTTTTTAATAAAATTTATTTTTTTAAAAAACATGTTAATAATTTTTTAATATTAAAAAAAATGTTTAAAAAAAAACTAATAATATTTTCTTTAAAAAAAAAAAAAGACTGGTTTAAAAAATAAATAAAAAAATTAATTTTTTTTTAAATAAAAACAAATTGTTTAAAAAAAATATATATTTTATATATATTTTTTTGTTTTTAAATAAAAAAAAATGTAAGTTTAATAAAAAATATTTTTTAAAAAAAATCAAAAATACATGTTTCTTTATAAACTTTAAATGTTTTTTAATTTTTTGTTCTTTTAATTTGAAAAGAAAGATATATTTTATATATATATATATATATATATATATATATATTTTGAGTTTATTTTTGTTTTTTTAGTTTTTTTTAAATGTTTTTAATATTAATTTTACTAGTTTTTTATTTTTATTTTTTTGTTAATTTTCTATCCTTTTTAATCTAGTTTGTTTTTATTTTATTTATTTATTTTTCTTGTTTTGTTAATGTTTTTTTAATTTTTCTACTTTTACTTACTTAATTTTATTTTGCTTTTGAAAATTTTTTTTTTTTTTCCAAATTCTTTTATGGTTTATGAGATAAAAAAAAAAATTAATATTTTTTGTTTTTTTGTCTTTTTTTTATATATATTTTTATATTTGTTTTTTTAAGTAATCAACATTTAAAAAAATAAAAATAAAACAACTTGAAAATTCGTTAAGTAATCATAATTAAAAAAAAATGGACATAATAAATTTAAAGTGTGAAAAATAAGTCCTCTAAAAAAAAGTATGTTGCATCAACACATTTCAAAATCAGCATGAAAATCACTAACATTTAAAAACAAATATTTATATTTGATACATAAGAAAATTTAAATTGTCAAAAATATGCTCCCAAAAAAAAGAATTGTATTCTGCATCACCACTTTTCAAAATCGGGTCACGTTTTTACTACCCCTACGAAACAGCTAATCGTATCGGTTATTTAAAGTGCCAAAAACTATGTTCTAAAAAAAAATGTGTGTTCTGCATCACCCCTTTCCAAAATCTGGTCAATTTTTTGCTATCTCTACGAAACGGGTAACAGTATCAGTTCATGTTTCAAAGTTTACGTTGTTACTTCCCTATGAGGCGGTAACAGTGAAATCTTTGTTGGAAACACATCCTAAAACTGCTACAATACCCAATACCTCTTCAAGACATCAACATCCTCGACATTTGTACCCTTATCACTAGAAATGTGAATTGAAAATAATACACATCCTTTCTTATTGTTGCGCTTTACCTACATAGTTGTAACCATTCTCACTGATGTAGGCTTCTTCTTACCTTGCAATATTCTCTTCTCTCTGTTATCATCCAAGCACTTAATAGCCTTATCATAACAATCCACCTTAGCCCTGTGAATGTACAACCAATCCATACCCAATAGCATATTGTATCATCCCAAAGTAAGTGCATTTAGATGTGTTGATGTATACATACCGTTAAGATCAAATGCACAAGATCTTACCCAATGATGAACTCTTTTCTTAGTACCTATAGCCAATTGCACCAACCAATACTTTGCATGTACTTCTTTATTCAAGGCAACACATATCTACCAGGTTAGGACTAATATAACTATAGTCAAATATATGGTCAATTAAAATAGAAACAACTTGATCACAAAGCTTACCTTATGTTGATGGTGCTAGAAATATTTCAACCAAGGGGTCTCCCTAATATGAAGTCCCAATTATACCTCACACCATTTGGGATATGAGCCCCATCTGGTATAATGGCCTGGTTTCCATATATCTTAAATATATGCCTTGGCTCTAACTGTCAGAAAAAGAGAGGGATGCAAATGTGCCTTTGAACAGCAAGGGGGTTGTGTCTGGTGAGTGTTCAATCACATATATGTCTTATTTATTTCACTGCGGGAGGAAGGAGAGGTGAGCCTCTAAGAGAGAGGTAGTAGTACCACCCTAGTAGAGACACACTTAAACAAGAAGTACCTGTACAACATCAAGTGGAATAGTCCACATAGATGAGACAGTCATGAAACCAATGTGTAAAGGAGGATTTGTCCAATATCCAGTGAAGTAGTCCATAAGGATGTGACAACGTTAACAACAATTACAACACATTCTCAATAAGATGAGTGCCAAAATAACCGAAATAGTTCAACTACTTTAACACATGTGAAAGCAAACATGAATTACAAACATTCACAAAATAGTCTTACAAATATCCATAATCCATGCATGAAGAATGTGTTGGCCTAGAGGGCTTCTGATATTAAGTAAAAGTTCTGAGACACATTGATACAATGAACACCACTAGCTCCAATAGTGGAGCATTGGAGCCACTCCTTGCTCCTCAAAAGAACTAGCCTATCTCTCTAATTCCTTGCGGGAGGAGCCAAGGTGAAAAGTCCATTGCTCATACAATGAGGATGTATATATAACCAAGGGTTGATGCCTCCCCTCCTTGTGACTCTTTAACTACCCTCATGATTTTCCAACTTCCTATGACCTTTCAAATTACATGAATCTTCATATTCATGTGTGTCATTTGGACTTCCACTTTACAATACATTTGAATACAATACACATAGTCCACAATGATGATGTGGCATATGACAACTAATGACATAACATGACATGACACTGCTGACATGGACTGCTTAATGATGTGGCAATGTCAAGCCACTATTGCTCCAGTGTCTTTGATGTCTTCTTGAGAACACTTTGTCTTCCATTTCCTCATGGCTTGATGATGGGAGTCATTGATGATCTTAAGTCTTGAGTTGTGGTTGCTAGTTAGTGTCCCTTTGCTTTGATTTGATAGACGAGGTTGCATGTTTCAGCTGCAAATATGTATTTCTATGTGATCCCCTTCTACATCTCCTTATTCATAATCTTTTCATGGTATAAGAGAGTACCTACATTTGCAACTCACTCATGATGAGATGACATCAATCTGAAAACCCCTAACCTAAGATAGAGCATTTGGATTCATGAACTGGGTCAGGACTAGGTGATATATTATGAGAGAAGGCCCAGTGATTATGTAATTGCGTAGTTCAAGCAGAAAAGGGTCAAACTTGATCACTGAGACTACGCCATGTGCAGCTCAGGCTAGATTGAGGGAAATTTCTGCGCAGTCCCCACTGAGGGAAAAATTTGCGTAGTCCCCACTGAGGGACAAATTTGTGCAGTTCAAGCAGGTAGATGAGGTTGTGGGATGGGGCCCTGGGAGAAAAAACTACGTAGTTTCTAGAGACAAGAGGGACTGGGAAACTATGTAGCTACGCAATTTAGAGGCTAAGGGAGAGAGCTTGATGCTTGTGATTGCACAGTGCATAGTCAACGGTAGGTTGTTTAAGAGGATTGCACAATTCTGGAAGGGAATGTTGGGTCTTAGGCTCAAGGATTGCATAGTTCATCGGTCCTGGGAGCCAGGAACTATGCATTGTGTAGTTTCAAGGGTCAAGGTAATTGTTTAAGGACTAAAACTGTGTAATGCATAGTCTAGGCAGGCTGGGTGAGGTCAAGTTGAGGAAGTCGATAAGTCTTTCTGGAAAAGGTTAAGTGTTAGACCAGTGGGATTTATGTGTGAAGTGATAAAGATTTGACTATGATATAACACTTATAATACTTGAGGACTCAACAACATATATCAGCCATGACACATAAACAATACATTTGCCTACGTGTGACCGCTCTATGACTAGTTACGACAAATGTGGCACCACAGATACACTTTACGATGATTGGGACAACACTTGTGCGATAGAGCTCAAAAATTTGTGAATGAGTGCGATAGGTGTTTATACAGTTATGACAACTCATAAACACAAATATGGACCCTTAAAACCACCAAAATCAGCTTTTACACTTGATGCGACATCCTACATGCGAAAAAATGACAATTTTCCTAAGTAGAAAATGAGACCAAAACACTCCAAAAATATACATGAAATGAGTCCTAATCTTTGCGAAAACAATGTACTGGACCAAGGAAGGCTCTAAAATTAAGCATAGGCCAAAATTTTGGAGGGTGTTGCAGTCGCTACAACACTTGGCGACACACTAGTAGAAATCTAGCTTCACTATTTTGGTTAACTTTTTCGTGCAGGGCCTTAGTTCTCCGGGGAGTATTGATTCATCGTGCATATTATTTTTGCCTTCCCACTTACCCCAAGAACATGCATGGTCCCCTCTATATCTTCTCAGTTGAACACAACATAAGATTCAGTGTAATCACAGTGTTTCGAGTTGGGAAGGGTAGTGTAGCTCGCGAGCTTAATATTTTCAAAGCATAATTTTTCATCTTTGGTGTTGTTCCATTGCTAGTAGGCTTAGATAGTACCCCGACAGAGTCACCCAAGAATACAAACATTGCTTCACTTCCAGGGAGTCGAGACAGTACCCCGGTGGAGTTTCTTACGTCACCTCTCTGTGCAGGAATTCTTTCTCCTCTTTCACCTTTATTTATTTATTTAAAGAGAATTGTGCATCGACACTTATTTATTTTGGGGTGGAAGAGGGATCCCAACTTATTGATAGAAAAAGAGGTTTTTCCTTCAGAGAAACATATAGAGACCTCTGATTTAGGTTTGCTCATTTAGATTTTTTCCCTTCTCTATTTATAATACTTGGATAAGCTTTAAGACATCAAAACAGAAAAATCAAGTATAGGCATGAGGTTTCCAGACCAGACATGGGTTCATGGTTGGACCAAAACTCTCCTTACAGACGGATCATATTTTCCATTGGAACTTCATCAGTCAAAAGATGTAACCAACACAAGGAAGACAGACAGAAGGTTAGCCAAATGCTAAAGTTTCACAAGACTCTTTATAGTTCGGCCACACACATATTTAGAAGCCACAACATGTCCAAGCACAACACTTATCCAAACGATGAAAAAAAAAGAGACCAACAACAAGAAATAAAACAAAAGAAAGAAGACGAAAGGAAAGATAACACACAATGAGGGAACAAAATCAGAAGACAAACAAAAGAAGCTAAACCAAAGCATAATGTGAGAGGCAGTAAGAAAATACAAGAGAGACTGAAGAGAACAACACGGGATGTGTGCAAGAGAAAGAAACTAAGGTGCATCTAATCCTACTCTTAAACTAACAACTAGAAGGTTAGAATCACATATAATGAAATTTCCAGTGAATCCACCATAGTTGTTCCCGACTTGCATCCACAAATATATGAACAATTAAAATAGATATAAAGAATGTGCAACAGAAAATATAAAAACTTGAATAACTTGCACAAACATTTGAAGGTCTTGCATGTGGGTAGAAATATGTGTCACAACCACTACTTTCATCCAATTCGCATTCTTACTTTTTCGATGGAAACTATAATCAGACAAACCTCAAAGACTTCTTTCGAATGCACCTTCTTATGTGCCATCCTGCTTAGCAAGCATGATAAAAGGTCAAAACATGTTTATTGCAATGGAGCTTACCGAGGAAGATTTCTCAAACCATTCAGTGATTGGATCATAAAATTCGTGATGATCCTGTTGAAAACCCCGAAAATTTTGAAAAAATGGATTTTAAATTAGATGCATGGGATTATAATGAGAATCTTGTGGAGGGGGATAAATATGATCATATTTAGTAGTCATGTCGAGACAGTGAGAGCCTGACATAACCATCAGTAAAGGTTGAGGTGCCTCAACCACTAGGCAAAAATCCGAATAGTAAGATATTGAACGATGAAGATCGAAAGATGTAAAACAACTATCATTGGATGTACTAGTGAGAAAATGGTAAAACAAATGGCAATCACCAAAAAAAGAACAATGATCAGACGAACTAATTAAATCATTAGATCCCCATATTATGATTAACAAAGGTAAATCAACTAGAACAGTTTTAGAAATGCTCTGTATAGTAGAATCATCTTCCTCACATGATGGGTGTAACAAACCATTCTCTTATGAGTAGGTGCGCACTGTACTAGCATCGTAATCACAGAGAGAAATGAACGATTATGCTAGTATAACAAACACATGAAACCAGTCAAGGTAAAATGAGTGAATAATAATTTGATTCATCAAATAATCCATGCATTCACTAATGCTCAAGAGTATTTTAGGTGTGATGAAGAAAACGATTAGCATAAAAATATTTGCAAGAAGGATGAGGAGCTGATTGTTTTCAAAAGAGTGTGACAGGTATGACTCCTTTGGCCAAAGATAATCTTTAGGATAACTTCACAATCTAATGATTCTAAGAGAGATAAGCATTCTGAACCCGAGTTTGATATAACATACTTGCATGAAGATAAAACATCTTGAATCTGATCATAAATCAGATCTTGAAAATTTGATAGATTGTATCTGCAGTGCCAAATATATTTCAAGAAAGAATTTACATTGAGTGAAATCATGCAAAAAGAAGAGTTCTGTGAAGAAAACCATATCTGACTTAAGTCGGGGGTCTTACCAGAGATACGAGATCTTTTCATAACCATCAACGAAAGTTGAAGTGCCCCGACTCCCTAGCAAGTCCTAGAACTTTCCAAAATTGTAAAATCGCATCCTGAAGATTCAATCAGAATGCACACAGTGTGAAGATAGCCGCTTTCACTAATCTTGATGAGATCATTATTAACCAGGTGGCGACAATATCTATCACTGACTTGATCATATTTTTCAACTTCAACAACCATATTACTCAAGTTAAGAGATTCATATGATCGCAAATTTGAAGATGTATGGAACGGGAAAATGTCATGAGCAATTTGGTTTGGAGAGTTGTCTTCATGCAAGAGAAAAGATAATGAGGAATGGGAAGAGTACATAATGGTTTGATTGTGTTAATTTTCATCATGGATCATCTCGCCACCTTGTGTTAATAAAGAGTTTAACTCATCGGATGAAGAAATTGAAGAGCATGGAGTATCTTTGTCGCAAGTAGGTGCATTATAAATGGTAGAGCACAAGGGATTGTGATATGAAGAGGAAGTTTTGATACAGACATTTTCTTTGGCTAGATTAGATTCCAGATCTAATTTGGTTAGATCAACATGTTTTGGAGGATCCAAAAAATCAGATGATGTACCTGAGTATTTGTTATTACAGTCATCATCATGGGGACGATTGTTGCCTAGGGCTATAGATTGATCAAAAGAGTTAATTGGATTTGGTTCATTACCAAGATTAGTAGATTGGAAATCACCCAAGAATGGAAGTGCATCATCTTGACATGGAGTATCTTAACAAAAACAAGAAATATTGAGAGCGTATTCACCTTCTTGCTCCTCTGCCTGTGTAAAGTGACTGCCTTGTACCTGATCGCAATTTGAACCAGCAACACGCAAATCAAGAGAGTGTGAAAGACCAGCTGGTGGAACAGATTGATCGGACGGATCACAATACAAAGATTCAAGGCATGTATATGATAGAGGATCACTAAATTCCTGATCAAATTGGAGGCTAGAGTTATCATGTTGCGAAATGGGGAAGTTAGTCTTCCCCGTGGGCTTCATGAGCCATTCTAGGATTTCCTTTGTTGAATATGAGTCATGAGAAATTGAAGAAGAATGAGAAGATGGATTAGGAATTTGATTCACATATTGTTCAACTTTGTTACCATCATAGAGGGGCACCCCTATCAGAACTGGAAAAGGAGGAGGACAAAGAACAAAATGAATAGTAAATTCCTCCTCTGAAATTAGAGGTGTCTCGTGATTTACAAGAGTTGGGGAAGTAGAAAAATCAGGGGGTTCAAGTTCACCGTGTAAAGAGATAAGAACCAAGCGCTCAAAGTTTTTTTTTTAATGAATCCTAATTCATGTCTTCTTTAGAAATCTTAGATCAAAGGTGAAGGAATCGATCAAAAAAATTCTCAACTGGTTCATTAGGCTCCACTCTTAAGAGATTGATTCTTTTACAAACATCTCGGTAATTATACCTTTCAAAGGCTTGATGGATCTCCCTAAGGAACTGATGAAGGGAATGGATGGAGGTAGGTGGTAAGGTATGTCACCATCGATTAACACAACCTTCAAGGGTGAGGAAGAAAAGCACCCAAGAAAATTCGTCATCATCTATTTCGTAAGATTCACAAAATTTAAGAAAATCATAAATGTGCTCAGTTATGGGTGTTCCATCCTCATCATCAAACTTTAACTGGAACAAGTGATTGAGAGGCTTATTGGGGATTAAAAATTGATAAAGGGAAAAATTGGAGAAACACCTCGGGAATAAGATTTGGGTATGAACCATTTTAGATAAGAGATTCAAACCAAATATAATGGGCTCAGCTTGTCATTTGGCCCTCCTCCTAGCGCCATTTGTTGACAGTGCAAAAATATGTCAATCAAGGGGTCTCCCCGATATAAAGTCCCAATTAGGCCTCATAGGGTTTGGGATAGTATCCCCATCCATTATAATATCCCGGTTTCCATATATATTAAAGATATGCCTTGGCTCTAACTATCGGCAAAAGAGAGGGATGCAAATGTGCCTTTGAACAGTTGTGCATGGTGAGTGTTCAATCATGTATATGTCTTAGTTATGTCACTGCGGGAGGACGGAGAGGTGAACCTCTAAGAGAGAGGTAGTAGTACCACCCTAGTAGAGACACACTTAAACAAGAAGCACCCGTACAACATGAAACGAAATATTCCACATAGATGAGATAGTCATGAAACCAATGTGTAAAGGAGGATTTTTCCAATATCCATTGGAGTAATACATAAGGATGTGACAACGTTAACAACAATTACAACACATTCTCAATAATATGAGTGCCAAAATAACCAAAATAGTTCAACTACTTTAACACATGTGAAAGAAAACATGAATTACAAACATTCACAAAATAGACTTACAAATATCCATAACCCATGCATGAAGAATGTGTTGGCCTAGAGAGCTTCTAATATTAAATAAAATTTCTGAGACACATTGATACAATGAACACCACTAGCTCCAGTAGTGGAGCGTTGGAGCCACTCCTTGCTCCTCAAAAGAACTAGCCTATCTCTCTAATGCCTTGCAAGAGGAGCCAAGGTGAAAATTCCATTGCTCATACAATGAGGGTGTATAAATAATCAAGGGGTGATGCCTCCCTTCCTTGTGACTCTTTGACTACCCTCATGACTCTTCAACTTACTATGACTTTTCAACTTGCATGACTCTTCATATTTATGTGTGTCCTTTGGACTTCCACTTTACAATACACATAGTTCACAATGATGATGTGGCATATGATGACTCATGACATAACATGGCATAACATTGTTGACATGGATTGCTTGATGATGTGGAAATGTCAAGCCATTGTTTCTCTTGTGTCTTTGATATCTTCTTGAGAACACTTTGTCTTCCATCTCCTCATGGCTTGATGATGGGAGTCCTTGATTATCTTAAGTCTTGAGTTGTGGTCGCTAGTTAGTGTCCCTTTTCTTTGCTTTGATAGATGAGATTTCATGTTTCAGCTACAAAGATGTCTTTCTGCATGCTCCCCTTCTACATCTCCTTCTTTATCATCCTTTCATGGTGTAAGAGAGTACCTGCATATGAAACTCACTCATGATGAGAAGACATTAGTCTGAAAACCCCTAACCTAAGATAGAGCATTTGGATTCATGAATTGGGCTAGGACTAGGCGACAAGTCAAGAGAGAATGCCCAATGACTGCGCAATTGCGCAGTTCAAGTAGGAAAGGGTCAAGCTTGATCACTGAGACTGTGTAGTGCACAACATAGGCCAGACTAAGGGAAATTTATGCACAGTCCCCACTAGGTGGAAATTTGCATAGTCCCCACTAAGGGAAAAAATTACATAGTCCCCACTAAGGGAAAAAATTACACAGTCCCCACTGAGGGAAAAAACTGTGCAGTCCCCACTAAGGGAAAAATGTGCACAGTTTAAGAAAGAAGTGGAGGTTGTAGGATGGGGCCCTGGGAGGACAAACTATGTAGTTTCTGGAGCCAAGGGGGACTGGGAAACTACGTAGCTACATAGTTTAGAGACTCAAGGAGAGAGCTTAATGCTTGTGATTGCATAGTGCACAGTCAAGGCCAAGTTTTCTGAGAGGATTGCACAATTGTGGAAGGGAAGGTTGGGTCTTAGGCTCAGGGATTATGCAATACAGTGGTCCTGGGAGGCAAGAACTGCACACTGCATAGTTTCAAGGGTCAAGGTCTCTACTTGAGGACTGGAACTACGCAATGCATAGTCCAAGCAGGCCAAGTGAGGTCAATTTGATGGGTCGGGAAGTCTTTCTAGAAAAAGGTTAAGTGCTAGACCAATGAGACTGATGTGTGAAGTGATAAAACTTCGACTGTGATCTAACACTTAGAATACTTGACAACTCAACAACATAGATCATCCATGACATATAAACAATACATTTTCCTGTGTGTGACCGCTCTATCACTAGTTACGACAAGTGCAACACCACAGATACACTTTACGATGACCGTTATGACACTTCTGCAACAATGCTCAAAACTTTGTGAATGAGTGCGACATGTGTTTATATGGTTAAGACAACTAATAAACATAAATATGGACCCTTGAAACCACCAAAATGAGCTTTTACACTTGATTCCACGACCCACATGTGAAAAGATGACAATTTTCCTAAGTAGCAAATGGGACCAAAACACTGGAAACAAAATACATGAAATGAGTCCTAGTGTTTGCGACAACAATGTACTAGACCAAGGAATGCTCTGAAATTAAGCATAGGAAAAAATTTTGGAGGGTGTTGCAGTCGCTACAACACCTTCCATCTCGATAATAGATGCATGATGATCAACCTGCCTACTATCCAATGCTACATAAATCTAAGGAATAATCTATCCAACATTCCCAACTATCTGTGCCTCGTGAGCACTTTAGATATGCTTCCACCCTGATGTTGTGGACAATCTCTCATGTGATGATCCTTACCACAAGTCCAACACTGTAAATGCTTCCTACCATCACCCTTGTTCTACTCCTCAGACTGAAATCCTTGTCCTCTGTCAACTGCATTGAACTTCTCGTATGGTGTTTCATTTTCCTTGTCATTTATATCTTGAGGTTTTAATCTCTTCTTAGCCCACTTTCCTTTATTCTTATCATTACCTTTCCAATCCTGCTTAGACTCAGTCTTGTGCTTAGATTTCTCATAATAGTGCTTCAACTTTATGATGGCTTCCTCTAGCAATCTAGTATCATCAAATTCAATCTTGTCTTTGAATGATACTGACAACCCACTAATGAATCTCTGAATCTTTTCTTTCTCCTCCTTAAGATAATGCACATATATCAACAACTCCAAGAATATGCTAGAATACTCCCCATCGGTCATAGATCCCATCTTCAACTCATATATAACTCCTTTTCCATGTCATCATAGTATCTTTCATATAGATACTACTTCTTGAAAAGTCTCTCGAACTCACTCCAAGTCAACTCCTCTTCCTGAATGCCTCTGACATTCTTTACATCTTCCCACCAAATTTTTATTTTTACTTTAATACTGAAAGTAGCTATCCTGAATTTCATATGTTCTAAATAATCATACAATATTAAAAAACTTATTCATCCCAAGCAACCAAGCTTTTTCATCGTGTGACTTCTTCATTTCTCCATCAAATGTAGGAGGCTTTGATTTCTAGAACTCCTCTGGAAAGTACTACTTCTCACTCCTCCTATACGGATGGTGATGGTGATGAAGATGTTATCTCTCTGAACCAAAATTGGAATAGAACCAACAGTCATTACCCCTCATGTCAGTTGTATCCAAGAACCTACCATCTCTGACTGTGCAATCCCTATCAAACTTGTATCCTGATTGAGATATGTTGCCATATGACCCATTAGTCCTTTCCTTTTGTCCATAACTAGTCCTAAATGGTCCCTATCTTTGAAAATATGATACTCTGAAGAATGATTGCATTAACTTCCGCTTGCTTCTCCAATACTCTAGCAAGTCTTTCTTGTGACTCAATGATCTTGTCATTATCCGCCTTAAAACTTATAATCTTTGCTTTCAAGCTTCTCAATGTATTTGCTATGTCAAGGGAGTACTCATCACCATGTTGTTCATTTGATCTATATGGAGAATCACATGAACTGTATTCCACCATTTTTCTTATCATCTTTAATCCTATACTTCATGAAAACATACCATGTCAGATAAACAAATATAAACATGATCAACATACCTCATTGAAGTTCAAGGGAGGCTACCTCATCTGCAAAATCAATCCAGATTAGCACGAAATATGTATAAGAATTAAGGTTGTCTAAGACTTTACACTGATTAAGCAAATTAACTTCATTTAATACATCACTGAGATTTCTATATTCAAAATCAATCAAGGATGGTAGAACATTATCTTGACATTGAGGATTCTAAAAAAGAGAAGAAAGATATATTGAAATAAACATATCAATCATCTCAGCATCAACATCATCAACCTCTACATGACGACACAACTGAAACAATAGCCATCACAATGCATGCATAACGAACACAAATACAACTGACATGCATGCATCACAAACACATTCTGCCCATCCATTCTAAGTGCTTGAACCTGGGAGCTCTGATACCAATCTGTAACCACCCTTCCCACATTTACTTAGTTTCATCATCTTGCCAAGGTAAACAAGAGACGAAGAGTTACTATGACGTGACCCGACCTCTAAGCTTCTACTATGAAAGTGGGGCCGATAATAGATGACCAACTTACAACTCACCTCATCCTTTAGGGCTAAAAAACACTCAAGGGACGAAGAAAAACCCTAGGTGACCAAACCCTAAGTCGAGGATGCATTTCACACACTTTAACCCCCAACGGTATGCATGACAAGGCCTCCATGCAGTTATAGGCCTCCAACCACAAGACTGCCTGTCCAATTCAAAGGGTGTGATCCCGGAATCTGAGCCTAAATTCTAGGTCAGCCTCCAGAACACTGTCCAAAACTTCTTGAAACTTATCAAACTCAATATGTTAAAAAATGTAGCAAGAAATTCTCAATTTGATTTTTCCTTGATTAAATTAAGAAAAATCGAATTTCCACATTAGCAGACAACTTAGATGTGATTCATTTGTGTAACATGGCTTGTGTCACCTATTTTAGTTAGTAAATTAGAGTTGGAGGAGTTAGAGTTCAGTTAAGCATGTTTGATTGCTAATTTGTAGCAATCAAAGTCAATTATCTCAAGTTGTTTTCAGTTAAACTAGTTCTAACTATTGGAGGAACTAGTGGAAGGTCATTTGTGCAGTGGGACTTTAGTCAAACTCAATGATCATCCATTTAATTGTTTAATCAACCCAAAATGGATAGTGCGTGCAGATAAATCGAGTTACCTAGTTGAGGTGAAGATTCCAAGGCAATGTAACATCAGTTTTAGATTATTCTGGAGTGTATAGGTGTTGCATGCAACCTGATGATCAACGTGAGGAATTGTGCAATCTATTTTGGAGAAATTCCTAAATAATAGGGGCCTAATTTCTCAAGGAATTTCACAAGGAAATAAGGGCTAAATAGAGGCTGAAATTGACTAATTCTAGGTCAAAGCTTCTCAATGAGAAAAGAGATAGGTTATTCACTTGCAGGGTGTGCTCAGTTGAGAAAATCAATTGTAATACATCTGTATTCATCAAATTAATGCAAGAAGTCATTGGGGTTTTTAGCAGTTTGCTTTCCTTGGGAAAAATACTATTTGCATGTGTGATTTCTTATTGCATGTCTGATATTTTGGTTCTAAATTGTGAATTAATGTCCACAAAGCAGTAGAGTAGGTTTGTGTCTTGTGCTTTTGATTAAAACTTCATGAGAAGTTTCAAATCTATATCATAATTTCTACATGGTATCAGAGTAGGATTCACATTAGAGCAGGAATTCAAAGTTGTTTCTTGGGAGGTTCTATTTTCGAGCTCAGTGCAGTAGGATTTCTTCAGAGTTGAGAAGACGGCCTTAAATGGACTAAGGCTAGAGTATGCCTTGGAAGGCACCTCTAATTTTATTGCATGGAAGGATCGCATGGAGGCAATATTGGATGACAATTGATTTCTAGAATACATCAAGACAAATGTTGCAAACCATGGGATTCTGATGCCTAGAACCTTGCTCAGTGTAAGAAATATGTAGGTAAGGTGAGAAGAATAATCTTGGAGGGAGTATGGGATCACATTTTCTCAAATCTCCACGAAAAAGAAACTTCATTTGCACTGTGGAAAGCACTGACATAATTGTTCAAGAATAATAGTGACCACAGGAAGTTGGCGTTCAAGGATAAACTTTGAAGTATCAAGATGACACTATTCCACAATATTTGAGAAAGTTCACACAATGTCATGATGAACTTGGCAGGGTCGATGTTAATGTTCCTGAAAAATACTTGGTAAGCCTATCCCTTATGGGCCTTCCCAAGATCTGGCATAACCATCAATATTCAGTGAATGAGAAGGAGAAACTATTGAATTGGTAGCGCTTATGGTCTAATTTGGTACAGGAGGAAATAAGACAGAATACCGGAGATGGGACTTCATCCAAGGGTGAGGATGAAGAAAAAATTTCATTGGATGGAAAGGCAAATAAGGGAAAAGGGAAGAAATATCAATCCAAACTAGAATCCAGTCAAGGGGGAAAGAAGAAATATTTGTCCAAAATTAAATGCTTCCATTGTCATGAATTCAAGCACTATGCCACGAAGTGTCCACACAAAAAGGCAAGCAAGAAGACCTCTGGAGGAGCAGTAAGTGAAGCCTCAATTCAAGATTGACTTTACCCTCATTGCATGCATGGCCATCA
Source organism: Pinus tabuliformis (assembly GCA_031772625.1). Taxonomy (NCBI): domain Eukaryota; kingdom Viridiplantae; phylum Streptophyta; class Pinopsida; order Pinales; family Pinaceae; genus Pinus; species Pinus tabuliformis. The sequence continues at coordinate 715,123,007 of CM062813.1, read as the reverse complement.
TAATGATGGAGAGCATGTGGTACTTGGACTCGGGTGCATCGTTCCACATGATAGGGTGTAGAGATTTTTTTCAGTGATGTGGAGGAAAAAGACTTGTAGGTGCACATCGAGATGGGGGATGACAGAAAGTATAGCATGGTTGGGATTGGTACAGTCACCTTTTAGAGGGAGTTGGGCTTCCCCCTCAGGCTCAAGGATGTCATGTTCATTCTGCTCCTAAAGAAAAATCTTGTCTCTACTGCAGTTTTGGAAGACTGTGTTATGATGTGATCTTCAGCAAAGGAAAGGCATTCTTGAGACACATGGCCATGGGACAAGTGAATCATATTTGGGTTCATGTGAAGAACTTGTATATGCCAGATGTGGAAGACTATGATGCATTAAGCACAAAGGCATAAAGGGTGTAGAGTCACGATGTGTTATGCTCTTGACCTGCGAGAAATTCAAAATACCAAAAAGTAAGAAGAAATATAGCCCAAAACATAGAAATATCACATGAAATGAAACAATGTACAAATATAATTTTATTATTCAGTAGGATACAATTTTCTCTTGCCTCTTCGAGGGGAAAACCTCCAACAGGGTATAGCTCAATTACAATAAGACTCGATGATTCTTCCCTTGCTATCTAAGAATATTTATAGCTTAATGGTATCCAAAACCCTAACTGCTAGTGGTCCCTTTTCTATAATGTGGGTCAACCACTTACAATTATTATTAATGCGGATAACCTCTTACAGGCTTTATTGACTCTCTAACTAACTATGACTCTCACTAGGCCCCTTGGTCTTATTACATAAATAAAGGGGTTAGGGTTGGACCCTAACATGCCCTCCCCCATCAAAAGTAGCCTTTTCCTCAAGGTTGAAGTTGTGAAATCTGTCAAAGAATAGTATTTGGTTCCCATGTCACATCTTATAGAGAGGTGTCTTTCCACTTGATGAGGAATTCCTTGATCGTGTGGCCGTGAAGATGTATTTTGTGAGTATCAAGGACCTTTTCTGGTTAGAACCAAAGTGAGCCTTCCTCATCCAATTCTAGCAAACTTGTTTGAACCCTACAAGTATTCCCCACTACTTTCTTAATGTAGAAATTTTACCTGTAGAACAAACTGATATATGAAATGTCCTAAAGCATAATACTTGTTCTACTTCTACAAAACATTAAGCAGAAGCATAATTGAATTCATGAGAAACATCAATTAGAAACATGCATAACTGATCAAGAGAAATAATCACACATAACACAAGATATATCCAGGGGAAAGCACCAGCATAAAACCCCAACCATGTATTATCAATCAAGTGGAAATCCTCTTCACAATACAAAAAGAATCAGCTCCCATGCTATCCAGTTCTCAATGAAATATGAAGATATGAAGATATAGCTCATGGACTACCTAGGCCTGAATATATAGGCTACACAAGTCCTCCAAGCTCCTATTTACATATTTCTCTTGGAAATAGATCCTTCTCCATGCAAGGAATACTTACTAGAAATATCCAAGCATCTGACAGTACACTATCCCTTATCTGATCTCAACTGGGTCTCTGTCTGAACTGACATGCATCAGTTATCCATGAGGGAATGCTCGGTTATCTGAAATAATAGTTGTCACATGCATGCAAGCATTAACAAACTATATTTCATTAATTTAACAACTTGTTAAATTAATCTAACTGGACTTGACTAAGTAAAATTAAGTCAACTGATCCTCTCAATATAGAACTGAACTTTATCTCCTTTAATCAAGGGATAAGTTCCTAAATCAAGAGAGAAAATAATTGCATGATCTCACAAAGACTTCTAGTTTAATTTTCCGTAACTAATTAACTCATGGAGATTAATTAATTAATATTTTGAACTGTTGTTAAGACCAAATTCGTTTTTACTTCCTATAATTAGACCAGGGACTGCTATAAATAAGAAGGGACCCAGAAATGCTATTTTTAGAACTTTCTATTTTTAGCAGTTTCACCTCTCACCCAATGTGGCCAATGACCTCACTGGCCAAACTACTATTTTAGACATGCTATTTTTAGCACATTCTAAATTTAACATTTCTTGTTGCACATTTTTCAACACTCCCTCTCAACAAGAAAGGCTTCCTCTCGAACCCGATCCTGTAACTCTGGAATGTTCTACATGCAACATGTCTACCCGGTCCACTTGCTCCAACAATACTTGGAACAAAAACACTCCCAACTGACCACTCTGTTGGGCTAGGAACATACTCTGATGCTGAAGCTCTACTTGCTGCTGACAAGTGCTCCCTCTCTGACATCTGCACTACTGCAACATCTCCATGCATCTCGCACCATTACACACCTCTCTGTGCCACCTAGCATTGTGCAAAACACTTGTGCCTCTTGCATTGTTGCAACCTGCTAGCTACGCGTTGTCCTGGGATTCCCTGCACTGTCGCTCTCTCTTCCGCTCCATCCGCATCTGTCTCTACCCAATCAGTTAGTTCCTGCTACTCCACATCGGGGCTCCTATAGCAAGGTCTCATCCAAGAGGTTGGGTACCTCAAGGATCCTGCCCCTCCTCCTTGGGACGATCACTCTATATCGCCCCACCTCCTACCTGGAGGTATGGCTGCATGTGATCCCTCAGCCCACCTGGCTCAAAGTTCCCCCTACTGGAGGTCTCTACATAAGTAGATGTCTCTACTCGATCTCCACTCAGCTTCCCCTGTTGTGGTTGCTCCACAACCTCCTGAAGCTGCTGCACCAATCATGGCTCCTCCACAATCGTCTAAGACTTCTTCTGGCTCTGCATGTTGAGAGGTAGTATACCATCCCTCTCAACCACCAAGTCTCCATTAGTTGCCTTGCTACTCAAGGCTTTGCATGCATCTTGAACCTCAAGAGCATACAGGTTCTTGACCCGTGAACCAATCTGCTTCACCTGTCTAGTGATGATGTGTCTAAGGAAAACCTTTCCCTTACTGAAGACTACATCATAGCCTCTGTCATCCAGCATCGTGATCGACACCAAGTTTCTCTTCAGTCCTGGTACATACTTGACGTCAGTCAAGGTAAGGCGAACTCCATGCTCCCTCTGAAAAATAATCGTGCCTACACCTAAGACACTATACTTCTCATCATTACCCATCACTATGAGTATCTGGAGATCTTTATCCTCCAAAGTACTGAACAAACTCTTGTCGCTGGTCATGTGGAAAGAAGCTCCACTGTCAAGAAACCAGCCACTTCCCACCATGGATGAAACCATGCATGCGAAGAGTGTGAAATCCAACTCAAACTGTGAAGCAAGTGCCCCACCTTCAGATCCTTCCCCAGATCCCTTCTTGGATTTCCTCTGTGGACAATTTGCAGCATAATGGCCCACCTCATGACAACGAAAGCATCGCACTTTTGATTTGTCAACCTTCTTCCCATCATTGGAAGAACTGGATTCGGAAAGAGAACCCTTCTCCTTCCCCTTCTTCACCTTACTCACTAAGGCACAGTTCTCCTCATCATGCATGGATGAAGAACTGTCTATGGTGCTCCGTCTGATCTCCTCCTTGCATCAAATTTGACCACAGTCTTTCCCAATCCGGCAGTTTCTCCCTTCCATTCACCAAGTCTTGGTAGCTATGCCAGCTCTTAGGAAGGCCAAGGAGTGCTAGACTCACCATATCCTCATCCAATGTCACGACCCCTACACTTGCAAGTTCATCCCTACATGTGATGAGCTTGGCCATATACATAGAGACCGTCTCATCCCTTTCACACTTGATCTTTCAAAGTTTGTCCTTCAGTGCCAGCTTCCTCTGATCACTGCTATTTTAATATAAATATTTCAATGTTTTCCACATTGCATGCGGAGTCTCCTTCCCATGGAGGCTCGAGACAATGTGATCTCGCACTCCCTCCAAGAGAATTCTTCTAGCTCTAGCCACACACTTCCTCCATTCCACCTGCTCAGTCTTGTCAGTAGGCTTAGGAATTTCTTGATCAATGAAATCCTTAAGGCCATTATCTTCCAAAACTGCCTCCAAGCGATCCTTCCAAGCTATATAGCTTGAGTTGCCATCAAGGGCATACTCAAGCCTCAAACCATAGAATGCCATCGATGAAATAGATGTGATAAGAACTTGAGATCTATATCCCAAATAATAAACTTCAAATTTCTCCTGCTAGTATATTGTTCTTGCTTGATCACTTGTGCTCCAATACCATGTAGAAATTTCACCTGTAGAACAAACCGATATATGCAATGTCCTAAAGCATAATACTTGTTCTACTTCTACAAAACATTAAGCAGAAGCATAATTGAATTCATGAGCAACATCAAGTAGAAACATGTATAACTGATCAAGAGAAATAATCACACATAACACAAGATATATCCAGGGGAAAGCACCAGCATAAAACCCCAACCATGTATTATCAATCAAGTGGAAATCCTCTTCACAATACAAAAAGAATTAGCTCTCAAGCTATCCAATTCTCAATGAACTATGTGTTGTGGGGAAAAATGCCTATGCAGGACGATCCTATCCACCTAAGGTGTGACAGTGCCTTAGCAACAAACAGAGACAGCTATTCTGGTTTCTTCCTTTATGAAATGGGAAAGAAGAGAGATCAATGGACTTACCGGTGTCTTCCGTTTGTCCCTCGATCTAGATCCTCTTCTCCTTCGGGTGTTCACAGCTACTTGCCTCCTCGCTCGTCCAAGAGAACAGCTACTTGCGACAAGAGAACAGCTATTTGAGACAAGAGAAGAATACAACACAAAGGCAGATATTCATATTCATAAATGATTCAGGATTAGAAATAAATCAAATACACTAATGCAATCATACATCAAAGATACATCAGTATATAGGAGAAAACCAAGATAGCTTTATTGATAAATAACAAGGTTCAGGAAGAGATACAACCCAGAGGGCTCCAATCCAGCATCTCCTTCCCAGCAGAATGGAATTCCTATCTTCACCTCCCTTCAAAGCATTAAGCACCCAATGATTCCAGTCTCAAACCAACAGCAATTCTTGCAATAACAAAATTCCAGCCCCCGGATCTCATGGAGGAGAGATCCATATATAGATGTTTGGAGAGAGGATGAGTCAGTTTGAGATCTGACTAGTGTCCTCTCCCTCTGTTAGTTCTTGAGTCCACTTGGAGGTTCTTGCTTCCACTTGGAGATTTGGAACCTCTTACTCATCACCAGTCGAATTCCCTGAGGCAAGTGTCATTTTGGAAGCTTCCTGGGCTCTGACACCTTGAGGAATGAGTCTGCCACATGTCCAAACTCGCTCAGCGCAGGTAGCTAGTGTTGGAGTTGACATTCAACGCAGGTAGACAGTGGAGCCACTGACATTTAGCGCAGATGCTCAGTGGAGCAGTTGACATGATCCTGAATTGACTTGTTTTTGAGCAGTTTCAGGTGGAGAACTTCTGTGAATTGCTGTGGTTTGTTAGCCTTGTTCCTCTAGGGGTAGGAACAACATGTTTAGGGACTTTGGATCCCTTAGATTATGGACATTTCATGCTCAATGTTGTAAGGCACAAAAATGTCTATAACAGTTGCCCCCTAAAGTATGAGGCCGTTTATCGGGTGAAATGCTTTATCCAGGAGGGTCCGAAGTTCATCCATTTGCTGGGAGGAGACCTGTAATAAGATACAATACAATACATTATTTTTCATACTGCTTTCATGATCTAGCTAAGGCGGGCATTCCCATGCTCAGCTTTATAAATTCATTTCTATACATAGAACAGACAATCGTCTGATGGTAGACTGATAATTTTGGTGAAATTATCATCCTTTGAGTAGGATGATCGTCTGCTGCAATGATGTACATGTCAAATGTCTTTATCTTTCCTGAATATATATCGCAGCCCGGATGGATGAAACTAGATCCGGGGTCTTCAAACTCGTTCGATCTTCACTCTAAGTACAAGTCGATCCATGTGAGAATTGCGCTGAAGTCGAACATGGAAAGACATCGCTTGATTACCGGTCAATGATGTAAACCGTTAACAAGTGCGAGAGGAATCACCGATAATGATAATGACCCTCAAGGTACTGCAGTACAATTCACGTGGTGTGAATAAAGGACTTGGCGTCGAACACCACGCAAAATCTTCTGGTCGAAGGTCATTGATGTATACCTGTCACCGGAAGTGAGAAACTTGCCATTGAGGCATGCAAGCTTCAAAGTACTGAAGGGGTTGTCCCTAGATCAACTTCTTGGATAATGAGCTGATGTCGACAAGAAGCGATCCGTCAAAGGAGGGCCTTAATGAATCCCACATCAATGACACGGAATGGAGCTAATGATTTTAATGGAGGTGAAAACGATCTGTGACATATGATTCAGGGTGGCGGTCATGAATGGATGAAGGATAATGTATGGCTGTGGATGGGACCCGGTTGACTCTTTCTTAACGACTTCTCTTGAACATATGGCGACACTAATGCGATGGATCAGTAGCATTACCCCAATTATGGATGGTATGGCGAGACCATGGTGATGTGACCAGTGAATGAAACAACCCAACCCGATTGTGGTACGGAGGAAAAGTGTCATGTTCAAGAGCGACTTGCTACCATCAAAGTTTTCTTTAGTTTCTCCCAATTTTTCCCCAGTCATTGCTGACCAGTACCTCTTTATTTTTGTTAAGCTTGAGGAGGATAACATATGCTTGTTCTATAACCTGCCCTTCGGGCAAGCCCATCGCTATGTTTTAACGAGCCTAGCGATAGTGAAACTCGTTCTCGTCTAAAGACAAGTTTGTCGCTATTTAATGATTTTAACGAGTCTAACGACAAGGATAACTCGGTCCTTTTCATTTTTAGAGAGTCTGAAAAGGTACATAAAGTTAACTCCAAAATTCCTTTTTCGTCATCTAATCCCTTAAGTCCGAAAAAGTATAAAACAATACAGAAGGGATGAGTTTTCGATCGTTTTAACGAGCCGAATAAAACAAGCGCTCGATCTTTTTGTGCAATAATCCCTCAGGTCCAAAAAGATTAAAATCTAGAGGAGGGATAGCACTTCCGGTCGCTTTAACGAGCTGGAAGGCCAAAACTCGGCAATCTTTTCATATTTTACGAGTCAGTTGAAAAGAGCTTAAAGAAGACTCGTCTTTTGAGGAACGAGTGATAAATAGGGTTAGCAGCTGATTCCAGGTACAGGTTGGAATTTTCCAATCACGGCAGTGTCACAAGGATGGCTAGGTGAAATCACTCTTCGCAGCTGTTCCTCAAAATGGGTAAACAATCATATGGAGGTGAACGATCGGCCAAATGAAAAGTGGAGGTGATGGTGCAAACACGACCAAGGCTTTGATGGCTGATGATATTACATTCACAGTGGTTATTTACCGGGTGGTGCTTATGTTTATTTTTTAATGAGCATGAAGTCCGCGTTAAAACTGCTCAAACTTATGTTTATTTTTTAACGAGCATGAACTATGCGCTAAAACTGCTCGGATCTTGCGTTTATTTTTTAACGAGCATGAACTTTATGCTAAAACTGCTCGTTTATACCAGTCATATGATAAGAGTGTCTCATTGGAGATGCTATTTTTTATGGAGCTTCACCTCACGTAAGCTTTGCCCCGGATCCTTTCATTATGCAAGTTCGGAAACGACTAATCCTACGAGTTTAAAGGGTTAGACCTACAGGTTTAAAGGGAGGACCTAAAAATTTAAAAAATAAATAGCCACCCCTTGCTTGCATTCCAAAAGGTTTGCATGCCCCCAGGCATAAAGTACGATTTCAAAGTTACCTCTACTTCTTTTCCGTCAAAACATTTGTTTTAACGAGAGAGGCTTACCTCTTTCAGGTTACCCAAAGATTGTCTCGTTAGTAGTTTAAACCAAACACTTCCTCGGCAATATCTACCGAAATAGACAAAGGTGAGTGAAAAATAGTTTATTTCACTCACATAACTTTGACAAAAGAATCTTATTCTAGAACAACCCTCTTCCTAGACGGACGGGGTACGGGCTAGTCATATTCTCCCGCGGAAACCTACCCTATACCCAAAGTTCTCTGCCGAAGCAGACCAGGACGCATGCCCCCTGGGTTCCAGTCATATCTTCCCAGATTACCCGCGCTCATCAGGAGGACGGACCGTGGGTTGAGACACTTCTTGCATGAATATACCATTTAGGGATGGTTCATGACTATTTGTGATGCGTGATCCGGGGAATGAAAGTTGGTCCACAAGCTTGACCATTCTTCCTTCATGCGGAAAACACATTACTCTAAAGAGTGATGAGACGATGGCTCCCATGCAATATATATAGTCTCGTCCAAGGAGTAGGTTATAATCCAAGGGTCCTTGAACGACCATCACGTTCATTTGAACGGTCTTCCCTTTCAATGTTATGGGCACATTGGGGAGGATCCCTAAAGGTCGACTGGTTCCTTTATCAAAGCCTGATAGATTTCTCATTTCAGGCAAAAATGCTGGCGAACCAAGCGCTTTCCAAGCAATAGAGGAAAGGATACTCACAGATGCCCCTTCATCAATAACTGTTCCAGCCATTACCATTCTGTATATTTGGACAATAATTCTGAATGGTATGCTAGCTGGCAAGCGGGGTCTGCCTAGTTGGTTCCAGTCAAAGGACACAACCAGGTTGCTTGGTGGTGGGACCGAATAGACGGCCGGATATCGCTCTGATGAACTTCCTTCCTGCGATAAAGGAATGGTGGCACTGCCCCCTTGATCATCAGAGTCAGTGCTGATGAAGAGAATTTGGACGGTGTCGACTTTATTCTCCTCGGTGATGGTGTCATTCGAAGATAGAGCCTCTGAAGGCAAAACCGGGTCAACTGCCGTTTCAACCTTTAGACTTTCGTCAGGTGTGGATTCAGACGGTTCATCTTCAATGACAGGTGCTTCGGCTGACCACCTAGGCGGGTCAGCCGGGTTCTCAACTAGCGAAGGACTTGGCAGGAGTTTTTGATATCCAGGAGGAAGTTGTGCTCGTAAAATCGAGCGATCTTCCAGAACTCTTTTTGCCTCGTCTAAGAAGGGACAACGGTGGATGGCGTGATTGCCTTCACACAGTTGGCAGGGAAATCTAGCATTCCCTCTTTGTCCTATGGCTTCACTTCCACTAGTTGACGGTGAGCAGTCAACATGGCTATCAGAGGTCGACGCTACCGAATTGTGCAAACGGGGAGACCAGTCCCTTAGTATCCGAGGGATACAGGGACAATCTCTGTGGAAGTGGTCTCCCTTGCATATGACACATGGTGATTTAGGCCTTGCCAGTGCTGTGTGTGGATTTTTGTGAGACGACACTTGTTTGGCCCCAGTCGCCTTTGGCTCCTTCTCCTTCTTTTCTTTCTTCTTCTTCTCCTTCTTCTCCTTAGGAACTCGGTTTTTTGCTTTACCAGTTTTGTCAAGCGAAGAGGAAGGAGGAGAGGAAGATGAAGTAGAAGGCTGGTGGGAAACTCTGGTCTGGTCTAACTGTTGACTCGACTGTTCAGGAATGGTGGTGTTCTGAACGACATTGGTTGAAAAGAGCCAGACTGGTAGGCTAATTGTCAGTCCTGGAAGCGACAATGTGGCCATGTGGGGCGCACCAACATCTCCCCAAGAGGAGAAGGGACTAGGATTTCCACCAAGGGGAATTCCTTGGTTGGTGTGCTCCATCTTTTCAACCCAAAGATCAACGCGGGAATAAAGGGTGATTGTTCCGTTTAAAATAAATTTTTAACGACGCTTTAGACACAACTTGCTTTTTCAGTTTTAAAGAGTCGAGAAAAAGCTAAAGATGACTCTAGTCTCCTTCGATGTTTTAACGAGCCCGAAGTGACAAATGCTCGGATGGACTTTTTCTGTTATAGAGTCTGAAAAAGGCCAAAAGAAACTGCTCTGGAGTTCTAGGCAGAGGGTGTGCCAAACTTTTCGCAAAACCGCAGAATACTTTTTAGGGTACGGGCAGTCGATCTTCGTGAATGTTGTGTTCACTGCATTGCGATCAGTAGGGTGGCCGACACGGCTTCCTAAGGATAAAGGATATATGCCTATAGGGGTCTCCCAATATATACGCGACGGTACGTGGGAGCACAATCCGTACTAGCGCTATCGTCCCTCAGGAGGAATCACCCACCTTCCACGAGATCGACAGTCACTAGGCTTAACGACGCCGGAACACGTCTCTAGCCTAGACCTCTATGTTGTGCGTTATGTTGCAAAGCATTGTTAGGTTCATTCAGTTTATTTTAAGTTGATCTTTTTAGAAGTTTGCCTTTCAAGGTTCACCACGAGATGTATGATACAAATTCCTAAATGCAGTCTAAAGATGATAAGCAAGCTTTATATCTTTTCAACTTTGAAAATCCTAGCTACTAAGGGAAAAGAAAGACACCATCTTTTCTCAAAGAGCAATCAGCACACTCTAATGCACTGTTCCTAAATCAAGCATGCAAACTTATCAAAATGCAAATGCACAATGCAGGTGTTTGTTTTCCGCTTTCTTAGTATTGATGCCTACAAAGAAAGCTTTTTGTACAACTTTGAATTTGCTTTTAAATGACAAATACAAACAAGTTTACTTTTTTCGAAATCAACAAGGGTAGAAGAGATTACAACACTTTGCGACTTTCGAAATGAATACTTGTTTCGACACTTAAAAGAGACAAACTCAAACCAATAAGCAAAAGTAAATGTATAATCAACTGTAAACAACCAATGAACTCTCTCCTAAGATCACAATCAACAGATCTGAATCAAGGGCTACAGGATGATTATTTCACTCATGCAAAGGAAAACTGTAAATGATGCCACAAACACATAAAAACACTCACATTCTTTTTTTACAAAAGAAGGCGGAATTTAAGCAGAGAAAAGGAGTTATCAGACTGGTACCTATGCTGGTTACAGGCTGCAAAAAATAGAGATCAAAACAGGGCAACAGAGAGCAGAGAACCCCAGCTGCACAAGGCAAGACTGGTTCAGCAACCTCAACACTGTGGTTTTGACATTCAACGCAGGTAGCCTTCACGGGAACTGCATTGAAATGCAGAATGCCTTCACAGTAGTTGCGCTGAAGGAGAAACTCTCGTTTCTCACAGGTTCTGGGTCACAAATTGCTCAAAAATCAATGGTTTCAGGCCAAATCAGAAACACAAGCAAGGTATAATCAAAGGGATGCTTTGAGAGGGTACTAAGATCTATCACAAAGGATCATCAAATCATTTGTGAGTCCATTGTTCAGATCATAAACAAAATCCAGTGAAGGATCAAGGCAGCAACTGTCTACTTTGCAACTAAGAATAGCAGAAGCAGTTCGATTGTTGCTTTTGAGTCTATGAGGTAAACAATGATAGAAACACAAATAAAATGACTAAAACAAATCTCCCCAGTGGAGTCGCCAATTTGTTGTGGGGAAAAATGCCTATGCAAGACGATCCTATCCACCTAAGGTGTGACAGTGCCTTAGCAACAAACAGAGACAGCTATTCTGGTTTCTTCCTTTATGAAATGGGAAAGAAGAGAGATCAATGGACTTACCGGTGTCTTCCGTTTTTCCCTCGATCTAGATCCTCTTCTCCTTCGGGTGTTCACAGCTACTTGCCTCCTCGCTCGTCCAAGAGAACAGCTACTTGCGACAAGAGAACAGCTACTTGAGACAAGAGAAGAACACAACACAAAGGCAGATATTCATATTCATAAATGATTCAGGATTAGAAATAAATCAAATACACTAATGCAATCATACATCAAAGATACATCAGTATATAGGAGAAAACCAAGATAGCTTTATTGATAAATAACAAGGTTCAGGAAGAGATACAACCCAGAGGGCTCCAATCCAGCATCTCCTTCCCAGCAGAATGGAATTCCTATCTTCACCTCCCTTCAAAGCATTAAGCACCCAATGATTCCAGTCTCAAACCAACAGCAATTCTTGCAATAACAAAATTCCAGCCCCCGGATCTCATGGAGGAGAGATCCATATATAGATGTTTGGAGAGAGGATGAGTCAGTTTGAGATCTGACTAGTGTCCTCTCCCTCTGTTAGTTCTTGAGTCCACTTGGAGGTTCTTGCTTCCACTTGGAGATTTGGAACCTCTTACTCATCACCAGTCGAATTCCCTGAGGCAAGTGTCATTTTGGAAGCTTCCTGGGCTCTGACACCTTGAGGAATGAGTCTGCCACATGTCCAAACTCGCTCAGCGCAGGTAGCTAGTGTTGGAGTTGACATTCAACGCAGGTAGAAAGTGGAGCCACTGACATTCAGCGCAGATGCTCAGTGGAGCAGTTGACATGATCCTGAATTGACTTGTTTTTGAGCAGTTTCAGGTGGAGAACTTCTGTGAATTGTTGTGGTTTGTTAGCCTTGTTCCTCTAGGGGTAGGAACAACATGTTTAGGGACTTTGGATCCCTTAGATTATGGACATTTCATGCTCAATGCTGTAAGGCACAAAAATGTCTATAACACTATGAAGATATGAAGATATAGCTCATGGACTACCTAGGCCTGAATATATAGGCTACACAAGTCCTCCAAGCTCCTATTTACATATTTCTCTTGGAAATGGATCCTTCTCCATGCAAGGAATACTTACTAGAAATATCCAAGCATCTGACAGTACATTGTCCCTTATCTGATCTCAACTGGGTCTCTGTCTGAACTGACATGCATCAGTTATCCATGAGGGAATGCTCAATTATCTGAAATAATAGTTGTCACATGCATGCAAGCATTAACAAACTATATTTCATTAATTTAACAACTTGTTAAATTAATCTAACTGGACGTGACTAAGTAAAACTAAGTCAATTGATCCTCTCAATATAGAACTGAACCTTATCTCCTTTAATCAAGGGATAAATTCCTAAATCAAGAGAGAAAATAATTGCATGATCTCATGAAGACTTCTAGTTTAATTTTCCATAACTAATTAACTCATGGAGATTAATTAATTAATATTTTAAACTGTTGTTAAGACCAAATTCGTTTTTACTTCCTATAGTTAGACCAGGGACTGCTATAAATAGGAAGCGACCCAGAAATGCTATTTTTAGAACTTTCTATTTTTAGTAGTTTCACCTCTCACCCAATGTGGCCAATGACCTCACTGGCCAAACTGTTATTTTTAGACATGCTATTTTTAGCAGGTCTATTTTTAGCACATTCTAAATTTAACATTTCTTGTTGCACATTTTTCAACACTTAAGGCGGGATACATGGAATATCTGGTGGATTTTTAAGTAGTTAACAAGGCTAGTTTGTAAGTGACTACTCCTATATGTTGAAGTATCTAATCAGGCCCATAGAATTTTGGTGCTAGTTTTTGGTAGCCCTTTTCTTTGAGAGAGGTTTTCTTATACGGTTGGAGTCGCAGGAATACCTAGTCCCCTACTTGAAATGAGTGCTCAGAATGATGTTGGTTGTTTTGTTGCTTCATTATGTTCTGAGCTTGATGTAGATTATCTTTGAGATGAGCGATCATGGCGGCACGGTTCTGTAGGAGCTGATAAACTGCCTATACTTTGGAACATCCAGGGATATAAGCAAATAGTGAAGGTAGGAACTGGCCATACACTGCCTCATATAGGATCATCTTGGTGGCTTCATGATAGTTAGTATTACACCACCTTTCAACTAAAGTCAGCCACTATACCCATTGATGTTTCTTGTTTGAAGTGAAGCACCTCCGATAGGTCTCCAAACAGTTGTTGACTACTTCTGTTTGACCATCTATTTGGGGATGATAAGTTATACTTAGTTGGAGTTGCATGCCCTGGAGCTTGAAAAGTTCTTGCCAAAATTTGTTGGTGAAAGTGGGGTCTCGATCAAACATAATGGAAATCATCATGCCACGTAGTTTGAATATTTGGTCCAAGAAAACTTGAGCCACCAATGTTGGGGTAAATGAGTGGTGTAGAGCACAAAAATGAGCATATTTGGAAAGTTTTTTAACAACCACCAAGATGACTAACTTGTTTCCTAGCGTTGGGAGACCAGTAATGAAATCCATAGAAACATTCATCCAGACAGAACTAGGGAGTGGCAATGGTTGTAAGGTTCCTGGTAGATTGATTGTTTCCCCTTTGTTGCATTGGCATACATCACATTCAGCTACAAAAGTAAGAATGTCATTCTTCATGCCAATCCAAAAGAAAGAACGGTGTGCTCGTGGATAAGTATTCTGAAATCTTGAATGTCTTGTAATCAGAGAGGAGTGCAACTCGTCCAAGATGTGGGTTTTGAGGGTGGAGGTCGGGGATAGCACTACCCGATCCTTGTAGCAAAGAATCTCATCCTTCCAAGAGTAGTCTTCTAAGGAATTAGGATTTGCTCTTAAGTTATTAATGAGTTGGGACAGAGAGGGGTGGGAGAACCATTCATTGTGGGCCTCTTCAATCCAATCTAGTATGGGTAGAGAGAGTGATAAAAGGGTGCCCTCATCCTCAAATTGGCGCGATAAGGCATCAACCACTACATTGTCACACCCCTTCTTGTAAATTATCTCATAATCAGATCCCAACATTTTTGTAAGGCATTTATTTTGTTGTGGCAATGATAAATGCTTCTCTAGAAAATATTTTAGGCTATGATGGTCCATGCGAATTTGGAAACATTGGCCCAATAAGTAAGGTCGTTAGGTGTCTACTGCATGTAAGATGGCCATCATTTATTTCTCATATGTAGATTGACCCAGATGTTTGCCACTGAGTTGTTGATTAGTGAAAGTGAATGGTCTACCTTCCTACATTAATATTGCGCCAATACATGTACTTGAAGCATCACATTCAATCACAAAAGATTTGGTGAAGTATAGTAAGGTCAATACTGGAGTGGAGCACATGGCCTGTTGAGATCCATGAAGGCCTGCTGAGCTACGTCAGTCCAGAGAAATGAATTTTTCTTGAGAAGATTAGTGAGGGATCTAGAAATGTATCCATAATTGTGGACAAATTTGCGATAGTAGCCTGCGAGACCCAAGAAGCCCATGAAACTCTTCAAAAAATTTGGTTGGGGCCAATCTTGCATTGCGTGGATCTTTTTTGGATCAACCCTCACTCCATCACGGCTCATAATGGGTCCCAAATATTCTACTTCTTCCATGCCAAAGGAGCACTTGGATAATTTGACAAATAATTTGTGATCTTGGAGCAAATGTAATATCTGGTCAACATGTTGAAGGTGTTTGTCCCATGTTATGTTGTACATGAGAATGTCATCGAAGAAGAACAAGACAAATTTTCTGAGATATGGTTTCAGAAGGTGGTTCATGAGGCTCTGAAAGTGGATGGAACATTACAAAGACCAAATTGCATGACCAAGAATTCATAATAGCATTCATGAGTTTGGACAGTTGTCTTGGGAATGTCCACTTCCTTCATGCATATTTGGTGATATCCCGATCGAAGGTCTAGCTTGGCAAATAATTTAGCACCATGCAGTTCATCAAGCAAATCATCAACGACCAGAATAGTTAATTTTTCCTTGATAGTGAGCTTGTTAAGGGCCCTAAAGTTAGGACACATGAATCATTCTTCTTCTTTCTTTAAAACCATGACCACTAGAGATGAATCAGGGCTGGTGTTGGGACAGATAACACCAACTTCGAGGAGTTCCTTGATGATTTTTTCAATTTCATTATTTTGGGCAAAAGGATATCGATATGGGCAAACATTTGGTGGCTAGGAACTCATGACCAAAGGGATGTTATGATCATGTTCACCCCTAGAGGGTGGAAGCTCTTTAGGTTTGTCAAAGACCCGTTAGTGGCGATCTAATACCTGTTGCATCTCAGGATGAATATGAGGAGTAGTGGATTCAATGGTTTGGATGGCATTAAATTGGGCTACTACTCCATGATGGCCCTTTTTTAAAAGCTTCTCCATTCGATGTGAGTTGATGATAGTAGGAGCACCTGCCTAGAGTCCCCTCAATGTATGAGTATGGTTGTTTTGCTTAAATCTTGTATATAACTCTTGGAAATCCATTGTGATAGGGCCCAATGTGTGAATCCATTTAGCACCAAGGACAATGCTACAACCACCCATTTCAATGGCAAATATGTGGGGTTTTAGGTGGTAATCTCCCATCTGAAGCTTAAATGGTCCCCCCATTAGTGAAAAGGGCTTGGAAATTAGATATCACCCGTACAAAGCAATGAACAACTTCTGCTATTCTCTTATTGTTAAATTATGATACGTTCTATGCTTAGAGCAGTTTACTTCTTTTCTTCTTATTAGCCACAGATTAGCAATCACATATACATTAATTAAAGTATAGATAGAACATTAAACGACCAACAAAAAACAAGTCAAGACAAGAGACACAAGTTGTGACAGCTAGCGAGGGACAAAACCCAATGCGAGGAAACCCTTTGATCAAATCTTCTTTTATCTTCAATAGTTCAGCAGAGAGAAATAGTACAAAATCAAAATTCTGTAATTTTATATCAACGGCAGCAAACCCTAGATTAGCAAAGTCAAACTTGGTCAAATGAGTTGCAATTGACCTCCAATATGCTTGGTCAATTTCCAGTCAACTAGCCCTCGAACAGCCTAAAGAAATTGCCCTTGAATAGCCCCAAAAACACAGTCAAACTGTTGTTGACTGAAGTCAACCTGCTGCCCAAAACTAGGGCAGTCAACGCTGGTTAAACTAGAGGTTAGATTGCCTCAGTTTCTATGCCAAAATCTGTGGCCTGCCTAGGAGAGGCAGCCACACCAAAACCGCACCCTTGATGAGTCAACGCTTGGTCAACACATGTCAAAGATGCCTTCTACTACCTCAGTCAAACTCGGTCAACGCAGTCAACAATTTATGCGTCCTCTTTCAGCTTGTGTCTTCTTGCTTCCCACATGTGAGAGATCCTCTTCCTTGTGTATACCCAATCATACAAGGAGAGAGAGATAATGAGATGATTTGAAATGAATCAATCTCACTTGTATTTATATGATTTGTGCCACACATTTAGTTGTTGGCCAACCTTGACAATTTGTCAAGTAATTACAAATAAATTCATAACTCCATAAATACTTGTCGCAATCGGATGATCTTTAGATCAATCCTACACCTTTTGACAAGAGGAATCTAGGAAAAGTATCAACTGCCATAAATGAGGTGACCCACATGGATTTTGGCCCTAGTTGCCAATCTTAACACTCCCTCACAACTAGGGAGAACTCCATCTGCAATTCGTCTGACTGTCACTACTATCCTAGCCATTAAATGCACTGCCCTGCACTGCTTGGCCCTGCTCTGCTATGCTCGAACTATGAAGAAGAAGAAATGATTGAGGATGTATCATACCATCCTCCACTGACCCGAAGTTAGTCTCAGAGTGTGTCATACCACTCTCACTGATCCCATATCAGTATCATTGATCCCAGATCAATGGAGGTCATTCTAGCATAGGGAGTATGGTAGATACAACGATGCGTCCATCGATAGTACTATTAATGGTCCCTAGCCCCATTTCCCTATTCATTGATCAGATGAGAGGTACTTCCCATGAGTCCCAGATTGCATGGGTAGGATGCCTCGATAGGAGAACTAATCATCATGTCCACAGGAGAATGAATCATCCTGTCCAACAGTCGCCACAGGAGAACTAATCATCTTGGCCCACAGGAGAACTAATCATCCCGTTCCACAGTCGCCATGAAGAACTAATCATCCTGTCCCACATGAGAACTAATCATCCTGTCCTACAATCACCACGGAGAACTAATCATCCTGTCCTACAGTCGCCACAGGGTGTCACAGGGGAAGGTTGAACCTTTCACCCTGTACATAGTGCACCACCAGGGGATGGTGAGTCGCATTTTGATCGTATGTCGTTCCAAGAAGTACCCCGCACCCCCTGGAGCTCCCAGAGCTCAATACATCATTCTTGACCCTCATAAGAGGGTCTCTGAATGACACCAAGTCATTCTCAGAAAGTCAAGAATTTGACCTTTCCCAGGGGCTTCGTCAAAATGTAGGTGACCTGTTCATCTGTACTGATATGTTGGAGCCTTATTGATCCCCGTTGCACCATATCCCGAATATAGTGGTACCTGATATCGATATGCTTGGAGCAATCATGAAATACGGGATTCTCTGATAAAAGAATCCCTCTCTGGTTGTCACACAGCATCACAGTGGTAGCAAATGTATATCCAAATAACTCAATGAAGAGCTTTCACAACCAGACCACTGTTTAGTCAATTTAGTGTTGTCTAAATTGCTATCATAAATTGTCAACCAGGGGCTCGTAAGCTGATGAAGTGAAGGTGTACTATATGTACTTAAGCAACCTCTTAGATCTTTTTGTCGTTTGGGGGTGTTGTTTGTGGTCAATTTAACTTCCTAAGATGGAGTGATGATTTTATAAACAGATGAGTGATAGTGTGTGTAAGGTGATTTCTAAATGAGTGAGTGTGTGCAACTGGTGTTTTCTAACTACCTTCTAAACTTTGCAAAGAAAGAGATTGAAAGAAATAAACTTGAAATGAAACTGAAAGCAAAGAACCACTTTCTAATGGCACTAGTCACTACTCATGCTGCTGCAAATAAAAAGGTAAGAAAAACCACTTTAAAGACCAATGATAATGTTCATCTCTTCCTAACACTCTGCTTCCAACATATAGTACTATGTAAAACACGATTAAGAAGTAGTTAGAGATAAGTCTAAAAAGTGATAAAGCTCTAAATGACAAATTATAACACCACTGTGCCTTTCTCCAGCATTCTGCTTCCAACATACATTGTTATGTGTAACAAGTGAAGAAAGAGTTAGTGATATAAGTCAAAACTACTCAAAGCAAGCTGTAATTTATTAGTATTCTGATCTCTTAAAGATGAACAACTTATGATAAGGAGACCATCAATATGTTAGCATACAGCTTGAGAAACTAAACTAGAAATTAAGCTAGAAAAACAGAGTAAAGGCAGCAACTATGAATATGACAACTGAAAATACCATCAGAGATAAAGCAAATACACAAAGACACACAATCCTGGGCTAACACCTGCAAAAAACAATCCTGATCATTCAAAGTAAATGCTGGAAATGAAATGACAGCGAAAATAAATCAAAACTGTACATGTTTTAAAGAAAAGGAAAATTGTTGAATTCGAAAGAAGGAAATGGCAAGAACATGAAGATAGAGTTACTGTACAAAGGCTGTTATGAATGGGGGCCCTCCATCCACAAAACCCAAGGAAAGATCAGCTACTTGAAGTCAAAACAGCACAGTCTTCTATTAACTCATATGCAGAAATTACAGTAAAAAGTGCTGAAACAGCAGCTTCAAAACAGAGTTTCTAGATACGCTAAAATTGCAGCAATTACATAAACAAAGTAACTAAAAAGACTAATCCTTAAGCGTACACAGAGGCTGGATTTATAGGCGTATGAACAACTGCCTACTGCGTAAAACATGAAACGAGAAATTAACTAACAGTCATGCTGATTAAATGGTTCAGCAACACGTAAACAGGTCCGTGTGCGTTCTGGAGGGTACGGTCGTCATGGAGGTTGAATCCAAGGTTGGATCCTGTCTCCCATAACCTGCGTAGCGTGGAGGAATCGCCATCTGGAGTGACGTGACCTTTCAGCTTACGCAGCACCGTTTGAGCTGGCTCTGTTGACCGAAGTTTGATCCACGTTGACCGGAGGTATGCGTGGCGTTGCTGACTGAACCAATAGCATAGGAACCTTTAACACCTTCATTCCCACGTGCCCATGTGATTCGTTTTTCAAAATGACACGTGGAACATAGAGATCAATGAAAAGGCTGCGGAATGACCAGATAGTTGCGGAATTGCTGAATGGCTGCGGAATTGCCAGACAGCTGCGGAATCTCTGTGCATATGTCAAAAATCTAGACAAACAGCCAAACATTAGCAAAGTTAACCAATCATGCTTAAAGACATCAAATGTAATGATCTGGGTAGGTTTATGAGGAAAATAGGGCAAAAGAGAGGGATAAGTGAGGAAAAGCTGTAGGTAATGATGGATAATTAGCTGCAAGTTAGAGGCTCTACATACCCCCACTACGAGGGTGTTGCATGTCCTCATGCAACGAAAACATTGTTTAATCTACCTGCTGAGATGCCTCTGCTAAGACATCTAGTCTTCTCCTCTTCCTCTGTGTAGCCACATTGACTCTTGGTTTCCTCACCAAGCATCTGAATTTTAGATTGACCAAAGCTCCGCTTAGCTTCCTGCATTTCTTCTTTAGCTTTCTGTTTTCCCTTTGCCAAAGGCCCAGATGAAGCATGGTATTATCGTGGACCATCTTGTCCACCTTAGCTTGCTCTTTCAATTTTTCATTCTCTTGTATGATGTGGCGATTTAAAACTTCAAGCTCAAAAATTTCCTGTTTGAGTGAGTGAACTTGCTGCTCAAGAGGTAGAACAGTGCTTGGACCAGCAGCAGCTTGTTCTAACGTCTCCAGGTAATTATAAACCTTCTGCTGATCTGGGTCAATCTCTGGTGACCTCTTTGGACTAGGCTCATGCTCAAATTCAGGTTCATGCTCAAAAGGACTTTCCTCACGTGGAGGACTAGTCTCATCATGCTCAATATGTGGAGGACTTTTCTCAAAGTCAAGTCTTGTAGCAACCTTTTCAGGTGTGCTCAAGTCAATAATGAGTGACTTTTTATCCTTTGTGGCCCCCATTTTGCCTTGTAGCCTTCTGCTCCTTCTCACGGTGGTGATGCTCTGTTTTTCCTTTTGTTGCTTTTGCTTTTGTTTTTGCATCTTCTTGGAAAGGGCAGCCTCATGCAGTTGGGCCAATCTATGTGCTAATGGCTGAGTGTCCTCTTCACTGGAATTTTCAGGAGTAAGGTAGGTTTCTTGGGCTATAGCTTTTCCTTTATCTTTCTTTTGTCTCTTCCTACTCTCCTTTTTCTTTTGAGCAGCCTCTTGGACAATTTCTTGCAGGGTTTCTGTAATGATTTCTTGGGCTGTTTGGTCAATGTCTACAGCAGGCTCAGGGTCATTTTCTTCTTCAGAATGATGTGCAGCAATTTCTTCTTCAACAAAGTCTTGGACAGTTTCTTCTTGGACAACAGTTTCTGGGATAATTTCCTCTGTTCTTTTCCTTCTACTCTTTTTAGGCACTTGAGGTGAACTACCAGAGGCTTCCCCTATCTCTTGGAAATGATTCCTTACAAGAAACCTTTCCCATGTGTCTCTTTTTGCTTTCAATTGTTCTTCAACCAGTATCTTGACAAGCCCATGATGGTACAAATGTGGCTCAATGTTTCTTGGGTTTCTTATTGAGCACATTTTTCTAAGGCTTGAGAGTAAAAAGTATGGAAGGTTAATGTCATGCTCTCCTAAGAAATGCATCATAACTTTGGCATGATAGACATACAAAACTCCAAATCTTCCTTCACATGTAAAGAATTTCTGTATTAACAGAAGCAAAGTTGTCCATTCTTCTTTGACAAGACTAACAGGGATTCCCTTTGTAAAAATGCTAGTGTCCATACCTGGATTTTTCAGAATTTGCTTCCATTGCTGGTCTTGTACTGATCGATTTTTGAACCATCTCTCCCCAGTTTGCGGTAGTGAAGTGGCCTGTGCCAAACTGCTTTCGGTGACTGTAAATTTCAGATCTCCTATCTCCACTTGGTTGTCTTTGTCTCTGAAAGAACGTGCAAACGCCTTTGTGACCTCTCTATGGTAACCCTTGAATTTTTGGATGCACTGGAGCCAATTTGCCTTCTGCAAAGCGTCTTTGACTTGGGGATATCCTTCCAGAAATTTAGAGCCCTCTGGCTCTGCCCTCAAAAGTTTACCCATCAGCTCTCTCACAGCTCTGTTTTAATTCTTTTGGAAAAAGGGTTATACGGCTTCAATAGTGGCTTCAACACAATAGATTTACGGCTTCAACACAACAGCCGTAATGCACTCACAACAGTGGTCAAAGTTTAGCAGAGGGGAAAACAGAGTATGGTTACGGTGGCAGAGTAGTGAATAAGGCAGAGTAGTGGAAAACAAGGGAAATGCGGAAGTGAATCAACAGCGTGAATGAGATTATGCGTAGGAGGGTTATGAATAATGGGAAGAAACGGTTAAGTCCCTTAGACATCGGTCATGAGTGTACATTTGGCTGCGGAATCATAACGCAGAGAGCCGTAGTACAATTGTCTACGTCACTCAGGTACAAGAATTTAAATGGAAGAGCAGCCGTGCTTGAGTTTTAAAAATCGTGATGAATAGGGACTATCAAGGTTGAGGGATACGTGGATTTCCGGTCGAGTAATGGAAAGGACTGGTAATCATTACATTAAATGGCTGAAAACACAATCCGTAAACCATGCAAAATGTTATAACCGTAAGTTTAGAAATTAGCTCATACCTCATGTATCCGCGCTTTGATTCCTTTTGCTCATCTGTGCTAACCTTTCATTGCTTATTGCTGCTACATGACCTTTTTTCAATTTTTGCTGATGACTTTTGGACTGCAGATTCCTTCCTAAACAGACTGTGTTTTTTTTTATACAGGTGCAGAAAGTGTATCAGCTGCGGAATTGGGATGTTGGCTGCGGAATTACTCCTCAGCTGCGGAAACTGCAGTGATACCCTTCTGTCTGCACAAAACAACTTTAGCTGTGTGAAATAAATCTGACAATGACTTTATTGGTGAGATGGAATGTAATGGATGGATGGATGGAAAGAAATGAGGTGGAGTGAGAATGATTGGATGAATGAGATGGTGAATGAAATGGATGAAATAATGAAATGAGATGGAACAAGGAAAAGAGGGATTTTTTTTTTTTTTGGAAAATGTGAGGTGTCAGGTGACCCTGATTTTCACCTCAGATTTTCTGCATAGGACTGCCAATCAGAGACTGGTTTTCAGGCCTATACTTTTATTTTTTTTTTCTTTTTTTTTTTTTTTTTTTTTTTTTTTCAAAAACCAAAGATTAGGCTGATGGAGGAGAAGAATCCTTCTCCACCAACCTGATTGCAGAATCTTCTTTAAACAACTTGACAAATTCCTCTTTTGAGAGTGGCTTCTGGTAGATCTTCAAGCGATGGCCATTCACAATAAGAGGAGTATGAAATTCATCAATAGTTTTCACTCGAACTGCTCCATTACTAAAGACTTCATCAACCTCATATGGCCCAAGCCAATGAGTTTGAAATTTTCCTTTGAAGTCTTTAAACTTTGAATCAAACAATAGAGCCCAATCTCCTTTCTGAAACTTTCTTTCTTTGATGTGACGATCATGCCATTTAGTTTTTGGTGCTGAACTAGATCGGTCCTTAGAATTGCATCTTGTCTTATTTCATCTAGCTCATTTAGCTGGTCCATTCTGTGTTTTTGGGCTTCCGAGAGGCTCATCCCCAATTGGACTGCCATCTTGAAGGTCTTGATTTGGAACTCAATTGGGAGCAGGACTTCCTTCCCATAAACAAGTTCATAGGGAGAATGTCCTGTTGTGTTCCTCCATGTAGTTCTATAGGCCCATAAGGCTTCAGGAAGCCTTTCCGCCCAATCTCTTCTATGAAGATGAACAGTCTTGGTGATAATGCCTTCAAGAACTTTATTGGTAGATTCCACTTGGCCATTTGATTGCGGATGGTATGGAGTAGATGTTCTGTGCTTGATCTTATATTCCTCCATCAGCTTCTCCATCAATTTAGATGTAAATTGGCTTCCCTGATCTGTCACAATTTCCCTTGGGACACCAAAACGAGTGAAAATATCCTCAAAAAGAAATTGAACAACTGAATTTTCAGTGGCAGAAGGCAAAGCTTTGGCTTCTACCCACTTAGTAACATAATCAGTACAAACCAGTATATACTTCTTTTGCTTTGATGGTGGATTAATTGGTCCAACGAAATCTAGAGCCCATTTCTCAAAGGGTTCGATGCATACCTGAGGCTGTAGTGGCATTTCATTTGAAGGAGTTGGTCTCCCAACTCTTTGGCAGCTGTCACACCTTCTAACATACTGCTTTGCATCTTTAAAGAGAGAAGGCCAATAATATCCTAGAGAAAGGATTTTATAGGTTGTCCTCTTGTCAGCAAAGTGCCCGCCGCATGGTTCATCATGACATGCCTTAAGGATGTCAGGCATTTCATCTTCCCGAACACACCTTCTGATTATACAATCTGGCCCTGTTTTGAACAATTCATTAGAAATCCAAGAATAATGTGAACTCTCCTGAATGATTTTCCTTTTCTCATTAGGAAATAAGTGTAGAGGTAGCTTCCCCGTAACTAGATAATTAGCCATATCTGCATACCAAGGAGTTTTGGTAGTTACTGCAAACAAGTATTCATCTGGAAACTTATCTTCTACTGGAGAATCTTCATTAGTGTTTTGGATTCTAGACAAGAAATCAGCTACTGTGTTTTGTTTTCCAGGTCTATCTAACACAGTAATGTTGAATTCTTGTAAAAGTAAAAGCCATCTTGTAACTCTGCCATTAGTAACAGGTTTGTTCATTAAATATCTTATGGCAGAGTGATCAGTATGGACAAAGGTTTCATAGCCGGTTATGTAGTGTCTAAACTTGTTGATCGCATGTACTACAGCTAAGAACTCTTTTTCTGTAACAGTATAATTTAACTCAGTGGGAGTCAAATTTTTACTGGTATAATAAATGGCATAAGGGATCAAATCCTTTTGTCCCAAAACAGCTCCTAGAGCTGTATCTGAAGCATCAGTAGAAATGTGGAAAGGGAGTTTCCAATTTGGCCCCCTTAAGATGGGTGCTTCAGATATTCTAGTTTTTAAAGCTTCAAAGGCAGACTGACACTCAGGATCCCATTTGAACTCACAGTCTTTGGTAAGCAATTTGAAAAGAGGAGATGCTATCTTAGTGAAGTTTTCAATAAACCTTCTGTAATATCCAGTAAACCCAAGAAAACTTCTAACATCTTTCTGGCAATTTGGAACAGGTAACTGAGAGATGACTTCAACTTTGGATCTATCAACCTTAATCCCATCTCCTGAAATATGATGTCCTAAAACAATCCCTTCAGTAAACATCATAAAACACTTTTCATGACTTAAAGAAAGATTTGTTTCCTTACATCTTATCAGTACTTTTTCCAAATTTTCCAAAGCTTCTTCAAATGTATTACCATAAACTGTAAAATCATCCATATAGACCTCTACACAATCATGGATTAGATCTGAAAAGATACCTAATACAGCCCTTTGGAAAGTAGCAGGTGCATTGCATAATCCAAAAGGGAGTACTCGGTAGGCAAAAGTTCCCCATGGACAGGTGAATGTGGTCTTATCTTGATCTTCAGGTGCTACCTGAATTTGATTATACCCACTAAAACCATCCAAGAATGAGAAATACTTTTTACCTGCTAAAGTGTCTAGTACCTGATCAATAAAAGGTAGAGGGAAATGATCCTTTAAGGTTGCCTTGTTCAATTCTCGATAGTCAATGCAAACTCTCCATTTACCATTCTTTTTGGGTACTATAACCAAGGGAGAAACCCATTGGCTATCTGAAATGGGGTAAATGAAGTTTACCTTGAGTAATTTCTGGAGTTCTTCTTTCACGATTTCCCTAAGGTTTGGATTCATCCTTCTCTGTGGTTGCCTAATAGGTCTGCTGTTTTCTTCAATATAGATGTGATGAATACAAGTCTTAGGATCGATTCCTTTCATGTCAGTGTATTCCCATGCAAATGCAGTGGAATGTTTTTGCAAAAGTTTGGTTAATTCTTCTTGTTGTGGTCTTTCCAAGTTTCTGTTAATGTTCAATGTTTTTCCTGGAAGGATTTCAACTGTAGAACTACCAAACTCTTCCATTGAGAAGAGAGACATCTGTCTAGAGGAGAGATATTCAATGTCTGCATCTAACTGAAACTGTGTAGAGTCATATTCTAAAGGTATTTCAAAATTTTCCAATGTATTTAGAATTTGACTGTCTTCACTGATCTCAGAGATGGTTAGAACAGGTTGTATAGTATCCTCATCATCGACCCACTCATCTTCTCCTATTTCTGTTATTGCCTTTGCTGGAGGATACAAGTTGAATTTCTTGGTGGAATTACCATCTGATATATACATGTCTCCAGACCTACAACTGATAAAAGCATCAGCTGTTGCTAGCCAAGGTCTTCCTAAGATAAGAGGATGTCCTCCTAGATTATTCTTGGGAGTTAAAATCATAAAATCAACTGGATATTCCCAAGAGTCTAGGGAGACTGGAATGTCTTCCAATACACCATCAGGTTTGATGATTGATCGATCTGCAAGTTGCAGTAAAGTAGGTGTAAAGAGAAGGTTAGGAAGCTTTAACTGATCCATGGTCTGTCTACTCATGATGTTGATAGCGGCCCCTAAATCAATCAAAGTATTTGGGATTTCAACCCCATTAATATGAGTTTTGACAATATGGCTACCGGGATCCACATACTTTTGCATGGTAATCTTACCCATCATAATGTCTGCAATTTTTCCAACTAGATGTATCCTTTTGGTATCTCTGGTTCTCTTTCCTGTTTTCTTCAAACTCAACTCCTTTATTGTCTTTGCTAGAATGGGAATTTCCTTAATGGCTTGTAACAAGGGGATCTTGATACAGACATTCTTCAATTCATCTAGAAAACTATAGTCAGGCACCCAAATTTGCTTTTCCACTCCTTTGTCAATTTGTAATCTTTCAGGAAAAGGAGGTGTAGCTAAAGATGTAGGTTGCTCAACTATGGGAGTTGTGGGGGTTGATTCTTTTTCTTTTTCTTTTTGGATATTTTGGTTTTGAAGTGATACTTCAGAACCCTTATTGACTTTGAGAGATTCTTCCTCAGAAATGCTTGGTTGTTGAACACTTGTAGAAGGTTGATCTAAGATTCTACCTGATCTGAGTTGTACTTCATTGAGAGGAACAACCATATAGGTAGGGAATGGTTGACCTTCCATCATGTAAGCATTTTGAGGGTTCCTATTATTTGGATTTGGTAATGGCTGAGAGGGAAGTTGATTTGACTTCTGTTGGGACTGAAGCAAGAGTTGAGAATTTTGATTTTGTGGAGGAGGTTGTTGTTGTTGAGGGTATGGCAATGATAGTTGTTGACCTTGATTTGGAAGTTGTGGAGCTTGCTGATTCTGAAATGATGGAGGATATTGATAGAATTGAGCAAATCTCCCATAAGGATTTTGCATGCTTTGCATCCATGCTTGAAAAGCATTTTGAGGTTGAGGCCAAGGTTGTTGCCAAGGATTCCAATTTGGTTGGGATTGAAAATTCATAGAGTTGTTAAACCCTTGATTCTGTTGCCCTTGCCAAGGTCTCCTTGCAACAAAACAGAGAGATTCAAGTGTATTTGGATCCTCTTGAAAGACTGCTTTGAGGCCAGGTATTGAAGGACAATCCTTAGTCTCATGAGTTTCTGAGCAAATTACGCATGTTTCTACAACCTGTGCATCCAAGGGACATTCCCTTAAAGTATGTTTCTTTCTACATTTCAGGCAAAAAATGGCCAAAGCCTCAGCTTCTGCTTTTTGTTTATTGTGAATCTTAAGGGTATCTAATTGTTCACTAAGACTCCCTAAGATGTCAGTTTTGAATTCATCAAGCATATTGCCGATTTCAGCCCTACTTACTGATCCCGTTGCAGATTTATTTGCTCTAAGGAGAGAAGGATCTCTAGGCCCTTTTTGAGTTTTTGATTTGCCCCTTGAGAGATGGATACATAGTTCTGCTATATCATTGAGTGAAAGTTGAGATATATCCCCTTTCCCCATCATATTCAAGATATCTATCCATTTGTTGTAGGGAAAAGTATCCAATACGGAATGACCCTATCCCACTCTAAGGGTGATAGTACCTCAGCAACAACTGAATGCAAAGCTATTCAAGATTACTTCTTTATGAGATGTAAGAGAGAGGAGGAAGAGATCCACTAACCGTTATCTCCCGCTAATGATTGATCCAATCTTCCCTCTTTGCTGCTTGCTCCCAGCTCCTTGCTCTTTCACTGGCCCAGCTACACAAAGATCCTGCAAAAGCACAAGAAAGAGAAACTACAAGAAGCATACATCCATAACTGATTCAAGGATTAGAATAAATCAAATATACAAGCATCAATACACCATTAAGATACGATCCCCAGCGGAGTCGCCAATTTGTTGTAGGGAAAAGTATCCAATACGGAATGACCCTATCCCACTCTAAGGGTGATAGTACCTCAGCAACAACTGAATGCAAAGCTATTCAAGATTACTTCTTTATGAGATGTAAGAGAGAGGAGGAAGAGATCCACTAACCGTTATCTTCCGCTAATGGTTGATCCAATCTTCCCTCTTTGCTGCTTGCTCCCAGCTCCTTGCTCTTTCACTGGCCCAGCTACACAAAGATCCTGCAAAAGCACAAGAAAAGGAAACTACAAGAAGCATACATCCATAATTGATTCAAGGATTAGAATAAATCAAATATACAAGCATCAATACGCCACAAAGACACATGCATATAGAAGAACCTCAAATGCTTTATTAATGGAAGAAGTAAAGTTCTGAGAGTGTTACAACCATAAGAGGCCCAATCCAGCAACACCTCCCAGCAGAAAGAAATCTCCTCTTCACCTCCTTCAAAGCAATCACCCAATAGTTCTATACACAAACCAACAGCACTTCCTTACATTCACAAAATTCCAGCCTCCTTAGACCTCATGAGAGAGCTCTATATATAGGATATTTGGAGAAAGGATGAGTCAGCTTGAGACTGACATGAAGTTGACTTGTGTCCTCTCCCTCTTCAGTTATACTCCAATTCTTGAGTCCACTTGGAGATCCTAGCTTCCACTTGGAGTTTAAGGACCTCTTACTCATCATAGGGCGAATTTGCTGATCCAAGTGTCATTTTAGAAGCTTCCTGGGCATCTGACACCTTGCAGAATGACTGTGCCACTTGGCCAATCTTGCCCAGCACAGGTACAGAGTGGAGCCATTGACATTCAGCGCAGATGCTCAGTGGAGCAGTTGACATGATCCTGAAATTGCTTGTTTTTGAGTGTTTTCAGGTGGAGAACTGATCTAAAGTGCTGTGGTTTGCTGACCTTGTTCCTCTAGGGGTAAGAACAACATGTTTAGGGACTTTGGATCCCTTAGATTATTGACATTTCATGCTTCATGCTGTGAGGCACAAAAATGTCTACAACACCATTCATCCCTAATGGATTTTAATAGGAGGGCTTTTAAGGTCTCTTCATCCAAATTACTCATTTTTGCTCGTTTCAGGTTATATTGAAATCTTTCAATAAATCTTCTAAGCTCTCATCTTCTCTTTGTATCATTTTAAATACCTCGTCCTTGTGATTAGTAGGCATACAATAGTCCAAATACCTATCCAAAAATGTTTGTTTCATTTCATCCCAAGACCTAATGGATTGAGTGAGTAACCCCATGAACCATTTCAAAGCTTGATCTTTCAGTGTTGAAGGGAACAATTTGAGTTTCTGAGAGTCATCCAGATAGTCATAAGTTCGACACACAACTTCAAACTCAAATAAAAATGTTTCAGGGTCCTCAGTCCTTAACCCATGGAAATTTGGGAGGACAGATGGCAATATGTTTTTCATAGTGGCTCGGGAATCCTCATTAACAATGGGAAACCCAAATGAGTTATCCCCATCTCTATTTCCTCCTCCAAGGGGACCTCTACCTCCTCCATTATTGTTGTTGTTATTTCCTCCTCCTCTACCTCTACCTCTACCACCTCCTTCTTCCTCTGCCATGATGGTTCTCCTAGGGATTTCAAAATCTTTTGGTTCCTCTACAAAGGGTGAATGAGAAGAGATTTCTCCTTCTTCTTCAGGTGATTCTACTTCCTCAATTACAATTGGTCTTTCTGTAGGAGAAAGAGAAGAGTCTCTTCCTGGTTCAAATTCAATAGAAGGTGTGGGAGAGTCAATTCTTGGCTCTTGAATTCCAGGAATTCTAGGACTAGGAGTGTCGATTGGAGATAAGGGAGGTGTCTCTTGTCTATCCCTTGAAGCAGATGGACTTGTAAAAATTGAACTTCGAGCTCTAGCTAAAAACCTTCCCCTAGAATCTCTAGCTCTATGCATGTCATTTTTTTTTTTTATTTTTTTTTTTATTATTTTTCTTCAAGTCAAGTTAATAGTCCTTTTTCTGATCTTCCAGGTCACTCTAGGTGCAAGAAGAGAGCATACTCAAGAAACTACTAAATCAATAACTTTCTCTTTTCTGATCCTCCATCCTCCAGATCACTTTGAAGTGCAAGAGGAGAGCATACTTTGATAGGTTATCAACTTCTTTCCTTGAAATTTTATGTTTTTTTTTCTAAGAATATGGCTACTTAATTTCACTTCCCCGGCAACGGCGCCAAAATGTTTAGTCAATTTAGTGTTGTCTAAATTGCTATCATAAATTTTCAACCAGGGGCTCGTAAGCTGATGAAGTGAAGGTGTGCTATATGTACTTAAGCAACCTCTTAGATCTTTTTGTCGTTTGGGGGTGTTGTTTGTGGTCAATTTAACTTCCTAAGATGGAGTGATGATTTTATAAACAGATGAGTGATAGTGTGTGTAAGGTGATTTCTAAATGAGTGAGTGTGTGCAACTGGTGTTTTCTAACTACCTTCTAAACTTTGCAAAGAAAGAGATTGAAAGAAATAAACTTGAAATGAAACTGAAAGCAAAGAACCACTTTCTAATGGCACTAGTCACTACTCATGCTGCTGCAAATAAAAAGGTAAGAAAAACCACTTTAAAGACCAATGATAATGTTCATCTCTTCCTAACACTCTGCTTCCAACATATAGTACTATGTAAAACACGATTAAGAAGTAGTTAGAGATAAGTCTAAAAAGTGATAAAGCTCTAAATGACAAATTATAACACCACTGTGCCTTTCTCCAGCATTCTGCTTCCAACATACATTGTTATGTGTAACAAGTGAAGAAAGAGTTAGTGATATAAGTCAAAACTACTCAAAGCAAGCTGTAATTTATTAGTATTCTGATCTCTTAAAGATGAACAACTTATGATAAGGAGACCATCAATATGTTAGCATACAGCTTGAGAAACTAAACTAGAAATTAAGCTAGAAAAATAGAGTAAAGGCAGCAACTATGAATATGACAACTGAAAATACCATCAGAGATAAAGCAAATACACAAAGACACACAATCCCGGGCTAACACCTGCAGAAAACAATCCTAATCAGTCAAAGTAAATGCTGGAAATGAAATGACAGCGAAAATAAATCAAAACTGTACATGTTTTAAAGAAAAGGAAAATTGCTGAATTCGAAAGAAGGAAATGGCAAGAACATGAAGATAGAGTTACTGTACAAAGGCTGTTATGAATGGGGGCCCTCCATCCACAAAACCCAAGGAAAGATCAGCTACTTGAAGTCAAAACAGCACAGTCTTCTATTAACTCATATGCAGAAATTACAGTAAAAAGCGCTGAAACAGCAGCTTCAAAACAGAGTTTCTGGATACGCTAAAATTGCAGCAATTACATAAACAAAGTAACTAAAAGGACTAATCCTTAAGCGTACGCAGACGCTGGATTTATAGGCGTATGAACAACTGCCTACTGCGTAAAACATGAAACGAGAAATTAACTAACAGTCATGTTGATTAAATGGTTCAGCAACACGTAAACAGGTCCGTGTGCGTTCTGGAGGGTACGGTCGTCATGGAGGTTGAATCCAAGGTTGGATCCTGTCTCCCATAACCTGCGTAGCGTGGAGGAATCGCCATCTGGAGTGACGTGACCTTTCAGCTTACGCAGCACCGTTTGAGCTGGCTCTGTTGACCGAAGTTTGATCCATGTTGACCGGAGGTATGTGTGGCGTTGCTGACTGAACCAATAGCATAGGAACCTTTAACACCTTCATTCCCACGTGCCCATGTGATTCGTTTTGCAAAATGACACGTGGAACATAGAGATCAATGAAAAGGCTGCGGAATGACCAGATAGCTGCAGAATTGCTGAATGGCTGCGGAATTGCCAAACAGCTGCGGAATCTCTGTGCATATCTCAAAAATCTAGACAAACAGCCAAACATTAGCAAAGTTAACCAATCATGCTTAAAGACATCAAATGTAATGATCTGGGTAGGTTTATGAGGAAAATAGGGCAAAAGAGAGGGATAAGTGAGGAAAAGCTGTAGGTAATGATGGATAATTAGCTGCAAGTTAGAGGCTTTACAACCACCTCACAAGAGGCCATACTAGCAGCAATATACTCTGCCTCAGCGGTGCTCAAAGCCACTGACTTCTTCTTCCTGCTCATCCAGGATATCGAGGCAGATCTCAAAGAGAAACAACACCCGAAGTGCTCTTTTAGACCACCACACTGCCTGCCCAATCAGCATCGGTATATCCATGTAGTCTCACATCTCTGGTAGTGTATCTCAACCCATGAGTGATTGTGCCACGAAGATATCTCAACAGATTCTTGGCAGCAATCTAGTGTGAGTGGTGAGGCTCAACCATATGTTGACTCAACGTGTTGACTGCAAAACATATATCTGGATGAGAGTTCACCAAGAACATCAATGCTCTGATGAATTGACAATACTCGGTAGCATTTCGTAAAACGGGTCCGGCAGCACTACCGCTTAACTTCTTGAAGTCAAGCTCCATCGGGGTAGTCACGGGCTTGCAGTCCACCATACCAAATCTCTCCAATATCTTCACCACATATTTTCCTTGAGATAGGAAAATGTCCCCTGGCTTCTGCCAGACTTCTAGTCCTAGAAAATAGTGCATCAGTCCTAGGTCCTTCATCTAAAATTCAGAAGCCAACTCCCTCTTACATTTGTGAATGAGAGGATCTACACTTGTTAGAAAGAGGTCATCAACGTACAGCACCAGTTTGAGAGGATTGTCATCTTCAACCTTAAAGTAAAGGTTAGGGTCGGCTTCACTCCTAGTGAATCCCAGCTTCATCAAGTAGCTATTGATCCTCTCATACCATGCTCGAGGTGCTTGCTTCAGCACATAGAGGGCCTTCTTCAACCTGCACACATGAGATTCTTGATCATGAATCTCAAATCCTTCGGGTTGTTCCACATAGACCTCCTCTTTGATCGAACCATGCAAGAATGCAGTCTTGACATCCATCTGATGTAGGTTCCATCCTTGCGAAGTAGCAAGGGCTATGATCGAGCAGATGGTGGTATATCAGGAAACAGGTGCAAATATCTTGTCATAGTCTATACCTTCCTTCTGAGAGAAGCCATGAGCGACAAAATGAGCCTTATACTTTTCCGCACTTTCATCAACTGCATGCTTTATCTTGTAAAGCCATTTCGAAGTGACAACTGCTTTTTCTTGGGGTCTAGGGACCACATCCCAGACATCGTTTTTCATGATGGACTCATATTCCTCAGTCATAGCATCCTTCCATACTTGATGCTTGACAACTTCAGTGAATGATGAAGGCTCATTTTAGATGATCATGCTCATGATGGTCAAGTATCCCTGATACTTGGTTAGCTTCTTACTTTCCGGGAAGGTTCCCCTGGGTCCAACGTGCCCTTCAGCATCATCAAGTGTCCCCCTAAGCCAGGAAGGCCTTTTCCTTGAAGAGGAAGGCTCTTGCAGAGGGGGATCAATAGGATCCATAGGTTCTTCTACATCGGGCATCGTCTCATCTTCCTTTTCCTTTGGTTCCCTGGTGTCAGCTTCTTTAGATCCCCTTTGAGTAGGAAGATTGTCAACTTTGCTAAGAGCCATAACTTCATCAAAGGTGACATCATGGCTAATCTCGATTTCCCTTTGACCAGCCACATAGATTCTATAGCCCTTAGTGTTTTCCCTATAGCCCACAAAGATTCCTTTCTTTCCAGATGCACCCAACTTATCCCTCTTCTCCTTCAACACATGAAAATATGTCGGACTTCCAAAAATTCTAAAATGAGATACATCAGGTTTCTTACCAGTGAACATCTCTTCAGGAGTATTGGAACCCAATGCTTGATGAGGGCATTGGTTTTGCACATATACGGTGGTATTCGCAACTTCGGCCCATAGAAACTTAGGAAGTCTTTGATCGTGAAGCATAGCACAGACAGATTCCACAATCATAAGATTCTTCCTTTCCGCCACACCATTCTGCTCAAGAGTATATGGTGTTGTGGTCTCCCTCTTAATGCCAGACTCTTTGCAAAATTCATGGAACTCATTGGATTCATATTCAATCCCATTATCAGTCCTTAAGATCTTGATCTTCTTTTCGGTTTGATTCTCGATCAAGGCTTTGAAGTGAAGAAACCAAGTGAACACTTCATCCTTCTTTTTCAAGAAGTATATCGAAGTCTTGCGAGAATAATCATCTGTAAAAGTGAGGTAATATAAATATCCTCCCAAAGAGTTAACAGGCATCATTCCAGATATGTCTGAGTGAACCAACTGCAATATATCAGAGGTCTTGCTTTGGCTTGAGGGGAATGGTCCCCTTTTAAGCTTTCCTTCGGCACATCCAGGACATACACCTTCTTACTCTACTCGGAACTCAATCACCCCTGTCACCATTTGTTTTTCATTGGGTAGAGATTTATAATGAAGGTGAGCAAACCTCTGATGCCATAGTTCGGACTGAAATGATGTATCACAAGACATGACACCCAACGGACTTCCTCCGACTTGATATAATGAATCAACTTGAAACCCAAGAGTGAAAGCTTCCTTAAAGTTCTTTTTCCATACACGTACCTTGCGATCGATGAAGGTTACCTTGTAGCCTTTGTCTTCCATTGCCGAAACAAACACTAGGTTCTTTTTTATATCAAGTACATATAGGACTTCTTGCAAATGAATTGTATTACCCTAATTCAATTGAAGAGTGACATTCCCTACGCCTTTCACGGGATATTTTACATTGTCGCCAAGAACAATTTCCAGGTTGGTCTCCTTTTCTATTAGATTGGAGAGAGCTTCTTTGTAACCAGTGAAGTGCTTTGAGGCACCACTATCAATGAGCCAATTTCCCTGCGAGTCCGGGGGAGCAGTAGTAGAGAAGGCCACTGGTAGATAATATTCATCTTGCTTATTGTTAACAACATTAGATTCATACCTGGAGTTTCTTGCCTTCTTGAAGGGTTGTCCTCTTCCTTGATTTCTGGCATTTCTTTTACCTCTTTCATTGGACCTACCATGCCTTTGATTGCCTTGAGAGTGATTTTGGTCATCGTCATGGTGTGAGTCCCTTTTATCAGGGCACTCCCTCGCATAGTGGCCCATTTTGTTGCAATTGTAACATTAACCTTTTCTTCCACCCTTTGGTCCAGCCTTTCCTTTGGATTTAGCCCCAGAATTGTTTCTTATTTTAGCTTGAGAAGAAAATGCAGAGGGATGGCCTTTAAGTGCAGGAATTTCTTGCTCTTCCATCCTTGTCTCTTCTTGAATACATCTAGCCATCAATTCCTCAAATCCTGGGATGACATTATTGTTGAGAAGAGTAGTCCTGAATATATACCATTTTGGTGGCAGTCCTCCAAGAGTTGCAATAGTCATTTCCCTGTCAAGAACTACTTCCCCAATAGATAGAAGATCATTCTTGATCTCGGTGATCCGTAAGCAATATGCTTGCATACTCTCATCTTTGCCCTTCTTAATTTCTTCAGCTTATTTCTAAGGAACAGAACTTGATTTGTGTCATTAACTTTAAATAAACTCACCATTCCATCGTAGATTTTCTTGGAGGTTGTCAGCTTGGAAACATAGGCCACCAGGCGCTTGTTGATAGAGTTTTGGATGATCTTCCTTGCTTTGACTTCTCCCTTGGACCACTTTCTTTTGGCAGCAGTGGATGCATTTGATGGAGGTGCAACAATATTACCTCTCACATGGTCCAGCACTTCCTCATCGTCTAAAGTCAGATCAAGAGACATCTTCCATCCGTGATAGTCAGACTTCTCATGGAGCTTGTCTTCGGTGGGGAAGAGTGTTGAGGACCCCAAGAAGTTTTTAGGATAGCCTTGCCAACCTTCTCTTCAATGACTGGTCTTGCTCTTGCTTGGGCTTTGTCTTCACCTCAGCTCCGATACCATGTTAAATTATGGTATGTTCTATGCTTAGAGCGGTTTACTTCTTTTCTTCTTATTAGCCACGGATTAGCAATCACATATACATTAAGTAAAGTGCAGATATAACATTAAACGATCAACAAAAAACAAGCCAAGACAAGAGACACAAGATGTGGTGGCTAGCCAGGGACAAACCCCAATGCAGGGAAACCCTTTGATCAAATATTCTTTTATCTTCAATAGTTTAGCAGAGAGAAATAGTACAAAATCAGAATTCTGTAATTTTATATCAGCAGCAGCAAACCCTATATTAGCAAAGTCAAACTTGGTCAAACGATTTGAAATTAACCTCCAATATGCTTGGTCAATTTCTGATCAACTAGCCCTCAAACAGCTTGAAGAAACAGCCCTTGAACAGCCCCAAAAACACAGTCAAATTGTTGTTGACTGAAGTCAACCTGCTGCCCAAAACTAGGCAGTCAATGTTGGTCAAACTAGAGGTCAAATTGCCTCGATTTCTGCACCAAAATCTGCAGCCTGCCTAGGAGAGGCAGCGACACCAAAACCGCACCCTTGATGAGTCAGTGTTTGGTCAACATAGGTCAAAGATTCCTTTTGCTGCCTCCGTCAAATTCGGTCAACGCAGTCACAATTTCTGCGTCCTCTTTCAGCCTGCGTCTTCTTGCTTCCCACGTGTGAGAGATCCTCTTCCTTGTGTATACCCAATCATATAAGGAGAGAGAGAAGAATGACAGATGATGAGATTATTTGAAATGAATCAATCTCACTTGTATTTATATGATTTGTGCCACACATTTAGTTGTTGGCCGACTTTGACAGTTTGTCAAGTAATTACAAATAAATTCATAACTCCATAAATACTTGTTGGAATCAAATGATCTTTAGATCAATCGTACACCTCTCGACAAGAGGAATCTAGGAAAAATATCAGCTGCCATAAATGAGGTGACCCACATGGAGTTTGGCCTAGTTGCCAATTTTAACACTTATGGACAAAGTTATGAGTGTTATCACTATCAATTAACACCACTATTGGTCAATGTTTAATAAAACCTAGGATTTTGAGAGTTTGGGGCAAAGAAATTCCAACCAATGCATGTAGTGATATAACCAACTCATTTGGCATAGTTGTTTGATCATTGTTTAGGTCAGTTTGGGTTTCATCTGCTTCTTCCTTAGGCACTTCAAGGGATGGAGCTTCATTGACTGAGTTGTTTTCAATAGCATCAATTTCAAAGAATTTTGGTTCCTTGCATTTATGTCCTAGGGAGTACTTGTCATCACAGTAGTAGCACATTCCTTGTTTCCTTCTTTCAACCATTTTTGTTAGGTCCCTATACTACTAGTGTAACCCCTTATTGTTATTAGTGCATCCCCCTTATTATATTTTTGTGCCCATGTAGTCCCCATATTGTTATTATTGTGCCTCATAGAAGCCCACTATTGTTATTATTGTGCCCTTAAATTATTATTGTTATGTCAGCTTTGATTATATTATGACCCCTTAGACTCCTATATATAAAAAGGAGGTCTTGTCATTTGTATCATCGAAGAATTGTTCATTTGTGTAATGTAAAGGAGGTTACCCCCTCGAAGATGCTTATTTTGAAGGCATTTATCTATCTTTTCTATCTTTTTGTGAGTTGGTTTCATAACAATTTCTGTCTGCAACACCTTTTGAACCTTAAGTGTTTGGATGGGGCTTGGAGCCTGGGTGGGACGTGCCCTAGCGATGAAGTTTGGACAATTGGACTAGGCATTTAAGGTGACTTCCACATATAACGGGCCTTGGGGTATGTGTCCAACCAAGTAGCTGGGTGATGCATTCAGACATGGGCTTGGATGGCTTCCTTTAGGCCACTGATGAAAAATTCCAAGTAAAATTCATCTCCTAGGCCTTCAATTCTGATGGTCAATTGTTCAAAGGTTGTAATTTAGTCCTTTACTGTACCTGTTTTCCTAAGCTTAGTGAGACGACCCAAAAAGTAAGATTTCTGATAAAAGAAGTCACATATGACTTTTAAGAACATGTTCCAAGTTTCCCTCCCTAGATAACATTTCTGATGCCACTGCCACCACTGCCATCTTTCTTGGTCCAAGTAAAGGGATCCCACATGTAGTTTAGTTCCATATTTCCAGATATTATTAAGTAGTAAATATTGTTCCATTTGTGCCACCCATACTGTGGGGTTAGAGCCATCAAATTTGTACATGTCCAACTTGTGTGTCTGGTGGATTGAACATTGGTGACCTCCATGGAGATGAATGTGATGGTTGGATTCTCCTTCTACACATGCATAAATACTAGGTTCTTCCCTCATGGGTTCACGAGACCTCTTCAAGTGCTTCATGGATGCAGTTAAGAGATGACTCAAAGACCTCCATTTTTTGCTCGAGAAACTCGACTCTCTCGATTTCCTTCTCTGTAGCCATCACTTGAGACTTGGTACCGTACATACACTAGCCCCAATCACATTTTGAGCGTACTTAAGAGTAGTGCGCTTGGAAAGAGGGCAAGCTCTGGAGTCTAGTGATGTGCCTCACTTGAAGCCGCATCGAGAAAAAGTTGGGACCACCTGAAAATTGGGGGCTTACAAGTGAATGGTACCATTATGACCATCGTCATCCTGAATCTTATGGGTTAGGTCTCTTGCAAGCATCC
Source organism: Pinus tabuliformis (assembly GCA_031772625.1). Classification (NCBI taxonomy): domain Eukaryota; kingdom Viridiplantae; phylum Streptophyta; class Pinopsida; order Pinales; family Pinaceae; genus Pinus; species Pinus tabuliformis. The sequence goes on along the minus strand of CM062813.1, from coordinate 715,084,383 downwards.
CGGGATGGCCTTAGACTTCTTTTAATCCAAAAGGAGTTTTACTCCCATCTAATCAATATTGCAGTGATTGAATTCCAGAAAGCTTGATGCTACCAAATATCTTGCGAAAATCGGGCTTGGACTATGGTGACAACAACCCCAAATGCTTGATATGGTATAATGTGTTGCGAGAATTTGATCTATACTACGTCATCCAAAACCCTCACTACACCAAGAGTTTGGTTTGCACTATAAAAACCCCAAATGTTGAATCTAATTTGTACTATAGTGACAAAACCCCACTGTAGGATCTGATCTGGACAACGGAAGTCGAACCCCAATTACTGGATCTAATCTAGAAGAAAAGGTAGGGGGAGATCTTCAAATAGTTGAGGGAATTATGGTCTCAAAGGAGTATCAAGTGCTACAGATTGCAATATACATAGGGTTCCAACAATAGTACTCAACCCAATATTTCATGGCGCTAACTAAGGATGATCGACCATACCCTTAGTCGTACTACCCGACTACCCTATTGTATGTGTCAGTAATCTCCCCGAGTGTTGTTCTCAGTGTATTGTAGCAGCAAGATGGTCGACGGCTTACCTAAGGTTAGGTTTCAAGTTACCCTAGGGGGCTTCTGATATACCCAAGGGTGTGTGGAAGTGCAGTTTGTGCGTGGTTCTATCTAATGCACTACCAATCAAAGGGGTACCCACAGGGGTTACAAGGGAGTCCAACAAGCGTGACCACCCTTGTATTTCCTGCGTGCATGCCTCCCCAAATCTGCAGGTTTATGCGCTCAACGATAGATCTCGTAGTTTAAATATGTGGGAACATGACTCCAACCTTTAAAAAAATGCAAAAAATGAAGGTAGAACTGGCCTTGGAAAGTGCTATGATACTACTTGTTATGCTCTTGACCTGCGAGAAATCTAGAATACCATAAATACAAAGCAATATAGCCCAAAACACAAAAATATCACATGAAATGAGACAATTTGCAAAGATAATTTTACTATTCATAAGCAAGATACAATGTTCACTTGCCTCTTCAAGGGGGCAACCTCCAACAGAGCAAAGCCCAATTATAATAAGACTCGATGATTCTTCCCTTACTATCTAACACTGTTTATAGCTTAATGGCATCCAAAACCCTAACTACTAATGGTACCTTGCATAACATGGGTTAACCACTTTATTTATTAACCATGGCATGTTTATAACTATTTGTGGTCCCTTTTCTATAATGTGGGTCAACCACTTACAATTATTATTAATGTGGAAAATCTCTTACGGGCTTTATTGACTCTCTAACTAAGTATGACTTTGACTAGGCTCCTTGGTCTTATTACATAAATAAATGGTTTAGGGTTGGACCTTAACACGATGTTGGTGAACTTTGGCATGGAAGACTTGGACATGTGCATCATGGCACCTTGAAGATCATGCAACAGATAACCACAGACCTCCCTAAAGGAGCACTTGAGCAGCAGGATGTATGCAAAGGATGTACTTTGGGGAAGTACACAAAATCCACTTTCCATGATTGGGACAACAAAGCACATGTAGTCCTTGAAAGGATCCACTCTGATGTTTGTGGACCTTTCTCGACAACCTGCACTTCCAGACACAAATATTTTGTCATTTTTATTGATGACTTCTCATAGAGGTGTTGGATCTTCTTCATGTGGAAGAAATATGAGACATTCTCGAAGTTTTTAAAATTCAAGGCATTGGTTGTGAAAGAAATTGGCAAGAAGGTGAAGTCTCTCATGAGTGATAATGGAGGTAAGTACATGTCAAATGAATTTAAAAAAAATTGTAACACCCTCCTCCCACATATACCCAAGTAATCGTCCAACCAAGGTAAACATGGGACAAGAAGTTACTATGATATGATTCGACTCCCTAAGTGTCAGTGAAGGAAGTGGAACCAGTGAAACACATCACACAGACCTTCCACATCAGCAACAGAACTCCCAAGAGCCATCCCAACCACTCAGGTAACTAACACCTGAGACCAACTAAAGTTTTAGTGCATCAAACCCCTGGACGCTCCCTTGATATGGACCAGGGTGCATCTAGGGGGCTCCAGAAGCTCCCAAAGCAAGGGCAAGGGAGATTTTGGGGACTTTTTTCCCCAGTGTTGTTCCTGCAACTCTGGGATTTGTGCCACCTTTTCAGGCCCAAAGCCTAGGTCATTGCCCATAACTCAATGACACCTTCAAAAATGAATTTACACAACAAAAAAATTATACATTTGCAAAAACATTGACAAGGACTGTACTGGGCCCCTACTAGCCATGACATGAATTTCATCAAACATATCACAAATATGAAATCTACAGGTCTTAACAGCATAACTGAGCATAGGGGTCTCATACTTATCTAAGAATCGCTAAGAAGCGTTGATGCCTTAACAAATTAGTTGCAATTTCATCTATTAGGCCATAGATACATTGTTCATTCATTTACAAGTAAAAACATGATATGATCCAAACATCATGACAGTCATAAAACTCATTCACAACTAGCATATAAACATCAGATATGCTAAGCATAGAACAGCCATATAAGCCACATAAAAATAAGCATATTTACCCATCAATACCATAGGAAAGAGATTTTATTACCACAAGAAAAATGCAACCAAGCCTGGGACATCCACGTACCATCCGACCATAGACATGGCTTAGCCAAATCTCTCTTCATCCAGTCACCCTTGTGCCATATTCCAAGCATGAAAGTGGGATATCATGAAACAAATCCATCAAAACCGAACCAGGGCTTCTAGAGGCCAAACCACCTCAACCCTCAACCAGTGACTCCACCTCACGGTCGGATATCACTAACCATCACCAGATCAGTCTCTACCCAAGCTCTCAAGGGCTCCAGAGCATTTGTACCAACCCGGATTCCAGAAACTAATAACTCAACGCACAACCAAAGGCACAAGAAAACCAACCAGAAAACATAAGTAGAACCCACAACACCATGGCTATCCAGGAAATGGCAAGGCTAGGCAACTCCATTGACAATCCAAGTAATCCTCCATGCTAATGACATATCACGACCAATAAACCACATGCATGCCAAAACTAGTGAGGAAAACATACATGCAACTCGGTACCTGCAAGCAAAACTTGTTATAGTTGTTGATCCTAATTTTCATCTTGCGCTTTCCTACTCTTCCTTTGCCTTCTTGCTCCAAGCATCCAAGTATGTCACACTCTCCAAGAGTGCTCCAAGAAAACTCTAAGTGTCTAAAAGTTAGGGAGAAAGAATAGAATGAGAGCTCCAAAACTAAACTGACAAAAAGCAACACTGACCAAGCTTGCCCACTAATCCTCAGAAGCCTTTTTATCAATGAGGCCTCTATTTTCTTCATTTTCCATTATTTTCCTTCATTTTCCTCCTCACATGCAACATGTGACCTTTCATCTTCCTTTTCTCTTAATTTCCATTACTTTCATAAATAAATGTGCCAAAAATGCCATTTTTCCTTTCCAAATCCTTTGTCATTTCCTTTGTCAATTTCCTTAGCCATAATAAACCGAATGAACACCCACTAGGTTTTTTTTCCCACCATTTATATTGGAATATGTGTCCCATGCCCGTGGTCTTATATATTTTTACATGGATTTTTAACCAATTTTGTTACAAAACCCTCCCCCTTGGGGGAACACCATCCTCAGTGTTCAATGACACCTATAACCAACAAGACTATTGAAAACAAAACATATTCTCCATGGAGATTTATAACACAACTTGTTTCAGTATTTACAATGACCACTATTGAAACATGACAATCATATCGTTTACTGGAGCTTTATAATACAAGTAATTACGGTATTTACAATAACAACCACATATACTTAAGCACATTTGCTTCAACCAGCAAATAATGTACTGTCTGTGGAGCTTTATAAACCAGCTCAATACAATGTTTACAATAATATACACATATACACATTTTCTCAACCAGCAAATAAAAGGATATGATGCTCGTATCAATCAACAAGCGAATCAAGAGTCTCACACCTCCACCCTCAAAAGTAGTACCAGGATTCACCTCCTTCCCAAGAAGTCCAGAATCCACTATCAAATTCAAAGTTGCATCTAATGTCCAACGCTACAATCCTACACCACTTGTCCTCTTAGTGAACAATTATCAACTCATTGTTTTAGGGCGCATTCCCAATATGCATCTGATTCCATCTGGCAATGCTAATGACCAAAAAAAATCCATCCTCGGCCTTCCCCTCTCTGCTACAAAGTCCCTCGGGCAATCCGGTCACCCCCTTCTATGCAGTCAAACTCCTTCCAAGTGCCGTTGGCACCCCCATCCCAGGCAGTCCATCCCTCGGCAAGGTTTCCTCGCATCGAAAGGTCCAGAAACCAAGGCATATCTCTACCTCAAACCATCATACCAATCATAGCATGCTCATGGAAATCAATGGAGACTATTGCGTACCAATGTCCCATAATGGCCCTGCTCCTCAATGTTTTAGCAATATATTGTTGCATGTTCTAATTTCGTTTGTTGTTCTTGCTAATGCTTGCTGTCAATTTCAACCATCCAACTGGGAATTTCATGATTTCTTGTACCAAGTACAAACTTTCCATTAGATTCAAAATAAATTGAAATAACTTCAAATCATACCTCATTGGTGGCCCATCAATAAGGTATACTTGAAATTATGTTCGCTTACTGTCACAACAAGTCAACTAGCATCTTTGACCAAATCATCATGTATAAATATATCACATTAGGTTAGCTCAAAACACAACCATCACAGATCAAAATATTAAAGCACATGTAACCATCATAAATTAGAATCATAGATCACATGCATAATAAAACTAAAATAAAATATTGATACTCATCCTTTAATCAATCCTTATCTTCTACCTTTGTCTTTATTCTATACACACACTGGATCAGTTTCCATGCCCGACAAACACCCAATTCCTTCTCTTCAACCATGTACACATACACATAGTGTAAATCACACACATACAACCACACACTGCATACAACACCATGCAATACATGCACCTACACCTAACATACAACACATACACCTACACCCAGTGTACAACACAACACAATACATACTCCTGCATCTGGTGTACACCATAACACAATACATACACCTACACCCAGTGTACAACACAACACCCGGTGTACAATGCAACACAAATACGTACACAGAGTACAACATGATGAATACATATGTCACTATACCACGACTACACAATGCACATACATAGTACCGCATGCCCGCAACAAAACATGTACGACATGCGCACAATACCACATGTACACTAGTACCATATGTACAACATGTACACAGCACCACCTGTACACCGCACCACCTGCACAACATGTGCACAACATCACATGTACACGGCATTATTGTACAATGTGTACACAGTGCCACATGTACACCGCACCACCTATACAACATGTACACAATACCACATGTACACAGTACCACATGCATGACATGTACACGACACCACATGTACACAACATCACATGCATGACATGTACACAACACCACCTACAAATAGCACCACATGTACAACGTACACAGCACCACGTGCACACAACACCACATGTACAGTCATACACACAACACCATATGTACATAGCACTGCATATACAACATGTGCATAACATCATATGTACACAACACCACATATCCAACATGCGCACAACACTATATGCACACGACACCACATATCCAACATGCGCATAATATGAGAGGTACACAACACTGCATATCCAACATGTACATAGCACCATCTATACCCAACATTTCATATGTACTATACACACAACACCATATATACAACATGCATACAACATCATATGTACACTATACTGCATATACAACATTACACATCACCATAGGTACAATCACTGAATATACAATATGCACAACATATACACAACAATAGCATTGCACATCCAAAACCATACTGCCTCTACCAAGAAACCTTGTTTCCATTGTCTCTCTTCCTTCCATGCTTATCCTGGCATGTCGCAAAGCACATTGTTTTCATTCCGCTAATGTATCCTTCAGCGTTTCCTATCATAACATAAACATAGGCATAATACAAGCATATAATATCAATTGATATACACATGATACTGACCTTAGAGATCTTTCAGGGCTACTCTTCCCACTTGACTCCTCATAAACCATGAACCTCTCCATGCCATTCACTTACGTAAGCAATCATTCCTCCACAAGAATGATCCTTGGTGACTCTGTCAGACAACAACATACATACATGCATTTATACATATAAACATCAACATAAAACAATCATGATCTGTGATGACCCTGTCAGATAACAACGTGCATACACACATACATGCATATAAACATTAGCATAAAGAAATCATGATCACAGCATAATTACTAGATATCATAAGGCCAAGGTTAAGAGAACTTCCTTTATTCATGCACAACATGCATAATATTGAGAACAATAGTTCCCAACATAGCCAAGGCATCTGAAACCTCAAATCCATTTACTTTACCCTTTTTGTTACCTTTCTCATGATTGTCCTATCACCGTCCATTTACCTCAATGGACCCAACCAATCCAACTAGTTGTCATACGCTTGCCTTCAGTTTCCCTTATACATGCACTGAGCTTCATCCATGCCTTACATCACCTATTGGGTACCACACAACTCTCCCTGAACTCCATTAACTTTCCTCTTTCCCAAACCAATTCCCAAGACTCAAAACATAAAAGGAAAGATAAGAAACAAACAAGAAGAAAACCATGAAAATCAATAACAATACGACACTACAAACAAAGTGGCATGATCATGCACTATACATAACAAAACTACAAATCAAGTGCAAGCAAATGACAAGGTATCAAAAGCATAAGACTCTTAATAGACACCATGACTCAATCCCCATGGGTTCCCAGTGCTTCCAAGGGAAATCTCAACCTGAACCTTCTTTAAGATTCCATGCAATTATATGTATCATACTGCCATATCACATAACTGTCAGTGCATAAATAAATGTAACTATACACTGGTTACCTTATCTTGTTGCACCAAGCATGTTTTCCTGCAACTGCTCACACATGTCGACCACATGTTCCAAGGATCAAGGAAACATATCTATCAATTTGAAATCAACCTTTACCAAGACTAACAATCATGTCATAATCCATAGTCAACTCATAGTCATTAGACGTAATTCTACAACTGTCACCTATTTACACTTAAGTACATATAAGTTATCTCAACACATATGTGTGAGTATAACCATCTTAAAGAAAGATCATTCCTTCAAGCAATCTTATATACACATAGGCATATTATGAAATTCATCAAACATTAAACCAACTTGCAAAGATACCATGTTTAATAACTCAACTAAATGGCATAATCAAACACTCAAACATCAAATAGATGGCATAGTCAAACTCATACCTTAATGTCATAACCCTAACCATTTGCATAGGCCAATCCAATTTAACATGATACATATAACATCAAGATATTAATGCAATAACCCTAATCATTAACTAACATATAACAACAAGAAGTTAACATATAACATGCTCATCAACAACATATAACATAATCATCAAGTTAACTGTCATAAAACAACAATAACAATGCACACAACCATAGGTTACTATCGTTCATGGCTATCCGACACATATGCATATGACTACACTAATCAACTAGAATTTATCATACATGTAACCATAATAATAATAGAATGGAAAGCATATCAGTAACCCTAATGCTTATGACAAACATTAACCAACATACCTACATGCCCACCATACAAACTTGTATGATGATATGCTCTTACCCCAAAGTCCATTGTTGCAAGTTCACTTTAATGATCTGCATCTCCTGCTCTATCTCAGCCAACACATTAGCATCATAACATACCAATATCATCATGATGACCTAATTACATACAATGACCTTATGCACAACAACCTTCACCATCAAAATGCATGCATCACAACATATAGACAACAACATGCATAACAAATGCATATACAACCATACAGTCATGACGACACATCCCACAACAACACCATCAACCTTCACATGGCTACATCACTACAACCATGATCAATTCCATGCAAATGCAACAATCACATGGACTACAAGCATAAGGAACACATATGCAACCAACATGAATGCATGACCAACACACCGCCCATCCAGTCCGAGGGGTGAACCATGCTTTGATACCACTTTTTGGTATCAAATATCACCCAAAAAGAGTGGAAACCAGACACCACCCAAAGAGAATGAAACCATCACTCTGATACGACTCTGTAACACCCTCCTCCCACATCTACCCAAGTAACTAGCCAACCAGGGTAAACATGTGACAAGAAGTTACTATGATATGATTTGACTCCCTATGTTTCAGTTAAGGAATTGGAACTAGCGGAACACATCACACGGACCTTCCACATTAGCAACAGAACTACCAGGAGTCATCCCAACCACTCAGGTAACCAGCCCCTGATACCAACTGAAGTTTTAGTACATCAAATCCCTGAACGCTCCCTTGATATGGACCAGGGTGTATCTAGGAGGCTCCAAAATCTCCATAGCAAGGGCAAGGGAGCTTTTGGGGAATCTTTTCCCCGGTGTTGTGTCTACGACTCTAGGATTTGTACCACTTTTTCAAGCCCAGAGCCCAGATCACTGCCCAAAACTCAGTAACACCTTCATAAATGAATTTACACAACAAAACAATGGTACATTTGCAAAAACATTGACACGAACTATACTGGACCCCTACTAGCCATGACAGGCATTTCGTCAAACATATCACAAATATGAAATCTACAGGTCTTAACAACAAAATTGAGCATAGGGGTCTCATACTTATCTGAGAATCACTAAGAAGCGTTGATACCTCAACAAATTAGCTACAATTTCATCTATTAGGCCATAGACACATTGTTCATTCATTTACAAGTAAAAACAAGATATGAGTTAAACATCATGACAATCATAAAACTCATTCATAGCCAGCGTATAAACATCATAACTGCTAAGCATAGAACAACCATATAAGCCACATAACAATAAGCATGTTTACACATCAATATCATAGGAAAGAGATTTTATTACCACAAGCAAAATTCAACAAAGTCTGGGACTTCCACGTACCACCTGACCATAGATATGGTTGAGCCAAATCTCTCTTCATCCAGTCACCCCCATGCCATATTCCAAGCATGAATGTGGGATATCATGAAACAAATCCATCAAAACTGAACAGGGCTTCCAAAGGCCAAACCACCTCAACCCTCAACCAGTGATTCCACCTCACAGTCAAACATCACAAACCATCACCAAATCGATCTCTACCCAAGTTGTCCAGGGCTCTAGAGCGTTTGTTCCAACCTGGCTTCCAGGAACTAATAACTCAACCCACAGCTAAAGTCACAAGAAAACCAACCAGAAAACAAAAGTAAAACCCACAACACCATGGTTATCCAGGAAATGGAAAGGCTACAAAAATCCATTGTCAATCTAGGCAATCCTCCATGCCAATGATATATCATGACTAATAAACCACATTCATATGCCATGCATGCCAAGACTAGTGATGAAAACATGCATGCAACTCGGTACTTGCAAGTGAAACCCATTGTAGCTATTGATCCTGATGTCCTCTTGCGTTTTCCTACTCTTCCTTTTCCTTATTTCCCCAAGCATCCAAGTATGTTACACTCTCCAAGAGTGCTCCAAGAAAACTCTAAGTGTCCAAGAATGAGAGAGAGAGAATAGGATGAGAGCTCCAAAACTGAACTGACAAAAAGCTACACTGGCCAAGCCTGCCCACTGATCCTCAAAAGCCCTTTTATCAATGAGGCCTCTATTTTCTTCATTTTCCTCCTCACATGCAACCTGTGACCTTTCACCATCATTTTCTCCTAATTTCCATTATTTTCATAAATAAATGTGCCAAAAATGCCTTTTTGCCTTTCTAAAGCCTTTACCATTGCCATTGCCTTTGTCAATTTCCTTAGCCATAATAAATTGAATGAACATCCAATAGGATGTTTTTCCCACCATTTAGCTTGGAATATTTGCCCCATGACCATGGTCTTATATATATTTTACATGGATTTTTAACCAGGGTTGTTACAATTTCTGTGTAAAAGGAGGTATTCGACGAGAGTTGACAGTACCCCACAACCCACAACAGAATGGGGTGGCTGAGAGAAAGAACCATAACATTGTGGGAGTAGTGAGGGCAATGTTGCATGACCAAGGCCTTACTCTTCATTTGTGGGTTTAGGCATACAAAACAACACTCTATTTGCATAACCAGAGTCCTCATAAGATTCTTGGAATCATTACACCGGAGGAGGCTTTCTAGGGGAGGAAGTCGGATGTGTTGCACTTCAGGATTTTTGGAGCCTCTGTTTATTGGCATGTCTCCAAAGAATCAAGGAAGAAGATAGAGCTTACAACAAAATTGGGGGTAATTGTGGGTTACATAGAAACTCTACATAACTACCGTGTGTACTTGCTATCCCCCAGAATGACAGTTGTGTGAAGGGATGTAAAATTTGATGAGGAGAAAGCCATGTCGGGTTTCTTGAGAGGGAGCTTCAGATCCCACCAGAAGAGGATCTCTTAGCTCTAAAGGAGGAACCTCATAAAGTTGTGGAGCAACCAAAAATTGAGGAGTAGAGAGTGGAGACAACCACTCAAGCAGAACCATCCACAAAAGGCAGAAAACGAACCAGGGAAGTTGAAAGACTTGTGCATGATGTGAGGGAGAATGTGGGTTCTCCTTCAAATCATTACAGGCAAAGAAGGTCACTTTATCGGTACACTGGCTACCACCTGGCTACATGGATCTAATGACTGAACTTGTAGAGACGGAGCCATCCTCTTTCGAGGAAGCAGTAGAGAAACATGCATGGGTTGATGTAGTGGTGGAGAAATACAAATCCATTATAAAGAACAATTTTTGGGAAGTGTTCCCATGACCATTGGATAAATCAGTTGTGGATTTGAGAGGGATATTCAAGGTGAAATAGGCAATAGATGGAAGCATAGAGAAGTATAAGGCCAGATTTGTGGCCAATGGGTACTTTCAAGTTGAGGGGATTGACTATGAGGAGACCTTTGCTCCTGTAGCAAGGTACTCATCCATTAGATCAATTTTTGCTTTGGCTATGCATATGGGGTGGAAGATCCACCAGATGGATGTAAAAACAACATTCCTCAATGGATTTATTGAGGAGGAGGTGTACATCAAGAAACCAGAAGGATTTGAGACTTTTGATCGAGAGTCTCATGTGTGCAGACTCAAGAAAGCGTTGTATGGTCTCAAACAAGCACCTCGTGCTTGGTACACCAGGATCGATAGCTATGTCACCGATTTAAGCTTCACCCAAAGTGAGGCAGATGCAAACCTCTATCATATCTTGGTAGAAGCTAAATTGCTCATTATTGTCTTATATGTTGATGATTTTAATTAGTGATAAGCAACTGATCAGATCTTGTAAGGAGGACCTTGCCAGGGAGTTTGAAATGAAGGACATGGGTCTCATGCATTACCTCCTGGGGTTGGAAGCATGGCAAGGAGATGGGGAACTATTTTTCCCTCGAGGAAAGTATGCAAATGAGATACTACATAGGTTCCGCATGGAGAGTTGCAAACCCATGGAGACACCTCTAGCGACCAACTAGAGGAAGGAGGATGCCACTTCAAGTGAGGAAGTGGATGCTACCATTTATCAGTAGCTATTGGGTTCACTGATGTATCTTGTGAACACATGGTCAGATATGTGTTATGCAGTCAACCAGCTGAGCCAAGCTATGGTTAAGCCAACCAAATTATTTTGGAAGGCAACTAAGCACGTTCTATGGTACCTCATAGGCATTACCCAATTTGGACTATGGTACAGACGGACACAGGGAGTGAAGTTGTGTGGGTTCACGATGAAAATTGGGTGGGAAGTCCATCAGACTGAAATAGTACATTAGGTGGAATTTTTAGTGTTGGGTCTGCAACAGTTTCCTAGTACAGCAAGAAGCAAAGAACTATGGCACTAAGCTCAGTAGAAGTAGAATACATGGTTGCAAATCAAGCAACATGTTAGGTGATCTAGATGAGAAAGATACTTGGTGGATTGTTTGGTTATATGATGGATCAAATTGTGATCAACTGTGCCAATCATAGTTGCATCAAACTCTCTAAGAATCTTGTTTTTCATGATCGATCCAGGCATAAAGATATTTGGTCTCACCATTTACGATACTGTGTGTAGAGACGGATAATGTTGTAGCAGTACATTCTGACAGAGTAATAAGATGCTGACATTTTGAAAAAGGCCTTATCAAGATGGATGTTTGAGTTCCACAGGTGCAGGATAGGGGTGGTTGATAATCCTTTTCGTGCTGAGAGGGGGTGTTGAAAAATGTAATAAGAAATTCTCAATTTGATTTTGCCTTCATTAAATTGAGAAAATTTAATTTTCCAAATCAATAGACAACTTGGATGTAGTTAACTTGTGTGATATGGCTTATGTCACCTAGTTTACTCCGTGAATTCGAGTTGGAGAAGTTAGATTTCAATTAATCATGTTTGATTTCTAATTTATAGCAATCAAATTCAGTTATATCAAGTTAACTAATCAATCAAACTCAATTTTCATCCAATTAACTAATCAATCAGCCAAAAATTGCTAGTGCATGCAGATAATTCGAGTTACCTAGTTGAGGTGGAGATTCCAAGGTAGTGTAACATCAGTTGTAGACTATTTCAGAGTGTACAGGTGTTGCATGCAACCTGATGATCAACCTGAGGAATTGCGCAATCCATTTTGGAGAAATTCCTAAATAATAGGGGCCTAATTTCTCAAGGAATTGTGCAAGGAAATAGGGGCTCAAGCAGAGGTTGAAATTGACTAAGTTTTGGTCAAAGCTTCTTAGTCAACAAAGAGATAGGTTATTCACTTGTAGGGTGTGCTCAGTTGAGCAAAGCAATTGTAACACATCTTTATTCATCAGATTAACGCAAGCAGGCATTGGGGTTTTTAACAGTTTGCTTTCCCCAGGAAAAATACTATTTGCATGTGTGATTTCTTATTGCATGTCTGTTATTTTGGTTCTAAATTGTGAATTAATGTCCACAGAGTAGTAGAGTAGGTTTGTGTCTTGTTATTTTGATTAAAACTTTGAGCATTTGCAAATATATATCGTAATTTATACACAGTAATGACATGATAACAATGCTAAACATACAAATTTTAAGGCAGGACTTGACCTAGACTGCCTAGAACATAGCAAACATTTTGACAAACACATGGAAAACATGTAAGCTACAAGTCATGAATGCATATCTAATAATAAAAGTCTGAGATTCATCTAAGAATCACCAAGAAGGTCATATGCCCTCTCTACATAGCTGCAACAAGACTTATTAGTCCATACATTCATCAACTAATCAATAGCTAAACCATACATGACAAGAGCCACAAAAGATACAAATCATATAACTAGAAAATAACCAGCATATAAACCGTAACAACTTAGCCATAATGTTGCGAACATAATTTCTACAAATATACATGAATCTGTTAGGATATTTCGACACATAGGAATTAATTAAGTATAACTTGGTCTAGTGTATAGTTAGGTAGAGTGTGTTTCTTTAGTATATACTTTTTGTAACTTACAATCTGACGATCACGACATGTTCTAGACATGAAGTGATCTGACGATTCATTCTCTCCTCAGTATTACCAACACTTGATATGTGGCTTAACACCCGATTGATCCATGATCTCTATTTAAATAGCATGGAGGGTCATTTGTTTGAGACCGTTCATGAGAGAATCTTATGTAAATTTTCTTTCTTTTATTAATAATATTGCCTAAAGTGGTTACATTGGCTCAGTTCATGGATTGTTTCCCTCTTTCGGGGTTTTAACCACGTCAAGAATACTGGTGTACTGATCTGTGATCTGTTTGTGAGCGGTGTCCTTTGGTGTTCAATCTAAGGAAGTTACCCTATAAATTCCTTCATGGTATTAGAGCCATCAAGGGCCGCATCCGATGGTGATCCAAATCCGAAGCCAGTACAATTACATTTGACTATTGTTTCCTAGATCTACTATTTCTGACCACTTTCAGGCCGAGGGGACTACTATATTGTGTTATGAGCATCTGTTCCAGTGGGAAACCCCTTTTGTTTCACGCGAAAAGGTTTCCAATAGCCCTAGCTACGTCATTTTTAAGATCTCAAGGTATACAATATTTATTTGTAGTTATAATTATTTATCTCTTTGTTTATTTCGGTTTATAGTCATCTATACTTTTTATTACCAGATCTATACCTTTCCTTTCTACGCATGCTCTTTGGCCCGCGACTATATGTGATTTGGGTAAACTAGAAATAGAATGAAAGGATTTTTCTCATGCATATGCTCTTTTCCACCGCGCCTTAGTGTGATCTCGGAAAATCAGAAGAATTGAGGAAAATATATAGGTTCTGGGGGACTAACCCCAAATTTAACTTGAATTCATAAGGTTTGCATTCTTTTGCTTGTTTATTTGGTTTGTTTAGTTGTTTTTTTTGTTTTGTAGGCAAAAAGGGGTTGTTTCAAGTAAGCACGCACCCCAAAGTTGCGGAGAGCTAAAAAAAAAAAACCTTTCCTCCTTTCCAACAATTACTAAATCTTTTAACTAGTTCACTTGGTCTAAAGTTACTTTATGAGAATAGAGGTCTTGGGTCCAATTTTTTTTTTTTAGTTACCTTTTCAAAAAGCACATGTAACATATGTTTTAAAATTACTTTATGTAAAAGTGTTCTCACCCATTATAAAAAGTGAGTCACTTATAGTTCTAAAGTCAATTTATCTTTTATTTAAGTTACAATTTAGTGGATAGTTCATAAAGTACCATTGCAAAAGTGACTTTCACTTATTTATAAAAGTGGGTCACATAAAGTAATCTTTTTAAGTGAGCTAATTAGATTAAGTTTTCTTTTTATAAGTTTGGTAGGACTACATCTTCATCGTGTCCAACTTCTCACCCTGATCGGGGGGGATAGCACAAAATTTGAACCCAAGACTTCCATTTTTGTGAGACTTCATTTCCACGGCCATTGCCAATTGAGCTACCCCAAGTGGACTAGATTAAGTTTGGAAAGGGGGAGAATTTTTTTTTTAATATAACATTATTATCAACTTCCAAACATTCACATGGTTCCTTGGCATCTTCAACAACCTTTCTTCAAAAAACCATAACTTGTTCATCCAGAAGTCATTTTCAGAGGCGTTTTTTTAATCAACCTACTTTTTCGAGATCTTTCCGTTGGAACACTTAGTTTCAGCATATACAGATTCAATTTTTTTTTAAATGGAAAGTCCATGCCTAGTTATTCTTGACAGGACCAACTACTTCCAATGGCTATCCTACATGGTGGATTTACTCAGAAGCAAAGGTATTTATAGAATAGCCTTAGGCTAAGAGTCTAAACCTTCAGATGAAGATAAGCAAGTCAAATGGGAAAATAAGCAAGATTAAGCACGTGGGTTGATAGGGATGTCTATTTCTCCAAACCTTAGATTCCATATCGCATAAATTGATACCCTCGATGAAGCAATGAAAAAGATCAGTACTGTTTTTGAAATTAAAAATGGAATTAAAGCCCATCAACTCGAAAATGGGTTGCTTACTTTGGAGCCCAATAATTTTTCTTCCATTGAAGATTCTTTTCCAAGTCCAAGACCCTTAGACTTCTCTTGGAAGGTGTTAAGGTTAAAAGGAAGATGGTAGCCTTATATATTCCATTCTTACTAAGTTAGGACCAGCCTACTCTATGTTTGTTTCCACCTTCCATTCTACTAGAGAAGCCTTTATTTCTCAAGGACAAGACTACAAGTCCCCCTATTTTGATGCCTTTTGTGATCTTTTAATAAGAGAACAAGAAAAATTCTTACATATTGGTCTTCTTAATATTGGAAACTCTTCTAAAAAATCCTTAGCAGCCCAGAAACAACCAAATTCAAAGAATCCTAAGAAGCAACATCCTAAAAAGAATGGTCCTAAACCAAACAAGGGTCCTAAGCAATTTCAGTCTCAAAATGAAAAATCAACTCAATAAAATGATAAGGAAAATAAAAATAAAGGGAATAAGACTAATAGATATTGAAACTTTTGTAATCATGATGGCCACTTAGAATCCAAATGCTTTAAGAAGATGGAAGCCTTGGAAGCAAAAATGAAGAAGCATAACATCCATTTGGAGCACTCTTCAACTTCAACTTCATCTTCAGGAATAACACTTTCTGCATGTGGTTGTCAAGTATCTTGGTCTCGTTATGCACTAAATTTATCTTCTTCTTCTCATTCTCATGAGTGGCTCATTGATTCTGGAGCTTCTTATCACATGGCCAAAAACAAATCCATGTTTTCTTCTTTGTTGTAACACCAAAAATATATATGTTGGTGATGATAAATCTCTTAGTGTTGTAGGGACTAGAACTATTCATCTAGACAATGGTCAATTTAATTATGTCTTATGTGTTCCTACCTTATCCTACAACCTTCTATCTGTATATCAGATAACTCATTCAGGGGAAGGTAAAACCATCGAATTTTCACCTCATGATGTTGTAAGTAAGGACCTAAGAGATCCTAGACAGATTTTAGCCACTGGCATTGCTGATGATTCTACAAGGTCATATAAGTTTGACAATTTTGGGTCATCAACTCTTCCCTCGGTATTTGTGCTCATAATGATTAAGTGAGCAAACTTTGGCATGAGCGATTTGGTCACTTAAACTATCGCTCCCTTCAAAAATCTATGTAAAGAAAATATGGTGACATGTCTTCCTATGGTATCTTGCAAAGATAGTGTTTATTCCATATGTGTACTCGAAAAACATCATCAGGATAGTTTTGAAAAACGTTCTTCATAGCACACCTCAGCCCCCTTACAACTTGTGCATAGTGATTTATGTGGTCCACTTCTAGTTGTTTCATTCTCTGTTTACAAGTATTTCTTAACTTTCATTGATGATTTCTCCAAACTCACTTGCGTAGGTTTTAACCCCATAGAGAAATTACTTGCATAGGAATTCTAAAAAACAGAAAATAAACAATGGCGAGAGAATAACACATAAAACAAATATACAGAGAGATTTTCCCCTGGATCCCAAACCCAGGACTACCAGATTGATTTTTCATTATGTTCCTTTCAATGTTACAATACATATATATACATTCTGAAGCATCCATAAACCCCAATCCATTAACCCTGGATTAGAACATAACCGTAGTTCCCTTGATCGGATCTACAAAATACCATGGATCAAAAACCATCACACCCAAAACCATGTGCGAAAACCATTCACAAAACCATAGGTAGGTCCGCACACCTAATATAGAGTCCAAAAAAAAGAATCCCTGGGCACTGTCCCGGACCCCGTAAAGGGGGGCTACCACCCCCGTCAAACCCCCCATACAGGGGGGCTTCTAACCCCCCGGTTTCACTACTAGGGCTAGTTGTGGAAAGAATATAACACAACCCAACAACTTGGGTATACTTCTTAAAAATCAAGAGTGAAGTCTTTAACATGTTCTTGGCCTCTAAGGCCTTTGTTGAGAAATAATATGGACATCAAAATCTTAAGCTAAGATCTGATAATGGTGGAGAATATGTTAACAAAAAATTCATCAACTTTTGCACTAAGCATGGAATTCAATTGCAACATACTGTTCCATATACTCCACAGAAAAATAGTGTAGCTGAAAGGAAGAATCGCACCTTAAAGGAAATGGCTAATTGTATGCTTCAATCTAAAGGACTTAGTCTTAATTTTTGGGCAGAAGCAATTAACTATGCAAATTACATAGTAAATCACACTCCTACCAAGGTTTTAAATAATATCACTCCAAAGGAAGCATGGAGCTCAATTAAACCATGTGTAAGTAACTTTCGTGTTTTTGGAAGTGAAGCATGGGCCCATATTCCAGATGAGAAACATAAAGCCTTAGAACCTAATAGTGAAAATTTTATTTTTGTTGGATATTCTGAAGATGACAAAGGATATAGACTTCTTCAACCTAACTCCAAAAATATAATCATTATAAGAGATGTAAAGTTTGATGAAAATATATAAGCCTAAGAGCCTAGTTCGGCAGATGTGCCACCTCTCTCTATCTCTTCTACTTCTGAAAATATTCCTTCTTCAGATGATGGCAGTGAGGATGAAAATCCTCCCCCACCTTCTCGAGATCTTCCTTCAGCTCCTCAGCTTCCAAAATGGGTCCACGCTACTTGGGATGCAGCAGGTACTCTTGCAAGTGATCCTACAGATCAGCATCATACACATTCTCAATTCAATAGAGCCTCTTCTTTACTGGCTCAAGTTTCAGCGAATTATGATCCTGCCACCTTTGTAGAAGCTTCAGGCCATCCAGATTGGGATGCAGATATGAATGAAGAATATTGTTCATTATTGGCAAATGATACATGGGACCTTGTTCCTCTTCCAAAGGGACGAAAACTTGTTAGTTGCAAATGAGTTTACAGAAACAAATTTTTTCCAGATGGAAAAGTTGATAAACATAAAGCTCGTGTTGTTGCTAAGGGTTTTTCACAAGTTGAAGGCATTGACTATACAGAAACATTTTCCCCTGTTGCCAAAATGAACTCTATCCATCTTGTTCTTTCCCTTGCTGCCTCTTTCAAATGGGAAGTCCATCAGATGGATGTTAAATCCACCTTCTTGCATGGGGACTTGCATGAAGAAATCTATATGGAACAACCTCCTGACTTTATACGAAAAGACTCTAGCCTTGTATGTCGGCTTAAAAAATCCCTTTATGGTCTCAAACAAGCCCCTTAGGCTTGGTATGCAAAAATGGATAGCTTTCTTTTACGTACTGGCTTTTCTAGGTGTCATTTTGACAATATTGTCTACACCAAGAAAGTGGGTAAGTCCCTTATCATTCTTGTCCTTTATGTTGATGATATTATCCTTACTAGTAGTGATCCCAACCTTATAAACCATGTGAAGTCTAGCCTTAAAAATCAGTTTGAAATGATAGATTTAGGACACTTGCATTATTTTCTTGGTCTTCAAGTCTTGCAATCCAAAGAAGGTATTTCCCTTTCCCAGTCCAAGTATGTCTATGATCTTCTACACCACTTTCACATGGAATACTGTAAGCCAACCCCTTCTCCCTTTCAGTCTGGAGTAAAACTTTCAGTCACTTGCACTTCCCCTGAAGTTGGTGCTACCTTATACCATCAGCTTGTTGGAAATATTTTGTATCTGACCCATACCGTCCTGATATTTCCTTTGTTGTTGGCCTTGTTGCTCAGTTTATGGACAAACCACATGAAATTAATTGGAAAGCAACTAAAAGAATACTTCTTTATGTTCAAGGTACAGTTCAGTTTGGGATTCATTATAGTGCAGGGGCATCTCCTCTATTGGTTGGTTTCACTGATTCTGATTGGGCTAGTGACCCTGACGATCGAAAGTCTATTGCAGGTTATGTCTTCACTCTTGTCTGGACCTATTACATGGGTCTGTAGAAACTACGTGCCATTTCTATTTCTTCAGTAGAAGAAAAGTATCGTGGTGTCGTTGAAGCTAGTAAAGAAGCCCTGTGGCTTCATAAGATCATGTCAAAGTTTGGTTTTCAACAACAGCATTTGACTACACTTTGGTGTGATAATCAAAGTTCCATTCAACTATGCAAAGATCCAGTCCAACATCAGTGCAGCAAACACATTGAACTACACATGCACTTCATCAAAAAGCTCATTCATGATCATGTTCTTGAAGTGCAATATTGTTCAGCCAAGTTGCAGACATATTTACAAAGGCTCTCACATAGGCGAAGTTTACTAAACTTCGATTTATGGTTGGAGTTCAGGAAGTTGTCACTATGGGGGGATAGGCTCTAAGGCCTCCTTCCATCTCCTATTGTGTCATCTTTGTACATCCTTCAATCCTATCCCAAGTTGTTCTTAAGGGGGGATGTTAGGATATTCCAACACATAGGAATTAATTAAGTATAACTTGGTCTAGTGTATAGTTAGGTAAAGTGTGTTTCTTTAGTATGTACTTTTTGTTACTTACAATCTGACGATCATGATATGTTCTAGACATGAAGTGATCTGACAGTTCATTCTCTCCTCGGTATTACCAACACTTGATCTGTGGCTTAACACCTGATTAGTCCATGATCTTTATTTAAAGAGCATGGAGGGTCATTTGTCTAATATTGTTCATGAGAGAAGCTTATGTAAAGTTTCTTTCTTTTATTAATAATATTTCCTGAAATGGCCGCGTTGGCTCAAGTCATGGATCGTTTCCCTCTTTGGGGTTTTTAAACATGTCAAGAATATCAGTGTACTGATTTGTGATATGTTTGTAAGTGGTGTCCTTTGGTGTTCAATCTAAGGAAGTTACCCTGCAAATTCCTACAAAAACAAGGTAGAGAAATAACTCTTGTTAATATATGAAAATGCCAACCAAGTCAGGGACTTCCACGTACCACCCCACCATAGACTGGGTTGAACCAAATATCTCTTTCAGCCAATCACCCCACACCATATTCCAAGCATGAATGTGGGATCTCATGGAATAAATCAAGAAAAACCAAACTAGGGCTTCCAGAGGCCAAACCACCTCAACCATTGATTTCACCTCACTGTCGAACATCACTAACACTGATTAGAGCAATCTCTACCCAAGCTGTACAGGGCTCTAAGAACTAGTAACTCAACCCACAACCTTCTAGGGCTCCAGAGAGTTTGTCCAAACTGACTCTAGTACTAGTAACTCAACCCACCAAGGGTTCCAGAGTGTTTGTCCAACCTAGGCTCTGGGACTAGTAACTCAACCCAAGTTGCTCCAGGGCTTCCATAGTGTTTGTTCCAACCCACAACCATAAGGAATTATGAGCATCAACCAGAAAAAAATCAAATGGAAAAATCCCACAATACCATATCTATCCAGGGAATGGCAAGGCAAGGCTAAAACCATTGTCGATCTAGGCAATCCTCCATGACAATGACAGAACATAACCAGATAATCAAATGCATATACCATGCATCCATAAGTCAGCAAGGAAATCACACATGTGACCTGTTACCTACAAATCCATCTTGTTGTAGTTGTTTATCCACCTATCCCCTCGTGCTTTCCTTTGCCTTCTATCTCCAAATCCAATGAATGAAAATGTGCTCCAAGAATGCTCCAAGAAAACTTTGTGTGCAAGATTATGAGAGAGTGAGACAATAGAAGAGTGCTCCAAGCTAAAACTCACAAAAATTGTGAATTTATCCTCAAAAGCCTTTTTATCATTGAGGCCTTTATTTTCCTTCATTTTCCTCCTCATGCAAATATGTGACCTTTCATCTCCCTTTTCTCCTATTTTCCACTATTTTCATAAATAAATGCCAATTAATGCCACTTTGCCTTTGTCAATGCCTTTGTCGATTTCCATAGCCATTAATTAATCACCAATGATAGCCATCACTATGTTTTTCTCAACATTCATCTTGGATACGTGTTCCACGAACTTGGTCTTATTTTTTTTTACATAGGAAATCAACCAGGGGCTATTACATAAGTGCTCCAAGAATACTCTAAGTGTGCAAGAGTATGAGAGAATGAGAGAATAGAAAAGAGCTCCAAATCTAAACTGAAAAAAGGTTGTGAACTGATCCTCAGAATCCTTTTTATCATCGAGGCTTGTATTTTCTTCATTTTCCTTCATTTTTCCTTCAATTTCCCTCTCATGAAAATTTTTGTCTCTTCACCTTCCGTTTCTCCTATTTTTCTTTATTTCATAAATAAAATGTCAATTATTGCCACTTTGCCTTTGCTAATGCCATTTCTAATTTCCATAGCCATTAGTTGATCACCAGTGATACCCATCACTATGTTTTTCCCAACATTCAGCTTGGAATACATGTCCCATGACCTTGGTCTTATTTTATTTACATGGAAAATCAATCAGGGGTTGTTACAACATGGTTGTTGGGAATGAATAAATACTTCAAAGTCCATGACTACTCTCAAAGTATGTAGGTCACAGTAGTTATTTTCAGCTTGAAGGTAAAGCTAATATAGATGAGAGGATTTGATAAATGTCAAGGATATTAAGAAGAAAGAGTTGTCGTGGGAAAGTTTCAAAAATATTTCCAGGAGAAGTACCTTTATGAGAGGTACTATGACAACAAAGTGAAAGAATCCATGAGCTTAAGCTAGGACAGTTTACCGTTGATGAGTATAACAACATATTTTTAGAATTGTTGAGGTGTGTTCCATACATTAGAGATGATAAGGTGAAGATTCAAAGGTACCACAGTGAGCTACCACAAACTTAATGATACAAAATTGAGTTTGATGAGCCAATAACCTTGCATGACACCATCCCAAAGGCAAAGTACTGCTACGATTAGTCCAATCATAAGGCCAAGTTTCGAACAAATTAGAGGAAGCGAGATAAGACTAGTTTCAATGGAAAAGGGATGAAATCATCAAGATATAAGCAAGGGAGTAAAATGAGATTTAACAATCCAAATAAGGGTGAGTTTCAATAGAAATTCACTACTACAAGTAGAGATCGGCCTACAAAACCAACAAGAGAAGAGGTTGAGGGATTCAATAAAGGGACTTTGTAGTGTTAGACATGTGGAGAGAGCCACATGCGAAAGGTCTATCCTCACCAACAATGAATAGAAAAATGTTGTACAATGTGGAAGGGGTAATAATGGTGAATGGTGTGGCTCAGGATGTACCTCGAATTTATGCTACGTTGGCCAATAGGTAGGCATACCATTATGCGGTGATTGAGATGGAAAGTATGGTCATTAACCAACATGTTTCAATTTTAATTGACCCAAGACCAAATTCCATCTATGTTAGCTCTAATATCCTAGAGTGATATTCCCTACAAAGGAAAAATCATGAGAAACCATGGCTAGTCTAGCTAGCCATGGGAACAAAAAGTTGTGGGACAGACTTAGTGGAACCGTGTCCCATGATAATAAGTGGTATGTCCTCTACATATGGCCTTTGTCTTTTTTCAATGGGCTCGTATGATGTTCTAATTGACATGAGCACGTGTGATGTTTTAATCGACATGGATTTACTAGAAACCCATAAAAAAAATTGACTCCTACATCAAGTCACTGAAATGCCTCAACGATGAGGGTGAGGAAGTGATGCTACAAGGAATGATGAAGCATGTCACGGTTAGGACAATATCAACATTGTAAGTGAAAAGATGTTGTAAAAAAGGGTGCACCTTATATGTGGTCTAGGTGACTAGTGAATCAAAGAACAACAATGACAAAATGGAAGAACACCTTGTGTTAAGGAAGTCCAGTGATGTGATTATAAAGGAAATACTGGGATTAGAACCCAAGAGAGCAATCAATTTTTCCATCAAATTTTTTACAAGATCAGTGTCAGTCTTGAAAGCCCCTTAAGCTAGTGGAGCTAGAAATAAATTAAAAGAAATGTTGGAAAAGGGGTATATCAAATCCAGTGTATCACCCTAGGGATCCCAGTGTTGTTTATAAAGAAAAAGGATGGCATGTAATTGGCGTGCATTAATTACCAGAAGTTGAATAAAGCCACAATAAAGAACACACACATGTTGTCTAGAATTGGTGACTTGTTTGATCAACTAAGAGTAGTTGCAATATTCTCAAAAATAGATATGAGGGCAAGCTACTATCATATTTGGATTAAGGAGGAAGATATCCACAAGACAACCTTTAGGAATATATATGGACATTATGAGTATGTGGTGGTGCCATTTGGGATCAAAAATTCCCCAACCACATGTATATGTTTGATGAATAATGTCCTTAACCCATGTTTGGATAAATTTTTGTTATCTTTTGTAAATGAAATCTTGTGTAATGCATCATCCCATGTTTACCCAATTTCACTAGCCTGCCAAGGTAAACATGAGATGAAGAGTTACTATGACATGACCCGACCTCCAAGCTCCAGTTAAGGAAATGAGGCCTATAAACTGACCATAAACTGACAACTCACAACATCCCTCAGGGCTACAGAACACTCAAGGTCCAAAGGACCACCCCAGTTGGCCAAACCTTGAGTTGGGGCTCTTTTCACTAACCTAGGCTCCCAACCGCATGCATGACTAGGCCTGGGTGCAGTTATAGGCCTCCAACTGCATGCACAACACTACCTCCATGCAGTTGTGACCCAACTTGCCCAATTCAGAGGGTGTGGTCTTGAGATATGAGCCAAAATTCTCGACCAGCCTCCAGACCAATGCCCAAAACTACTTGACATTTTCCATAATCATTATTCACATGAGGGAAAAGCTAAAAATTCAAAATCAAATTAAGAGCTTGACCTAGACTGACTATAACACACTAGAAATTTCGTCAAACACATGGAAAACATGTAAGTTACAGGTCATGAATGCATATATAAACATAATAGTATAAGATTCATTTGAGAATCACCAAGAAGCCTCTGTGCCCTCTCCACATTGTTGTAACAATGCTTATTAGTCCATACATTCATCAACCAATCAATAACTAAAGAATTCATGACAAGAGCCATAGATAATACACATCATATAACCAGAAAATAACCAACATAGAAACCATGGCAACTCAGC
Organism: Pinus tabuliformis; assembly: GCA_031772625.1. Lineage (NCBI taxonomy): Eukaryota > Viridiplantae > Streptophyta > Pinopsida > Pinales > Pinaceae > Pinus > Pinus tabuliformis. Next base: position 715,059,704 of record CM062813.1, on the reverse strand, counting down.
CATAATATTGTCAAATAAAAACTATAAATGCTCATAGATCACAATAGTAAAATGACTCATATTAGCATATGAAAATACCAACCAAGTCAGGGACTTTCACGTACCACCTGAACATAGACTAGGTTGAACCAAATCTCTCTTTCAACTAATCACCCATGCGCCATATTCCAAGCATGAATGTGGGATATCATGGAATAAACCAAGACCAAACCAAACCAGGCTTACAGAGGCCAAACCACCTCAACCCTCAACCACCGTGATTCCACCTACATGGTCATACAGCACTAACACCAACCAAATATATCTCTACCTAGTTGTCTAGGGTTCTAGGTACTAGTAACTCAACCCAAAGCCTTCCAGGGATCCAGAGCGTTTGTCCAACTTGGCTCCAGGGACTAGTAACCCAAACCACAAAGGGCTCCAAAGCATTTTTCCCAACCTAGGCTATAGGACTAGTAACTCAACCTAAGTTGTTAAAGGGCTTCCAGAGCGTTTGTTCCAACCCACAACGATAAGGAAATATGAGCACCGATTAAAAAACAAGCAAGTGGAAAACCCACCAACACCATGGTTATTCAATAAATGGCAAGGCAAGGTTGAAAACACTATCAATCTAGGAAAATATCCATGCCAATGACAACACATAACCAAAAAATCACATGCATATATCACGCATCCAGAAATTAGCAAGGAAATGACACATGCAACCTATTACCTGCAAAGCAATCTAGTTTTAGTTGTTGATATAATTGTTCCATTGCACTTTCATGTTTTCCTTTACCTTTTTCTCCAAATCCAATGTATGCCAAACTACTCCGAGAATGCTCCAAGAATACTCTAAGTGTGCAAGAGTATGAGAGAATGAGAGAATAAAAGAGAGCTTCAAAGCTAAACTGACAAAAGGTTGTTAACTAATCCTCAAAAGCCTTTTTATCATTGAGGCCTTTATTTTCTTCATTTTCGGTCAATTCCCCTCTCATGAAAATATGTGTCTCTTCACCTTCCTTTTCTCCTATTTTTCTTCATTTCATAAATAAAATGTGAATTATTGCCACTTTGCCTTTGCCAATTTCCATAACCATTAATTAATAACCTGTGATACCCACCACTATATTTTTCCCAACATTTAGCTTGCAATACATATCCCATGACCTTGGTCTTATTTTATTTACATGGAAAATCAACTAGGGGTTGTTACAAACCCCTCCCCCTTTGGGGAACACCGTTCTCGGTGTTCTGTGACACCTATGACCAACAAATTGCTGAAAACAAAACATACTTTCCATGGAGCTTTAAAAATAGCTTGATGCAGTATTCACAATTAAAAACTACTGCAAACCATGAGCAACATAACAAACATGACAATCACACTGCTTGTTGGAGATTTATAACACAACTCATTGTGATATTTACAACAACATCAATATACACATATACATATACCAAAAACTCATTTGCTCGAACCAAAAAATAATGAAGGATACATAGCTCGCATCTGATCAGTCATCTCTCATGTAGCTTCATCAAGCCTAAAGTGTTTCCACTGCACCTTAACCTGCTTGATTGCTCTGTTCCAAAGCATGAGTTATTTCCGCTACAATATGCATTGTGGCTCTGGCTGGAATTCTCCCTCTGGTTCCACCTGCAATATAGACAATTCAATCACGTGATCAACGTCCTGGACGTACTTCTTAAGCAATGAAACATGGAAAACATCATGGACTTTCAATGTCGGAGGCAGTGCAAGCCATTGGTTCAATCCTCTCAAGGATCTTGTTAGGTCCCTATAATACTAGTGTATTCCCTTATTATTATTTTCATTGTAGCCCCTTATTGTTATTGTTGTGCCCATGTTGTCCCCATATTGTTATTACTGTGCCCCATAGAAGCCCACTATTGTTATTGTTGTGCCCTTACATTATTATTGTTATGTTGGCTCTGATTATATTGTGATCCCTTAGACTCTTATATATAGAAAGGAGGTATTCTCATTTGTATCATCCAAGAATTGTTCATTTATGTAATGTAAAGGAGGTTGCCCCCTCGAAGAGGCTAATTTTGAAGTCGTTGATCTATCTCTTTCTTCTATTTTGTGAGTTGGATGTATAACAGATCTCAAAATGCCCGCAATATCGAAGTGCAAACTTGGCACATGATCCAATCGTCAAGGAGATCCTCTTTGTCTTGATGCACAAGTACACATGCTCCCCAACCTGAAGCTCCTTAAATCCCTATGCTAATATGCATAAATATTCTGTTTTTTCTCTGCTGCCTTCAAATTCCTCTTAATAACTTGCATTTCATGTTGCATCTCAACCAACATATCTGGTCCAATCAACACCCTGTTCACCGGATCACTCTGGCTAATAGGACAATTACAACTCTGCCCATAAAGAACATCAAAGAGACTCATTTTCAAGGATTCTTGATACCCATTATTATATGCAAACTCTACCATCGGAAGATATTTTTCCCACTTCCTCTATTGATGCGTGACAATCATCCTCAACATATCCTCAAGAATCCTGTTGACCCTCTCTATTTGTCAATCTATCTATGGATGATAAGTTGTATTAAAGGCCAACTTTGTCCCCAAACCTGCAAACAACTTTTTCCAAAACCTAGAAGTGAACTTGGCATCTCTGTCGGATACAATCTTCTTGGGAACACCATGCAATCTCACTATCTCCCTGATGAAAATCTACGCTACCTCGCTAGTTGAATTAATAGACTTAACTGCAATGAAATGAGCTACCTTACTTAACCTGTCAACCACAACCATAATGTAATCATGTTATCTTGATTTCCTGAACAAACTTGTGATAAAATCCATGGAAATGACCTCCCATTTCCACTTTGGAATCAGAATCGGCTGCAATAGACCACCTGGATGCTTACATTTTGGTTTTACCTATTGACAGTCCAAACATCTCACAACAAACTCAGCCACCTCTTTCTTCAAGTTCAGAAAATGATGGAACTTCTTAATTGTTGTCAAAGTTTTATTATATCTTGGGTAACCTGAATACATCTTAACATGAAACTCCTTCAAGATAAGATTCTTGATCTCATTGCTCTATGGCACATAAATCTTGTTCCTGAATCTAACCAAGCCATCTGTTTTGAGATGATACTACTCATCCCTATCACCTTCACCCTATTGTTGTAACCTATGCCTCAACTGTTGATACCTATCATCCTATTGTCCTACCTGCAAGATCTGCTCTTGCAATTTTGTCCCATAAGAACTCACTACTGCAATGTGATTTACCTTCACTCTTCTGCTAAGAGCATACACAACCCTATTATCATTACCCTTAATGTACTTGATCTTGAAATCAAACTCACTGAGAGTAGCCAACCATCTAGCTTGTCTGGCATTCAGATTAGGTTGATTGAACAAGTACCTCAGCCCATTATGATCGTCCATCAAGATGAACCTCCTGCAAAGAAGATAATGTATCCACATCTTCAAGGCGTGAATGATATCTGCCAACTCAAGATCATGAGTCACATAGTTCTGTTTGTGCTCGTTCAAATTCCTTGACTCATAGCATACCACCTGTCCTTCCTGCATCAAGACTCCACCAAGTCCTTTCTTTCAAGTGTATGTACATGCCACAAACTCTTTGTCAGGATCTAAAGTCTTCAAGACTGGAGCATTTGTAAGCAAATGCTTCAACTACTCAAAACTAGCTACACACTCCTTAGTCCATTCAAACTTCTTCCATGTTCGTTGCAAAGATGTAATAGGATAGGAAATCCCTGAGAAATTCATGATGAACCTCCTATAATAACTTGCTAGTTCCATGAATGATCTGACCTCATCCAAATTCCTAGAAGTGGCCCACTCCATGATAGATCTAATCTTTTTCGATTACACTATTATATCTTCCTTGGTAACAACATGCCTGAAGTAATGAACTTATGTCTAAAAGAAACTGCACTTACTAAGCTTGGTATACAATTGATGCTCTCTCAACAATCTTAACACCACTGCTAGATGTTGTGCATGCTCTTCCCCATTCTTAGAGTATATCAATATGTCATCAATGAATACTATCACAAACTTGTCAAGATAAGGACACAACACAATATTCATCAAACACATGAAAGTAGTTGGAGCATTAGTAAGACCAGAAGGAACTACTACAAACTCATAATGCCCATACCTGGTATGAAATTTGGCTTTATATATGTCCTCTTCTTTGATGTGTACTTAATGATATAATGATGTCAGGCCAATCTTCAAGAACACTGACCCTCACTTCAACTGATCAAACAAGTCATAAATCTGCGGCAAAGGATACATCTTCTTGATAGTCACCTTGTTCGACTGCCTGTAATCAATACATAACCTGAGAGCACCATCCTTCTTCTTCACAAACAATATTGGTGCACCCCAAGGTGACACGCTTGGCCTTATGTATCCCTTATCAATCATTTCCTTAATTTTTAACTTTAATTCCACTAATTCTGGAATGCTCATCTGATCCGGGTGACTCGAGAGACACTCAGAAGTCCAAGTGGACTCATAATAGCTCAAAAATCAAAGTGGTCAGCTTGCTCTCAAACTAGAACCAAATCCAAGTGCTCGTCGCCCTAATTCCAACAGTGTGAACAACACTCAAATCTAAGTTTGTATGGACGAGATAGGACTGGTTAAAGTTTTGGTCAAAGAGGACCAGTGATAGGCTTAAGGCTTCTACAAATTGACCGAGACCGGGGCATGAAACCTAGCTCCCGAGAGCAGACGAAATTGTAGGATAGTTAATTTATCCTATATCCCTTATTTTCGACAAAAAATCAAAATAATCGATTTGTTATTAAAAACAAAAACAAAAACAAAAATATTAAAATAGGGGGGCGGGCTGCCAACCTCGCTCCACATAACATTGTAATCACATATGGGTTGGGTTAGGGTTGTGTGGTGCGGACCCTGCCCACCCAACAAGAATTATACAACAAGCAAGTGTCGAGACCGGCGGGGTTTGAACCCACCAGGCGGTCTCATAACCACCCAAAATCAGTGGCGAGGAAGCCACATAACAACACACCATATAAAAAGAATCTGTGACATAGTTAAACCACCACTCCAATGTTAAACACCGCGTTGATAGTTGTAACGACTAGCTTTAAGGGTTAAGCCTCCCATTGGTATTTTTAAAAACTATGCACCAAGTTTGGAGGGGTGGGGATTTGACTCCCCGACCCTGTGGCAACCAACACCCAAAGTCACCATTTGGCCAACGACCTATTCTTTGATATGTCCACCCGAAATTATATATATATACCTCTCATTTCATTCAACTAGGCAATGGAAGAGCATCAAACGACCAATAAAGGAGTGTGGAACCGCAAAGTGTGGAACCATGACACAGTTCCGGGAGGCGGAACCATGCCTAGTCAGAGATGCAGACTCTTGATGCAAGAGAATCAATTGATGCCTAAAAGATTCCCCAGGAGGTAAAATTTTTACAGTGACAAAATTTGATAAGTCGATAGTCATTTTTGCACGTTTTCTGGCCAGGAGTCCAATCGTGTAGTCAAAATCTCCCATTTGAGCAACAGAAATGCAGGTGCCCAACAACACAGAATCTGTGAAGAATCTTGTGGAATCTAGAAGATTCCCTTGGAGGTTGATTTTTGCCAGTGTCAGAATGATGCCGACTTTATAGACATTTTTCTTAGAATTTCGCAAGGTACACAGTTGTGTGCTCAGAATCTTCATCTGAGTAGCGGATTTTCTAGCCATCTTCAGGAAAGAATCTTTGGGGAATCTTCAAGATTCCAAGGGTCCAAAATTTGAGGGTGTCAGAATTAAACAAGTTTACAGTCGATTTTACAAAATTCAGTAGTGCAATCCATTTCTGTAGCTAAGCTTTTCATTTTTCAGCCATCTTCGAAAGTGGAGGTATATGTTGCAGTTATGCCATGTCTTTCTTCTTGATTTGCTGAGATGATGTCTTTATTGTTGAGATCCCTAATTACCATTATGTTGAGGGATACTTGTTGCCACATCATGTGAGATTTGTTTAGCTTTTCATGCTGAAGGAGGACCCATTTGAGTGAGATTTCCTATAGGGAGAACGTCTCGTGGAGAGACACGCCACTCCTGTTGAGGGTATTTGTCCTTGTTATGACAAAGAACATGCCATGTACATCATCTTGTAGCAATTAACGAAGTGACCTCCACTCTCTTGACACCGGGCCCGAAGATGTAACCCACACTGGGTGAAATCCGTTATCAATGTGTTATGTGTTCTTGATTTGATGGTCGCCATTATGATTTATTTCCTTTCCAGCATGTACATGTAGTTGTTTTATGTTCTTTCACATGAAATTTTGATAACATCATAGAAGTAAAAGGTCTTAGTTAATTTTGGTAGCTGAAGAGATCTAGATCATCATCCTAGAAGGTGCATTTGATGTTGGTGGTGCTCCTGACATGAACTCAATAGAAAAGTCCACTTCGCTATGGGGCAGTAAATTTGAAATCATTGATGGAAAGACATCCTAAAACTGTTGCAAAACTGGATGCTTCTTCAAGACTTCAATATCCTTAGCATCCTTTCCTTTGTCACTAGAAATATTAACTGCAACAATACACATCCCTTCTGCTACTGCACTTTACCTGCATAGTTGTAACCATTCTCACCGATGTAGGTTTCTTCTTACCCAAACAAGATTTTCCTCTCTCCATCGTCATCTAGGAACTTAATAGCCTTATCATAACAATCAAGCTTAGTCTTGTTAATATACAACCAAGAAACATACTATATGATCCCAACGAAAGCACATTTAGATGCGCCGATGTAGACATACCGTCCAGCGCAAATGCACAAGATCTCACCCAATGATGAACTATTTTCTTAGTACTTGTATCCAACTGCACCAACCAAGACTCTACATGCACTTATTTATTCAAGCAACACTTATCCACCAGGTCAGGACTGATATAACTATAGTTAGATCCAGGGTCAATCAAAATAGAAACAACTTGATCAAAAAGCTTACCTTCCATCTCGATAATAGATGTTTGGTGATCAGGCTACCTATTATCTGATGTTGCATATATATGAGGAATACTCTGTCCAACATCCCCAACTGTATGTGCCTCCTGAGCATTATATATATGAGGTATGCCACCCTGATGTCGTGGGCAATATCTCTTGCAATAATCCTTTCAATAAGTCAAATGTTGCAAAGGCTTCCTGCAATCACTCTTGTTCTACTCCTCAGACTAAAATTCATGTCCTTTGTCAACTGCATTGAATTTGTTATACAACTTTGCATTTTCCATGTTACCTGCATCCCGAGGTCTTCCTCGCTTCTTATCCTACTTTCCTTTAGTCTTGGCATTACCTTTTCAAACCTACTTAGGCTTCGACTTATGGTTAGATTACTCATAATAATGTTTCAACTTTCCAATTACTTCCTCCAATGTCCAAGGCTCATCATACTCTCCAAGGCTAATTGAAATCCACTAATGAATATTTTAACCTTGGTCTTCTCTTCCTTAAGATATGGTACATACCTCAATAGCTCCAAAAACTTATTCACATATTCTTCTTCCGTCATAGATCCCATCTTCAACTCGCAAAACTCCTTAGCCTAACCACCATAATATATCTATGACAAATACTTATTTCTGAAGTCTTTTGAATTCATGCCAACTCAACTTCTATGTCCTGATGCCTCTAACATGCTTCACATTTTCCCACTAGATGTTTGATTTTCCCTTGAAACTAAAAATAGTTATCCTGGCTTTCGTATTCTCTGAATAATCATGCAACTAGAAGAACTTCTTCATCCCAAGCAGCCATGCTTCTCCATCTTTCGGTTTCTTCAACTCTCTATCAAAGGTAAGAGGTTTGGATTTCTTAAACTCATCCGGCAAGTACTACTTCTCACTCTTCATATAGGGATGATAACAATGATGACCATGTTGCCTGTCTGAACCAGAACTAGAATAGAACCCATAACCACTGCCTCTCCTGTCAGGTTTATCCATCTATCGACCACCTCTGACTGTGTCATCCCTATCATACCTGTGTCCTCCATGAGACATGCTACCATATGCCCCATTAGTCCTTTCTTCCTGTCCATAACTGATATGTGGTTATCCCTGTCTCTGCAAATCTGATAAGCTCTAAAGGATCACAACATTTACCTCTGCTTGCTTTTCTTGTGCTCTGGCAAGTTTTTCTTGTGACTAAATGATTTTTTCATTATCTGCTTTGTAACTTTTGATCTCTGCTATTAAACTTCTCAAGGTAGCTACTATTTCAGGAGAGTACTCATCTCTATGTTTCACATATGATCTATAAGGAGAGTCATGTGAACTGTAATCCACCACTTTTATTTACATCTCTGATCTTCTACTTCCTGTAAATATACCATGCCAAATAAACCAAATATAAACATAATCAACATACCTTAGTGAAGTTCAGGGGAGGCTGCCCACGGGGCTTTGGATTGATGGTGAATGGGTGCACTGTTAAGGCACTCCTTGCGATAGGTCACTGATTCAAATCCCCCGTGGGTGCTTACCTACCAAAAAAAAAAAGTTCAGGGGAGGCTATCTCGTCTACACATTCAATCTAGATTAGCACAACATATGTATATATGTTGAAATCAACATATAAATCATCTCAACATCATCAACCTCAACACGGCGACACAAATGCAACAATGACCATCACAATGCATGTATAACAAACACATCGACAACTAACATGAATGAAAAACAATCACATCCCACCCATCCAGTCCAAGTGTTTGAACCTCGAAGCCCTGATACCAAATTGTAATGACCCCTCCCACATTTTCCTAATTTCACCAGCCTGTTAGGGTAAACATTACATGAATAGTTACCATGACATGACCCGACCTCCAACCTCCATTTAAGGAAGTGGGGCCTATAAACTGATCACAAACTAACAACTCACCACATCCCTTAGAGCTACAAGACACTCAGGGGTCTTAAGACCACCCCAGGTGGCCAAACCCTGAGTTGGGGCTCTTTTCACTGACCTAGACTCCCAACTGCATGCATGACTAGGCCTGGGTGTAGTTATAGGCTTCCAACTGCATGCACAACGTTGCCTCCATGTGGTTGTGACCCAACTTGCCCTAGAGGGTGCAATCTCGAGATCTGAGTCACAATTCCAGGTGAACCTCCAAACTACTACCTGAAACTATCTGAGACTTTCCAGAATCATTAGCCACATGAGAACAAAGCTAAACATTCAAACTTGAATCAACATTTTGGCCTAGACTACCTAGAACATAGTTGCAACAATGTTTATTAGTCCATACATTCATCAACTAGTCAATAAATAAAAAATTCACGACAAGATCCATAAATAATACACATCATATGACCAAAAAAATAACCAGCATAGAAACCATGGAAACTCAACCATAATATTGTCAACATAAACACTACAAATTCTCATAGGTCACAATAGGAAAATGTCTCATATTAACATATGAAAATACCAACCAAGTGAGGGACTTCCACGTACCACCCGACCATAGATTGGGCCGAATCAAATTTCTCTTTCATCCAATCACCCTTGTGCCATATACCAAGCATGAAAGTGGGATCTCATGGAATAAACCAATATCAAACCAAACCAGGGCTACTAGAGGCCAACCCACCTCAACCCTCAGCCACCGTTATTCCACCTCCAAGATCAAACATCACTAACACCAACTATATTGGTCTCTACCTAGTTGTACAAGGTTCTAAGAACTAGTAACTCAATCCACAACTTTCCAGGGCTCCAGAGAATTTATCCAACCCGTCTCCAGAGACTAGTAACTCAACCCACCAAGGGCTCCAGAGTGTTTGTCCCAACCTAGGCTCTAGGATTAGTAACTCAACCCAAGTTGTTTTAGGGCTTACAGAGCGTTTGTTCCAACCCACAACTATAAGGAATTATGAGGAACAATCATAAAACAATCAAGTGGAAAAAACCACAACACCATGACTATCCAGGAAATCGCAAGGCAGGGTTGAAACCACTGTCAATCTAGGAAAATCTTCATGCCAATGATAACACATAACTAGAAAATCACATACATATACCATGCATCTAGAAATCAGCAAGGAAATCACACATGCAACCTGTTACAGGTAAAGCAATCCAGTTGTTGCTATTGATCAAATTGTTCTCTTGCTCTTTCTTGCTTTCCTTTGCCTTCTTTCTCCAAATCCAATGTATTCCAAAGTGCTCCAAGAATGCTCCAAGAATACTCTAAGTGTGCAAGAGTATGAGAGAATGAGAGAATAGAAGAGAGGTCCAAAGCTAAACTAAAAAAAGGTTGTGAACTGATGCTCATAAGCCTTTTTTATCATTAATGCCTCTATTCTCTTCATTTTCCTTCATTTTTCCTTAAATTTCCCTCTCATGCAAATATGTGTCTCTTCGCCTTCCTTTTCTCCTATTTTCCTCTATTTCATAAATAAAATGCCAATTATTTCCACTTTGTCTTTGTCAATTTCCATATCCATTAATTAATCACCAGTGATTCCCATCACTATGTTTTTCCTAACATTCATCTTGGAATACGTGTCCCATGACCTTGGTCTTATTTTATTTACATGGAAAATCAACAAGGGGCTCTTACATCTTGCTCTACTTGAAAACTAGAGTATTGCATGAAGAGAATTTGAAAGTGGTATTGCAATTGTTGAGAGAACACAAGCTCTATGCCAAGCTCAACAAATGTGATTTCTTCCAATCACAAGTTAAGTACTTGAGACATATCGTTTCCTAGGAAGGAGTAGCAATGAACCCTAAGAAGATTAAGGCCATCAAGGAGTGTACCACTCCCATAAATGTCATATAGGTTAGATATTTCATGGGATTGGTTGGATACTACAAACGATTTATTGTATATTTTTCAAATATTGGGCATCCAATCACATCCCTGTAGAGGAAAGGAGTCAAATTCCAATGGACATTACAATGTGTGACTAGTTTTGAATGGCTTAAGAAATTGCTCACATGTGCACCCATTTTGCAGATAACAGACTCGGAAAAGGATGTCTTAGCCTACACAGATCCCTGGAAGAAAGGAATACATGGAGTCCTAATGCAGGAAGGATAGGAGATTTGTTATAAGTCACAAAAATTAAATGAGCATGAGAATAACTATGTCACTCATTCCTTGGAGCTTGCAAAAATAGTGCACACATTGAAAATGTGGAGGCACTACTTGCTTGGGAGGAAGTTTGTGTTGATGATAGACCATAAGGGGTTGAGATGATTATTTGACCAACCCAAGTCAAATGCTAGACAAGCTTGGTGGTTGGCTTTGATCAATGAGTTGGACTTTGAGATAAAGCACACTAAAGGCAAGGAAAACAATGTAGCAGATGCACTTAGTAGAAGTATGCAAGTGGCTCACTTGGAAGCCATGATCATTTGCAAATTCAATATCAAAGAAAAGGTCAAGGAGGAATGGATACAAGATGATCACTTTCATCATGTGAGAGATCACTTGTAACGGGAGCCACAAGGGCCATTGAATAAGAGTTATATGCTCACTGATGATGGAATGTCGAAGTTCAAGGATAGATGGTACATACCTTGTATGGGCGACTTGAAGAAGCTCATATTGGAAGAGTTTCATATAAGACCTTATTCAATTCATCCTGATTATCAAAAAATTGTAATGACCACGAACAAAATATATTATGGGTCATAAATGAAGAAGTAAGTTGTTGAATACATTACCAAGTGCCTGGAATGTCAACACATCAAAGTGGAATGAAGACACCTAGCGGGATTGTTAGAACCAATCCCAATCCGTGAGTGGAAATGGTATGTCATATCGATGGACTTCATCACATGATTTCCAAAGACACCTAAATAGTGTGATGCCATAATGGTGATAGTGGACAACTTAAGCAAGGCAGCTCACTTCATAGTTGTCAAGTCTGCCCACAAAGCCATCAACAAAGCTACAATTTTGAAATATATATTAAAATTGCATGGCATACCCAAGAAGAACATTTCAAATCGGGATGTGAAGTTCACTTCAAATTTTTGGAAGGGATTATTTGTTTCTTCTGGAACTCAACTAACATTTAATATAACATATCATCCTAAGACAATGGATAAAATGAAATAATGAATAGAATTTTGGAGGACATGCTAAGGATGTATGTCATACAACAACTAAAGATGTGGGAAGAGTTCCTTCCCTTAGTTAAATTTGCATACAATAATGGGTACTAACAGTCCGTAAAGATGAGCCCTTTTGAGGCTTTGTTTGGCATGAAATGTAACACTCCTATTAACTGGGATGATCCAATGAATAGGGTGGTTCTTGGACCTAATGTGTTGAAGGAAATGGAACAAGAGGCAATTAATATTAGAAAAAAAAATAAAGGTAGCCCAGTTGTTGTGGCCACAACTACCCCCCTTAATTTTCAAAAATTATGGGGCCCTCTATATAAATTTTGTTAATGTCATTTTTAATCTGCTTTTTTATTATTGTTATTGTTTTTTACCTGTTTTGATTTTTGTTTTTGACAACTCCATTTCCTTGACCTCCTTTCCCACTTTCCAAAGACAAATATTTCACCTAATTTCATGGCATGGTTGAAAATATATGATTGGTATTAGTTTGGTCATTTTTCACCATCTGAGCATCAATTTATATATGTTTATTTTGTATTTTGTTTCAGAAATTTATATAAATTAATTAATTTGAAAAATGTAAATATGAGGTAATGGCACTCTTGTGCAGGTGGACGTTAATCTTGCCAAGGCCTGCTATTACTCCGTTTATTAAGGCAGTAAACCCGATCAACTGAGCACTCCAAAACCAAACAAATGAAATCAAGAGGTTTCTCTGGGCAATTATAATAGAACACATTTCGAGGAATTTAGCACTCAATTTCTCATAGCATTTAATCCTCAACTTATCTGAGAGGCTCGCTATGTCCAACAAGTATTATTCCTTTATCAATGCCGATTAGAAACTACTTTACTCATTTTGGATCAATGGGTTGTTGGCTCTTCGGGTGAATTAGTTTCTTTGTTGAGGAATTTTTGGAGGAATACTCTCCAATTGCTCTATAAAGCTATAAGAAGAAGGATTTTTATTTTATATATATATATATATGAGGGTGAATAATGCATTAATAATACTGTCGAATACACTATTGTAAAACAGAGATATATGTTTTTTAGAACAGAAAGAGTTCTAAATTTCCGGAAGGAAGAGGCTATGCACTATTGTAAAACAAATTTTTGAAGTAATTTGGGACTCAAAGGATTATATAAAAGCAAAAGACATCTTGGAGCTAATAATAAGTTTGAATTTCCTTAAACTATTGTATGAATTTTGTAGCTCGTTGTTATATTTTAATTGTTAATTCAATTTTGATTTGTGTTTATTCATAATTAGTGTATAAATGCTTGATATTAGCACTATTGTTAATTTCATTTATTTTATGCTAATTTAAATAGTGTAAAGTTATCTTTGCAAGTTTGGGTAGGTTTAAATTGAAATTGAATATTGAATTTGTATGGACTTGCTTAGAGTTGTTGACAACTATTTATATTTTTTCTTCTCTAGGAAATATTCGAGCAAATCCACCCAAAGGTATCACACCCATCGGCTTATTAGCAAAGCCTAATCCTGAGGGCATCGAGGAGAATTGACCCCCTGACCTCCCATTAGTGAGGTACTGTAGCAACGGGAACTCGACCGATTGAGCTAACCCTCGGGGCTTGCTGATAACTATTTATATGTTCAACCTCTATTCTTGTTTTTGTCATGTCAATTATTGTTGCATTAAAAGAACTGTTTCTTTAATGCAGTAGAAATTTAATATCAAATCTATCCACTTGTAATTGAATTTAAATATATGCACGAGGTGTTTTAGTAACTATTTATTGAGATCATCATTATTGCATATATGTTTGAACTACTGCAAATTATAAGAACTATTTCTATAATTTTATAACATGTATTAACCTTAATTTCAATAATAGTCCATTCTCGTTCTAATAATTTTCTCTTGATTGGGAGTAGGAATAATCCTTATCTTAATCGAGATAGAATATATTTACCCTTTACTAACTACGTATATGCTAGATTGCATTATCATTTAGATTAATTCAATGCACATCTGAAAGTCTCTTTTCGTAGGAGCAAACACCCATGTGGATTTGATGAGCCCTTGTTTTAGCAAAGGATTACCTTCATCAAACAACTGCAAGAAGGTAACTCCTTCTCTTCTATATGCTTATGAAAAAAGAATGATATAATACATTAGTAGGCAGAAGGTAGATTTAGAGTAAACACATGCATTTAGATTAGTTTAGATTAGATTAGGCATATAGTTTAGGTTAGTTTTAGATTGAGGCACTGCACCTATAATTGAGCAAAATCATCATCCCAAACGAATAAGGTTCTAATTGGGGCCCTGATTGGGTGATTTCTTAAATGTTGATGATGCTCAATTTTAGCCATCAACATCAGGATAGGAAAAATATTTATGCAAATTAAAAGAGAATGCACAAGGAATTCCAAGTGGGAGAGCATGTGGATCTCTTCATCGGAACAAAGGAAGAGCTCACTAAAAGTGGGGCCTTGTGCTAAGTTGGCACTCAAACTTTTTGGATCATTTCATAATTTGGAAAGAGTGGGGCAAATGGCTTATAGATTGGCCTTACCCCCCATAGTGAAAGCACATAATGTTTTTCACACTTCATTATTTAAGAAGTATGTACATGACACAAATGTAGTTTTGGATTGGCCTGTGATATAGGTGGAATTCGAGGGAGAATTCCAACCAAAACCATTGTGCATCCTAGACTAGAGGCAGACCACACTCTAGAATCAAGTAATAGAGCAGGTCAAGGTGCAATGGAAGCACTTTGGACCAAATGAAGCAACCTGGGAAATGGCAAATCAAATGAGGGTACTTTACCCATATTTATTTACTGTGTAAATGAATGAAGGAGTTGCATATACAACTCAATATTATAATTTTGTGTTATGTTTATAAAACACCAATCGCAATGTTCCTTTAAAGTGATGGGGTCTATAACAACACTTTTTGTTGCACCCCACAATTGTAAATATCCTTATGTAAATTTTGGGACATATGCGAAAATTAAAGTGAAAATGAATTAATGGTTGGATGAAAGGGAGGGACACATATCATAGCTATGAGGGGAAGTTTGTGTGGACTATTGGTACTGATAGGGAAGTTTCATGAAGCAAGACATACCCATCCAATTTAATCCCTTTACCTATCACCTTAATCATGGTGCAACCTGCACTGATAAACATTGAAGTTTTGGAGTGGGCAGCAAGGTTAGATGACAATTCCCATCCCTATTTCCTCCTCTAGGATCAAGGAAGAGAGTGACTATCTCAGGAGGACAAAGAGATATGAAAGAACAAATTCACACACACACATACACATGAGAACAAGAGACAATAGAGAAGAGAGTGTGTAGATGCGAACAATAGATGCAGGCGAGCTTCCATAATGGATGCAAACAAGGAATAATACTTGGAAAGGGGAAAGAGCTGAGAATGGTGAAGAAGACTAAATTGAATAGAATATTCCTTAGCAATGTTTTGTGGTTGGGAATTATTCCTTGTTTCTAGGTTTAAGGCCCTGGATTGTGTGTCTAAGCTTGATTGGCAAGTGGGAGGCTCGTTGGAGAATTAAACTACTTTGTGCTTGTTGAGTAAGTTGATAAACCACTAAGTGATTTCTTGATAAGATGATAAACCACTACTTTCTTGTTGAATGGGATAATAAACCACTTGGGTGCTTGTTGTAAGGATGGTAAACCACTTGACAAGGTCAGTTGAGCCACTATAGTGCTTTCCAAGAGGCTATGAAATCGCCTATTTAGTGGGCTATAAGCTCCCATGATGATTTCCTTGAAAACATAGCTATCAAACCACCTATATAGTGGATTCATTCTTGTAAAAATAAGCAATACCATAATTGGGCCTTTGACAAATCTTGTGATTGATTTCAAAGAGAGTGAGAGAGTCACTATCGTGCTTACTTCCAAAGAGAAGTTGATAAACCACTTTGATAGTGGTCCCCATCTCCTGAGTGTGTGACTAAACCTTGGTGTGAAATTTCCCTAGAGCAAGAATCCCTTCAGACTCTAGATCTGGCACAGGGGTGGTCAACTACAACAGAGATTGCAGTGTGGATGGCCTATGGTTGGGTGGAGAATTGAAGTCCATTTTTTTTTCAACCATCTCAATTTGTTTAGATAAGTATAAAAAATTTCCTATTTGGTTTTCAGGGTGTTATACCCTTATTTTGATGATGAATGATACTGTGATTATGCCTATTCATGTGTAGATTATTGAATATTGTTATTACACTTACTGTTGTGTATCTTGGATATTATGAATTCAAATACTAGTAGCACCATGAAGTTGGTATCTTATTCATGACTTATTAGTCATTAGTATTGTTGTTGTTGAGTTCCTATATGGTAGTAATTGTAGATTCATGTCTTTTTGATATCTTGGTAAAATGTAAATCCCTAAAAATTGTCTTGGTTATTGGTTTCTTGGATTTTGATTCAAACTGTTTACTCTAAATTCACCATGTGGAGGAAATGCCTTGTAAAACACTTAAGAACTGAGTTGCGGGCTTACTTCGTCTGCTGGAGGCCATTGCAGAGGCTTTGGCTGCCTCTTCTAGAAAGTTTGATGTTTTGGTCAATTATCCTTGTCATACAAAAAAAATCTTGCATTTTCCTTGTTCCTTTCTCTTTAGTGTTCCTAAAAACTAATATGGTGATCTAGGGTATCCATGGGTTACAAGGGACAACAATTCTATGCAAAGGTCAGATCACCACTAGACCAGATTGATTTACCTTTTAACAGGTCGTATCCATGCATTTGTGATGTGTTGAAAGTATTTACATATGCACATGACTAGATGCATCCGGGGTCGAATTTTTTTGTGGTGGATCTAGAAATTCGAATGAGTGAAAGGGGTGGATATGGGGTCGAATTACTTTGAAGTTTCGTTTCATACGGGATTTAGGGATCCATATGTGGACATAGTTGCATCTATCCACAATGGACCAAATGGTCACCAAGCTAGATTTCCCTCATACAAGTAGGTAGATCCAGTGATCTGGATGTCTAGGCATGTTGATGAATGTCACATTTTTGGGACACCGAATTTAAGTGAACCACACATAAGAAGAAGCTCCCAATTCACATAGGGACCCCTGGTGTGTGGACCTATTTTTGTGATAATAAGGCGGTGCCATTAGGGGAATTTTGAGGTAAAAAATGGGCCTCAAAATGAAAAATTTACTAACAAAATCAATTTTAAGAGAACCAATAGGATTCAAGATGATGAAGTCATCCCCGTGGGAGAATATTTTTGGAGGGAAAAGAAGAAACTTTTTTTTTAGTCATATTTTTTACTTATGTCCTTGTAGGTTAACTCAAATTTCAAGTTTGTACACTTGCTGGATGCAAAATTAGATTTCGCATCCAACAAGTATATGAACTTGAAATTTGAGTGAACCGACAAGGAGATAGTCAAAAATACAATAAAATGGTAGTTTTATTTCTTTTCTTTTAAAAAATCACAAATATTATTTTTATTATAATTTTCGTTAGGAGGGCCATTTCAGACCTCAAAATTCCTCTAAAGCATGTGGCAGTTGATGTGGCTCGATATGGGTGGTTAACTTCAAATGGGCATAACACTCAATCCAAGTGTCAAATTGAGATAAAATTATTTCCAGAAAGCTATTGGCAAGTTGAACAAGATGGTGCAATTCTTTTTATGCTTTGATGAGGTTGGAAAAAGAGGATTTTTGTAACCCCGTCTTTAAAATTGACCTTGGAGATTGAGTTAAAGAGCAACAACTCGCCTAGCTTGGAAAATATAAGGGGGTGGGAGAGAGGCAATTACAAATATGTTATGTTGTTGAGTGAAGTTGTCATTGATGCAAAGCCCTAGCGCTAGGATTGATGCCCTAGCTTTAGGAATGATGGCAAATAGATCAGAATGATATCAAATCCCTATAAGGAATATCAAAGCATGTGATAATAGTTCAACAAAAGCCCTAAGAGCCTTAAGGATCTAGCAAGATGTGTTGCAAAAAGGTTTAAGCCCTCAAATGACAACCATAAGAATATCTTGAAGAAAATTAATAATTAAATGGTCAAATTCGATTCAAATGCAAAGGAAAGCTACATCATCAAGTAACTCTCAAAGAGACCTTTCCAATGGTAGGTGGCATGCCTCCTATCTTCTCACAATTGAGGGTAAATGAATTTTTGAAGTTATTCATTACAAATTGTCTGAGTTGGTCCATCCTAAGAGATAGGTCAACCCCCCAATAAGATGATTCCCAAACCACTATATATTTCCCATGTGTAGGGAGAATCTAACCACAAATTTGGATTGCAGTTTTGTTGTGTGAGTCTGCATTCAAGGAACAATTAACTCTATGGTCAAGGATGGGGAAAAGTCTATGTTGAAGAAAAGAAGTATGTGGTTTGAAGTGCAAGGTTTTCATTATATGGCAGAAGGGTTATGTTATATGATTCCCTATGGTCATATAGAGGCAAGGAAACTGAGTTGACGAGGGTTTATTTTTGGCACATCTTTTGAAAACTTTTTGGGTTTTTTTAAGGGGTTCTGGTTTATTTTAAGGACAGAGTGTGGTGCATTTTAGGCTAAATTTAGGTCTGTTTCAGGAGGTTGAATTTAGGCCTACTTCAAGAGGTCGTAGGTGCATGTGTGCAGGTTACAGGGTCTATCCTCAAGTACCTTTAATGGAAGCAACAACAACTTGGTGGAAGAGGTTGAATTAGAGCCTATTTTTTGGGTATACTTGTATGTGCTTTTTATCAATAATTCTTTGTGACAAAACCTTTTGTAGGTCTATGATAGACCTATGGTATAAACAAGTGAAAGGGGGATCGATTTTTTGGTGTGTTATGTGGTGATAAAGAAGGGATAGTGAAAAGTGTGGTAAAAATGGGTTGTATTATCCTTAACCTCGATAAGTTAGAGAGAAGATGCTACAAGAGAATCTTGGAAAAACTTGTGGAAATATATGGAGGAGTCTATCCAAAAATGTAGAAGGAATTATTGAGGTGTGAATCTCTATCTGAATAGCATGGAGTTTGTGATATATATGTTCAATATTTGAAAAGTATAGTGGTGTGGATCATAGGGTATGTGATTCTCATAAGCGTAGTGAGTTTGTATCCATAGGTGACTCAGACCAAGAGGTGCAAACCTGAAGATAACACAAAATTTTGGTATGGTATTGGTGTTTTATTGAGCTACAGTGGGAAAATAATAGTGACAAAGTCATTGTACAATGATAGTAGCAACAACAACAATGAAAATTGTAGACCAATGATCAACACGTTTTAGTAGGACCATATGAGCTAAGAATAGTTGAAGACAAGGCAAGTGTAGGATAGTGGTTATGAATAGATTTGAAGGAGAAAACCTAAGGATTACATGGTTGATGACCATTCATTAAATATCTTAGGACCAAAAGGTTGATAACAACAAATCCAAGAAACAACTTGATGTTGAGTTAGTGCTTAGTGAGGATATTGGTATATCATGTGGGTTGGTGCCCACAAATTCTATTGACTTGGTGCTTAGCTAGGAGATTGGTGTCTCTTGTGGTTGGTGCCCATGAATTCTATTGAGTTGATGCTCAGTTGGGGGATTGGTGTCTATTATAGGTTGGTGCCTACGAAATTCATAATTTGGTGCTTATAGAGGATCAATGTCCTCACCAGTTGATGTAATAAATTGAAGATTATTTACAAGTGTCGCTTCTTGAAGTTTTAACTTGCATTATTGATCTCTATGTTCATATATTATGAATGATTGATTATGTGATGTGAATTAGATTTCAAGGTTGACTATGTAAAAATTGTTAAGTAACAATATAATAATTCACCCCCCCAGTATTTCTAACAATTGGTATCATAGTAGGTACCTTTAAACACAACCTAACAACTAGAAGGTAGATTTTAGAAAAATAAATGGAAAAATCAAGTAAGGCATGAATCCAACCTTTGAAAGAAGTATCCTCCATAGTCATGGATATAGAACCTTTTAAGGAAAATGAAGACAATCAAAAGAGACTGTTAGATTTAGAAGAAGGTTGTGATCGTGAATTTTGAAGTTGCATTAGAAAAATAGTCAAGCTCAAAAAAAAAAAACATAAGACTTGAAGAGAAATTGCCAAATATTGAAGAGAAGAATCATAACATTGATGAAACTGAAGTTGTTATTTTGAGACTTCAAGAAGAAAAAAAGAGAGAAGAAATGTTGACAAATCAACTAAAGAAAAAAGTTGCAGACTGTGAGAAGCTAGAAGTAGATGTTGATAAAAATAAAAAAATAAAAAAGAGTAATAGAAAAAAATTGAAGAAGTCATCTCCTTGAAAATATAGTTAGAAAAGCTAAGAAAACAAAAGAAGTGACGAAAATCCAACTGAAGGAAAAGAAGAAAATTGTGAGAAACTTAAAGTAGAGATTGTCTTATTAAGGAATGAGGTAGAAAAGCTCAACAAGAAATTGAAACATTTTCAAATGTTGGATGATATTATCAACAAACAAATATCACCATATGACAAACAAGGTCTATATTATGTGGGTGAGAAATCATACAAAGAAGATAAAAACCTTAAATCACCAAAAAAAATTGAAGGTCGTGGAAGCCACAACCACGATAGAAGCAAGGGAAGAAATGAAAATGAGATTAGAAGAACTACTATACCTAGTGTTAGTGTCAGTCTTTGCAGCCTTCCTCCAGTGATCAAACATGCTCTTACAAAGTGATTTTAAGGTGTCAAGGTCAAATTTTTTCATTTCAGTGAGTCTTCAAGTAGAATTTGGTCACTAGGTATTAGGTCTAGGGTTTGTTTTCACGCTTTTCAAAGTTGTCCAAATGTCGGTCCATGTCACCATACAGCTGAGTGTACCATCATTTAGAGGGTTTTCATTATCATGTCAAGGTCTAATGGGTCATTTTACACCTTGTTCATGCTTCAGTCGTGCCTAGGTAAGGTTCATTTCCCTCTCCTAGGATTTTGAAGGCAATTTCTCTTGAATGGTCAAATCATTGGCAAAACTTGTATCTTGATGTTCATACACCTTCCCCTATCCTTAATGTACCTTATTAAACACTTCCCATCACTGAGATCCCCCAAATTCCTCATTTTCGCACAAACCCTAGTTTCTTGCTACGACTTGACAATTTTCAAGGCTAGGCCTGTGTTTTTCCTTTTTGGACCCCTTCTCCTCACTCAATATTTGAAATTCCACTTTCCCTTGTGTCCTAACATCCCTCCCTACTTCTCAAAATTTCCTCAAGAATTTAGAAGCCCCCTATCCCCTTCATTTCGCTTCATTTCAACAAATCCCTTGTTCCATGCATCGGGGTAGGTTTTACTCAAATGATGTTTCTAACCAAGAAAATATGAATTTGGGAAAAATGAGAGATAGTTTTGTCCACAATAGGCCAAATAAGAAAAACCTCCTTCACTTTTTACACAGGTGTCATGGTTTTAGAGAAATTCCAAAAATACAGTTGCCTCGGCAGAATTGATGCACCTCTGAAGTGACCTTGGGAAAATCAAGTTTTCTCCTAGCTTGGTTGGCCAAAT
The DNA here is from genome assembly GCA_031772625.1 of Pinus tabuliformis. NCBI lineage: Eukaryota > Viridiplantae > Streptophyta > Pinopsida > Pinales > Pinaceae > Pinus > Pinus tabuliformis. The sequence continues at coordinate 715,038,011 of CM062813.1, read as the reverse complement.
AACTTGGTTGATGAGTCAAATGATAACTAGACATAAATATATTTCCAATGAGCTATCATGAGCTCAATTTGGAGTTGAGGAAGACCCTCAAAAGTTGACTGCAACAGCACTCTGCCTTGAGGCAGCCTCATTTGGCACATTTTGACCAATCTTGGGAGATTTGACTTTTGACAAGGAAAATGAACTCAAAATTGACAAATTCTAGTTGGGTTGGAAATTAGACTCAAATATCTTTCCAACGAGCTATCCTGCACCCAATTTTGACACTAGGAAGGCCTCCAAAAGTCTCCTGGAAAAAGCGCTACGCATAGGGAAGGCGCGGCACATTGGGCTAAAAAGCCTGATTTCTCTCAAAAACTCCCTCAAATTGCCAAAATCACTCAACTCTTCTAGTGTGCAAGTAATTTAAGCCCTCTTCCTTGCTAGTGAAGGAGTTTTTCATACAATTTATGGTGGTTGTGTAAAATAAAATTCAAACCCTAATACCTTGCAATTTGTGCTCACAAACAAGTGCTTAGGGTTTGTAGTTGGTGTTTTTGTTGCCAAATTCCATTCCCTCACTTCCACACTCTTTCTTTCCCAAATTAATTTTCTAGTTTCATCCCCATATCCCTAATTCCCATATCCCTAAATTCACTAACCCTATATTCCTAACTCCGACTATCCCAAACCCTACCTACACATTCCTAAACCCTAATTGTTATCCTAAAGTCTAAAAACTATCCCTAAAACCCCCATACCACTCCATAATCCCCTATTTCTATAAATAAACCCTATCCTAACAGTCCTAAAATCCCTCATTTTTCCCTCCCTCTACAGTCCCTCATATCACTTTTCCCTTGGTGGCAGTAATCAAGAAACACCATAATTTTCCTATTTTTCATCAAGAAAACTCACTTGCTAGCAGAGATGGAATCTGATCCGTCATATGATCATGAGGATGAGACCCACAGTGACTCTCACACGGAGATACATGCACCCAAGAGGCCTCATAGAGGTGGAAAAACATCCGTGAAGACCAGCAGGCTGCCCAAAGAAGCCTAATTGAGAGGACACCCATTCAGCAGGAGATAGAGGTTGATCGAGAGATTTGGCTCGAGAGGATCATCATCCACTTAGAGAAGTTGTTGGTGAAAAAAAACAAGGACAAGGACATGCTCAGGCACATGAAAAACCATTATTGGGCACGAAATCATGTTTGCAAGGCACGAATAAAAAATTTAAAGGCAAACCTAAGGAAGGCATCAAAAAGGCAAAAGAGGCAAAAAGAGCATGATCAACTTCGGATATTGGCCAAGGCATCCTTGGCCCACCACAGCTCTTGATGAAGAAGCTCCAGCCCAAATTTCAAGAAATTTGGAGCAATTTTTTACATTTTTAAATTTTTTGCACTAAAAAATAGGTTTTGCTTCCCTATGCGTCGCGCCACGTGTCGCTCGCTTTTGCTAGAGGGCTCCAAATCCAAAAAACTTTGCATTTATGGATTTGGCATGAAAAATCATGGTTTTTTGTGCATGGCCAAGATTTTTGGGCAAGTTTTGAGTCCTCAAGAGGCCCAAAAACACTCAAAAAATGACCTCACTGTCCCTATTTTGACACACAAGAAGCAGTCTTGGGAGATTGAAGTTTTAGATGGGAAAATGACATCCAAATTCAGAAATTCCACTTGGGTTGGAAAGTAGACAGGCAAGCTTTCCAACAAGCACACTTGGGCTCAATTTGGACTTCAGGAAGTGCCTCAAAATCAGCTCCAAAGTGGCACGACACATAGAGAATCAGGCGCGGCGCATAGAGGATTTTTGCCTATTTTTCACTGTTCAGCTCATAAATTCGCCCAGTTTTGACCAGTTTTTCTTTTTGATGTTACTCTTGACCTTTCATGATGTAATTTGATAACCATGATGTAATATTGGCACATTTTTACTTGTTCTAGAGGATTCATTCACTAAAAGGTGAAAATTAAATGAATGAATCAGTTTCCTAGCATATAGGGGTAAGTTGTTTGACTACCTAGATTTCAGTTCCTTGTTTAGAATTAGTTCAAACAGCTCCTAGAATGATGAGCTCGACCCCTAGAGGCAAGGGAATAGGTTTGGCTTGTCTATATTATGTAATTTCTAAGTCATTTTTAGGGTTGGACACTTGGGATTACTTGGCATTCAATTGTACATCTGATTTCTGCATTTTTGGCAAAGGAAAGACCAAGTTTTTGCAGCACTTGTTGGGATCCTTGTGGCTCTGTGTTTTGATGGTGTTTTTCTTCATGCAATTGTAAGTTCATTGATTTTTTATGTATGCCATTTCCCTTCTCTTTGTTTCTGAAATTAAACAAATTGAGTGACAAAGGTAGAATTCATGAGTTTGTTGTGCTCTGCCTTAAACTTTGTTTAGTTTTACATGGTTTTCATCTGTTTGGAGAGGATTCTTGCAGCCTCTTGCCCTCTTCAACTCCTCAACGGTCTTTTCTATCCATTCATTTAATCTAAAGCATCAAGACTACTACCTACCTCGCCCCAACCGGAACTCTGCAAAAATTTGGCCTCATCCCTGTTGGGTCTTGAAAATGTCATTCATTTCCATTACACTTTCACTATTATGTCCATTATATCACCTCCATTTCACTACTATGTCACCACATTCATCCCACTTTCATTATCATTGGGCCACATTTATGTTTTTCCAATCTTTATTAATTCTAAGCCTTTTAAGTGAATTTGTGGTTAAAATTTAGAAAATAATGTGCATATGCTTATACCTAACAAATGGGTTGAGATTGTTGACATGTGTAGCTTGAAAGGAGGCTTCTAGAAGACCCTTATGTGGCACTCTAAGGCCAAATTCGAATTTGAGTGGAAAGAATCATGGGATCATGAGGATATGTGTCACATCTCCTAATTGTATTGTAACTCTAAGAAGACATGTGTCTTATCAGTTCCTATTTTGATTAGGACTCTAAAGGTAGAGGGAGAGATTCATAGACTCTCATTAATGAGATGGCTTCTCATCTTTTTGTATAAATAGGAGATCTCTCTCCTTCATTAGTTAGTCTTTTAGCTTGTGATTTCTTTAGCTTGGAGTTTGTAGTTATTCCTTGATGGCTTTTGAAAGCTTTGGAGAACTTTGTTGTACTTTGTAATTTTGAAGAATTTGAATAAAGCTTTGATGTTTTCAACATGGAAGGAGATGTGAAGTAGATGTCATGGAGCATATTAGAATGTAAGGTAGAGTAGATTTCATTTTGTAAATTTTGCTTTGATTTCATTATGTCATTTGATTGCTTTCAAGTTTGATAGATTAGATTTTTCATTCATGCAATTTTAATTCATGCAAGTGTGTTCAACTGATTGATTGTAGATTAGTAATGCACATAGCTTTTTAATGACTAATGACATGATGGAATTATCTTGTCCTTCTGCTGATTTATTTTCTTAGTTCTAATTCCAGCACTGTTTATTTCTTTCAGTTTTGTTTTGTTCATTTACTTTTCTGCAAGATAGATATTAGACTACTCATGTCATTTTTAGTTACCTCCTATAGCCAGAGCGGGACTACTGGTGAGGGATTGAAGTATGAATGCGTAGTTTGATATTAGTTTATTTTTCTGCAAGTTAGTTATTGAATTGCTCATGTCATTTTCAGTTACCTCCTATAGCCAGAGCGGGACTACTGGTGAGGGATTGAAGTATGAATGCGTAGTTTGATATTAGTTTATTTTTCTGCAAGTTAGTGATTAGATTACTCATGTCATTTTCAGTTACCTCCTATAGCCAGAGCGAGTCGAATGGTGAGGGATTGAAGTATGAATGCGTAGTTTGATCTTAGTTTCATTTTATGCAATTTAGATATCAGATTACTCAATTTGTTTATGATTACCTCCTATAGCTAGCGCGAGTCAAATGGTGAGGGGTCAAAATATGAGTTGATGTAATATGATTTAGTTTACTTTGCTTACAGTTTTGAATTGCTTTAAGTTCGGTTTTCTTTTTATACAGCAGCAAGGATACTGGGTTTCATAGTCACTAGCTCATTTTTTGGTTGTTGCATTCTATTTTGATTGAAGTAGCTGCATATTTACACTTTTGTTTAAGTACTAATTCCATCAATAACATGTTTTAAGATCTTTTGAAGTGCTAAGTTTTGGAAGTTACCATTCGGGACATAGACTTTGTCTTGAAATCTACATCCATACTTGTCCTTTAAAAATATTCTTAAGACCTTAAAATAGGATTTCCATTTGCATTAGACACTTTAGGAAACCAACAAAAACAAAACCCCAAAACAAAATAAAATCTATAAAACAACGAAGTAAGAAAAAGGTTAACTAAGCACATATGGTGCACCACACTTCATCATTTTACGATACCCGGATTGATAATTTATGTAGAGCAATTTAAGACGTTAAATTGACTAGACAATCCCCAGACCCAAATTTGCCTTTCCCTTTTTCCAACAAAAAACCCCCAAAACAATCAAATCAAATCCTTGCACTTCATACCTAGCCTAAGATTAGTTGTTAAATTAGTCATCTCCAGCCCCATTAATTATCTTTTGCTGAGATTGACTTGGAGAGAGCCCTCTCCTGTCCTCGTAGGGCTAGCTATGAGGCTGAGCGTGGTTTGATGTGGACCTAGAACCTTGCCTTTTCAGCCTGAGGCAAATCTAGGCTCTAACACCTAGAAGCTATGTTAATTCCCTCAAGAGATTCATACACAATACCAGCTACAATGAAATAAGAGACAAGGATCAACAAAGAGTTGAATCTTCTCCTAAGCAGGACTACTTCAGAAAAATTGTTTCATCAAGACCATATTTCTTAGCCAAGTACCAAACTATATTTCTTGGTTATTGTTTTTCATGTACAAACTATGGGCATGAAGCAAGAAATAGTAAACCCTATGCTAGGGATGATTGTAGAGGCCCTTATCAAACTTCTAATGGCAAGTTTGTAGATAGACAAATTAGAAATCAAAATGGATACATTAGTAGAAATCATAAGTCATTTGCTCCCCTATTCAAAATTCCATATTGAATACTACAAATGCCATAACCTTGGGCATATAGCATGTGAATGAAGAAGCAGTATGAAATGGTTTCCTAAACAAGTGAATGAAGAAAATATTTCTACGAGACATAAAGAAAAATACACGAAGGTATGGAAGAAAACAAGAAAAATATAGATTTGTTGGGCTAGCTGCTTGATCCATATATTTTACTTATAGATGCATCAGAATTACATGTAACATAGCTTATTAACCATGGAACTTGAAAGCACATAAAACAAAGCAGAAATAACAAGATAAGCATGAAACCATGACACAAAGATTTGATTACGGAGTTCATCCAATTTGGACTATGTCTCTGGGCCTTGCTCAATAGTGGGGAGGCCTTCATTCATTAAGTGGCATAAAAAGAGATAAAAGAACAAGCAACATGCATTTACAATCCTTATACCTCCAATATGGAGGAAGGACATAGAATGGAGAGCCCAACTTCAAAAACAGACAGTACCATTGAAATCCTGGCAAACAATCATGCATAATCGCCTATCCGAACACCCAATTTGGAGAAATGAAGCTTTTGCACCCTCTCGAAACCTCCCAGTTGCTCAAGGAGAGGTTCCGGCCTGCTGCCAAGTTGGGTTATTGTTGTACACAATGATTTTCTGAATTCCTATGTCAGTCCCCCCTTTTTCCTGTGCGAACCGTCCCATATATACCCTTGATCGGTCGACTCCTCAATCTCGGGCAGTTCCAAATAGATGAAAAGTTTAGCAGGTGGGCGGTTTCACACAAAGAATTTCGGACTTGGAATAGTAACTTATTAAACATGGAGAAATGTCCTCAACACAATCCATAGATCGTTTTTTCATTAAACTTCAAACGAAGGAAAAATTAGCATACTCCTAAAGTCGTCAGATTTACCATTGGATGTCATAGTCTATCGACGTTGATACCCATCGCAAATCGCAATCTGTCGGAAGAAGGGTAATACTCCATAATAGTTATTGCATAGTGCTATATGCTATGTGAAAACCTACGGACCCGACAGATTTTACAAACCATGCCCTATATTGTTATCACATTTGGGAGTATCGATAAATTGCAATCGGCGGGTCTTAGTGTTTATGAACGCGGCGCTGTGTAATATGCGATTGTGATATCGCAATCGCAACCCTGACTGTCGGGGCCGGTTATGTAAAGCACTTCCCTTTGTGATGTGCGATTGTGATCATTGGATCACACCATTCCTTGCTTGGGGTTGATTTGTAAAACCGTCGACTTGCCTCCGATCTGTGATTTGTGATATCACAATCACAACCTGATCTTGTCGAGGCGAATTTCTTAACCGCGGACCTCTGCCTTTTTTACGATCAGCGAAATGTGGGGCCAATGGTGGCCTGCCACTTGGCACTTCCCCATTCGCTGAGAGTTTTTCCATGTCATTTTCTCCTGCCACATGTTCGAGTCAAACCTGAACTTTGACCTGCTCTAACTTTTTCATATGAGGTCAAATTCGAGTGTCATTCACATCGTTGGAATTAGGATGACGAGCACTTTGATCTGATGCTAAGTTTATGGAGTTTCTATCACTTCAATTTTTGAGTCTTTGTACCATGCCACTAGTACTTTTTAGAGATCCACCTAGATCAATCCTCCCCATTAAGAGCTTTTGGACCGCCAAAAGCCTTTTCAGTCAATTGGCAAGTGAGGAAATTGCTCCCTCACTTTTCCTTCTCCATCCATCGAGCTTTACTTGGATGCATTCCTTTGAAGCCAACACGAATGTACTCCACATCTCCCCATTGTGAAGTTTTGGTTTTCCTGTCGAGTATGATATCTTCGAGCAACTTGTCTAGATACTCTGGTGCAAAATCATCCATTGTAGGAATCTGTGCAACCTCTTTGGTATCCATAATCAATGGAGGTTCATAAAGCTTTAGGTTTTCAACATTCACTATTGAGTACATTTGCATATAAGTAGGCAAGTCAAGACGAAAAGCATTGTCTCCAATCTTTGCCAATATGGTGAAGGGACCATATCAAATGGGTCTCAATTTCTTCCCTTCTCCCTTCATTCTATCCTTTCTAATGTGGAGCCATACCTTGTCCCCAACTTGAAACTGATGGTCAACTCGGTGCTTATCATGTTGAGCTTTATACCAAGCCTGACTCTTCTCCAACTGCTCCTGTACTACCTGATGAATCACCTGTATCTGCTGAATAAACTTCTGTGATTTGTCCCTATCATCTCATCCATTTCCATCCTCATATTTCCCAAATACCATGTCTAAGGGATCCCTTGGTAGATAACCAAAACATGTCTCGAACAGTGAGCTCTGTGTGGATGAATGTGCTACTCGATTGTATGCATGTTGCACATAAGGAAGTTGTTCATCCTGTTAGAGTCCTATAGTGATAGGATTCATAATTTTGAATTGGCTAAAGTTAAGCCTTGTAATATTGTACATACCTTTGCTTTCTGCAATTGTTTTCCATATTAAAAATTAAAAAATGTAAAGAGGGTATGTCCTAAAAGAAATATCTAAGGACAAAATGAATAAGAAAAGATCAAAAAATGAAAATATATGAACCCCAAACACAAAAACAGATCATGAAAGTGTGCAAGTCTAAATGTCGCTACTGTTTTACTTCTTCTGCAAATAAAGGTTGTGTGCAGCTTATCCTACATGCCACAACCCATGGTAGTCAAACTGCTTAATCTTGACTATTTCATGCTTTGAATTTGATGTTTATAGTTAGAGAATAAAATCTGACCAAATAGCTTAATCTTGGCAGATCATTAGATAGGTAGAGAAAATAAAAGGAGCTCATCAGTTTAAACAGAGCCCTTGGAAGATATAAGGTTAGAAGTAGATAGTTTGTTTTATAAAAAGAAAAGGAAAGAAAAGGGTCTGCTAGCTTAAATGCACCCAAATAAGTGAAGAAAAAATGTTAGAGTAAGTAATGGGTAAGTAGAAGGTTGCTGGCGTATAAAGTTGATTGGACAAAAGCACATTTATCATGCTTAATCATATATTTCAATGTGCATGAGCAATTAAGAAAGCAAAAACATAGGTTTACAAGTTGATTTAGTTGACTTCCCCTCATTCATTTCATCCCTATTCTTACTAATTTCCCCATCCACAAGTATGTTTTAGTACTAAAAATCCTTCAAGTCATAAAGGCTCAGAGCATTTCTCTGACTTTTGGTGGGATCGAACCCTCAGCTTAATGACTTATGGACATCAAGTGTTAGAATTCTCTTCATAAAAGTCATTTCCCTTCATTACCCTAATAAAACCCATTTTCCTAAGGTTAAACTCCATTTGCCTATGAAAAGTAAAAGACCCCATGTTAAATTCCATTTTACTCAAAATACCCACAAAAAAATTTTATCCTAAGTATAAGTGTATGTAAAGGAAAAGCGCAAATATTACATTATGCTTAGTAGTATTTTCACTCTGCTCATTTCAGTTCATACTAATTGTTGGGTGTGGAGCATGATTATTTAGAGGTCTTTGTTTCAGCCGAATGCATGCCCCGGGAAGTTTGTACACCCCTCCACGCGGGGGGGTGCGGGGGGAACTTGTCCCCCCCGCAGGGGTTCGAGGGAGGAGGGGGTCCGGGGGCCAGCGGTCCCCTGGTGGGGGTTTCGGGGGCAACGCCCCCGAAGCTAAAAACAAAGGTAAAATTGCCTTGTAAAAGTATAGTAATTTCTAGTCAATCTAGGTTGTTCATTAGGCGGATGATCTGACGGTAGAACTTATGTTTAGTTTAGGGTTTTTTTGCCCTAGAAGGTAACCCCTCTCTTTGTATGAAGGCATTGTATTGAGGCTATGTAATAGATGTGTATTCTCTGAGCGAGAAACAGAGAGGTGAGACTGTGAGAGAAAACAAAGGATATTACAGCGGATCTACTATAGGTTGTGTCTCTTCATTTTGCTGGATAATAGAAAGGAAGGACTAGCTGTTCGGGGTGGATGTAGCCCAAACTGGGTGAACCACGTATATCTGTGTCTCTCTGGTTTTATGCGTTTTATGTGTTTATATTTATGCAATATTCTATGTGTTCCATTGCTCTGTAATATATAATTTTCTAACTTAATAATATAGCTCCCGATATACCTTTTCCCATATATAAATAAATCCCATATATAATACCCCAACCCTTAGTTTAACTATAAACTATATTTTTATCCCATGCCCCCGACAAAACCCTCTTAACTCACCAATTCTAGATAAAGTTAAGATAATCCCTTTATTAACCCCGTTCAATCATTTAATCCCATGTTTAACTCGTAAATAATCACAAACCACCATGAATTAAAGCCTCGGGCCCCCCAAAACCTTTGCCCATTTTAGTTGTGCTAATCTGTCACCCGATTGTCATCCGATTGTTAGCACCTGAATCCAATGGTTCACACCCATATCGGGTTCACCCGATATTCAACCTTTACCCACTCGATAAAGTGGTATTGCCCAGGCCCCCATCTGCTACGTGTCAAGCGTTAAGGTAGATCAAGTGACCTCGCCAAAATACCACCTCCTCGATAAAGCGGTGCGATGGCCTCCGATACCGCCTCCCCGCTAAACCCGAAACCACTCACTATTCATAATATAAAATCCACGCCAATTTACCCATTACTCGTTAAAACCCCGAAAGCCCTCATTTTCATGCCTTTTACTCAGTTACACAGCGAAACCTATCAAACCCTTCCGACGCCACCCTGAGCCTCTGAGACATGATTTCACCATGGATTCCCTCCCGAACACCTTCCGGACTCTGTCCACAATTCTTCCCAGTTTTAGTACGACCTCCAGTCACCTCCTCACAAACCTGTGTTTCATTAACAAATTGTTGTATTTTGCAGGTAATTAGCAGAAGACTAGAGCTTGGATAAACATTTTTGATACTAGTCACAAAACTTTTTTACTCCAAGAGTCGAAAGGAAATCTATTTAAAAACATTCATTCAAAAGAAGAAAATAGTTATACACAAAATAGAGAAATAAATCATTCACACAGAGACATTAACTGTTAAAACAAAGGAACCAGACAGAGCATACAGTCAAAAGACAAACAAATCAAACATATAGAAATTTTATCAATATCCATTACCATATGTTGATACATATAAAAAACTAAATGATTTACTGTTGAAATACACAATAAAAAGTTAAAATGTATAGTAAAATTAAAAACACAGTAAAGGATATTGATAGATCATCAAAGTAAAAGTCTATCAGATGAAAGAGTATCAGTAAAAGTGTATCATATTGAAAAATAAAAGTGAAGATAGATGAAAAACAGAGCAGTCAAGGTAAACAGTAAAAGTAAACATGGAGGCAGTAAGGGTTAAACAAAGATGAAAACACTTTCACCAGCAACAATAAATTTTATCCAAAGGAAAGGTAAAAATAGTTAAAAGAAAATTAACGCTAAAAAATGAAATCAGAACAGAAATGGTACATTTTCCAGAAATTTCCTGTTTAAGTCATAGTTGTGCAGAAACTATTGTCGCCAATCCAAGATGAATTTTGAGAAACGGGAGTAGGTTTGTGTTCCTAAAGGCCAATCTAAAAAAACCTATCTCACTTTTTACACAGGTATTAAAAAAGGGGGATAAATGCATTTCTTCACAACCTACTATGCAAAGTCCTGTTTTTGACATCTTTTTGCAGAGAATATTGTGAACAGCTGGAGATGAATTTTTGGAAACTGAAAGACATTTATCTCAATAACATACTTATATACAATAATATCTTTCACTTTTTACATATCTATCTCGAATTGAGATATACAAAGGTATCATTGGACCCTAATTTTGCAGAATTTCTGGGGCAGAATGCACAAAGGAAGGAGGTAGTTAGTGACTTGGAAGCCTCATCATCAATTAAGAGTTGCTATCAAATTAGAATTTCTCTTCTTTGTCACCATCAATCCATAAATATAGTGCAAAATAGATTCATTATTTTTGGGTGTCCTTTATTTAAGTTCTATTAATGTTAAACAGTTTGAGATATTTGTAAAACCAATCTTGATATTTTTCAAGATATTTCAGTTTAGAATTTGTATAAATACTTCTCCATTTGAAGTGTTTTGGGTGGATTATATTAGACATTTCTATAGAATTTTTTATCAGAAGACCCAGAAGGTTATTGTATCATTTGCTGAGCCAACAAGCTGGATTGATGAATAAAGATCAGACATTTCAAAGGATTCATGTGTTAAGCGAATTTCAGACAAGTATTCTCATGTGTTGTTGTCATTTTTCTCAAGTTATTCATAATATTTAATGTTTTTCCAAATCTAAATGTTATAACTGGAATAATATTTCAGAACTTGTTTAATTACACTCTGTCTTAACAGTTATGCATTTGAATGTTTTCTTCTGATATTTAAATTAAAGAATTCTTAATTGCTCTTTGGTTTAGATTGATTTCATAAATATCCAGGTTAAAGGATTCTTAATTTCCCTTTGATCTTGATTACCCCTTCATTCCTCATTCATTATCCGGGTCTGAGAACCCTTAACTTCTCTCTCACCCTGAGTGAAACCCTTTCACCCCTCTGTCTCAAAGATCTGAAAAACACTTTGCTATCTTGCCCTTTGAAAGTTCCCTTTAGTGAGTTAATCTAGTTTTGCTTCCTTTTTGTTTGAATCCATAGCCCAATGGTCTAAAAGACATCATTCTATCCATCTGTCTAAGCAGATCCCACCACCCAATATCAAATACAAATCAAAACCCCTTGAACAATCATAGCTAGCCTAAAAACATCTTAACTAAAACAAAGTTAAATTTTAAAGAGAGAGCCCTCTCTGAGCACTAGGAAGGCTAGGTCCTGATCTCCAAAAGTGGTTTGTGGTTACCTTTGGTTTTTCTTTTTTTTTTTACTTCAAAAGAATTATCAGAGTGATAACACATCCCACAACTTGGGATGTTTTCCACAATAGCCTCGTAACCAGTGTACCACGGTGTGGTTGACGACCTCTGTTTGCCCATCAGTTTGTGGATGAAATGTCATACTTCTTTTCAACTTAGTGTCCATCATTCTCCACAATATGGTCCAGAACTCTCCAAGAAAGCGAGAGTCTCGATCTGACACAATAGATGTGGGCAACCCAAAATGGACCCAGACATGCTGAAAGAAAAGATAAGCAGTCTGCTCAGTAGTGACCTGCTTTTTACAAGGCATTAAAATACACATTTTACTAAAACAATCCACGACGACATACAAATATTCATGACCTTTCCTAAACATAGGCAAACACCCACAAAATCCATGGAAACACTTTCCCATGGTTGACTCAGAATAGGGAGTGGTGTGTAGAGCCCAAGTTTTCTATTAGAGGACTTTAAAACATAACACAACACACAACCCTTTACAAAACGAGTCACAATGTTTTTCATATGAGGCCAAAAACAAAACCTCTGTAAATGACATAAAGTTTTTTCAACCCCAAAATGACCAGACACAAGAGAGGTATGAGCCTCTTGAATTACATGTACCCTTTCATCAATGGGTATACATAGTTTTCCAAGGTGATACAATAGTTTTCCCTACAAATAATAATTGTCCACCTGCGATCCACGAGTCAATTTTGCATAAATATCTTTAAAATCATTATTGTTAGCATATTGTTCAGCATAACTTTCTAACGATAAAGAATCATTTTGCAAAACTACAAATGCAGAAATAGGAGGGCGAGAAAGAACATTTTCTACTTTGTTGTTGGCGCCCTTCTTGTATTTTATTACCAGATGAAACTACTGGAGGAATCCCATCCATCTGAAAAGACGGGATTTTTGAAGCTTGGTCTATGCCTGAAGGTACTGCAAGGACTGATGTTACGTATGGATGATGGTCTCCTTGCTGATCAAGTAGTGTTTCCACTTCTTTACACTCTAAACTAAGGTGTACAAATCTCAGTCATATGTGGGATAATTCACAACAGCTTGGGAGAAAGTCTCCAAATGGTAACATGCAGGCTTCATTTGTTGCATCAATACAGCGCCCATGGCATATCCGCTGGCATCTGTCTCAATCTCAAAAGGTTGTTGAAGGTCTGGTAAGGCTAGCACTGGTGTTGTGTTGATCTTCGCTTTCAGCGTGTTAAAGGATTTCTTCTGCTTTCCTCCCCACTGAAAGGCCAACTTCACACTTGTCAATGTGTGTAAGGGGGTTGTGATAACAGAGAAGTTTGCAATGAACCTTCTCCAACTATATCGCACCCAAAAAGCTTCAAACCTCTGTAACATTTGTGGGCTTTAGCCACTTCATAATCACATCTACTTTAGAGGGATCTATTTTCAATTTCCCATTATCGACTATGTGACCTAAATAAACCAGAGAGGTCTTCCCAAACTCACACTTTGATAGTTTTACATACAATTTTTCATTTTTCAAAACATTAAGAACTTCCTTCACATGACATACATGTTCATCCCATGTCCTACTATAAACAAGAATATCGTCCAAATATACAACCACAAAATTATCAAGAAAAGGCCTAAACAGATCATTCATTATCCTCATAAACGTGGTCGAAGCATTACACAGTTTGAATGGCATCACCATCCATTTGAAAAACCCTTGCTTGGTTTTGAATGCAATCTTCCAAATGTCTTGTTCTGCAACTCTAACCTAGTGATATCCACTACGCAAATCTAGTTTTGTAAAATAGACAACATTTTTCAACTGATCTAATAATTCATCAATGTGAGGGAGAGGGTATCGATTCTTCACTGTAATTTTGTTTAGCACCTGTAGTCTACGCACATTCTCCATGTGTCATCTTTCTTTGGCACCAACACGATCGGTGAGCCACACGGAGAAGAACTCAGTCTGATGACCTCTTGATTTAGCAATTCCTGCACCTATTTCTTGATCTCCTCCATCTTGATAGAAGCCATCCTGTACATGCCAATATTTGGTAAAGGAGCATCCTGTTGTAAATGGATCTCATGTTGGATTTCTCATTTTGGGGGCAATCCTCTCAGTTCTTGAAACAATCCATCATAGTCAGAAATAATTTCTAACAATTCTTTCTTATGATCAGGATCACAACCTTTGAAAGTGTCAGCCATCTCGGCCTCTTTCACTCTCACCACCATGAGCATGCACCCTTTGCTAGAATTAACCAATCGTTTAATCTATCCTACACTTACAAGGCTAGCATTTTCTTTCATATGATGAGCTCTGACTATATATTCTACCCCATCCTTCGTGAGGTGGTATTTATTTTCATGTCGAAAGAAGATTTCTTTTACGTCATATAGATACATACTTCCCAAGATGATTCCACGAATATCCAAAGGTACAACATCTAACTCTACCTCATAAACTAATTTGGGAGCAATAACAAATTTGGCCCTAAACTGCTTGGTTACCTGTAATTTTTCTTTATCGCTTACCCAACCAAGTGGGAATGGACTCGGATGAGGCTTAGTTTTGAGGCCTAAATTTTTAACTAAGGACTCTGAGATTAAATTTGCTTGAGAACCAGAATCGAATAAAGTTTCCACCTTTGTGTGTTTTATAATAACCCTAATGTGGAATAATTCAATTCTCTTTCATTCATTACTTACAGGCTCATTCAAAGAACTAGTACTTGCAATCGAATTAGAATTATTATTAATAGAAAGAGTACCTCTTGCGCCCATGGCTATGATCAATGTCTCGTCACCGGAGTCTGATCCAAGGTCCTACTATGCTAGTCCCACTATCTTTTGCTTCCCCTTTCTGCTGAATCTCTTTGGTCTCAGCTCCAGATGTAGCTTCCAATAGTGGTCCTCGTCACAACCTTCTGTCTTGCAATGCATGCAATATTGCATTTCTCCGTCCTCTTTCTTGGATGTGACGGTCTTCTTATCCTTCCCCCTGCCTTTCTTCTGGAATTTTCCATGCTAAGGATTGAACAGTGTTTTATGCTTCATCTTCTTTGTCATTCTTGCCTCAACTTTCAACATGAATGGCCTTTACGTTGGCCGCATCAATTGTATTAGGCTCAAACAATAACAGTGAGTGTCTTATGTAACTATGTAACACACCAACATACTTAGTTACAGTATCGGGCAAATCTAATGAGATGCCCAAATTCAATGCTTGTTTATGAAATTCTTCAGTGAAGATTTGCAAATTTTGGCCTTTACCTTTCCTTAGATATTACTATTCCATTAGTGCCTTTTGTTTATAACCCAAAGGGTAAAATTGGTCTTTCAATGCAGAAATAAAATTGGACCAAGAGGAAAGAAGGTTACCTGACTTTTTGCTGCCCTTCTGCAACTTTCTCTCCCACCAAACGAGAGCAGTGCCACTCAATCGAAGAGATGCTAACTAGACCTTTGCCTCATCTTCTTCGATCTGCTGAATCCGGCAGTAAACCTCTATTTGTCTTATCCAATTGTTAATTTTTTCTGCACTACACTCTCCATTATACATGGGTAGGTCAAACTTTACATCTAGCTTGAAGAATGGTTTCTTAGATGTATGTTTGGAATCTCGATTAGAGTGATGAGAACTATCACTTGAAGAAGGAGAGGGAGGAGGATCTTCTCCACCACCTTCATGATTTACCAATCTATTGTCATCAACATCTTTCTTCTCATGCCTAATTGCCTTCTCATACTCTGAAAACAACTTGTCCACTTTCTCTGCCATATTGTAGAATACCTTGCGGTAATTTTGTTCCTCTTCCCAACAAGCTTCTTCATCAACCATGTTTCTTCTTCGTTGTGCACGTCCTGCTTTAGGATCAAAGGACTTAAGCTTTTCTTCGCCTTTTTGCATCTTGTTCCGGGTTAACATATACTCATGCAATTCACATCGACAAAGCCCTTCTCTAATACTAAACTTGATCCAAGATCTTTTACATATAGATGCATCATAATTACATGTAACATATCTTATGAACCATGGAACTTAAAAGCACATAAAACAATGAAGAAATAACAAGATAAGCATGAAACCATGACACAAAGATTTGATTACGGAGTTCATTCAATTTGGACTATGTCTCCAGGCCCTGCTCAATAGTGGGGAGGCCTTCATTCATTAAGTGGCATAGAAAGAGATAAAAGTACAATCAAAATTAATTTACAATCCTTATACCTCCAAGATGGAGGATGGACGAAGAATGAAGAGCCCAACTTTAGAAACAGATAGTACCAGTGAAATCCTAGTGAACAATCTTGCAGAATCGCCTATCCGAACACCCAATTCGGAGAAATGAAGCTTTTGCACCCTCTCAGAACCTCCTTGTTGCTTAAGGTGAGGTTTCGGCCTACTTCCAGGTCGAGTTACTGTTGTACACAATGATTTTCTGAATTCCTATGCCAGTCCCCCACTTTTTCCTGTGTGAATTGTCCCATATATACCCTTGATCGATCGACTCCTCAATCGCGGGCAATTCCAAACGTATGACAAGTTTAGCAAGTGGGCAGTTTCACACAGAGAATTTCGGACCTAGAATAGTAACCTGCTAAACATGGGAAAATCACCCTCGACACAGTCCATAGACCATTTTCGCATTAAACTCAAACGGCGGATAAATCGGCGTACTCCTGAAACCGACAACTTTACCATTGGCGTCATAATCTATCGGCGCCGATACCCATCGCAAATCAAATTGGTCGAAACCAGGGTAATCCTCCATAACGGCCGCTACATGATGCGATATACGATGCGCGAAATGGTGGACCTGACGAGTTTGACAAACCATGCCCTATACTGTTATCGCATCCGAGAGTATCGGTAAATTGCAATCGGCGAAACCAACGAGTCTTACTATTTATGAATGCGGCACTGTGAGATATGCGATTATGATATCGTAATCGCAACCCTGACTTCTGAGGCTAATTATGTAAAGCACTTCCCTTTGCAATGTGTGATTGTGATCATCGCATCACACCCTTCCTTTCTTGGGGTCGATTTGTAAAACCGCCGACCTTCCTCCAATCTACGATTTGTGATATCACAATCGCAACCTGATCCTGCTGGGGCCGGTTCCTTAACTACAGACCTCTACCTTTTCTGTGATGAGAAAAATGTGGGGCCAATGGCATCTTGCCACTTGGCACTTCTCCATTCGCTAAGAGTTCTGCCACATCATTTTCTCTTGCCACCTGTCCAAGTCAAACCTGAAATTTGACTTGCTCTAACTTCTTCATATGAGATTGGATTCGAGTGTCTTTCGCATCGTTGGAATTAGGATGACAAGCACTTTGATCTGATGCTAAGTTTATCGAGTTTCTACCACTTTGAGTTTTGAGCTTTTTTACCATGCCACTGGTACTTTTTAGAGATCCACCTGGATCACTGCTTGAGAATTTATTTGCACTTGAAACCATGAAAGTGTCATTGTAAGATGAATTTATATAGTTTTTTGAAAATTTGACCCATCTCAAAAGGCATAAAGGTAATGAAACAACAAAATATGGAAGGAGTAATGGACATTAATGCTTAGTCCAGTGTCATAATGAACAATGTAAGCATGTTCCAAAGGAAGGATGTGTTTATTTTTTGAAGAAGAAAATGATGTTGATTTGAGAAATGAGTATCACAATAATCCTAACACATGTATGCATTTGGATTGTGTTTTCAGAAAATAAAAGGAAGATCATACATGTTCTATTTTGATAAACCACCACTCTTTGATGATCCTTAGTGATAAGGGATTATCTTGGTGACAAATATGATAAAAGTAGACCTATTTATGACATCTAAGATAATGAAGTTTATGGTTCTAGTGTTCTGGATCAAGAAGGCGAACCAAAGGACTTTCAAGTTGGCATCCTAGAGAACGGAAAATATGATGACATGAAGGACAAAGAATTGAATGGAAAGGACCTTCTTGACCTCCTTAAATACAATTACATTGCTAATGAAGAAGACAACCCAAAATTTGGTGAAGTTGACATTGCTTGACATAAACCATGAGGGTGTTTTTGCTACCCTAAAAAGAGAAACCTCTGAATATTATTTGTGGCCATGGTGTCAAAGAAATGATTGTACCACTAAATTGAATACAAGCTAGTCATAGATCCTATACCCTACAAATTGACATTTTTCCAAATTATGACACTGAGTGTGATGATTAATATTGCAATGACATAAAATGCAACACAAATTTGAGGATTGTGTATAATGAGGTTAATGTTGTATTATATGAAAGTCATATTATGAGGACACATATTTTGGTCGACTTTCCTGGGCAAAAAAAGGAGGACAACAAACACAACATCCATGAAGACAATAGTGGTGAAGATGAACATAATGCCATTTGTCATAAAATTGGAGTCATAAACACAAATCAAGAAGAATTTTCAAAGTTTGAGGCCCCATGTTATAATGATGTTGTTGTTATTATAAAAAAGAATTTTTTATTTCCCATAAATCTCTGCAAACTCTAAATACAGTTGGCAGTTATGACTATAATCTAACTACGATACGATAAGCGTGTAGATATCTATCTTCCAAATCCATCACATAAAAGTATTAATTGTTGTCATGTTTCAAACCATCCAATGCCTTCATATGATCGTCATGATGATGAACTACATTGGATGGTTCAAAACATGTCAAAAATTGATACTTTTCTATGGTTGATATGAAAGATAGATATCTAAATAACTCTACTCATAAAATCCTAAATTCAAATAAAGATAAGTGTTGTCATGTTTCTGATTTGTTAAAGGAAAATAATATGCACCATGAGGTTATTGTAAATTTTGGTGATTCTCATTTTGTCTACATAGAGAACATAAATATGGGTGTTTTCAATGACAAGCAAATGGGAAGTGAAAAATATGCTAAGGCTAGCAACAACGATACAAGTCAATGAAAGGCTACATCAACAACTTGTTTGACCCATTGGGAGAATGTTTAAGGAGGTTTGTGAAACCCATATAGCACTTGAATCTTCAAAATCAATATTGGATTAAGTGCCTAGCCAACCTTGTTTGAAAATCATGCTTATAACCATGCATATTTTAATGAGGCCTTGTTTTCTATGGTTGTTAAGCACAAAGGTAGATGTCTCTACTTTTAATGCAGTTCTGAGGATTTTTAATGATGAGACTAAAGATGAATGGTAACATGAGATCCATGAAGAACAGACAAAAGAGTAGGTGACCAAAACCATGACGCACTTGGGAGGAAGGAAACAATATAATTTCCCTATGATATGTATTTTGAGAGTTCTAACTACATACAAGTTAATTAATTTGATTATGAATATGCAACAATTATTTCACAACAATAATGCTAAAGACTCAAAACATGGTGAAGTTTTCATATACAATATTAAGATGACATGCACTGAGATGGTCGAAAGCTCTGTAGTTAGAAAAAGAGAGGAGATAGAGGTTCAAGATCAAGACATGGAACAATATGCTTAGGAAGCACAAAGTCAAGGGGAGCAGTCCTTAGTGACAAAAAAAGATGAACATCAACTAGGAAGTGTTGAAAATATGATAATAGGGAGAGCACCCTTTGTTATTAAGGTTAAAGGGGGAGAGAATGTAGCCAGGGGAGTAGTTAACAAGAAGTATGAAGAGACAATGAATATAGTGGGAGCACACATCAAGAATTGATGAGAAGATGCAAATAAGAGGGGCACTTCATTTGCCATTGAAGTCAAAGGGGGAGAGAATATCAAAATGGGGAGAAACGGCAAGATTATTTCCATCAATTAATTTCAAATTTTAGAAATGGAAGAGTTATTTAATCTTTTATTTTAGAAAATTTCATGATAGAGAAAGATATATTATGGAAAAGGTCATGAAGGTGTAAATACTCTTAACTAGTAGTAGGTGGGGTCTCACTATACATTTTTTAATTAAACTTTGTTACACATGAAATATCATTGTGACTCCCATACTCAAAACTATAATCAATATATATGGAAAAAGATATATCGATAAATACATAATCATAATCATAATAATTAGCATGCTTGTGCCTCCATTTGTCAAAATGTATGATTGTTGGCCCTCGTTTTTGGTCTAATTTTGCTAAAGAATACACACTTAATTTCTATGTTTTCCATCCATTTGCCATCACATACACCCCATTTTGATGTATTTATGCATATTCAGGTATATAAATTTAGTTTTACATTTTTTAGATGTTTTATGAAAATTGAATTTTAAGTGCATTTTTGGACAGAATCATAAATTCTCGTAATGGCTTCGTGGATGTAATATTTGCAGGACACTTGGGCACGAGCTGGACACATTTCTAGAAAGTTTGGGAATTAGGATTGAACTAACTCCTATTGGTTCGGTCAAACCAAGCTTAAACAGACCCGATCAAAGCTAGTCAAACAGGACCAGTCATTCAGGAAATCCCTAGGAAATAGGGCAGTTTTATGATTTCATGGGATTTTCCATATTTTTAGTGATAGGATGGATGAGTTCAACTTGGATAGATGGGATATGGATAGATATAGTTTTTAGAGACATTTTAGATCAGTTTTTTTCATAATCTTCTATTTAAGCCAAAATATTGAAGGCTTATGATATGTAGAATTTGTATAATTTTATATTAAGACTTCTGAATACTTTGAGTTAATTTGAGGAACCTGTTCTACCTTCATTTTTTTGTTCAATGGTGTGGATGATTGACTGATTTTGTAGTAGCTGATAATCTCTTCAAGTGTGCAAGGCAAGGGTGGAGGGCCCCCACTCCAAGCTAAGTACACTTCATGGTTAATCTAGCTTGATTTTCATAAACTAGTTTTGCTTCAGATTTGTTTATTTGATTTGATGTATGATGATTTATGTTTGTTGATGAATCTTGGTTTATTTATCATCTTTATATGAAGGGAAAACCTAGCGTTCAAGTTGAACCCTCCTATTGGATTAATGAATAAAAACTAAAATTCATCTTTCTTGCTTTCAAGTAATTTTCTGAATTTTTAGTTTTCTAACAATGGCATTATGATGAATGAATTTGTGATGAAGAACAACAAGGACCTCCTTAGTTAGGAGCCTCTTTCATTATTTATTTGGGCATCTTAAGCTACTGTCAATTAGTGGTTTTATATTTCTATTCATGAAGTAATATTTTAGAAGAAGGACACAACTGGTTCTCCTAAGTTAGGAGCCACTTCATCTCACATATATCCTAAGTGAATTAGAAATTACTTAATTAGATTTATATTTATAATATGTATTTCCTCAACTCTTTATATTTCATCTTCTAACCTTGACTACATCTGATATCCATACATTTTGGACATGCTTCTAAGTTCTACAAACCTAGATTGATAATGAAATACTTGTGTTAATTTATTCAATAAATTAGCCCAACATTTTGGCACCATTGCCGGGGAAGCATTCATCAACATAGTCAATTAGAAGATAAAAACAAAATCTAAAAAAAATAACAAACAACAAACAATAAAAATTTAGTTATGTTTCTTTATGCCTAGAGATAGAGATCAGAAAGGTAGATTCATTAAGCAAAACCCCCCAAAAATTCAACCATCAGAACTAACTACACCGGTTGCTGGTAAACCAACTCTAGAAGAATTAGAGGAGAAACAAAGAACAGGAAAAAGATTGACTTTAATTGAACAACAAACCTTGTTAGCATGGGAGGTAAAAAGAAAACAAACTCCAAAAGCAACACCAACTTTAGAAAAACAAAAGGAAACAAGGAAAATTGTTAAACAAATATATCAGCCCATTCTTGAGCCAATAGAACAACCTATTTTCGAAAACAAACAACAACTTGAATCTCAAGTTGCTATAATAGTTGAAACTATGATGGAAGAAGGGCAAGGATCCACAATCCTCACTCCAGAACAAAGACTTCAATATGAAAAACAACAGAGAGAATGGAGAAGACAAAGAGAGGAAAAGGCAAAAAGAGAAGCTGATAGAAAGAGATAAGAAGAAAGAAAAACAGAGTATGATAGCAAAACACTAAATGATAATGAACAAGAAAATACTGATGATCATGAAGCTATTTTTTGCTTTCCAATATTAGATACAAGTGCAATATTAGGAGAAAAAGTGAAAATGAAAAACATTCCACCTTCTGTATTGCCTAACTTTTAAGGAATGTCAACAAAAGGTCCTGACTCAGTAATGTTTGAATTCAATATCTTGTGTAGAATTTATGGATACCCAGATGACACACACAAGCTTCGACTCTTTCTTGCTACTTTAAAAGTAGCAGCATTAAAATGGTTCATGGGTTTAGGAGAACGAACAATCACCTCTTGGGATGACATGAAGAAAATATTTCTTAAAAAGTATCAAGCCTATTGTAGGCCTAGGGACTCAAAAGAGGATGTTTTTAGAATGACACAACAAGAAGATGAAAGTTTAGAAGAATATTTGGAAAGATTTTCTTACAATCTTCAAAAATCTAAACAACACTCTCTGAACTCAGATACCATCCGCACAATCTTTCTAAAAGGTATAAGAGATGAATATCTTGACATTTTGAATGTAATGGGAAAGGGTGATATTTCAAACTTTCCATTTCTTGAAATTACAGATCTATTTTAAAAATATTCAAGAGGAAGATCAAAAACTGGAAGGAGAGATATTAGTTCAAAAGCTTCAAAATCAGCAACAGGAGGGGTAACAAGAGAAGAGATAGGGAGCTTGTTGGAAAACTTCAAAACTGATCTTCTAAGCACATTAGGGACACAAGTAGATGTTTTAAAAGCTAACAAAAATAAAGAAGAACAAGAACAAATCTTAGCAATCTTTTGTCCCAAATGTAGGAAGAAACACCCATTAAGAGAATGTCCTTTGGATAGTATTCAGGTATGTGGTCTTTGCACAAAAAACTATATAAAGTTGAAAGAATTGCAAATGAATCCAATGGAAGAAGTACAAGGGGCAGAAGGCTTTTAATATGTGGCACTAAGAATGCCTTGGCAGCCAAGGATTCCTCAGCAATTCCCTCAACAAAACTATCAGTATCCTCCTCAAAGTTCTTGGAATACCCCAATGTCGTGGCAAGCTTGGCCTCCACAACAATATCAAAACCAACCTGCACAAGGTTGGAGAGGATATAGTTATGGAAACCAGCCACCTCAACAAGTGTATCCTCAATAATACCAACAACAATATCAACAGCATTTCCATACCAACAGTTTCAACAGTATCCACAATCCATGCCATTTCCACAACAAAATCCTACACCATTACTAACTCAACCACAGCAGCTTCAGCTGCCTTTGAACCAGCCTAGACCAACTCAACTACCAGCTCAGCCAGTAGCAAATCTGAGTAACAAAATGGATAAACCTGCATACAATGTGGAAGAAGCAACATATTTTCCAACATACTCCATTCTTCCCATAAATGATGTCCATTTAAGGTCTGGGAAAGTATTGCATAAAAATTCTCCTCCAATCATAGAAGAACCAGCTGAACAAGGAGAACAACCTGAAACATCACATTCAGAAAATCAAAGTCAGAAAGGAAAAACTATAATAACTCAAACACCACCCTATCCAGAGAGGTTAGTAGAGCAGAACATTCAAATGTTTCTTCCTAAATTTGATATTTTGGATGAATTAAAAAATGCATATGTCAAAATTCCTTTGTTACAGGAAATAAAAGGAATTCCAATTTATGTTAAAACAATAAAGGAGTTATGCATCAAGAAAACTGGTAAAAAGAAAAAGGATCCTACTACAATCCAAGTCATTAGAAAACTAGCTAGCTTCATGCTACAAAAGCAGCAGTCAAAAAATATATTGACCTTGGTATCCCTATGGTTACTATTTCAATTAATAAGTTTTCAGTTCCAAACACTTTAATAGATTTTGGAGCAGCTATAAACATTATGACTATAGAGACCATGAAACATTTAAACTTAAACAATATTATATCTACTACTACCATTTTAGAGTTAGCAGATAGATCTAAGGTTGTAAGAGAAGGAATATTAGAAGATATCATTGTCTCTCTGGGTTCATGGGAGTATCTTGTAGACTTCCTCATTTTGCAGCCAAAAACAAACTTAGGAGGACATCCTCTAATCTTAGGCAGACCATGGTTAGCCACTGCAGATGCCTTTATTGGGTGCAGATCGGGAAGTATGATTATTTCACATGGGGATGAAAGAAAACACATCACACTTTATTCTCCAGCACAAGCACCTTCTTTATTATCATGGCTTGAAGGACAAGAACAACAGCAAACTAAATCAGTTCTTAGTATTAACCAAGTCTTTGACCTTAGAGAAGAAGAGGAGAATGAAGATCTATTAGACCTTTTCATCTCAAAACCGGATATTTCAGAGCAGATTAGAGTAACCCAGTATGAAGCTGCAAGTAATATTTTGAATCATTGTTTTCAGGAAACCTGCACAATTCAATCATTTCAATAACTGCCAAAACACCACGGTTTGCAGATATAGCAAATTATTTATCTTCTGGAAAATTACCATCCCACTTCACAAAAAAACATAAAAGAAAAATAATTAGAGAAAGTGCTAGATATAGTTGGATTAATGGTGATCTCTTTTATACTAGTTCTGATCTGATAATAAGAAAATGTGTTAGAGAAGATGAAATCTTAGAAATTTTGAAAGCATGTCATGACGAGCCTTGTGGTGGACATTTTGCAGGCAAGAAAACAACTTACAAGGTGCTGAAACTTGGCTACTACTGGCCAGCAATCTTCAAGGATTCCAAAGAGTATGTCAATCTTTTGAATCACTCTATTCAGGAAACCTGCACAATTCAATCTATTTGCAATAACTACCAAAACAACATGGTTTGCAGATATAGCAAATTATTTATCTTCTAGAAAATTACCATCCCACTTCACAAAGAAACATAAAAGAAAAATAATTAGAGAAAGCGCTAGATATAGTTGGATTAATGGTGATCTCTTTTATACTAGTTCTGATCTGATAATAAGAAAACGTGTTAGATAAGATGAAATCTTAGAAATTTTGAAAGTGTGTCATGATGAGCCCTGTGGTGGTCATTTTGCAAACAAGCAAACAACTTACAAGGTGTTGAAACTTGGCTACTACTGGCCAGCAATCTTCAAGGATTCCAAAGAGTATGTCAAAAGGTGTGACAGTTGCCAAAGAGTAGGAAGGCCAATAACATCAGATGAAATGCCACTTAAGCCACAAGTACTCATAGAGCCATTTGAGCAATGGGCTCTAGACTTTGTGGGACCAATAAATCCACCTTCAAATGGGAAGAGGTACATCTTGGTATGTACTGACTATGTTACTAAGTGGGTTGAGGCAAAGGCAGTAGCAAGAGCAACAGAAGACACAGTAGTCACATTCCTCTTTGAGGAAATATTTGTCAGATTTGGAGTACCGAGACAGATTGTAACTGACCAAGGCACACAGTTCACTTCCAAACTTGTTCATGATCTTACGAAGAAGTACAAGATCAAACATAGAAAATCAACTCCGTACCATCCTCAAGCAAACAGACAAGTAGAGTCAACAAACAAAGTCCTGGAGAATATCATGACGAAAATTGTAAGAATGAATAGAAAGGACTAGTTAGAGAAATTGAGAGATGCACTATGGGCATACGGGATAACATGGAAGAACATAATTGGGTTCAGTCCATATCAGTTAGTATATGGAAAAGAAGTCTTGTTACCCATAGAATTTCAAATACACACATTCAAGTTAGCAGCAAAGTTGGGAATGGAATTATCTGAAGCACAACAACAACGAGTAATGGAATTAAATCAATTGGATGAAATAAGACAGCAAGCAATGGAGCACACATCTCTTGTGCAACAGCAAAGGATAAAATGGCATGATCAATTCATCAAGAACAAAACATTCAAGAAAGGAGACTGAGCATTATTGTTTGACTCCAAATTTAAAGATTTCAAGGCAAATTTTACAACTCACTAGTTGTGGCCATATCAGATAGAGGTGATATTTGATAATGGAGTTGTCAAAATAAAAACAATTGATCAAGAATCTATTTCATTTGTAGTTAATGGACATAGGCTTAAAGTCTACAATAAGCCTATAAATAAAGAAGATTTTATGAAACAAATTTCAATAGATACTGATATGGAAATAATGGAACAACATAGCAATATGCCTTCCATTATTCCAAGAGAATATATATATATATAATAAAAAATAAAACAACAACAAAAAATTGCTTGTGAAAACCCAGGCAACTGGCACAAAGCAAACTTGAATTCATGGAGGAAAACCAACTAGTTTGGCTTGTATGAATTCTCTATCTTGTTTTACTCTTACGTCAGTTTGATTTTGTAGAATTAACCCTCCAAAACAATACAAGACTTGAGGACAAGTCTTCACATAAGCAAGGGGGAAGTTGCAAAAGGAACTCAGTTTGAGCAGCTGAATTGAAGAAGGAACTTGAATTGTATGTCAGAAGGGACCTGAAACATCATTGAAAATATTGTGCAGAAGGGACCTGAAATGTCAGAAGAAACATGTATTATATGACAAATGCTACATACAAAAATACATGTCAGAAGGGACTTGAATCATCAAGTACAAATTGCATAAGGGACTTGAACAACAACAACATTCAAAGATCCTGAATCAATGATGGATGCAAAAACATAAAGCAAGAATAAGTCTACATTACAATCTATCCTAGAAGAGCCATCAAAGACATTGACCAGAAGACATCATCAAATACTTTATGGGAGTAAAAGTACAGTGAGTAAAAAAATTTGCTCTTGAAATTTCAATTTTTTTTTAAATTTCTAGAGATTGTTAAGATTAATTTAATACTTGATATGCATATTTTACCTACATTTCACTACCTTCATTATTCTACTCATTATATTCATTTCCATATCCATTATCTTACCCATTGAATTATCATTCCATATACCATATTTCATTTCATATTCCATATACACATCATATTAACCCTAGGCATTTTCTTTAAGCAAATGGATTAAAAATAGAGGGCCCAATAGTCAAGCCCTGGACCTACAAAACCATACCAAAAGTGAGTATCATAAAATTTAATTTTAAATATGACCCTAACATGGTCATTTTAAAATTAAATTACAAACATTGAAAAGCGTATATTATGAAATGATATAAGTCAAAAGAAATTCCTATTCATTATATTCATTTCCATATCCATTATCTTATCCATTTAATTATCATTCCATATACCATATTTCATTTCATATTCCATATACACATCATATTAACCCTAGGCATTTTCTTTAAGCAAATGGATTAGAAATAGAGGGCCCAATAGTCAAGCCCTAGACCTACAAAACCATACCAAAAGTTAGTATCATAAAATTTAATTTTAAATATGACCCTAACATGGTCATTTTAAAATTAAATTACAAACATTGAAAAGCGCATATTATGAAATGATATAAGTCAAAAGAAATCGAAATAATGAATTTCGATAAGACATAATCAAAGCGCATAAAACAAAAATGATACAATGGAGTGTAAGGTTATGATAATACAATGAAATGCCAAGACAAATGATGTGATGACATGCACATAATGCAACGAAACAAACATTATGAAATCATATTATGATGTGTTTCAGTGGCATAATGCATTGGGAATGGATATGAGATGGAGCTATGATGAAGTTCAATGGGCACGAGGCCATGCAATGAGACCATAATGAATTTCAAAGGGCACGACAATCAAACCATAATGCATTCTGAATAGGTACGAGATGGAGTGATAATATGTTCTGGTGGACATACAAAGGTATGGCGGTATGAGTATACGGTGACATAAGTAGACAGTAGTCATGGGTTATGGTAATGAGCAAAGACGAAAAATGGAGGTATACACCGTGGGTAAATACGCATGACAAAGCCATGAGGGCATCATAATAAGAGGTTGAAGCATGCCATGAGGGCATCATAATAAGAGGTTGAAGCATGCGGGAACGGTCAAACGAATTTGAAAACTCTGTGAGCCTCTGCATTCAACCAAACAAACACTGTGAGCCTCCGCATTCAACCAAACAAACTCTGTGCGCCTCCACCATTTTCAAACACACAGACCTCTATAAAACCGCCTTTTATTCACCATCATAGCCATCTGCAGGCTTAAGGAGGAAGCTGAATGTTGTGCAAGCTATTCGTGCGCATTCAAATGTCCAGTGAAGAATGAATTGACAGAGAAAACGTAGGAATGGAGGAAATCAAACCAAGAAAAGGGAAGCATGAAATATAGCAGTGGAGGATTGGAGAGATAAGAAGAGCAAGCAGAGTTGACTGAGGGTTAAGCCAAGAGATCTGGCAGTCATGTAAGAGCAAGCGGAATTGACTGAGAGAGATCTCGTGAAGCAAGAAGGTAAGAGAAAAACCCAATTTGTTTTCATAAATGCAACAGATATTTTGATGAGTAAATCCTGGGATTTTTTATGAGAACACCAGTTTAACTCCAAGTTATAAGTTAGTGCTTCTACCACCATTTAAGATTTGTCACTGTCATCGTTCATTTAGACTCTGCCACCAATAAATACATAAGATTTTTGAGTGGAGTTTAACAGTAGAAAACGTTATGAAACGCAGGGAGATAAGGCCACGACTCAGAGGGAATCACGACATTTCACCACAAGTAGGTAAATCAAATCTCCTATGATTAACCATGAAATCACCGAGTTTTGGTTGATGAAACAGAGTGTTGAATAAAAAAAAAAAAAACAGTGAACTAGTTGTTGTTTGATTGCACAAACAGTGAGCTCAAAAACTACTTCAGTTAGTCATACAATGAATTTGTTAAGTATAGGAAAAGAGTCATAAATGAAAATTGAAAGGCATGAGGAATTATGGTATGAATTTTTTTTTTTTTTTTTTTTTTTTCAAAACAAAGTTTTGATTTTCGATTTCTTTTCCTATAAATAGTGAATATAATGAATGATATGTATGAGAGAAGCATTTTATTTACATACACAGAGCAGGGATTTTGATAAATTGGAATAGAATAGAGATTGGTTTGTGCATCAAAGAACAAGGAAAACATGAGCAGGATGTTTTTTTTTTTTTTTCATCTACAAAGAGTAATGTTTTAAAAAGAACAATGACTCATTTTTGCAGCACAACAGAGATTGAACAAGCCTGATTTCATTGTTTTAAAGAGTATCAGAGAGGAGGTAAGCTCTATTACTACAATGTGTAAATGAATCAAGAAGATTTGTATGCATGAATGATTTTTATTTTCATTTTTAAAATGAGATTGATGATAGTAGATGGATATATCAATTGGTTTTCAGAAAACATGGCTACAAGAATAGAACCAAAATTCCAGATTTTGCACTGGGAGAAAGAAACAATAGAGAAGATTTATCAGGCTGGACTTATAGGTTTTCTTTAGAAGTTTAATGGGCACAGTGAAAGTATAACTAGTGAGTTTTTAAACAACTATTCCCAAGATCAAACTATGGTAGGAAACTTAGCCATTCCATTGACCCCAGAATACATCTCTCAGGCATTAGATCTACCATTAACAGGAGAACACTATCATAAAGGTCTACACTTCAAAGAGAAAGCATGGACTTTCTTCTTAGAGAAGAACAGGAAGGGAACCTTTGATAGAACCAAAGGCATACCTAGGGAATGGTTCAATGAGCCTTGGGGAGAATTAGTTTTAATCATTCAAAAGTTTTTCACATGTGATAGAGGCCATAGTGTGGCACATCTTTACCATGTCAGACTGCTCCAACACATCAAAGGAGAAGTAAAAATTAACTTGCCATATTTCTTCTCCAGGAATCTGATCAAGATGATAGAGTCAGTGAAAAACGAAACTAAACCAAAAGAAGCTCAAATTTATCATCAAGGACTTATAAAAATTCTTGTAGAATATCAAGTGAGAGCTAAGGGTATAGTCTAGAAATAATTTTTAGTCCAAAATTAGCATGAAGAACAGGCCATAGAAGAGAAGTACAAAATAATTCAGGAAACTAGAGGCATAATGAATTCACCACTCTATCCAAGAACTAGATCTAAGAAGCAACACAATATTGTCATGATTGAGAAGGAAGCATCCATCATATCCACTCCTAGGAGGCATAGGAGAAAGATCCCAACAGAGACAAGTAGCAAAGACCCTGAAGTACAGATTGTAGAGACACTTTCTACAGAGAAACAAGTAGAAGACATAATTGAAAGATTGGAAAAAGAAGCATTGGAAAAAGACTCATACTTTGATAATGTAGAGGCCACATCATTTGCCAAGGATACACAGGAATTAGAAAAAGAGTTGCAATTGAGCAAGATAAAAGAACTGATAGATCAATTAGAGATAAATAGGATCTTAGAGAAACACTTGAAGAAAGAGAACAAAGCATATAAGAATAATAATGCAAAGTTGGTTAGGGAGAATGAAAAACTAAATGATGAGGTAGGAAAACTGAAAGAAATTTATGATCTTCTTTGCAAACAGGCTTTCAAGTGACTCAAAGATAAAAACATGTGGAAAAACAAGTACGAGAAATAGAAGGTCAAAGCTACCATTTACAAGGAAGAACAATACAAAGGGATAGATTGTCTACTAGAAGCAGCATAGCAGGAAGCATCAGGATCAGGCACAGAGTTTATAGTAGAGGTCAGAAGATCCAAGAGGAGGAAACAAGCATGAGGACATGCTTGTGAATCAGCAAGGGGGAGATGTTGGCCCTCGTTTTTGGTCCAATTTTGCTTAAGAAAACACACTTAATTTCTATATTTTCCATCCATTTTCCATCACATACACCCCATTTTGATGTATTTATGCATATTCAGGTATATAAATTTAGTTTTACAATTTTTAGATGTTTTTATGAAAATTGAATTTTAAGTGCATTTTTGGATAGAATCAGAAATTCCTGTAATGGCTTCATGGATGTCATATTTGCAGGACACTTGGGCACGAGCTGGACACATTTCTAGAAAGCTTGGGAACTAGGATTGAACTAACTCCTATTGGTTCGGTCAAACCAAGCTTAAACAGGCCCGGTCAAAGCTGGTCAAACAGGACCAGTCATTCAGGAAATCCCTAGGAAATAGGGCAGTTTTATGATTTCATGGGATTTTCCATATTTTTAGTGATAGGATGGATGAGTTTGACTTGGATAGATGGGATATGGATAGATATAGTTGTTAGAGACATTTTAGATCAGTTTGTTTCATAATCTTCTATTTAAGCCAAAACATTGAAGGCTTATGATATGTAGAATTTGTATAATTTTATATTGAGACTTCTGAATACTTTGAGTTAATTTGAGGAACCTGTTCTACCTTCATTTTGCTGTTCAATGGTGTGGATGATTGACTGAGTTTTCAGTAGCTGATAATCTCTTCAAGTGTGCAAGGCAAGGGTGGAGGGCCCCCACTCCAAGCTAAGTACACTTCATGGTTAATCTAGCTTGATTTTCATAAACTAGTTTTGCTTCAGATTTGTTTATTTGATTTGATGTATGATGATTTATTTTTGTTGATTAATCTTGATTTATTTATCATCTTTATATGAAGGGACAACCTAGTGTTCAAGTTGAACCCTCCTTCTATTAGATTAATGAATAAATACTAAAATTCATCTTTCTTGCTTTCAAGTAATTTTCTGAATTTTTAGTTTTCTAGCAATGGCATTATGATGAATGAATTTGTGATGAAGAACAGCAAGGACCTCTTTAGTTAGGAACCTCTTTTATTACTTATTTATGCATCTTAATCTATTGTCAATTAGTGGTTTTTTATATCTATTCATGAAGTAATATTTTAGAAGAAGGACACAACTGGTTCTCCTAAGTTAGGAGCCACTTCATCTCACACATATTACCTAAGTGAATTAGAAATTACTTAATTAGATTTATATTTATAATATGTATTTCCTCAATTCTTTATCTTTCATCTTCTAACCTTGACTACATCTGATATCCATACATTTTGGACATGCTTCTAAGTTCTACAAACCTAGATTGATAATGAAATACTTGTGTTAATTTATTCAATAGATTAGCCCAACAATGATATTTAAGCCTTTGCCAAAATTATGATATTTAGGCCTTTGCCAAATTTAAATATCATATAATCATTGTCTAAACAAAACATAGTGCCTAAAATATCCAAACTATAAACAATACCATGTAAATGAAATAAACAAGAAATCACATAAATTATGGTTGCATGTCTTTAAATGGAATTTCTCTTTTCCTTTCATCCCCTGTCTTTTATGATTATACTTTAGCATATGCAAAAGTAGATTAAAAACACTTGGTACTTGGAATCTCTCCAATTGGCTTCTTCCCTTTGTCTCCCTGATGCACAAGAAAAGGTTGTTTGCCATTCTTAAGGGGAGACTAGGAAAGAGAGACAACAAATGTAACATTAGGTGCATAAAAAGGTGGAAAATATGCATCTTTCAAGTTAATAGGATAATGAATTATACTAGGTGGGTATCTAATAGAATTATTTTTCCAAGCAACATATAAAGGAAGAGGCTATGGTTATGGGCTATCCGTAACACTTAGGTGAGGTTGCAAGGGCACATCAAGTGGGAAAAATGGTTTGGGAAAAGTTGGATATCCACCAAGGTATAACTATGCTATTGAGGGGCCTCTTAGGCGTATGTAATAGTCAGCCTATTTTAGTATAAGTAAATCCATGTAATAAGTTGTAAGTGTATAAAGTAAACATAATGAGTGATTAGTTGGAGCAAGTACAACCACTCCAACCATTTCTCTAATGTATCAATGCATATGAAGAATAAATACAAGGATGGTTGGATTTCCTTCCTAATATTTCTCTTCATGTGTTTGTGGATGTTATTGTATGTTACAATGTAGTATGTTCTTGAATATTTGTTGGCCTTCCAACAAATTTGTGTCATTGCCTCCTTTATTTGGTCTAGGTGACAACAACAATGAATGGAGGTGGTGATTTGAACATGCGTGAAGAAATATCAAGATGATAAAATGAACTTGAAAGAAATGATGATAAAAACATATATGTTGGTTGAAAGATATTCTCTATGGATGTTCTATTGCTAATTAGTTGCATAAGAAAACTTATGCGTAGAGAATCTGCGAATTAGAGATAACTCATAGCTTGAATCTAATGAAGATGTTGCATATAATAGATTATAAATTGTTAGTGGGCGAATTGATGTATTTGGGCACTGCTTTATGATGAATGTTTATGGGTGTGCATTCATTGTTCATGGTTAGACTAAGAACTTGCAAGAAGATTAACACAACAACCCCACACGTGGATGTTTCTTTGTTGATGCATGTGGATGTTGCTTTTGTTGATGAATGTTTAAGGGTGGTCATGGATTGTCTATGGTTCGATTAAGAAACCGCAAGAATATTATGAAGACAAACCCACATAAAAAAATGATCAAGATTTTGAGATAAGTATGTAAAGGAGAAAGAAAAAGAAAATGATATTATAAAATATGAAAGATACTTCTGATTTGCAATTAGTTGGATAGTTGCCATTACTCAAATTTTAAGAAATCTTATTGAATTAAACATCGTTATTGCAAGTTATTATTATTAAAAAAAATGGCTACTTATGTTTTCAATTTAAGAAAAATAACTAGATGTATTGAAAAAAAAATTCCTCAATAGATGGAGATGGATTGACTTGGTGACTTGGTCAATCTAGTCATCTAGTTCACTAGGTCGACTAGAAACTACATGATTGCTCCTTGAATGCAATATTGTGTTACATACAAGAGATGGCTACGAGATTGTAAAGGATAAGATAATGATATTGTAAAGTAATCCAACAAATATGTTGCTACTCAATGGGTATCGAACTAACTTGACTTGTAAGGTAATCCAACAAATATGTTGCTACTTAACAAAATGGGCATCATTCCCTATACAAAATGCATATGAGTTACAATTTTTCATGTTGACTGAAGATCATTGCTACTATTGAAAATGATATAAATAGTGATGGCATAAGGGATGGAAACATGCCCATAATTTTTATGGATTGGCTAATCCAACCTCGTTGAAGATTGAAGCAACTCATTAATTGGTTTCTCAACAATGTTTTCTCCTCAATGATTCTACCCAAGGCTATTTCATATCATTGAAACTTCTTGGAAAAACTAACTAAAAATGAAGAGCACAAACTTTTGAGCGATGTGATCCAACCTAGTCAATGTGGAGGAAAATCGACCAAGTGAAACAACCAATTGGAAGTATTATCCATGGAAGTCGATACATATATTTTAGTTGTCTGCAACTAACTACGTGGGGACTAAATGTATCGATCTAAGATAGTTGGTCGATACAAGTCATACAATTTGACTACAGTAGTTGGATCCTTCAACTATGGTGGATTGAAAGTCATTCAACTATGGTGACTTCATTATGTCAAAATATAGATATTTTAGATGCATATGAGTTTATTACTACAGAATAATTAAGTAACATAATCAAACTAATCCAGAAGAAGCCAAGAGCACATGACCTAATGGAAATCAAACCAATGCAAATCAAACCCTCTACTCGCTACGGGTTATAAGAATATTAACTAATATTGTGAGCTCTAACTTGGTGCCATTACATGAATTGAGATGGAGGGAAAACAATGGAGGTTAAAAATTAATAGTTCGACGTTACTAATGTGAGTCGACTCAAGAAGTCAATTTCACTTGAATGGATTTTGGTCAACTCCTAGAGTCTATTGACTAGAAAGTCAGTGTGGTTAAAAACAGGAGTTTCAACATATTGTTATCTACAACAAACATAAACTTTCACATGACGACTTATTTATGTGTCTTATGGTGCTCAGGGAAAGAACCAATCGGTGCAACCAAAAGCACCACCAATTCAACATGCATAGATGCATCAATTTGAAAGGTGAGCCAAATTTTTTCATTACTTATTTCATGCGTAAACTTGAGCTTGAGATGAATATATAATTTGATAACTATCTAATTGAATATAATAACATAGTTGTTTAGTTAACTTATCAATTGTTGATGAGTTGATTTGACTACATATATAATTGGGTGCTCTAGTTGATGGATGAAGTAGAAATATTTTGTGAATAAAGCTGTGGTAATGCAACTCATCACATAATTAATATCCTTGTTAGAGCTTGTCAATGAAGATCATCGGAATGCCTATATTGTTGTAATAGACTTTCTAGTTTTGCTCAAACTAAGAGTACATAAGAATCTCTATAAATCACCAATCTATTATGGGTTGAGAATCGACTAGAAATATGAACGTTGGTGTAATATTAAAGTGTGAATGTATTAACCCTACTAAAAGCTATTAAACATATGAGAAATCAATATATGTGTCGATTATAATCCCACATATGAATTTTTCTGCATTTTCAATTATGATAATGTGTTTTCAACAAGAGTGATAGTTGCATAGTAGCATAGTCTCTACCTATTTTGATAGTTATTGATATGTTGGCATGATTAAGGTGGTGTGAGGTTCATGTTTTGTTTTTATTTTAGAATGCTTTATTTCCGCAATCATTTATGCAAGCCGCGCCTCCACACTCTGCATAATGAAAGCTAAACCCTTAGATATGCACACATTATAATCGTTATAATAGTTGCCCCAAACCACTGAAGATATAGAGAAATTTTCCACATCTTATCTAAAATTCATATTAAGCAGTTGGATTAAATTGAGGCGAGACAAACACTTATAAATATTATATATCAAGCGAGTGCATACTCGAAAATTAAAGTCCCACGAAATTAATATATTAATTTCACTATGAGGTGTGGGAAGCTTTCATGTGTGGAGTTCTGAGGTGTGGAAGCAAAATGAAAGCTTCCTCTGCACTTCGCAGTCTATGCAATCCAAGCTATATCCACACCTCCACACTCTGAAGAAATATATTTTGTATTTATTATGAAATATAGTTTGTAGAATCCTCAACAAAGTTATAAACACAAATATGTGCAAATATCGATGTAGAATATAAATGTGTTTTATCATTACTTGAGAATGTTATGTTTTTGTAATCATTTCTGCAATTCGCACCTCCGCACTCTACACAATAAAAGATAAACCCTTAGATGTGCACACTTTGCAATGGTTATAACAATTGCCCCGAACTGCTAAAGATATAGAGAAATTGGCCACGCCTTATCTGAAATTCATATTAAGCAACTAGATTAAATCAAGGTGAGGCAAACACTCAACAATATTATATATCTATCAAGTGTATACTCGGAAATTTAATTCCCAGAAAATTAATATATGAATTTCACTCAAATCTGCGAAGGAGGCTTTCATTATGCGAAGTGTGGAGGTGCTGGAGTGCAGAGGTGTAAAAGAAGCATAATGAAAGCTTCCTCTACACCTCCGCACTCCACACAGTGAAAGTTTTCTCTACACCTCTACGCTCTGAAGAAATATATTTTGTATTGCTATAAAATATATTTTGTAGAATCCTGACCAGATTTATCAAACAAATATGTGCAAATATCAACTTGGAATATAAATGTGTTTATTTGTTATTTGAGAACGATCTGTTTTTTCAAACATTTCTACAAGCCACACCTCTGCACGTTTTACAATGAAATTTAAACCTTGATATATGCATACTTTGCAATCATTATAGAAGTTACATTGAATCACTAAAGATATAGAGAAATTGACCACAACTTATCTGAAATTCATATTAAGCAATTGGATTAAATCGAGGCAAGGAAAACATGTTGAAAAGTGTGCAACAAGAAATGCTTGTTGAGAATGCAACAAGATGATGGAGCTTAGTGAAAAGAGTCGCCTTCACTAAGTGGGCCTGCAAGCAAATTATGGCACAAGTTCTATTTTTGGATCCCAGCAGGGATGATCACAACAAGAGTGACCACAGTAGGGATGATCACAGCAGGAGTGACCACAGCAAGGATGATCACAGCAGGAGTGACCACAGCAGGAGTGATCACAGCAGGAGTGATCACAGCAGGAGTGATCAAAGTCTATTTTTAGACTGGTTGTCCAAAATAGAAAAGTCAAATATTATTGTCTCATAATAATATTTGGACTATAAACTTGATCTTATTCTCTTGGAGCACTTCAGTTTGAGCTACAGATGTGGCACATGCAGTTGTCAGAAGGAAGTACGCTTTCTTTGTGGGTCAGTTGAGTTGTTGCATGCATGACTTCAGTTAGAACTCAATCAGTTGAGTTTGGTGGAGTTGATTGTAGAGTTGATGGAGTTGTGTTCAGTTTGACTTGGTTAAACTAGTTGTAATTAGTCTAATTGCAAATAGACTAATGATGAGTTGTTAAACTAATTATTAACTCATAATGCAACTATAGAATACATCAGTTAACTCAGTTGCATGTCAGTGCATGTTCAGTTCAGCA
This sequence comes from Pinus tabuliformis, assembly GCA_031772625.1. NCBI lineage: Eukaryota > Viridiplantae > Streptophyta > Pinopsida > Pinales > Pinaceae > Pinus > Pinus tabuliformis. The sequence goes on along the minus strand of CM062813.1, from coordinate 715,000,718 downwards.
TGGACAGGTGTTAGAGGATCAGATTGCTATCAGTTGTGACTATAGTTGTGCATGATGATTTGCACAATCAAAGGGATTGAGTATGCCAATGAATTGGCCAATACCAAGTATTATAGCCTTTGCTCACGTCTTTCACATTGTGAGTGATTCTTTGGAGGTTAAATACGAGTTTGGTAAACCATTCTCATTCATTCTTGAGCAGGTATTGAGCTGTGGAGGCAGGCAAGCAGCGGGGGAGATTTGGAGATCAGATCTGAGCTGTATTGTGTGTAGCATGTGGAGATAGTACTGAGTACTTGTGAGGAGTATTGTACTATGTATTGTTACATGATTCAATCACTATAATATACAGATAGTTGGGGTTTTTAGTGAGATGCTTTCCCCGGGAAAATACTGTGTTGATATGTGTGATTGATGCTTCTATGTACGCCTGTGAATGTTTCTGCTTCTGTAAATTGATGATCAACGTAGAGGAGGTTATGTATTATGCATGTTCCGCTTAAAAGTGTATAGTCAGGATAATCTCTGTGAATATGTGTCATATTATTCAAAATTTCTACATGGTATCAGAGCTGCTTGATTTGTAGAAGAGATTTTTACAGGATATCAAGCGAGGATTGATCATCAGATCTATTATTCAGAAAGTGTTTACATTTTATTTCTTCAGGAAGAGTCTGTAATCGGGCCAGGTAGCCTCTGGATTCATCCTTTTTTTAGAAGGTGAGATATCCGGTGAATGCCCAGACAGTCAATCTATGTACAAGAAATACTTTGTTCTCACGAATTTTAGATCGGAAGCGGTTGAGTTTTGAGCTGGTGGAATTTGAATTTAATTCCAAAGTAAGAGATAAACTCAGAAACATTAGGTGTGAGAATGGAGACAGTATGCCCCAGTATCTCACGAAGTTCACCCAATGCCGGGATGAGCTGAGAAGTGTGGGGGTAATTGTTGAGGATGAGGATGGTGAGTCTAGAACTCCTTGACCTTCCTAAGAGTTGGCATAGCTACCAAGACTCGGTGAATGGAAGGGAGAAATTGCCAGGATGGGAGAGACTTTGGTCGGATCTCGTGCAAGAGGAGATTAGACGGCGCACCAGAGACAGTTTTTCATCTATGCATGATGAGGAGAACTGTGCCTTAGCGAGTAAGGCGAAGAAGGGAAAGAAGAAGGTTTCTCTTTCCGAATCTAGTTCTTCCAGTGATGGGAAGAAGGTTGACAAGTCGAAGGTGAGATGCTTTCGTTGTCATGAGGAGGGTTCACGGGTCAAGAACCTGTATGCTCTTGAGGTTCAAGATGCATGAAAATCTTTGAGCAGCGAGGAAATTAATGGAGACTTGGTGGTTGAGAGGGAAGGTATGTTACCTTTCAACATGCAGAGCCAGAAGAAGTCTCAAACGATTGTGGAGGAGCCACGATTGGTGCAACAGCTTCAGGAGGTTGTGGAGGAGCCACAACAGGGGAAGCTGAGAGGAGATCGAGTAAAGACATCTACTCATCCATAGACCTCCAGTAGGGGGAAACTTCGAGCCAGGTGGGCTGAGGGATCGCATGTAGCCATACCTCCAGGTAGGAGGTGGGGTGATGTGGATTGATCGTCCCAAGGAGGAGGGGCAAGATCCTTGAGGTACCCAACCTCTTAGATGAGACCTTGCTATGGGAGCCCCAATGTGTAGTAGCAGGAACTGACTGATTGGGTAGAGACAGATGCGGATGGAGTGGCAGAGAGAGCGACAGTGCAGGGAATCCCAGGACAGCGCATAGCCAGCAGGCTGCAGCAATGTGAGAGGCACAAGTGCTTTGCACAGTGCTAGGTGGCACAGAGAGGTGTGTAATGGTGCGAGATGCATGGAGATGTTGCAGTAGCGCAGATGTCAGAGAGGGAGCATTTGTCAACAGGAGGTAGAGCTTCAACATCAGAGGGTGTTTCTAGCCCAACAGGGAGGTCAGTTGGGAGGTGCAATGCGGATGCAATGCTGGGAGATAGAACTAACAGCAGCATAGATGCAGTCAGAGATCAAAGTGACAGAGGCTAGAGCAGTCAAATACTGAAGAGCACAGAGATGCAGAGTTTTCAGTCGACAGAGGCAATAGCAGTCAGAGACTTTGATGACAGAGCAAGTGGACCGGCCAGATGTGTTGCATGGAGAACATTCCAGAGTTACAGGATCGGGTTTGAGAGGAAGCCTTTCTTGTTGAGAGGGAGTGTTGAAAAGTGTGCAACAAGAAATGTTTGTTGAGAATGCAACAAGATGATGGAGCTTAGTGAAAAGAGCCGCCTTCACTAAGGGCCCGCAGGCAAATTATGGCGCAAGTTCTATTTTTGGATCCCAGCAGGGATGATCACAACAGGAGTGACCATAGCAGGGATGATCACAGCAGGAGTGACCACAGTAGGGATGATCACAGCAGGAGTGACCACAGCAGGAGTGATCACAGCAGGAGTGATCACAGCAGGAGTGATCAAAGTCTATTTTTAGACTGGCTGTCCAAAATAGAAAAGTCAAATATTATTGTCTCATAATAATATTTGGACTATAAACTTGATCTTATTCTCTTGGAGCACTTCAGTTTGAGCTACAGATGTGGCACATGCAGCTGTCAGAAGGAAGTACACTTTCTTTGTGGGTCAATTGAGTTGTTGCATGCATGACTTCGGTTAGAACTCAATCAGTTGAGTTTGGTGGAGTTGATTGTAGAGTTGATGGAGTTGTGTTCAGTTTGACTTGGTTAAACTAGTTGTAATTAGTCTAACTGCAAATAAACTAATGATGAGTTGTTAAACTAATTATTAACTCATAATGCAACTATATAATACATCAGTTAACTCAGCTGCATGTCATTGCATGTTCAGTTCAGCATGGACAGGTGTTAGAGGATCATATTGCTATCAGTTGTGACTATAGTTGTGCATGATGATTTGCACAATCAAAGGGATTGAGTATGCCTATGAATTGGCCAATACCAAGTAGTATAGCCTCTGCTCACGTCTTTCACAGTGTGAGTGATTCTTTGGAGGTTAAATATGAGTTTGGTAAACCATTCTCGTTCATTCTTGAGCAGGTATTGAGCTGTGGAGGCAGGCAAGCAGCGGGGGAGATTTGGAGATCAGATCTGAGCTGTATTGTGTGTAGCATGTGGAGATAGTACTGAGTACTTGTGAGGAGTATTGTACTATGTATTGTTACATGATTCAATCACTATAATATACAGATAGTTGGGGTTTTTAGCAAGATGCTTTCCCCGGGAAAATACTGTGTTGATATGTGTGATTGATGCTTCTATGTACGCCTGTGAATGTTTCTGCTTCTGTAAATTGATGATCAACGTAGAGGAGGTTATGTATTATGCATGTTCCGCTTATAAGTGTATAATCAGGATAATCTCTGTGAATATGTGTCATATTATTCAAAATTTCTACAAAACACAACAATATTATATATCAAGCAAGTGCATACCTAGAAATTTAAGTCCCACAAAATTAATATATCAATTTCACACTGAGTTGTGGAGGAAGCTTTCATTGTGCGAAGTGCAAAGGTGTGGGAGGGAGTGTGGAGGTGCACAAGAAGCACAATGAAAGTTTCCTCTGCACCTCCTCGCTCTGCACAATGAAAGTTTCCTCCGCACATTTGCACTCCAAAGAAATATATTTTGTATTTATTATGAAATATATTTTGTATTTATTATGAAATATATTTTGTAGAATCCTAACCAAATTTATAAAACAAACATCAATGTGGAATATAAACTATGGACCTTTTTCAATAGATGTCTAGGGTTTCAATTATCTAATTGCTCTGGAACTAGTATGAAATTGCTAGAAATAAGCCCGACAGGACTAATAACGAGACCATGGATTACGTTCATCCATGGTAGAAGTATTTTATAGGAAGGTGTTGAAGCCTTAGATTTCTGTTGCTCCAACATGGGGGATAACCACCCGGTCCGAACCTTAAAGGCAGCTCCTTTTCCATTTGGTATAGTGGCTCCGACTAGGCATGATGGGACCAGTTTCCCAGAATGGGTTTGAAAATGAGAATGGATGGTTTTCAAGTGATTGCAATAAGAATAATGATAACTAAATGACATATTCTAGCATGCAAATCTCTAGCTAACTTAATCTAATATAAACCCGAGGTATTCTTTGAAATATGCGATCTAAAAAGATATATGTTTGGTATGCGATAATAAAGGTCATTCACATATTAAACAGAGATGATAACATGTAAAGTTAATTTCAGCTATATCACATATATTTAATGATCATATATGAAAATGAATACTTTCAGCTATGCATCATACAGTAGTGCAATTAACACATAACAAAAAGAACATACTCCATATATAATTCATGAAAACGAAATGTTATCACTAATAAGCAAAACAGAACTGATCATACAAGATAAAAGTACCATATGTGTGAGGTCCTACTCATTTGACTAGTGACATAGATCAGCTCCTTTCTTCAAATCAAATTATTCTCCAAGCATACAATAGTGCATCAACAAAAGAAAGTAGTTTTATATTCAAAAGTAATGACCATGTTCCATAATTTCATCAAGGCATTCATAAACTTACAGAAGTGCATTCTTTGCAAATGTTTTTGATAAAATTATAGACCCTTCTCTAAATGCATGAGAAGGGTATAAATATTATCTAACTAAAGTTCAAAAATAGATTATACAAAATATCTGAGGAGGTTTCAAACAACCTTCCTCTTAACTAGAAACTAACTCTAAAAGTAAAAGTGATTTGATGACCAGAGGTTATAAAGATGTCTTGTTGTCTGCCAGCTTTTCCTTTAAGTCGCATATATCGCACATTGGTTTCACTTGAGGAGTTGCCCCAAATTGCGTCCTGACCTGCCCTGTGAAGATAACATCTGTAAGAGGTGGTGGCGTCCTTTGTGTTGAATGGAGTGAACAATTCAACGTCATAATTTGACTGTGAGGTTTGACAAGGAATTGCCAGTATGCCTCCCAGTCAGTGTTTGATCATTTGTGATCACCTCCATTTGGATTTTTACCTTTGCCTTCTAGTTTTTATCCAAGTCATTCAAATCTGGAAGTGATTTTGGGTTACCTTCTTTTATCAAGTTGGTGGTGTGCAAAGTGTGATTGACTTCTTTTATTATATTTTTATCCACTCCTTCTGCTTGCTACTGCCAATTATGCCTGCTTGATCCGTACATCCCAATTTGTGAACAATATATCTTTGTGCGTTTCTTCTATTTCTGGCAGATTAGCGCTTCTTCCTTCTTCAGATTCTTTCCATTCAATGTAGTCAAAGATCTTAGTATTTAAATCATTAAACTCAGTTCTCTAATCAATTGCCTTATCTGTTAATTGGTCACTGGTAATCAGATAAGGAGTGATATGGGACATTCTCTGGCAGAATATATCTTGTTGTTTTGACAGAATGGAGTTTAGCTCCCATGCTTCTTTGATGAATTCATCGACAGTAGGGAAATCTTTATACTTTGCTATGGCCTCTTGCAATTCTTGGATTTACATGTTCTTTGCAGAGATGTCTGATTCGTGGCTTATCTTTAATACTTCCATACTCTACTGCAAATGGACTATTTGTTCAACGACTTGCTTGTTCACATTTTCTTTCTCGATTTCCATTTGTTGCTCGAGTTGTGCTATCCTTTCTTCCCTTTCCCTCAACAAAATAGATACCTCAATGGCTTTATCCATGGTGGCAGTAGCATATACCCCTGTAAATTGCGACAATCTGGTTAAATTTTCCGCTGGATTGGAAGGAATATCCCTCCATACTATATCCATTGGCTCATTCCTTGGTGGGATCTTGGGTGTTTCTACTCTCCTTCTTTTCCTTTATCTTCCTACTACAGCTTTATGTAGTGGGCTATAGAGAACATCTAAAGGAGGTATTTCTGTAACCTTTAGGATAATTTCAGATATCGAAAATGTAGGAATGATTTCTATATTCTGCGGACTTGTCCCTTGCTCATTCATTGGCTCCAACTCTGGAATTTTCTGAATTTTCTCTGGAGTGTGATATTCAGTGGTTTCTGGGAAATCTGTTGTCTTGGGAGTATCTTAGAGCCTTTTATTAAACTGGTCCCATTCCTGCTCCAAATCACTACTTTTTCCCTTGGGACCGGTATCCTTAGTTAGGTCACTTATGACTTGTTTTTCGGCTAACCTTCTGCAGGATTCCGCTGTATTTTATGTTTCCTGCATCTTCCCTGTGTTAGGCCTAGATTTGTCTCAGGCTGAAAAGACAAGGTTCTAGGTCCACATCAAACCACGCTCAGCCTCGTAGCTAGCCCTACGAGGACAGGAGAGGGCTCTCTCCGAGTCACACTCAGTAAAAATAAACAATAGGCTCTGAGATGACTCAAAATGAATGCTGATTTTAGGCTAGTAAATAGATATGAAAGAGGTAATTTGTTGAATGACTGAAATTTTTTGGGCTGTATGGGACCAATAGGACCGCATGAGCTGGGAAATTAAATCAATGACAGATTATTTCGTGAGGCAAGATAGGCATGAGGCTTAGCAATCAAACTGAAATAATATGGAGTGGACAGACTGTTGAGAAGTTGAAAAGGGCATATATAATGAATCCTTTTCAGACAGAAGAAGTCACACAGAGGATGAACGCTTTTCCAAGGCAGAGAAATAAAATGGATTCTACCTTTCTTACTTTAAAACATTCAACTGGAAATGATCATGAATGAAATGTAAACATAACAGGATACATACGAGACAGAGAAAAAACACATTTGCTAAACTCACACCACAAGGATCTCATGAATCAGAGATGCATCATTTTTATTAATCTCCTGGCCAAACTGTACAGTGAATAGTTGAGTTTTCTCTTCCCCCATTTCCCAGAAACTTCCAACCCTTTACAAATGATTTTTCATACAATAAATAAACTCTGCTATGAGCAAATAGATCGACCAAAAAATAAGGGGTTGTTTAATCATCCTTAACAGACTGAAGATGAAGATCCAGCCATCTGTTCTGAACAGGAACAACGTTCCATTATTTTACTTGAAAATTTCTGATGACCGATGAAAAGGCGACAATTGTAGCGTGAATCTCATTGAATCATGACTAAAGACAAAAATAGGCTATCCGTTTCCTATCTCTCTGCCATGGTAGATATTCTGCGTTCTAATTTTGGCTTGTTGGTCTTTGACTATTCACCTTCCCTGGCGTTCCATCGGAATCCCCTTAATTGATTTTTGTTTATTTGTTTATCAAAACACTCCATTGCAGATTCTCAGCCTTGATACCTGGTGAATTGTTACAGTTGCAATGAAATCTGCGGATCTGGTGCTTGGTTTGAGATCAAGCTTATAGATGCTCATTTTAATTGGCTTTTGCTTTAATAATTCGAAATGGTTCCGTTATTTGTAATCCGCCGAATTTGGATTTTTCAAGAAGCCATTCAACAGAGAGCGCCATATAGCTATTTGACTCTGTTGTTGATTAAGAGTTTCAATGTAACTGGGCAATTTGCTTGATCCACGTTGAGATTCGTGTGAACCTTTAGTGAAAGGTAACGGAATCCGCCAATCCCATCCCAGATAACAACTGACACTCCTTGGAATAACTCTGTGATTGAACGAAAAACAGTGACATTAATTTCCAGATTCATAGCCATTTTCATACATGAAGCAATACTGCAACTAAAGATAAGTTCCAAGCAAGAGCAACTGATGAAAATAACACTGCTTTCTTGTGGGAACAAGCATTCCATATTTCCCAACGACGAAGCAATAAGCTTTGACCATATCCATGCAATTGGGCAGAAAAGTAGGAATAAAGTTTGGGGATGGTGAAGATGAGAAAAAATGCAAGCCTAATCAGAGTCCATATTGTCATCATGTGGCCACATTGTGCTAGTAACCACAGAACAGATGCCAACTTCAAAGTGGTAGATAGGTCCCCAAAAAACAGATCTCTGATTTTTGCAAACAAGGCATTTACTGGCGGAAGAATCACTCGAATGACATGAAGAACGTCTGCTTCACTTAGCTCATAGTTTGTGGAACTAGTGTCCAAGTCGATTGCCCCCTGCGAATAAATGACTTATAAAAGAACACTACTGCCAGATAAGATAAGGCAAAGTATGAGAGAATGGTCACCAAACTGAAGGGAAAATCCCGTGTGAAACATGATGATAGGACGCAAAAAGAGCCTGACCCAAATACAAAAGCAGATTTTGGAGGATCACTCCACATGACCAAATCAGTCATATACTGAAGCCAGTTTTTTCTTTTCCAAGTAGCTTTGCCATCTGGAACTGCAGCAAGAGAATTGGATTCATTGTAATGTTTGTGGCACAATTCTGCTTTGGGAGGCTATGTGCGTCGCGCGCGCGCCCAGTGCACATGTGCGTCGCGCCCATTAAAAATAACACTGTGGCAGGAAGCCCAGTGCGCCGCGCTGGGCCTATGCACCGCGCATGCTCCTCATGCACCGCGTAGCCTAACTCACCAACAGTCCAGTTCCAAAACTCTGTTTTCACCCTTCACAATTTTCCTCTTGGCTTAACTGATGATTCTTGCGTGCAAATGGATTGTATAAATAATGAATATTATGACCTGAACTTTGATTTTTGGTTTAAAATAGCACACTTTAGTTGTTGCAGACTTTGACCCTTTGCATAACTCTTGGTATGGGAAAGATATACGAAGACACAAGAAATATCTTTATGACATGGGCTTTTTATTTTGTTTTCATTTGGAAAATTCTCTTTCCAATAATGTAGAACTTTGGCACTTCGAACTTTTCAAATGTGAACTTTGTTTTTCATTTCCCTCTGATTTTGGCTTGAAATGATGACTTTTCTTGGTTGATTTTCTACAGGGATAGGAGCTGCTGAAACGTGGCAAGATGACCAGGGCTGCCTGAAAAACTGCAGAACTTGAAAAACCTTAACAATCATGTATTAAACAAACTTGATGATTTCTTCTTCAAAACAGAGTTTTGAAGAAGAAATATCCTTCAGCATTATTAATGATGAAAATATTGAGCTGAAAACTTATTGAAAACAACCTCATGGCCTGCGGGCATTATTCAACATTCTGAAGACAAATCCTAGACTTAGAAAGTGAAATGACTCTTTTCTGGACCAAAATAGCATCTATGACTGCAAATGATGTGAAATGAATTTTGATGAACTTTGAGAAATTTTTGACCAACCCAGCAGGTACAAACATGAGGGAAACAAGTGAAGAGACCCTTCCGTCAGATAATGGCATGCCCCTAGTGAAATGCAACTGGGTGAATTGAGCGAGACACATAAAAATGAAATGCAGAAAGAGTTTTGATCTCTGACAGAGGACTGACAAGACCAAATCTAACATTGGCTCCAATGGGGATGGTAGCTCCTTGGAGGTGCCAAGAACGGCAGATCTCTGGAAGAGCTAGACAGTGCCTTCGTCCATTGGGCTATGGAGTCCATTATTTCGACAAACCAACCTGACTCAGTTTATTAACTGAAACTTGACTGAAACCGACTCAACTTTAAACTGAAATGACTGCTAAAATGACTAAAAAAAACTTGACTTTAACAAACTAACTCAAAGTACTAAGACCTGATCTTAAAACCCAAAGCTTGGTGGCAATACATGACCACATGTGTTTCTTGCAAGACAATATACCATCAAACTATATCAAAATGCCAATGTAACCAATCAAGCAGATGCCTTGCTGACTGATTCTCTTGATCAGATCTCCTGGTCAACAGTAGATACTTGTAACTGGGCATCCAAAATGTTAATTGACCATGATCTCCTTCGTCACTGAACACTGTAATAATCACCTTCACTGCTGCCTGCAACAGATTTGCCATTGGATCATGAAAAACATGAAGATTTACCTCCTGCTGGAGAAACAAGGTATCTTTTTCTCTTGATTCTGATCTTCCTTCATCATGTACTTTAGTAAAAGTATGTTCCTGGTCCTCAAAAAATTCTGAACAAGTAGATGAGCAGATCTCCTCTTGAAAGAACATTTCAAAACATGAGACATATGAAGAAGAATCTGAAAGGGAATCCTGAATGGTCTGATCTTCGGCAGTCTGAATATATTGTAGATCATCTTCATATGATATGACAGCCAGATTCTCATTACATTCATCAATCATAAGAAAAGAAACTTCAGATGTTTCGTGAAACCCAACACTATCATTTATATCATCTACCAACGATGCATCCAAAGAAACTTTTTCACTTACTTAAACAAAATTCTCATCTTGTTGTTCATAAACTGACTGGATTACCTCTTTATGAAGGCTTTGTTCTGATGACATGAGAACGTTTGGATTCATAACTCTATCTTCTTTATTCCAGATGTTTGCAGCAGCAGAGTTCTCCTTCATGGGATTCAGTACAAGGTATTCTTGATCATCACAATCTGACTCTAGATCTGAAATGGCTAACTTAACTTTATCACTTTCTGAATTCGAAACTTGACTTCCCTGCATGCTGTTTTCTTTTATGGACAGATCTGAAACGACACTTTTTCTTTTATCACTTTCAGCCATATGGACATCTTCAACCTGCTGATCTATAAAGCTGCTTACAGGACTGTCATCATTTTCAAAAGAGGAAGAAGTTCCACCATCACCTTCTTGACCATGTGCACACTGCAGATCTGCATTAACTTGAGCTGGAACATGACCGTTCAAGAGTTGATCGATCTCGTCTTCAGACAGAGGAGATAATACTTTTTGTTTTCTCTTGCTCAAACAGTGATTGTCTTCACTAATTTCAAGTGAAGGTGTATACAAATTTTCCTCATACAGCTGATCCATTTCATGTAATTTCTGTTGATTGTCAAAATGAAAAATTCCTTCATTTTCTGCCGTACTAAGATCTTGATCCTGCTACAAATTTTCCTGATCATCTTGATAAGTATCACTCTCTTTATGTTGCTGAAATGGATTTTCGTACAGGGCTTCCATGATCTCATCATCCATGAAATTATCATCTTCATAAACTTTCTCAAGATTTTCAATAAAACTATGAACATGGCTACAACAGTCCTGAACTAAATCCAAGCATTGATCTCTGGATTTTTCAGTGAATGAAGTCGTCAGGTGAATGATTTCAGCCTTCTTATGTCTTATCGTTGTCCACCATCAACAATCAGATCTGAACTTGATACATGTACTGGGGCAATTAACAAGTTAGATGTCACGTTTACAAGCTAGACCGGAGATTGACTGAAGCAGCGTTTATCTACTTTCGCTGATGCGTTGCAAGAGCGTTTCGAAGGCTACCTGGCATAACTTTAGGCTCCGTCTATAGCTTATAAAACAAATGACATCAACAAGCAAACCATTTTCTTCCCCAATACGGTCGCCACTATGTTAGGGCCTAGATTTGTCTCAGGCTGAAAAGACAAGGTTCTAGGTCCACATCAAACCACGCTCAGCCTCGTAGCTAGCCCTACGAGGACAAGAGAGGGCTCTCTCCGAGTCACACTCAGTAAAAATAAACAATAGGCTCTAAGATGACTCAAAATGAATGTTGATTTTAGGCTAGTAAATAGATATGAAAGAGGTAATTTGTTGAATGACTGAAATTTTCTGGGCTGTATGGGACCAACAGGACCACATGAGCTGGGAAATTAAATCAATGACACAGATTATTTCATGAGGCAAGATAGGCATGAGGCTTAGCAATCAAACTGAAATAATATGGAGTGGATAGACTGTTGAGAAGCTGAAAAGGGCATATATAATGAATCCTTTTCAGACAGAAGAAGTCACACAGAGGATGAACGCTTTTCCAAGGCAGAGCAATAAAATGGATTCTACCTTTCTTACTTAAAAACATTCAACTGGAAATGATCATGAATGAAATGTAAACATAACAGGATACATATGAGAGAGAAAAAAAACACATTTGCTAAACTCACACCACAGGGATCTCATGAATCAGAGCTGCATCATTTTTATTAATCTCCTAGCCAAACTGTACAGTGAATAGCTGAGTTTTCTCTTCCCCCGTTTCCCAGAAACTTCCAACCCTTTACAAATGATTTTTCATACAATAAATAAACTCTGCTATGAGCAAATAGATCGACCAAAAAATAAGGGACTATTTAATCATCCTTAACAGACTGAAGATGAAGAGCCAGCCATCTATTCTGAACAGCAACAACGTTCCATTATTTTACTTGAAAATTTCTGATGACCAATGAAAAGGCGACAATTGTAGCATGAATCTCATTGAATCATGACTAAAGACAAAAATAGGTTATCCGTTTCCTATCTCTCTGTCGTGGTAGATATTCTGCGTTCTAATTTTGGATTGTCGGTCTTTGACTGTTCACCTTCCCTTGCATTCCATCGAAATCCCCTTAATTGATGTTTGTTTATTTGTTTATCAAAACACTCCATTGCAGATTCTCAGCCTTGATACCTGGTGAATTGTTACAGTTGCAATGAAATCTCCGGATCTGGTGCTTGGTTTGAGATCAAGCTTATAGATGCTCATTTTAATTGGCTTTTGCTTTAATAATTCGAAATGATTCCGTTATTTGTAATCCGCCGAATTTGGATTTTTCAAGAAGCCATTCAACAGAGAGTGCCATATAACTATCCGACTCTGTTGTTGATTAAGAGTTTCGATGTAACTGGGGAATTTGCTTGATCCACGTTGAGATTCGTGTGAACCTTTAGTGAAAGGAAACAGAATCCGCCAATCCCATCCCAGATAACAACTAACACTCCTTGGAATAAGTCTTTGATTGAACGAAAAACAATGACATTAATTTCCAGATTCATAGCCATTTTCATACATGAAGCAGTACTGCAGCTAAAGATAAGTTCCAAGCAAGAGCAGCTGATGAAAATAACACTGCTTTCTTGTGGGAACAAGCATTCCATATTTCCCAACGACGAAGCAATAAGCTTTGACCATATCCATGCAATTGGGCAGAAAAGCAGGAATAAAGTTTGGGGATGGTGAAGATGAGAAAAAATGCAAGCCTGATCAGAGTCCATATTGTCATCATGTCGCCACATTGAGCTAGTAACCACAGAACAGATGCCAACTTCAAAGTGGTAGCTGGGTCCCCAGAAAATAGATCTCTGATTTTTGCAAACAAGGAATTGACTGGCAGAAGAATCACTCGAATGACACGAAGAACGTCTGCTTCACTTAGCTCATAGTTTGTGGAACTAGTGTCCAAGTCGATTGCCCCCCTGCAAATAAATGACTTATAAAAGAACACTACTGCCAGATAAGATAAGGCAGAGTATGAGAGAATGGTCACCAAACTGAAGGGAAAATCCCGTGTGAAACATGATGATAGGACGCAAAAAGAGCCTGACCCAAATACAAAAGCAGATTTTGGAGGATCACTCCACATGACCAAATCAGTCATATACTGAAGCCAGTTTGTTCTTTTCCGAGTAGCTTTGCCATCTGGAACTGCAGCAAGAGAGTTGGATTCATTGTAATGTTTGTGGCACAATTTTACTTTGGGAGGCTATGTGCATCGCGTGCGCGCCATGTGTGCCGCCCCCATTAAAAATAACACTGTGGCAGGAAGCCCAGTGCGCCACGCGTGCTCCCCATGCACCGCGCAGCCTAACTCACCAACAGTCTGGTTCCAAAACTCTGTTTTCACCCTTCACAATTTTCCTCTTGGCTTAATTGATGATTCTTGCGTGCAAATGGATTGTAGAAATAATGAATATTATGACCTAAACTTTGATTTTTGGTTTAAAATAGCACATTTTCCGTTGTTTCAGACTTTGACCCTTTGCATAACTCTTGGTATGGGAAAGATATACGAAGACACAAGAAATATCTTTATGACATGGGCTTTTTATTTTGTTTTCATTTGGCAAATTCTCTTTCCAATAATGTAGAACTTTGGCACTTCGAACTTTTCAAATGTGAACTTTGTTTTTCATTTCCATCTGATTTTGGCTTGAAATGATGACTTTTCTTGGTTGATTTTCTGTAGGGATAGGAGCTGCTGAAACCTGGCAAGATGACCAGGGCTGCCTGAAAAACTGCAGAACTTGAAAAACCTTAACAATCATGTATTAAACAAACTTGATGATTTCTTCTTCAAAACAAAGTTTTGAAAAAGAAATATCCTTCAGCATTATTAATGATGAAAATCTTGAGCTGAAAACTTATTGAAAATATCCTCATGGCCTGCGGGCATTATTCAACATTCTGAAGACAAACCCTAGACCTAGAAAGTGAAATGACTCTTTTTTGGACCAAAATAGCATCTATGACTGCAAATGATGTGAAATGAATTTTGATGAACTTTGAGAAATTTTTGACCAACCCAGCAGGTACAAACATGAGGGAAACAAGTGAAGAGACCCTTCCGTTAGATAATGGCATGCCCCTAGCGAAATGCAACTGGGTGAATTGAGCGAGACACATAAAAATGAAATGCAGAAAGAGTTTTGATCTCTGACGGAGGACTGACAAGACCGACTCTAACACCCTGTATCCTGGGTTGTATTTACTTGAGACTATATATGAGAATTTGGCCCTTCGTTGTTAATAGTTACATTGGGTGTAGATTTGTCATCAGTCCTTAACAAATGCAATGGGATTGTTTCGAGCCTCTAATTTCTAAATTCCTTAAACCTTTCAAAGTCATCAAGATTCAAACTTGCCTTCACCCAATCGAATGCTTGTTTGAATGATTCAGCTGATTGTAAAAGATCTTCGAAGTCATTAGCTCATGCTTCAAGGGCTTGATATTTATTGTAGTAGTAATATTGTGTGCTATTTTCTGTGGGTCAAATTGCCTCTTTGGCATAGTATGGAGCTTGAGGCTTTCCATGTTCAGTAACTATTTATTTGCATGGTTGAAGTTTGTCAATGAAAAAGAACCACATCGGATGGGAAAGGGTGGCCATAGTGATTTTTTGTTATCTTTCAAGGTCTTGGTTAAGCCTTTTCCCACAGTCTAGTGAGTTATTTCTCTTGCTAATAGCTTGTCGGAAACATACAAAGGGAGTACATGAGTGGTTTGTTGTGCTACCATAAAATCTGATATATGTGAACCATTGTTCAACAAGATACTTGCCTACTACGAGAAGGTCTGTAGCGGCTTCTTTAGAAAATCTGGGGGCTTTCTTATCAAAAATCAATTGTGTAATGATAAAATAACACCATGGCCTATTTTGTAATAATGGGGAATAAAATGGGATTCCCACATCTGTTTGTGACTGATATGGATGGGGTAGGGGTCTTGTAAAGTCCATTTCCAACCCATGATTTGAAACTTAGTACAAAAATAGATGGCATCCATGATATAGGCACTCAAATAAAATGGAGGAAGGTTCTCTGTGGAGGTGGATCTCTTTTGACGATATTCGGAAATAGCAGTAGCTATGTTATCAGATAGGATAGTGGCCCAATTCATTATATGGGAATTGGCACAAGCATCGATTAAAGGGACCCATCCTATAAAGAACTTGGTATTATTAGGCAATCCATACAATCTACATAACATAGAAGTTGCATAGTTATGGGGATTTGCTAAAGAAGCAAATGGGGTACATACATGTCTTATCATATTTGAATTTGTTCTCTAGGACTCTCCAGCCCTAAATGATCTTGAAGGGTTCTTCATTTTGCTTTGCGAACTTGGCCAGAAATTATTTGTCATATATATCCTGAGGGTCATGAATATGATACATTTGTTTCAAATATTCAGCTTTGAATGATCCCATTAGCTCCATCTTTGAGTTCCAAAATGTTTGTCTTCAATACTGAGATTTTCCACCACCCATCTAATCATATCAATTTGGCTGTTGCTCCTATTCTGTGAAGAAAGGAGCAAGTAAAATCTTTGTATTGAACTCTGGATGGTTTTATTGAATCCGTTGTTGCCTTGGTGACAATAATTTTAGGCCGCTCATCTTCAAGTCTTTTGTAGATGACTTACCATGTTGTTGCTCCTCCATCGGCACTGCAAACTGCATTAGCAAATATGGGCAACATTTCTGAAACCTCAGACTTTGTCAAACCACTTAATATTTCATTAAAACTCAGTAACTTCCCACGCTTCATTCATTATTTTCCGCGTCACAGTTTTCAAATGTTGCCATATAACGTTGCTCAGAGATAATGCGAAATGCGATTATGAAAATCGCAATATCGCATTTCACAATTTTTTAAGGGGTGACACAATGGCATGCTTTATTAATTTACGACTTGCGAAGTGCGATCGCATGTTCTTAAAGTGTTGTGATTGAAAAATCACAGCGGGGACCTCATCGCATTTCGGGATTTTCGATGGAGTGTTAACATTTGTTACATGGAAAACTGCGAGATGCGATTTGAGATAAGAGCTTTAAGCATGAGTTCTTTTCTAAAGGTTTTAAGGAAAATTTGTAGAGTTAGCATTTATTTTCAAAGCCTACAAATTTAAAAGGGTTCCCATTTATATGTAAAATATTAACTATTACTTCGTATAAATGGGGGGGTTGTTACATAGTACAACAATTTGCGATTCAGTTGGGAGAACCAACTATCTCTGATTGGTCTTTTGAAATTTCTAAAACTTTCAAAATTAGAAGAGTTATAGGAATAATAATTACATGAGTTATAAACTAAACAACATTTCTCTGAAATCATAATCACTTACTCAATTTATTTACTCAACTACTTTACTCTTGTAGTGATAAAAATACAAATGTTTGCATCAGTCAATACTAAGATTTAAATAGATATAGTAGGTGTCTTCTACATATTAGTTTTTATTGTTTACTCATTTATCACAAATAGAGCCTTTGCTGCCATCAGGCGTTCATAGCCTCGACAAGGTTATCTTTTAACCAACAATGATTCATTATTCCATCCGAAGCAATTTTCAGAATTCAAAATTATATTCATTTGCTTTCTTTCTCATTCGGACCTTGTTTTTCCTTTCATGTAATTTTTCTTTTCAAGTTTCTTAAAAGACATCGTCTAGGCTTGGTAACCCAATAATGACAATGCCATTTACTGATTGTAACTAAACCGAACAAGCTAGCTCTTGATGAGACCCCTTGTCCTTTGATTGATTAGATCATTGGCTATTACCCTATTTTAATATGTAGTTTTGGTAATGTCAGTTTAATTATTCCCCTGTGATCATGGTAAATAAGCTCGTAATGAGACTTACTATCTCTTAAGTTTTGCATATTTTAGAATTACACTATGAAAAAATAAAAATTTATCAGATGGGGTGAATCATTGGCCCTTTTTAAGAGTTTTGGATGATAACAATAGAGTTTTGAGATACTCATCCATTGAAAGTCCTTACTAGGTTAAAAAAAAATTCTTGACTAATAACAAAACATCTATACTTTATAAAGATAAGAGCTTGTTCATAGAATAAGTGTTTTTAGCAAGGTCAAGTTTTTCCAAAGAAATAAGGTTCATTTTGATGCTCAATTGTTTTAATTATTTCTTTAACTTTTCTTATTTATAGAAGCGAAAAAACAAAATATTGTCAAAGACTTTATTTTGAGAAGCCAAAAGTAAATACTACTTAACCTTTATTTTCCTTAAGAATCTTAAAGACAATATGATACAAAATTAGAAGAGGTTGTCTTCTAGGAAAAGTATTTTTGCAGAATTTGCCCATTGACGAGCAAGGAATCTATCTTTCCTAACAAGTCTTGTAAAAGAAACGTCGATGGACCGATTTTCTCAATGATTTGGAATGGTCCAAGCCACAATCTTTGGAATTTGGTATGCTTACCTTTTTCCTCATGTGCTTTGTCCCATTTCAAATCTAGATCACCTACTTCAAAGGTTCTATGATTGGCAAAGGTTGTATCAAAAGAGGCTTTGACTAATTGTTGATGATGGGAATGGGTAGCTTTAGCTTTTTCTCTTTCTTCTTCAAGCTTAAGGATCTGAAATTGTCTTGTTTGAAGAGAAGAGGAAAGACTTTCGTTGATAAATTGCGCTAGGGCAAGAGATGGGATTGCTATGTTTATGGGGAGAACTGCTTCTTTTCCATAAACTAAAGAAAAATGAGAAGAACCGATTGAGGCCTTTTGTGTTATTCTATCTGCCCAAAGAGAAAATGTCAATGCTTTGTGCCAATTCCTATGATTTTGGTCTATAGTCTGATTGATGATTCTGATAAGGTTTTTGTTTGTTGATTCGGCTAATCCATTACCTTGTGGATAATAGTTGGTTGAATACTTCAATTTGAAACCTCTTTTTAAGGCAAATTCTACCATAATATTTCCAAAAAAATAAGATGCATTATCAAACATTAAAGTTGTGGGTACGCCAAACCTGGTGATTATGTACTGATAAATAAAGTCTGTAATACTTTCTGTATTAGCTACCTTTAGTGGGATAGCTTCTACCCATTTCGTAAAATAATCAGTATCTGTAAGGATGTATGTACTTGTGTTGCTTGGAAGAGTTAGGAACAATCTCACCAATTATATCTAATCCCCATTGTTTAAATGGTTGTTGTATATTCATTGGATGTAATGGGAATGTTGGTTTCTTTTCTCTTCCAGCTGTAGTTTGACAAGTTGTGCATTTTCTTGCATTGTCATGTGCATCCTTAAATAATCTCAGCCAATAATAACGTGGATGCAGGATTTTGTGAGTTGTGTTGTTTCCTCCAAAATGACCTCTAACTGGTCCATCATGTAACTCCTGCATAACCTTTTCAACTTCAGGTTTTTCTAGGCATCTTAATAACACTTAATCATAATTTTTTCTAAATAATACATCATCAGTTAATTCATACTGATTTGATTTCAACCTTAAAGCACGCTTTGTTTTGTAATTGAGATGCATATGAGCATATCCATTCTTTAAATAAAACTTCAAATCAGCATATTGTGATTGTGCATCGTTGAGGCTTACCTCTGATATTTGCACTTCATTACCTTGGTCTTCTTCTGTTGATAAGTGGGAAGCTCTAGTTAGCATCTTCCAAAAACCTTGGCCCATAACAATTTTAGTTGGTCGAAGTTCTACATCGTACTCTTGAAGTGCAGAGACCCAATTGGCTCTTTTCTCCCCCACTTCTCTTTGAATCAATAATTGCCTTACTGCAGGGTAAGGTACCACTATTTTTGTACGAGTTTTGAGGAGAAAAGGTCTGAAGTGTTTTAAAGCTTTAAAGAAAACAAAAGCTTGTTTTTCCACAACTAAGTAATTTAGCTCAGCACCTTGTAAATTGGAACTGAAAAAGGAGATATGTGCCTCGATGTTTTGATCGTTCAGCTGTGTTAAAATTGTTGCATATGATATATCAAATGAAAATGTGTACAATACAAAAGGTTTGAGAAAGTCTGGAGTTGTTAAAGAAGAAGCATTGATAATGGTGTTTTTTATTAACTCAAATGACTCTCTTTCATCTTACCCCATTTGAAGACTGCATTCTTTCTTATCATTGATTGAAGGGGTAGAACAATTTGTGAAAAATCTGGAACAAATACTTTTACAAAATTATTCTTGCCTATAAATGATTGCATGGTCTTTTTGTTATGTGGGAGAGGAATCTTTTCAATTTCTTGGATTCTATCAGGATCAATATAGATTCCTTTCTTGGACACTATGAATCTGAGAAGCTTGCCTTCTACTAAGGCAAAGTGTGACTTTTTGGGATTTAAATAAAAGCCATATTTCTTGCATCTTCCAAAAATATGCTTTAGGCCGTTCAAATGATTGTTTATGTTCCTATAGTAGATTGTGATATCACCTAGGTAAATAACAACTAATTTATTAATCAGACCTTTAAAAGCAATATCCATGGCGCATTGAAATGTAGCACCTACATTGATGAGTCCAAAAGGCATCTTCTGATAAGCATATGTCCCCCACTTGGTCCTGAATGTTGTCTTTAATCTGTCATCTGGATGTACAAGAATCTGATTGTATCCTGAAAATCCATCTAGAAAAGACATTAACTCAGAACCTGCAACTGATTGCAATATTTGCTCCATGGTAGGCAAAGCAAAGTTATCATTTTGAAAAGCTCTATTTAGGTTCCAAAAATCAATACAAATCCTAATATCTCCATTCTTTTTACTAACAAGAACCATATTTGATACGCATTTTGAGTGTCTAACAGGAAATATTATCTTTGCTTTCAGAAGTTTGTTCAATTCAGATTTAATTTGGCTTTCAAGGTTTGGATGAATCTTTCTAAATTTCTATTAAATAAGTTTCTCATTAGAGGTCATCAATATAGTATGTTGAATTATAGAGGTATCATAAGTCTTGAGATCTAAATAATCCCAAGCAAAGACACCTTTATATGTTTTCAAAAACTTGATGAATGATATCCTTTCTTCGGATGATAAACCCAGACCTAGGTTGAGGTTTTGAGGTTGTGCCTAGGTTTACCACTTCAAATCTCAAAGTAGAACTCTGAGTCTTGGAGTTGGTAATCTTTTTAAATCTGTCTTTCAAATCATAGAGATCTTCCATTTTGACTACAGACTTTGGAATTGGATTTTTATCTTGTTTATGGTTGATCTGCAAGTCATGTTCATGTTCATCTATGATTTTTTCCTCATAAGATCCTTCTGATGTAAGGAAATCGATTATATCGGCATCATTGTTGAACACTCTCT
This sequence comes from Pinus tabuliformis, assembly GCA_031772625.1. NCBI lineage: Eukaryota > Viridiplantae > Streptophyta > Pinopsida > Pinales > Pinaceae > Pinus > Pinus tabuliformis. Next base: position 714,980,130 of record CM062813.1, on the reverse strand, counting down.
AATTTGTCACATTATTAGGGATGGATGGTCTAAAAACTAACTCTATAGAAAATCTATCTAGACTAAATCCCTCTGAACGTATAAGCTTAGATGCTACATTGGCAAGTAATTCAACACTTGCATTTTGTAATCTAGGGACTGAAGAAATGTTAAAAGCAGTGAAGTGAGAAGTAAGATTCTGGGCTAGGGATTGATAATGTTTAATATGCCCAGACACGCAATGGATTGTGTTTCTTACATGTTTAATGACTATTTCTGAGTTTCCATATACTTTCAAATACTTGACATTAAGGCCAATGGCTTTGTACATCCCTTGAATCAATTCTTCATATTCTACAGTATTGTTAGTGCATTGAAATTCAAGCCTGCAGGCTGACATGGTTTTCTCTCCTTGTGCGTTGATTAGGATACATCCAGCACCTGCACCATCTTCAGACTTGGAACCATCAAAATAAAGAGTCCAAAATAACTAATTATCTACAAGTTTATCAACTACATTTATACACTTGGAAGCATTTGTTTGCGAAAATTTTTGTATCTGAGATACTACAGCATTATCCGAGAAAGGAGATCTTTGTGCATTAAAGGATCCCAAGAATGACTCAACTGAGTAATTTCCGATGATATTATTGGTGAAAGCTATTGGCTCATTGCTTCCCTCGAGATCAATGACTGTGTACTTCATAAATTTCTCACGGTCTACTCTGATTTGGTTAGGTTTACCATTGTGTGGCAACCACATGTGAGACCATTCAGTTGCAAAGTATCCATGTAACTTTTCAGACCAATCCCTACTAAGAATTAAACCATAAAATTCAGGGATATCAGCCACTAGAATATTGATTATCTATGAAACTTTTGAATTAGAGAAAATCCTGATTCAAACTGATATCATTTCTCCGAGTACCTCTACTTTTGTCTTGTCCAGTTGAACTATGTGTACAACAGATTTTTGAGGTGTAATATTTAATTTAGTGCACATAGTTCTTGGCATGATGTTTGAAGAGGCTCCTGAATCAACAAGGCAATTATGGACGTTTCTGTTGAAAATCTCATAAGTAAGAAGAAATGGAGGAGTATGAGAAATAGATCTATCACCAATCAAAACTAGGTCTGTGGGATTCACTTTGTTTGAAGATGAAGGAGGCTTACCCATATCATTAGCGGCTTGAGTAACTACAGCAGATGGTAAAGGAGTTACAGAAACTGATTTTAACTGTCTAATCAAGATTTTATGTTGTTGTTTGAGTTTAGTCAATTCATGCAATGAAGTATTCCATTGTATCTGAGATTACTAAAGTTTTAGACGCAGTTGGAGGATCCAATGGAATAGAATCAGTTTGAGTAGTCTTAGATTTCTTACTTACTGTTTTCTCCTTCACAGGAGCAGTGACTTTCTGTTTCTAATTTGTTGTAGACGTGTCAGTAGAGTTTTTACTTCTTGTAGTTACTGGCATAGCTTGTGCTTCCTCTTCAGTTGGAAGAATGAAGTCCCACATTCCATTTAACTCAACTTCTTCTTCAGTTTCTGCTTCTTATTTGATTATTGAGTCTTCTTCTGGTTCTTGATCAGATTCAACGTTTGAAATAGTATTTGGTGGTTGGGATGTAGAAGAAGGATTTCTCTTGAATGGGCGAAAATCTTTCTTGGGAGCAGATGATTCTACAACTTGTTTCTTGATTTCGACCATTTCATTTGACATGGTTTTTAACACCTTTTGAAGGCCTTTAAGGTCGAAAGGGTCCTTTGGAGATTTCTTTTTTGAATCTTCCTTGAATTTTACTTTCTTTGATTTCCTTTATTCTATCTATGATCTCTTTTTTAAGGCAATGGTTCTTCATTCTACAGGCAGAGCTTCTTTCATGTTTTCTACAAGGGTAGCCTTATTGGCTCTATCTACAAAAATTGTGATATTAGAAGGAAGGGAGGATATGTATTGATCCAGGTGGATATTGGTGGCCACCTGCCAAGTCCACCTGGACCCCCACCATTGTTTCTCTCAGCATTTTCAGTTTCCTTAATTGTAGCACAACTTACTATTTTTAGTAGTTTTTCGGGTCCTGAACTTCCGGAGCCGTTTTGAGGCCCTAAACGATGTTTTTTGAGAAATCTGGGGCAACATGGGTCCATGTTGCCTCCCAAAGTGGTAGTGCTCGGATAGATCTTTCTAACGAGCTATTGTACGTGTCAAACGGAGATCGTATGCCAAAGTTACGACCCTGGGAAGTTGGTGTACCAATTTACCCAAACGGGGCCCACAGTTTGGCGTTTCATCTTCTAGGGTTAGGTTTTGGAATGTTAAGGGTTTTCCATTGTTTCTCAACAATAAATAGGCCTTCGAGCCTCATTGTAACACAATTCAGAGGCATGTAGCCACCACATCTCTTCTCAGAGATAAGCTAGCATCGCCCTAGCTGGTTTATCTCCATTTCTAGTTGTAAGCATATTTCAATATTTTCCATTAATGAAATGAAGTATTATTTCCGCTGCATCTTTGTGTATATGGTTATCTCTGTAATTTGTTGCGTTCCTGTTTAAATCCGGATCAGTGGTATCAGAGCGGTCTGCTTTTTCTTTGTTTTTCTTTGCATGTCCCCAACAAGGTCGGGATATAAGGAGTTAGGGCTTGAACTGGTCGAACCTTTGCAAGACCAGCCTCGCAAATCCCGACGGCCTCCCATGGCGGATGAGAAGAAAGACGAGGGGGTAGGAGATCCCATCAAAATCTTGCTCGAAGAAGCCCTCGAGCGACAACGGAACGCGATGATGGACAGCTTTGCCCAGATCCTTCAGCAGCTACCCAAAAGTGACGCATCGACTTCCAGCAGCTACTCTGGAAACGCCACACCCTTTAAGGTACAAGTTAATTTTGAAATCCCCATATTCGAGGGTCAGATAGACGCAGATGTCGTAGATAAATGGTTAAATCTGCTAGAGGGTTATTTTTCTGTTCATGAATTTTCGAGTCGGGAAAAAAATATTTTCGCTCTTCTCAAAGCAGCCCCCCACGTCAAGGACTGGTGGGAAACCTACTGCGAGCAGAAGGATGAAAGTACTGGCTCACTATTTTCAGCCGCACCCACCTGGAATTCATTTCGGGATGCCATCGAGCAGTACTACCCTGTCGGAAGCTATGAGGATGAATACATAAAGTGGACCACGCTGCGGCAGGGAAGGGACCAAGACGTGCTGGAGTTCACCAATATTTTCCATACCCTTCGCACAAAGTTGGGTATCAAGGATTCGGAGCAACATTTGATACTCAAATACCGTGGCTGCCTGCACAAGTACATCCAGGAAGAAATACAATTCCTGAACATCTCCCCGCTCAGCGCAGCATACTGATATGCCGTCAAGGTCGAGCAGAAGTTTAAACAAAAGAAGCGAGACTTTGGATCTGTGAATCCAAAGCAGGGGAAAGGTGCCCCTAAACCACAGAACAAAGGACAAAGCCAAGGTAGGAAAGCCCAAGACAACCCGCCGAAGCTGCAAGCAAAGAACAACGCCGCGAAGCCGAAAAAGGACACGGAAAATGGTGTGAGTTCCATAAGAGCTCCACCCACAACACAAGTGAGTGTCGGGCCAAGCAGTCACTGGTGGCTGAGCTAAAGGTTTCAGAATCATATGCATGTTCCGACTCTGAGTCAGAACCCGATAAGGGGAATGACAAAGGGAAGCAGATCATTGATGCGGATCTCAGCGCCACTGTTGCTACCGCCAAGATCCAGAAAAATGAACCCGAAGATCCAGAGGAGGAGGAGCGTCTCTTCCACTCCCAGATGTGGGTAAAGGGCTCCCCGATACAATTCATTGTTGATAGCGAGAGTCAAAAGAACCTCATTTCGGCAGAGGTCGTGAAGCGGTTGGGATTACCGACCACAACACATCCACAACCATACACCATTAGGTGGCTTCACCAAGGACGAGATCTTCGCGTGAGCCAGTAGTGTCGCCTTCCATACAACATCAAGCCCTTCACGGATGAGGTATTGTGTGACATTGCTCCTCTTGAAGTTTGTGATGTATTATTAGGACAGCCATACTTGTGGAAGCGACATGATGTGTATGAATTAAGGCCTCGTGCTGTTATTATTACATTGGGAAATAAGTTGTACAGGATACCAGAGGTAGCACCACCTACCGCCATCTCTTTGATTACTGCAAAACAATGCAGTAAGATCATTTCCAAAACCAGGAAATTTGTTTTCCTGATGATATGCCCTCAAGGAAAGAAGAAGACGGTGGTCGCGGCCTCCAGACGGGGTCCCTCTACACGACAACTACAGATGGACAAGGTTGTCGAGGAGTACGAGGACATCTTCACCTCCCCTGCAGGGGTTCCTCTGCACTGTCAGGTCAAGCACTCCATCGATCTGACCCCAGGTGCACCGCTACCCAATGGACCAATTTATCGGCGCTCCGTTCTGGAGAACAATGAAATCAAGAGGCAAATTCAGGAGCTCCTGCAGAAAGGTCACATCCGTCCGAGTTCATCGCCTTGTGGGAGCCCGATCGTGTTAGTACAGAAGAAGGATGGGACGTGGAGACTCTGTATTGACTATCGGGCGCTGAACAAGATCACTGTCCGTAATAGGTACCCAATCCCGCGGATTGATGACCTCCTGGACCAACTAAAGGGGGCGAAATATTTCAGCAAGATCGATTTGAAGTCAGGATATCACCAAGTACCAATCGAACCCTCTGATGTGTGGAAGACTGCCTTCAAATCTAAGGAGGGCCTTTTCGAATGGTTGGTTATGCCTTTCGGATTGACGAATGCTCCTGCAACCTTCATGAGGCTAATGGATGACATCTTGCGGCCATTCACCAACTCCTTTATAGTAGTATACTTGGATGACATTCTGATCTTCAGCCGGAGTTGGGAAGAGCACCTCCACCACATCCGACAGGTTCTCCAAACACTGCGGCAACACAAGCTATGTGCCAATTTGGAGAAATGCACTTTTGGCATGACCCAGGTTCAGTATCTGGGATACATCATTGATGAACAGGGGGTGCATGTCGATCCAGCCAAGATCCAAGTCATTCGGGATTGGCCATCTCCAACCACTCTAACAGAGCTCCGCAGCTTTCTAGGTCTTGCCAACTTCTTCCGCAAGTTCGTGTTGGGGTTTTCTCATATTACTTGGCCCTTGAGTCAAGTCACCAAGGGAGGGGCGAAAACAAAATTCTTTTGGTCTGAATCTCAACAAAAGGCATTCAGGGAGTTGAAGGATCACCTCTGCACGGCACTAGTGCTCGCGTTACCAGATTTACAACAACCATTTGAGGTCGAGACAGATGCCTCTGACTATGCTATTGGAGTAGTCCTTACTCAACATGGACATCCAGTGGCATATCACAGTGAAACACTTTCAGACACAGTCCGGAAGTACCCCACTTATGATAAAGAGATGTATTCCATTGTACAGGCCTGCCAACAATGGAAGCATTACATTTTGGGGAAGGAAACGGTCATCCACACAGACCACCGACCCCTACAGTTCATACAGACCCAAGGGAAATTGCAGAATGATCGCCATCAGAAGTAGTCTACATACCTGCAACAGTTCCACTTGAATATCAAGTATAAGAAGGGCAACACCAATAATGTTGCAGATTGCCTCAGTCGACCACCGATCATGGCGTTAACCACCGTGCTCAACTCTTGTGGGCACAAGACTTCTGATTGGCCACTTCTCTACAAAAGTGACCCAGAATTCAGCCACACATACCAGACACTCTTGGAGGGTCGGCATGTTCCAGATTTTCACCTCCAGGATGCCCTGTTATGCCACCTGGGTCACCTTTGTGTTCCTTCAAGCGAGCGTGCCAAGATGATTTGGGAAGCACACTACAGTCGGGCTGCTGGGCATTTTGGGGTCAAGAAAACAGTGGCAGTACTGCAAAATTATTTCTATTGGCCGAATCTTCGACAGGATGTTGGGAAGTACATCAGATCATGTACTGCCTGTGCCATTGCCAAACCGACCATCAAGAAGCACGGCCTCTATACCTCGTTGCCTACCCCTAGTCGACCTTGGGAATCCATCTCCATGGATTACATGTCAGGCCTTCCTTCCACTAAGCATGGAAATGACTGTGTTTTTGTGGTCGAAGATGGCCATTATGGCGGCCTGCAAGAAGAATATCACAACAGAAGCCACTGCTAAACTCTTCTTTGAACGAGTGTGGGTGCACTTTGGGATCCCACAGTCTATCATCTCAGATCGGGACAGTCGGTTTCTCAGCACATTTTGGTCCAGTCTCTGGTCAATGCTGGACACCAAACTCACGAAGTCCACAGCCTTCCATCCTCAAACTGATGGCCAGACAGAGGTTGTCAATAAGATGATTGTGCACATTCTGCGCATGTATAACTCAAAGCATCCACGCACATGGGACGAGAGCCTCCCCTATGTCCAGCATAGCTACAACCGAGCTCTTCACAGCTCCACTGGCCATAGCCCTTTTCAGGTGGGTTTGGGATTCCAGCCACTATGCCCCATTGATGTGGCCATGCCACTTGCAGCTACTCACATAAATTCAGCTCATGTCCAGTCCGAAACAGATAAGGCCACCAGCTTCATTGAGCGCATCCAACATATTCACCAGCAGGTCCATGACATTCTGGAGAAATCAAATGCCAAGTACAAGCAGCGACATGATCAACATCGGGTGCCACACAAGTTTTAGGTGGGCGACAAAGTCTGGTTGCATTTGTAAAAGGAACACCTTACTGGAGCCTATCGGAAATTGAGACCACTCTGATATGGTCCTTACACCATTGTTAAGGCTATGGGAGACAATGCATTTGAGCTCAACATTCCCCCATTCCTTGGCCTGCACCCAGTGTTCAATGTGGACCGCCTTCGGCCATACTCTCCACCGTTGCTAAACACATCCGACATTGCAGAACAGCTCACACCCACAGAATTAAATCCAGATTGCATGGAACAAGCTGCAACTGATCGGATCATGGACACACAGATCAAGAACACTCGCCAACAGAATATCCAACTGTATCGAGTTGTCAAAGCAGGCCAACTCCTTCAGCAGGGCAAGTGGCTCACCAGGGAACAAGTTCAGCAAAAGTTTCCTCATCTCATGGAGGAACTCAACGCAATGGAGACCATTGCTTCTTAAGGGGGGGAGGAATGATCCAGGTGGATATTGGTGGCCACCTGCCAAGTCCACCTGGACCCCCACCATTGTTTCTCTCAGCATTTTCAGTTTCCTTAATTGTAGCACAACTTACTATTTTTAGCAGTTTTTCGGGTCCTGAACTTCCGGAGCCGTTTTGAGGCCCTAAACGACGTTTTTTGGGAAATCTGGGGCAACATGGGTCCATGGACCGATGTTGCCTCCCAAAGTGGTAGTTCTCGGATAGATCTTTCTAACGAGCTATTGTATGCGTCAAACGAAGATTGTATGCCAAAGTTACGACCCTGGGAAGTTGGTGTACCAATTTACCCAAACGGGGCCCACAGTTTGGCGTTTCATCTTCTAGGGTTAGGTTTTGAAATGTTAAGGGTTTTCCATGGTTTCTCAACAATAAATAGGCCTTCGAGCCTCATTGTAACACAGTTCAGAGGCATGTAGCCACCACACCTCTTCTCAAAGATAAGTTACCATCGCCCTAGCTGGTTTATTTCCATTTCTGGTTGTAAGCATATTTCAGTATTTTCCATTAATGAAATGAAGTATTATTTTCACTGCATCTTTGTGTATATGGTTATCTCTGTAATTTGTTGCGTTCCTGTTTAAATCTGGATCATGTACCACTCTATTTTCACATCTACTGCAGGTTTATGGGCAATTGGGATTTTGTTCAGTAATTTGTTAAATCTGGAGTTGAAGTCTTTGATCCTTTCGTCTGAACTTGATTTTAGGTTGGAAATATCATTGATTAAATATGCTATAGTCCTATCATCACCAAATTTTGCAAGAAATATTTCTTCAAAAGTATCCCAGTTTCTTATTGAGCCTGCTGAAAGGAAAAAGTACCAGGATCCTGCGAACCCCTGGAAAGTATAAGGAAACAATCTGATAACAACATCTTCATGTGAAACTCCATTAAGGTTCATGGCTAACATAAAGTTATTTAGATGTTCTTCAGCAGGAAGACCATCATCACGATTACACTTAGGTAACCATTTTTCTGGGTCTGCTGGAAGAGCATTTGGATTAGCAACTAGTACAACACTAGGATTTGTCCAAGGTTGAGCGGGTTGATTGGCCATAACTTGAGTTGGGGATTGGGAAAATGAGGAGGCTAGTCCAGAAGTAGATATGGATGGTGAATAACTTACTACTTGTAGCAGCACTAGTTGAAGAAATGGATAGTTGAGAAGAGGTGGATTGAGTAGAAGTGAATGGGGAAGTAAATGGAGGGAAAGGTGAAGTCATCTCGTTGGTATCTGATTCAGATCTTGATGTGGAAATTTTCTTATGTCATGAATGAATGGGAAACTCAAAAGGAGTTACTCTGAGCCTTTCACTTTGCAATCGAGTTAATACACCAGTTTCTCGTAATAAGGAAGTGACACTTCTTCAGAAGCTTCGGGTTTTTCAGGTTTCTCCGTAGAAATGGATATCTGTTCCAATTTTTGTATCAAAGAGTGAACTTCGGGAGACTCGGGATTGTAATCTGAAGAAGGTGATTGTCTTATTACTTTAGGAGACGAGGGAGATGTTTCTACAACTTTAGATTTCTGATCCGGAGATTTTGAACGAGATCTAGAAGAAGTAGAAGTTGTGGAGGGGTTTTGACTCTTATGAACGTTTTTCAATTGATCTTTAGATTTATATGCCATTCATAGTCGGATGGCCCTCCTTCTAGTGCCAAAATGTTGAAGCCTCAGATTTCTGTTGCTCCAACATGGGGGATAACCACCCGTCTGAACCTTAAAGGCAGCTCCTTTTCCATTTGGTATGGTGGCTCCGACTGGGCATGATGGGACCAGTTTCTCATAATGGGTTTGAAAATGAGAATGGGTGGTTTTCAAGTGATTGAAATAAGAATAATGATAACTAAATGACCTATTCTAACATGCAAATCTCTAGCTAACTTAATCTAATATAAACCCGGGGTATTCTTTGAAATATGCGATCTAAAAAGATATCTGTTTGGTATGTGATAATAAAGATCATTCACGTATTAAATAGAGATGATAACATGTAAAGATAATTTCTTTGACTAAATAGTTAGTCAAAGAAATGTATAAACTATATCGCATGTATTTAATGATCATATATGAAAATGAATACTTTCAGCTAGGCATCATACAGTAGTGCAATTAACACATAACATAAATAATATACTCCATATATCATTCATGAAAACGAAATGTTATCACTAATAAGCAAAACAGAATTGATCATACAAGATAAAAGTACCATATGTGTGAGGTCCTGCTCATTCAACTAGTGACATAGATCAGCTCCTTTCTTCAAATCAAATTATTTTCCAAGCATACAGTAGTGCATCAACAAAGGAAAGTAGTTTGATATTCAAAAGTAATGACCATGTTCCATAATTTTATAAAGGCATTCAAAAACTTACAGAAGTGCATTCTTTGCAAATGTTTTTGATAAAATTCTGGACCCTTCTCTTAATGCATGAGAAGGGAACAAATACTATCTAACTAAAGTTCAAAAATAGATTATACAAAATATCTGAGGAGGTTTCAAACAACCTTCCTCTTAGCTAGCAACTAACTCTAAAAATAAAAGTGATTTGATGACCAGAGGCTATAAAGATGTCTTGTTTTCTGCTAGCTTTTCCTTTAAGTTGCATATATCACACATTGGTTTCACTTGAGGAGGTGCCCCGAATTTTGTCTTGACCTGTCCTACGAAGATAACATCTGTAAGAGGTGGCAACATCCTTTGTGTTGAATGGAGTGAACAATTCAACGTCATAATTTGACTGTGAGGTTTGACAAGGAATTGCCAGTATGCCTCACAGTCAATCTTTGATAATTTTGTGATCACCTCCCTTTGGATTTTTACCTTTGCCTTCCATTTTTTATCCAAGTCATTCAAATCTGGCAGTGACTTTGGGTTACCTTCTTTTATCAAGTTGGTGGTGTGCAAAGTGTGATTGACTGCTTTTATTATATTTTTAGCCACTCCTGCTTCTTGCTACTGCCAATTCTGCCTGCTTGATCTGCGCATCCCAATCTGTGAACAATATATCTTTGTGTGTTTCTTCTATTTCTGGTAGATTAGCGCTTCTTCCTTCTTCAAATTCTTGCCATTCAATGTAGTCAAAAATCTTAGTATTTAAATCATTAAACTCAGTTCTCTGATTATCTGTTAATTGGTCATTGGTATTCAGATAAGGAGTGATATGGGACATTCTCTAGCAGAATAGATCTTGTTGTTTTGACAGAATGGAGTTTAGCTCCAATGCTTCTTTGACGAATTCATCGATAGTAGGGACATCTTTATACTTCGCTATGGCCTCTTGTAATTCTTGGATTTGCATGTTCTTTGCAGAGATGTCTACTTCGTGGCTTATCTTTAATACTTCCATACTCTACTACAAATGGACTATTTGTTCAACGGCTTGCTTGTTCACATTTGCTTTCTCGATTTCCAGTTGTTGTTCGAGCTATGTTATCCTTTCTTTCCTTTCCCTCAACAAAATAAATACGTCAATGGCTTTATCCATGGCGGCAGTAGCATATGACCCTGTAAATTGTGACAATCTGGTTAAATTTTCAGCAGGATTGGAAGGAATATCCCTCCAGACTATATCCATTGACTCATTCCCTGGTGGGATCTCGGGTGTTTCTACTCTCCTTCTTTTCCTTTATATTCTTACTACACCTTTATGTAGTGGGTTGTAGAATACATCTAAAGGAGGTATTTTTGTAACCTTTAGGATAATTTCAAATGTCGGAAATGTTAGAATGATTTATGTATTCTGCGGACTTGTCCTTTGCTCATTCATTGACTCCGACTCTGGAATTTTCTGAGTTTTCTCTGTAGTATGATATTCTGTGGTTTCTGGGAAATTTGTTGTCTTGGTAGTACCTTGGAGCCTTTTATTAAACTGGTCCCATTCCTGCTCCAAATCGCTACTTTTGCCCTCGGGACCGGTATCCTTAGTTAGCTAACTTATGACCTGTTTTTCGACTAACCTTCTGCTGGATTCTGATGTACTTTTTGTTTCCTTCGTCTTCTCTGTATCCTGGGCTGTATTTACCTGAGATTCTATATGAGAATTTGGCCCTTCGTTGTTAATAGTTACACTGGGCGTAGATTTGGCATCAATCCTTAACAAATGCAATGGGATTGTTTCGAGTCTATGATTTCTAAATTCCTGAAACCTTTTAAAGTTATCAGGATTCAAACTTGCCTTCGCCCAATCGAATGCTTATTCGAATGATTCAACTGATTGTAAAAGATCTTCGAAGTCATTAGCTTCATGGTTAAAGGGCTTGATCTTTAATGTAGTAGTAATATTGTGTGTTATTTTCTCTGGGTCAAATTGCCTCTTTGGCAGAGTATGGAGCCTCAGGCTTTCCATGTTCAATAACTCTTTATTTGCATGGTTGAAGTTTTCCAATGAAAAAGAACCACACCGGATGGGAAAGGGTGGCCATAGTGATTTTTTATTATCTTTCAAGGTCTTGGTTAAGCCTTTTCCCACAGTTTGATGAGCTATTTCTCTTGCTAATAGCTTGTCAGAAACATACAAAGTGAGTACATGCGGGTCTGTTGTGCTGCCATAAACTTTGATATATGTGAACCATTGTTCAGCAAAATACTTTCCTACTACGAGAAGGTTTGTAGCGGCTTCTTTAGAAAATTTAGGGTATTTCTTATCAAAAATCAATTGGTGTAATGGTAAAATAACACCATGGCATATTTTGTAAAAATGGGGAATAAAATGGGATTCCCACATCTGTTTGTGACTAAGATGGATGGGGTAGGGGTCTTGCAAAGTCCATTTCCAACCCATGATTGGAAACTTAGTACAGAAACAAAGGGCATCCAAGATATAGGCACTCAAATAAAATGGAGGAAGGTTCTCTGTGGAGGTGGATCTCTTTTGATGATATTCGGAAATAGTAGTAGTTAGGTTATCGGATAGGATAGTGGGCCAATTCATTATATGGTAATTGACACAAGCGTTGATTAAAAGGACCCATTCTATAGAGAACTTGGTATATTTAGGCAATCCATACAATCTACATAACATAGGAGCTGCATAGTTATGGGGATTTGCTAAAGAAGCAATGGGGTACAAACCCGTCTTATCATATTTGAATTTGTTCTCTAGGACTCTCCAACCCTGAATGATCTTGAAGGGTTCTTCATTCTGCTTTGTGAACTTGGCTAGAAATGATTTGTCATATATATCCTAAGGGTCGTGAAGATGATACATTTGTTTCAAATCTTCAACTTTGAATAATCCCATTAGCTCCATCTTTGAGTTCCTAAATTGTTTATCTTCAATACTGAGATTTTCCACCACCCATCTAATCATATCAATGTATGGGAGTATCTTGGCTCTTGCTCCTATTCTGTGAAGAAAGGAGCAAGCAACATCTTTGAATTGAACTCCAGAGGGTTTTATTGAGTCCATTGTTGCCTTGGTGACAATAATTTTAGGCTGCTCATCTTCAAGTCTGTTGTAGATGACTTCCCATGTCATTGCTCCTCCATCGGCACTGCAAACTGTATCAGCAAATATGGGCAACATTTCTGAAACCTCAGACTCTGAAATGCTCTGTTGCTTCTGCTTTTACATTACCTTCCATAATGACATCTCTTTGGAAGCTTGCCTGAAATGAAAGAGAGATATATTAACGCACACAATAGATGGCATTCAAGGCTGAGAACTCTTTGAAATGACTTTGAATCATGGGAAGATTTTGAATACTATTTCTGTGTTAACTAGCCATAACTTGAAAACATCAATTTCTTTCCTCGAGCTGCTAAACATTAATTACTCTGTCAAACGACTTAATATTTCATTAAAAATCAATAACTTCCCATGCTTCATGCCTTATTTTCTGCATCACAGTTTTCAAATGTTGTCATATAACGTTGCTCGGAGATAATGCGAAATGCAATTGCGAAAATCACAATATCGCATTTCGCAATTTTTTAAGGGGTGACACAATGGCATGCTTTTTTAATTTGCGACTTGCGAAGTGCGATCGCGTATTCTTAAAGTGTTGTGATCAGAAAATTGCAGCAAGGACCTCATCGCATATCGCATTTTGGGATTTTCTATGGAATGTTAACGATTGTTGCATGGAAAACTGCGAGATGTGACTTGCGATAAGAGCTTTAAGCACGAGTTCTTTTCTAAAGGTTTTAAGGCAAATTTGTAGAGTTAGCATTTATTTTCAAAGCTTAAAAATTTAAAAGGGTCCCCATTTATATGTCAAATATTAACTATTACTTCGTATAAATGGAGGCGGTTGTTACATAGTACAACATAAGGAAATTCTTCATTTGTTGCAAACTTGAGCGAATTAGTGGCAGAAATTATGCCTGAGATTCTGTCATGAATATCGACGTCATGTTTTATTGCAATTTGTAACACCATGATCAACTCACCCCTTTTAGAGAATACATGTCTATGTGAGATTGATAGAAATACAATCAATATGATGTGTCTAACATGTGAGACTTGCAATAGCAAAAACATACAACAACAAAAAAGAATCAGTCAAAAGGTAATATTCATAATTAAAATGATTTTCTAGAATTATACGTATATATTACTACAAATCATTCAGTTATTAATATCAATTTTGTTATATTTAGTTTTCATATATCAATATAAAAATAGTTTATTACTTTTTTTAAAAAGATTATGAAAATCCCAAAGGATCAACAAGTTGATATGTGAAACATGTCAGTAGGAATGTCCAAAAAAGTGTACAAGGAGATGGTCAAATAAATTGGCATAGTTGCATCACAAGAGGAGTCATCTCAACAACAATGTGCTTCAAATGTATGTAATCATGATTGACTTTGTACATATAAGAAAAATATAGCGTTAAATATTAATTTTTAAGTATTTTCTTGCAGAAAAGAAAACAAAATGGAACTCATTCAACAATAAAACAGGACGACAAGGAAGAAAAAGGTTGATATCAAAGTTTGTGAGTAATTGTAAATATTTTTGTATAACAACTCAAGGTTTCATTTTTGTACATTTTAAGTTCTTTTACAATAATCATCCTTGAATGTCTTCAAATAAGTGCTAACATCCAAAGAAGATCCATCAAAAGAATTGATTGACAATGGGTTAAAATATGGGTTATGAGCATATGTTTGCATATCAAAAATTAATTGTGGAATTTGTAAGTATATGTGTTGTTTTACTTCTTTGAGTTTATTATTAATAGAACAAAAAAATCTTTATATTTAAGCTATTGTTTATAATGGGGTTTAAAACATGTAGGAAACAAAGTATGGAACTACGTCAGCAGAAGACTTGTTGCAACAAGGCATGAGACTTGGTTTTAAAGCCATGTGTACATTTTATGAGTCACTTCTTGCTATGGTACATTGTTATTCGATTAACATTGATGTACATTATTTATTTCATTTTTCATTATTCTCACTAATGTAGATACACTCATTAAATATTATTTTTATGTTTGTAGATGGAACAAGATCAAGAAGACAAAAAAATCGATGCAATCAACAAAACATTCATCCAAATAACCCAAGTCATGGAAGTAGCTCATGCAATGACAACAGTTCCAATGGAGAATGATGATATATTTCAATATCAATGCAACCTATTGTATTTTTTGAAATAATTGTTTGTGAAAATCAAACATTTTGTTTAATGTAATAGACATATTGTGTAACCCTCTCCTCCCACAGTTACCCAAGCTAATCAGTCCATCAGGGAAAACATGTGACAAAGAGTTACTATGATATGATTTAACTCCCCAAGTACAGTTAATGAAGTGGAACCGACATGACAAGACCAATATGACCTTCCACACATGCTACAGAACCTCTAGGAGCTAACCAACCCTTCCAGGTGACCAACCCCTAAGACAACTTGCTTTTTCACTTCCCTAGAGCTTCAGTCACTCCCATGACAAGGCATGCATGCGAGTAGGACCCTCTAGTCGCTCCCACAACAAGGCATCCATGCGACTGTGGTCTTTTTTAGGTAGTTCTGTACTAGCAACCCAGATTTTGTGCCACTTTTTCAGGGCCATGACTCAGGCCACTGCCCAAAACTTCATGAAACTTCCAGAAATGATAAATAACGTAGAAACAAGGTTAGTAATGCAAACATTTGATCAATGAATTTATTGGACACCTACTAGCCATGACATGCATTTCAACAAACATATCACAAACATGAAATCTACAGGTCACAACAACAGATCTAAGCATAGGGATCTCATACTTATCTGAGAATCGTCAGAGAGGACTAGTATCTCCTCATAATAGCTACATTGTTATCTATTAAGTCATTCATTTATTAACATTTCATATACTATCCAAAACATGATACCAGCCATACATCATAACTGTCATAAAACATACTTTTAACCAGCATATACTCAACATAAATGACAAAGATATAACAACCATAAAAACCACATATGAACAAGTATATTTACCCATCAAATACAAGAGGAAAGGATCTCTTATTAACATATGCAAAATGCAACTAGGTTTGGGACTTCCACGTACCACCCAACCATAGATTGGTTGAACCAAATCTTTCTTTCAGCCAATCACCCCCGTGCCATATTCCAAGCATGAATGTGGGATCTCATGGAATAAATCAAACAAAAACAAACAGGGCTTCTAGAGGCAAAACCACCTCAACCCTCAACCAATGATTCCACCTCATGGTCGTACATCACTAACCATCACCAGATTGGTCTCTACCCAAGCTGTCTAGGGCTCCAGAGCGTTTGTTCCAACCAGGGCTTCTAGGACTAGTAACTCAACCCACAGTTGTTGTCGGGCTTCCAAAGTGTTTTTCCAACCAGGGCTTCAGGGACTAGTAACTCAACCCACCAAGGGATTCCAAAGCGTTTTTCCAACCAAGAATTCCAAGACTAGTAACTCAACCCAAGTTGTTATAGGGCTTCTAAAGTGTTTGTCCAACCAATGCTTCTAGGAACTAGTAACTCAACCCACAACCATAAGGAACATGAGAACCAACCAAAAAATAAAAGGAAAGACACCCACAACACAATGTATGTCCAGGAAATGGCAAGGCTATGCAATTCCACCATCAATCTAGGAAATCCTCCATGCTAATGACATATCATAACCAAGAAACCACATGCATGTGCCATGCATGCCAAAACTAGAAAGGAAATCATACATGCAACTCGGTACCTACAAGCAAAAATTGTTGTAGCTATTGATCTTGATGTCCTCTTGCACTTTCCTATTGTTCCTTTGCCTTCTTTCTCTTGTTGACGGTGCTGGACCCACCAACATGTCAAGGGGATCTCCTTGGTAAGAAGTCCCAATTAGACCTCAGACCGTTTGGTGTAGGAGTCCTAGCAGTGGATCGTATGGTAATGCCTTGACCGCGATGTCATACAGAGGCAAGTAAGATAACTTTGTCAGTAGCAAGGGTGTAACTAATGTAGTGAGTCAAGGAAGGTGTATGAGAGGTTCCAACACTTCAAAGGGAGAAGAAGGTGAAGGTGAGTTCTAGGTTGAAAGGGATCAGTCCCAACTTGGCTAGGAACACACAACACAAAAGGACATGCACAGCATCCGACGGAGCAGTCCACTCAAATGCGGCAGTCACATCTTACAAGGTAAGATAACACGAACAACACTCATGGATCAGTATGAGACGAGTGTGATGGTTGTTATAGCAAGGTTCATGTGAAAGGTATGTCTGATGTCTAATAGAGTAGTCGACACAGACGATGATAGCATTGACAACATGTGCAACACATTAACAACAAGATTCATATAATTGCATACAAAAGTACGTAAGTCAAACAACATATATCATTAAGGCAACCAGAGCAGTCCAACTACAATAACAACATATGCATGAAAATGTGTTGGCTCTTATTATATAAAGAAGTGTAAGTCACAATCATACAATACATCCATGTAAACCTGCTAGCCCCAACAGTGGGACGTTACAGCCACATCCACTTGCTCCTCCAAAGAGATGAACTAGCTCCGTAGAGTGGAGAAGCCAAGGCGCATTACAATATTGTCCAAGCTCTTTCTAAGATAGTCTTATCAGAAGCTTGGCTGACCAAAAGCCCTTACAATGAGTTATGAGGGACTATTTATAGCAAAGGGTGGGATGACCCTTGACACTCCCCTTTGTGACAGTTCAGCTACCCTCATGACTCTTCACCTACTCTATGACTATTACATCCAACCATTGACACTTGACTTACACTTGACATGACTCAACATTACAATGCACATTTACTCATGTGAGGCAACATGGCTTGAGCAAGCTTTGCAAGACATCACTAACACTCGGTCCGATGTGATGAGACCAACTCTTTGACATGCTTGTGATGGTGAAGGTGGTGAGCTGATGCCAAGTTTGGTCATCCGTGATGGTGTGCATGCACCTCATGATGACATCTTTCTAAAGCAAACTCTTACCTCCTTTTGCAACCGGTGCATTGGTTCGATCCCTTCATCCAACTCCCCTGCTAACATGCGCATGGTCTTCTTGGGTGTGGCTGAACCGGAAACACATTGATGCATGGTGTTTGTGCTGATCTTCGAGTGTGTGCTGGTGGTCATGCACATCAACTTGTTGAAGTACATGTTCAGCCCCAGTTGGACTTGCTTATTTTCTTCGCCTTGGTGAGTGTGTTGAATGGGTTCGATTGCATGTGTGCTCTCAACGACATGCATGTTGTTGAATCCCTTGCATACGATCAACAACACTTCTCACCATGTCTGCTCCGTGTCAACTGCTGGGATGGATCCTTAACTTGTACGGGGGTAGTTTCATCCGTGAGTGCATGTTGCGCCAACTGTTGTTCTGTTCCTGCTGCAACTCATTCGTCTGTCTATGCAACTTCATGTTTTTCCTAAGTTGCTACTTCAACACATGCAACTCCTTTGTTCCATTTTTTGCTTTCATGTGATCTTCATGTCGCGCCATCACCTCATAGCCTGAGTCTCCAAAGTTGCTTTCATTATTAGTGGATCTGCTTAATCTTGCAACTTTGTTCCGCCTCTGTGTTGTCCACAACCTTCCTCTTGCATTCGTTGCATTCGGTATGCTGCCTTAAGCTGTTGTTCATGATGTTGCTTGATGTCCTTGTCTACGAACAACTTGATGTCTTCGTGAGTAGGCAAGCTCACAGACACTTGATTGACTACATCCCCAAGCGTGTTCTAAACGATGTCTACGTCTCTACTCTCTTGGAAACCATTATACCTGTACTTCTTAGAGGCAGATGAATACCTGCGATACCTGGAGACATGGCAACACTTATAGCAAGTAAGTTGTCAGTCGAAAACCAAAAGGAACATGAGAATTGACTTACAACATACTTGGGTGAATGATCATGAAGGTTATGCAATTTTGGCCAGGAGGTCGGGAGTCCGACTGCCAAGACTACTCAAGGCACAGTCTCGGCTGCTGGGAGACTGGATGAATATTGGAACTGCGCAATGCACAGTCCAGTCTAGCTACTGACTGTTGGGATTACGCAATGCGCAATTCCAGCTGGGAAGGACTGCAGCCCTAGGGACAGATTTGAATTTCTCGGGCCAAGCAGCCACTGTCCCCCAGAAATGTGCAAAACAGTCCTAGAGGTTAGTGTTGGGCAGGAATGTGCAAATCTAGAGAGGAAGGTGAGCCTTCCCTCCCCAGATTGCGCAATGCAGCCTTGGTGAAGGTAGAGTCCGAGCCAAGGTTGGACCGACTCGCAATTGAGAGCAACTAAGATAGTAAATGCATGGCAACACTAAGTGATAGCAGAAGTGATTGACAGTGCATGTAAAACATGAATGAAAGATTCAGCAAACAAATCAACATGCATGTGGGTGAGGCAGTTCGTCGATTGGGCGAACGTCCGTGCAAAACAGTTTCATGCATGCGACAACAGTGAGATAGCAACGAAAACTGAAACAGAGCTAGGACAAGCTAGAATACATGTAAATGATAGCATGCGTTCAAAGAAATCAAGAAAACAGTACTCCCACAAGCAAAAACATGAAAAGTGACAAAAATGCAGCACAAGGCATGGGAAGCGATCTTACCCCAAAACAACTGAGATGAATGTGCCAACTGCTCCTAAATGTGATGTGGGATGTCAGAGCTACAAGGTTGATGTGAGGAATGAGCTCTGCAGCATCCGGTTGATGATTTTAGATAACATCGAGGTTGTGACATGCATGCCACGAATCTAGGGGAAGCAACACTTGGTGGGAGGTTTTGAAATTGCTCCTTGCATATAACCTCCAACTGCTAAACATAGATCCCTAAAACAAGGGATGCCTTTACATGCTGCCTTGGGTGAAGCAGTCCATGCATGCAATTCTGTTTTGCTTAGTCACGGAGGGAACCGGTCAACTCAGCTGCACATGCAAGAGACTGTTCGACTGCTGGAGAAAAAG
Organism: Pinus tabuliformis; assembly: GCA_031772625.1. NCBI lineage: Eukaryota > Viridiplantae > Streptophyta > Pinopsida > Pinales > Pinaceae > Pinus > Pinus tabuliformis. The sequence goes on along the minus strand of CM062813.1, from coordinate 714,960,539 downwards.
GCGCATTTCTGGCTGGGAGCTGGGCTGGCTGCCCAGGAGATTTGCGCAAATTTTGGCAGAGCGGCTGAATGTTGCCCAGATTTGTGCAAATCCTGGGCTGAACAGCCTGCTGCTGAGAAAATTTGCACAAATCCTACTGGGAAGGTTGGTTGGCAAGATTGCGCAATCCTGGAGCCCAACAGGCTGTTAGAGAGGATTGCGCAATTTCTGGAGGGAAGGTTGGTTGCCCTCCAGAAATGCACAATTTTCAAGGGGGAGATGCTCAGCCTGCAGCTGGATCAAGTCCAGGTGAGCAGCATGTGAAGGGAAAAGATCAAACTGTGATCTACAGGCTGCCTTTGAGCAAGAAAGACACTGAAGCTCAAGGACTTGACGAAGCAATGCAAGCTGCTATGAAGGTTGGTAGGGAGGCTCCAAAACAGGCTAAGGCAAAATTTTGGAGCGTGGTTGTAGCCACTACAACAGCTCCAAATCCCAATAATTCCACACTCCTACAAGAGTGCTCCAAGAAAACTCTAAGTGTCCAAGAGTATGAGAGAGAGAGTAGAAAATGGGAGCTCTAAAACTAAATTGACCTCAGAAGCCTTTTTATTAATGAGGCCTCTAATTTCTTCAATTTCCATTATTTTCCTTCATTTTCCTCCTCACATGCAACCTATGACCTTTCATCTTCCTTTTCTCCTAATTTTCCATTATTTTCATAAATAAAATGCCAATTAATGCCTCATGCTTTTCTAAAGCCTTTGCCATTGCCTTTGCCAATGTCCATAACCATTAATTAATCACAAATGATTCTCATCACTATGTTTTTGCTCAACATTCAGCTTGGAATACGTGTCCGATGACCTTGGTTATTTTTTTGCCTTTATTAACTTTATTACATGGATTTTTTACCAGGATTGTTACAGAACCCTCCCCCTTGGGGGAACACCATCCTCGGTGATCAATGACACCTACAACTAACATGACTGCTGAAAATCAAAACATACTTCCCATGGAGCTTTATAACTTAGCCCATTGTAGTATTTACAATGATCATTCTGTTGAGAATCAAACCAACATGAGAAATAAAACCACATGACAGCCATAACAACATGACACCCATACCACTTATTGGAGCTTTATAACACAACTCATGGCGGTATTTACATCTATATACATATATACATATACCAAACACCACACCAAAACATTCACTCAACCAACGAATAGAGAAGGATACATGGCCCGCATCTAATCCACCATCTCCCATGTAGCTTCATCGGGCCAAAAGTGCTTCCATTGCACTTTAACCTGCTCGATTCCAGAGTATGATCATCTTTCTCTGCAAAATGCACTGAGGTTTTGGTCGAAATTCTCCTTCTGGTTCCACCTGCAATACAAACTAGTTGATCACATGATCAACATCTTTAACATACTTCTTAAGCAATGACACATGGAAAACATCATGAACTGTCACTATTGGAGGCAATGCAAGTCGATATGCCATGGGTCCGATCCTCCCAAGAATATTGAAATGTTCACAATACTGAGGTGCCAACTTAGCACATGATCCAATCCTCAGGGAGCTCTTCTTCGGCTTGATGCACAAGTACACTTGTTCCCCAACCTGAAACTCCTTAAACATCATGTTCTGATCTGCATAACTTTTCTGTTATCTTGTGTTACCTTTAAATTATTCTTGATTACCTACATTTCCTATTCCATCTCTGCCAACATGTTTGGTCCAATCAACACCCTATTCACTGGATCACTCCAATTGATGGGAGTATTACAACTTCACCCATACAATGCCTCAAACAAACTCATCCTCAAATATTCTCGATAGCCATTTTTGTAAGTAAATTCAACCAGTGGAAGATACTCTTCCCACTTTTGTTGTTGATGCATAACATACATCCTCAACATATCCTCCAATATCCTATTGACCCTCTCTGCCTGCGGATGATAAGTTGTGTTGAAGGCCAACTTTGTACCCAAACCTGCAAATAACTCTTTCCATAATCTAGAAGTGAACTTGGCATCCCTGTCTGACACAATTTTCTTCAGTACACCATGCAACCTCACTACATCTCTGATGAAGACTTGTGCTACATCATTAGTTGAATATGTAGACTTTACTAGAATGAAGTGTGCTACCTTTGTCAACCTATCAACCACAACCATGATAGAATCATGTTGTCTAGATGTCCTTGACAAACCTGTAATGAATTCCATGGAAATGACCTCCCATTTCCACTATGGAATCGGAATAGGCTGAACTAATCCACCTAGATGCTTTCACTCTGCTTTTACCTATTGATAATCCAAGCATCTAGCCACAAACTTTGCCACTCCCCTCTTCAGATTCAACCAATAATAAAACTTCTTCACAGCTGTCAATGTCATCCTAGGTGACCTGAATATGACTTAGCATGAAATTCCCTCAAGATAAGCTTCTTGAGCTCACTGTCATCTGACACATATATCATGTCCATAGATCTGACCAAGCCATCTGCTGTGAGATGATAGTCCACATCCTGATCACCTACACCCTATTGTAACCTATGCATTAGATCCATATACCTGTCATCCTGTTGTCCTACCTGCAATATCTAATCTTGTAAATCTATCCCATAAGAACTCATAGTTGTTATATGATTTACCTGTATCCGCCTGTTAAGAGCATTTGAAACCCTGTTATCTTTACCTTTAATGTACTTGATCTCAAAGTCGAACTCACTGATCATGTCCAATGGTCTAACTTGTCTGGCATTCAAATTTAGTTGGTCAAATAAGTATCTCAATCCACTGTGATCACTAATCAAGATGAACCTCCTGCCAAGAATATAGTGTCTCCACATCTTCAAAGCATGGATGATCACTGCCAACTCAAGATCACGTGTTATATAATTCTACTCGTGCTCATTCAGTTTCCTTGATTCATAGAATACTACTTGCCCTTCTTGCACAAGGAGTCCACCAAGCCCTCTCTTGAAAGCATCTGTACATACTACAAACTCTTTGTCTGGATCTACAATCTTTAGAACAGGAGCATTTGTCAACAAATACTTTAATTGCTCAAAATTGGCTACACGTTCCTTTGTCCATTCAAATTTATTACCTTTCCTTTGCAACAAAGTAATAGGATAAGCAATATGTGAGAAGTTCATGATGAACCTCCTGTAATAACCTACTAATCCCATGAATGATCTTACCTCATCCACGTTTCTAGGAGTTGTCCACTCCATGATAACCCTTATCTTTTTTGGATCCACTGCTATGCCTTCCTTGGAAACCACATGTCCCAAGTAGTGTACCTATGTCTAAAAGAACAACTGATGCTCTCTTAGCCATCTCAATCTTGTTGCTAGGTTTTTGACACACTCTTCCTCATTTTTAGAATATACCAATATATCATCAATGAATATAATAACAAACTTGTCCAGATAAGGATGCAACACACTATTCATCGAGCACATAAAGTAGCTGTAACATTAGTCAAACCAAATGGAACTACAACAAACTCATAATGCCCATACCTAGTCCAGAAAGCCGTTTTGTAGATGTCCTCTTCCTTAATTTGTACCTGACAGTATCCTAATCTCAAGTCAATATTTTAGAACATTTTTTCTCCCTTCAAATGATCAAATAATCCATCAATCCTCGGTAACAGATACTTGTTCTTGATGGTAACCTTGTTCAACTACCTGTAATCAATGCATAACCTGAGAGTACCATCCTTCTTCCTCACAAGAACGTTGGTGCACCCTAAGGTGACACACTTGGCCTAATGTATCCCTTGTCAAGAATTTCCTTCAATTGAAACTTCAACTCCACCAACTTTGGTGTGCTCATCCTATAAGGTGCCTTTGATGCTGGTGCTGCCCCTTGTACCAACTCAATAGAAAAGTCCACTTCCCTGTGAGGCAACAACTTTGAAATATCTACCGGAAACACATCCTAAAACTATTGTAGAACTGGGTACCTGCTCAAGACATCTGCATCATCAACTTCCTTACCTTTGTCACTAAAAATATGAAATACAAATAACACACACCCTTTTCTATGACTGCACTTTGCCTACATAGTTGTAACCATTCTAACTAATGTTGACGTCTTCTTATCCTACAAGATCCTTTATTCCCCACTGTCATCCAAGCACTCAATAGATTTTTCATAACAACCCACCTTAGTCCTATGAAAATATAACAAATCCATACCCAAAAGCATACTATATGATCTCAATGGAAGTACATTCAGATGTGTTGATGTAGGAATACCATTCAACTCAAATGCAAAAGCTCTTACCCAGTGATGAACTCTCTTCTTTTTACCTGTAGCCAACTGCACTAACCAAGATTTTGCATGCACTTCTTTATTCAAACCACACTTATCCACTAGGTCAGGATTAACATAATTATAATTAGATCCAGGGTCAATCAAAATAGAAACAACTTGATCACAAATATTACCATCCATCTCGATAATAGACGCCTGGTGATCTGCCTACCTATTATTCAGTGTTGCATAAATATGAGGAATACTTTGTCCAACATCTCCAACTGTCTGTGCCTCCTTCGCACTGTAGATCTGCAGTCTGCCACCCTGATGTTGTGGACAATCTCTCCTGCAATGCTCTCCTCCACAAGTCCAACATTGTAAAGGCTTCCAACCTACACCCTTGTTCTACTCCTCAGACCAAAATCCCTATCCTCTATCAGATGCATTGAACTTCTTATGTGGTGCCACATTCTCTTTGTTACTTGTATATTGAGTATTGTTTGCTTCTTATCCCATTTTACTTTATTCTTTGCATTACCTTTCTAGTTCGGCTTAGTCTCATATCTGCACTTTGATTTCTCATAACAATGCTTTAGCTTCTGGATGGCCTCCTCCAATGATCTAGGCTCATCAAACTGAATCTTGTCTTTGAATGTTACCGACAACCCATTGATGAATCGTTGGATCTTAGCCTTCTCCTCCTTGAGGTAAGGCACATACCTCAATAACTACAAGAATATGCTAGTGTACTCCTCATCGATCATAGATCCCATCTTCAACTCATAAATCTTTTGTGTTATCGTCATAATATCTCTCCAATAGATACTTCTTCCTGAATAATCTCTCGAACTCACTCCAAGTCAACTCCTCTTCATGAATACCTCTACATTCTTTACATATTCCCACTAGATATTTGCTTTACCTTTAAGACTGAATGTAGTTATCATGGTCTTCATGTTTGCTGAGTAATCATGCAACACGAAGAACTTGTTCATCCCAAGCAACCATGCTTCAACATCTTGTGACTTATTGATTTCCCCATCAAATGTAGGTGCCTTTGCTTTCTTGAACTCATCTGGAAGATATCCCCTATCACTCCTCCTATAAGGACAATAACAATGATGACCATGATACCTGTCTAAACCAGAACTAGAGTAAAGCCCATGTCCACTGCCTCGTCTATTGGGTGTATCCAAGAATCTACCATCTATGACTATGTCATCTCTATCCAACTTGTCCCCACCATGTGAGATGCTACCATATGCTCCATTAGTCTTATCCTCTTGTCCATGACTCATTCTAAGTGGTCCCTGTCTTTGCAAGTCTGACAAGCTCTGAAGAATCACCGCATTGACCTCTGCTTGTTTCTCTTGTGCATTATCAAGTCTCTCTTGTGATTGGATGATTTGATCATTGTCTTCTTTGCAACTTCTTATCTTTTCCTTCAAAATTCTCAGAGTATCTGCTATGTCAGGAGAATATCCCTCACCATGTTGCTCATTTGATCTATAAGGAGAATCTCGTGAGTTGTAGTCTACCATCTTGCTATTCATCTTTGATCTTCTCTTCTTGTAAGGTATATCATGTCATTTAAACCAAATCATAAACAAACCAATGTACCTCATTTTAGTTTAGGGGAGGATATCTCATCTGCAAGACCAACTAGATTAGCGCAATACATATATAAACATAATCATATCAACATTTAATCATCATTTCAATCATCATCTAGTCATCAATGCATGACCATACCAACCACATACCATGACCTCATGCAGGACAACTATCACCATGCCAATATATAGACACTGACATGCATGACTAATGCACAACCAACATGCACTCATGACGACCACATCCAACAATAGATCCATCAACTTTTCACATGAGAACACCATTGCAACTATGGCCAACACCATGCATATGCAACAAGCACATAGACCAAAAGCATAAGGAACACATATGTAATCGACATGTATGCATGATCAACACACACCACACATCCAGTCCATGGGGTGAACCATGCTCTAATACCACCATGTAACCCCCTCCTCCCACATTTACCCAAGCTAGCCGGTCCACCGAGGTAAACATGTGACAAAGAGTTACTATGATATGATTCAATTCCCCAATTACAGTTAAGGAAGTGGAACTGACATGACAAGACCAATCTGACCTTCCACACATGCTACAAAACCCCTAGGAGCTAACCAACCCTTCTAGGTGACCAACCCCTGAGACAACTTGATTTTTCACTATCTTAGAGCCTCAGTCGCTCCCATGACAAGGCGTGCATGTGATTGGGACCCTCCAGTCACTCCCACAACAAGGCATCCATGCAACTATCACCTTTTTCAGGCAATTCTGTGCCCACAACCCCAGATTTTGTTCCATTTTTTTAGGGCCAAGACTCAAGCCACCGCCCAAAACTTCATGAAACTTCCAGAAATAATAAATAACATAGAAACAAAGGTACTAATGCAAACACTTGATCAATTACTTAACTGGATCCCTACTAGCCATGACATGTATTTCATTAAACATATCACAAACATGAAATCTGCATGTCACAACAATAGATCTGAGCATAGGGGTCTCATACTTATCTGAGAATCATCAGAGAGGAATGATATCTCCTCACAATAATTGCATTGTTATCTATTAGGTCATTCATTCACTAACATTTCATATACTAACTAAAACATGATAAGAGCCATACATCATAACTGACATAAAACATACACTTAACCAACATATATTTAACAAAAATGACAAAGATATAACAACCATAAAAACTACATATGAACAAGTATATTTACCCATCAAATACAAGAGGAAAGGATCTCTTATTAACATATGCAAAGTGCAGCCAGGTCTAGGACTTCCACGTACCACCTGACCATAGATTGGCTGAACCAAATATTTCTTTCAGGTAATCACCCTCGTGCCATATTCTAAGCACGAATGTGGCATCTCATGGAACAAATCAAACAAAACCAAACTAGGGCTTCCATAGGCCAAACCACCTCAAACCTCAACTAATGATTCCACCTCACGGTCGGACATCACTAACCATCACTAGGTTGGTCTCTACCCAAGTTGTATAAGGCTCTAGAGCGTTTGCTCCAACCAGGACTTCTATGACTATTAACTCAACTCACATCTATTGTCGGGCTTCTAGAGCGTTTGTCCAACCGGGGTTTCCAGGACTAGTAACTCAACTCACTAAGGACTTCCAAAACATTTGTCCAACCAAGGCTTCTAGGACTAGTAACTAAAACCAAGCTGTTACAGGGCTTCTAAAGCGTTTGTCCAACCAAGGCTTTGAGGAACTAGTAACTCAACCCACAACCATAAGGAACATGAGAACCAACCAAAAAACAAAAGGAAAGACACCCACAACACCATGGCTATCCAGGAAATGGCAAGGCTAGGCAATTCCATCGTCAATCCAGGCAATCCTCCATGCTAATGACAAATCATAACCAAGAAACCACATGCATGTGCCATGCATGCCAAAACTAAAAAGGAAATCGTAAATGCAGCTTGGTACCTGCAAGCAAAACCCGATGTAGTTGTTGATCCCGATGTCCTCTTGTGCTTTCTTGCTCTTCCTTTTCCTTCTTGCTCCAAATCCCAATAATGGCACACTCCTCCAAGAGTGCTCTAAGAAAACTCTAAGTGTCCAAGAGTATGAGAGAGAGAGTAGAAAATGAGAGCTCCAAAACCGAACAGACAAAAAGCTACAAACTGATCCTCATAAGCCTTTTTATTAATGAGGCATCTATTTTCTTCAATTTCCATTATTTTCCTGCATTTTCCTCCTCACATGCAACCTCAGACCATTCACATTCTTTTTCTCCTAATTTCCATTATTTTCGTAAATAAAATGCCGATTAATGCCTCATGCTTTTCCAAAGCTTTTGCAATTGCCTTGCCAATTTCCATAGCCATTAATTAATCACAAGTGATCCCCATCACTATGTTTTTGCCCAACATTTAGCTTGGAAAACATGTCCCGTGACCTTGGTTATTATTTTTCCTTTATTAACTTTATTACATGGATTTTTGACTAGGGTTGTTACATATTGTCCCAATTGAAAGACAAGGGTTACCAATAACAATCTCATTTTGTATGACACAGAGCCTCTTATTGATATATAATAAAATACGTTTTAATTTATTCTATTGTGTTATCCAATGTCGTTGTGAAATGTTACACCACTGATTAAATATATGGATGATTAAATATTATAATGAAGATATGTGAAATTTAATAATATAATAAATTAATCCAAACATCATATACAAATGCACTAATCAAATTTTAATTTATATGAATACTGTTATAAGATATATGTTGATTTTTCGATGAATAATGGATTTAAAAAATTACAATAACTAGACCGTCACAAATTGATATTTCCAAAAAAGAGAAAATCTCATAAAAAAACGATGTGTCCATAACATAAACACGCACCGGTGCATTATGCTCTATAAAAGCACCATGAAAACATTTTTTTGCATGATCGGTGCCTTTTCAGAAAACAACAACACCGGGGTGTAGTTCTTCGAGCACTGAAATTGTTTGCAATAATTGCCCTGATGCATTGTAATTCTTAAAGAACCAGTGCTTTCATAGAACTAACGCCCTCGTACTACAAAATATTATTTCTAGACCCGGTGCATTATTAAAATTAACAACACCAGTTCTTTTATATCCTTAGCGCACCGATGTGTTTATACAAACCATACGCATAAGCGTTGCGACTTTAAATAAAAGTGTCGGGTTTGCAATATTTTTTTGCCTACCCTAGTGTCATTCCTTAACAACACCCCAGGGTGTTTTTTGATATATATGCACTGGGGTAGTATACATTGCAGGCACTAGTGTTCTTTGCATTCAAAACCTCAGTGCTTTTAGTTATGTATGCCACCCTGTTGCTTTTATATACGTAGTGCACCAGTGTTAATTGTTCAATGAAGCGCACTGCAAAAAAACATTCGCTAAAACCTTCGCCACCTAATTTTTTTTAGTTGTGATGAAGTTCCATTATAATCTCCAAACATTTGCTATCGCAACAAATATTTTAGCAGATGTTTTTTTCACAATTTTTGCCAATTTTATAACATTAAAAACCTTTGTTATAACCACCGCTAGAAGGTATTTTCCTTGTAGTCGAAGCTCATATTTAAATTCAAATTCCAGAGCAAGGCTTTGGCAAGACAACCCCTATGTTGCCCTTGTCATTTTCCCACTCGTGGTATCATAGCCCATATCAACACTCTTGTGTTCCTTACCAACAATGCAAACATATTTATTGATGAAGCATTTATATTACATACACATTGTTCTTGGATTCATCTAGTTCATTGTTTGTCGCAATGGCAACACATCCATTTTGATAAAGGCGATACAATACCATCAACATAGTAAATTACAACTAGTTTACAAATTAATTCGGGGGTCAGTATAGGGATGTTATAACCCAGCCTTCCCCTCCCTCATTTGCATGTTTGGTTCCCTCTTTTAAAAAGTATATTGATTGGTTATAGGGTGATATTATGCTTGCTTGATTGACCTCTCCATCCCCACCCCCTTTCATTTGCTTTATTTGTTCCCTCCTTTAAAAAGTATATTAATTAATTGTGGGGTTATTATTTTGCTTACTTGCCTAACCCCCATATTACCTTGTTTGCATGGTTGGTTCCCTCCTTTAACAAGTATATTGACTAGTTATGGGATGATCACTTTGCTTGTTTCTTAATACTCTCCTCCCTTGTTTGCATTAGAGGTTCTGTCCTTTAACAATTATATTGCTTAGTTATAGGTTAATCATTCCACTTATTTACAAAACCTCCCCCAACTCGCCAAACTCATATGTGCGGATGATTACCTTATTTCACAGGTATATTGATTGGTTGTGGGGTGATCATTTAGCTTGCTTACTTGACCTTCCCCTCCCTCATTTGCATGTATGGTTCCCTCCTCTAACAAGTATATTGATTGGTTGCATGGTGATAATGCCACTTGCTTACTTGACCTTCATTGTCCCTTCTTAACATGGTTGGTTTCCTCTCATTTAACAAGTACATTGATGGTCATAAAGTGATCATTTTGTTTTCTTGCTTGACCACCCCTTCCCTCATTTGCATGGATAGTTTCCTATCTTTTAATGAGTATATTGATTAGTTATAGAGTGATCATTTTGCTTCCATACTCCATATACCTCTCCCTCTTTTTTGTGGCTTGCTCACTTCTTTAACAAATATATTAATTGGTATCAGGGTGATAATTTTGCTCTCATGTTCAACCTTCCCCTCCTTCCTCTTCATGGCTATATCGCTCCTCCAACAAGTATGTTGATTGGTTATAAGGTGATCAACTCGTCTTGCTTGTTCCACCTTCCTTCTAACATTTGTGTCACTCATTTCGTCCTTTAACATCTATATATTTAGTGGTTATGGGATGATTTTTCCACTTATTTTCTTGACCTTCCCATTGCTCATTTGCATGGTTGGTTACATCTTTTAACAAGTGCCTTAATTGGTTGTTGCTTACTTGTTTGGCCTTCCCCTCTTGCATGGCTTGCTCACTCCTTTGGTGAGTATCTTGAAGTTGTAGGGTAAACATCTTGCTTGCTTTCTCGACCTTACCCTCTCTTCTTAGTATGGCTGACTCCACCCTCTACCAAGAATATTGATTTGTTATGTAGTAATCATCGTGTTTGCTCACTAGGTTGTCCCTTCCATCATTTGTGTAGTATTCTCCCTCCTTTCACAAGAATATTGATTCCACGTTGATTCATTGCATGGTGATCATCCTGCTTGCTTGCTCTCTCTCTTCTATGTTGCTTGCTCTCTCTTTTAATGAGAATTTTGATTGTTGGAGGTAATCATTAACCTTGCTTTCTTGACCTTCCCCTCCCTTGTCTGTGTAGCTTGCTTGCTCCTTTAACAAGAATATTAGCTAGTTGTGAGGTGATCATTCTCCTTATTTGCTTGACCTTTCCCTCCCCTATTTTCATATTCATTCTCCTTACTTTTTTGACCTTCCCTTACCCTCTTTCCATATTCATTCTCCTTGCTTGTTTAACCTTCCCTTCCCTTTTGAGGTAATCATTATCCTTGCTTGCTTGACCTTCCCATCCCTTCTTTATGTAGCTTGCTCTCTTCTTTAACAAGAATATTGACTTGTTGCACATTGATCATTCTCATTGCTTGCTAGGTGTTCCCCTCCCTATTTTATTTTATTTCATTTTGTAATTTTTTTCTAGGTTAGACACTTAGGGAACACCCTCAAAACTTCCCCTCATTTCGAGGAGGGCACCCAAGATAAACCCCATAATCTCTTGGGAACAAGGTCAATCAACAATAAGGCTCAAACTCATTACAATGATATAATTGTTAAGAGCTCAACCTGTTACTTGAGGGAATTGAACTTGGGTGAGAATAACAGACATTCCTCTCAACCATGTGGGCTAGACCCAATTAACTCCCCTCCCTACTTTGTGTAGCTTATATATCAATAAAACATATAACACTATAATGTATTCCAAAAAAACTCTGCATGCTTCTCCTACTCTTCACAATTAATACATGGAATAAATTAATAGGTAGACAAATTCAACTCTTATTGAAAAATTTCAAAGAAAGTTATAATTATACTAATTAATGAGAACCTTGGCCATAAATTTTTGCAATAAAATGTTTTGACCCTTTTTTAAAAGCATAGTCTAGCTAGTTGATGAATATGACACTTTTTTTTTTTTTTCTTCGATTAATTTTAACCAAAATCTGACAGATATTTTAAAAAACTAAAAACTTTGAGTTTAAGTTAATTTGTAGAAGGGGTTTTCGCCAAATCCATTCATGCATTCAAAAATGTATTTTAAACAACAAAAATCACAATCTTGCATGAAATTGTATAATCGGTTTTTGGTTAAAAAAACCACTTCGTCTCTTAGTTAGACTATAGCATCTTAAAACACTTGTATCTAGCTTTAAAAAATTAAATAGAAGAGAGAACTTTACATCATTAACTCACTTCTTGCAAAAGATCACAAGTTCAAATCAAAAGGGGTAGAGTATGTATACCTCTCTCAATTTTTATTTTTATGTTTTTTGAACCATAGTGAATGTCGGAGTAATCTCTGTGAGGCCCATGATCAAATCTTTTGGTTGCCACTATAACACCAAGAGTATATCCAACTGCAATCTAGATGAGGTCGTAATTTGGGTGAGGCCCATGATCAAATCTTCTAATTGCCACTATAACACCAAGAGTGTATCCAACTATTGACAAGCCAGATATATCAAAAAAATTTTACTTAGCAAGAACCAATACATCCTATAGGTGACAATGCTTACTCTTGTGACCTTATCACATTAGGCCCAACATATCTTTTGAAATTAATCCCGATAGAGAAGAGAACAACCGAACACTCAACCACCTAAACTACAATCCTAAAATTCTAACTACACCTCTGCAAATTCTAGTAGTGAAATGACTCTCCAAAAATAGATTTAAATTTCATACATCAATTTATGTCAAAATTAACTTTAACTTTAAAATGAAACATCAATTTAACTTTAAAATTAAATTAAATTAAATGATTATTATGATGTACTGCTATCTACTTTTTAAAATTAAAATCTTATTATTCCCTGCAGCAGCAGGGTAATAACGTATTAAAAAAAAATTGATGTTGACATTAAATCTAAGTTGTCCAAAAATTTATGAAACTTTTCCAAAGTTTAACATTATAAATTAAAATTTATTATTTTTAAATCATATTTAAATTCATTTATCTAAAATACTATTGGTTCAATACTTTCACCTCTTATTATGTAATGAAGGCAGATGTACTTCACAATTAATTATCTGTCATATTTTAAATGTAGCCCAGTTAAGCCAAGTAATAAAGTTGTAATCATTTAATGCGGATAAAATCCGAGGGTATTCATTGTTGATCTCTAGGATTGGATGGATTGGCATATGCATCATCCATCAAATCATACCTTTCCCAAGGAAAAAAAAATATCGTACTTTTCCCAGCACTAATTTCATCAATGGCAATTAAAACTTAAGAGGACAAATATAACTCTAGAATGGTCCTTTGGCAAAAGTTATGAGCGAACTTGAAATCGAATCGAGGCCATTCATTCTCCATATCAAGATGAGATGTAGTGACGAGCACATCATCCATCAAATCGTACCTTGCCAAGCTTCTCAGAGATAGCATTTATTGACCGCCCTCCTTTAATGACGTAACATAATGCCAAATTGGTGTTTCTGCAAAGTTATTCACTTTAAATAACTCATTAATAGGAGGGTTGGAATTTCAAAATGGACTTCACATCTCTCCATGGTTTTTCAATTCTTCAAGTAGGGTTTAAAATTGACGTATGTATACACGTTCTCTCCATGGTTTTTCATTGCTTCAAGCAAGGTTTAAAATTGATGTATGTATACATGGTTTGACCCCTTCAAGCAGGGTTTAAAACTGAATTGATGTATGTATACAAGTCTTGACTATTTCTAGCTGTCAAATACAATTTATTTTAAAATATACACGTCATTGTTAACTTGTTAGTGATTTCCGAAAATGTCATAATGACTCACATATAATAAAATCATAATTTTACACGTTATTGTTAATTTTTAGAAAAAAAGTAGTTATGAATTATTGTACTTATATAGTTATGTTTTGAGATATATAGTTTAAACACCATTAAATATTGGAGATAGAAGCTTAAAACACTATAAAATTTTATTATTCCCTACAACAGCAGGGTAATAACGTATTCAAAAAATATATATGTTGACATTAAATCTAAGTTGTCCAAAAATTTATGAAACTTTTCCAATGTTTAACATTATAAATTAAAATTTATTATTTTTAAACCATATTTAAATTCATTTATCTAAAATACTATTGGTTCAATTCTTTCACCTCTTATTATGTAATGATGTGAGATGTACTTCACTATTAATTAATATTGTACAATTTAATGTACAACTTCCACTATAAAATGACACATGTACTCCATCACTAATATAATTTATATTGTATGAGTCCCCACCTTGTTTCTGCAGTAAGACCTCACATATCCTAGCCAAGTATTAAATCGCCCAAAAGGTAAAGGGTTATCGCACGGATTCTGAACATCTAGTCATAGAGTCTAATGAGCATTAATGTGCACAAGTTTTGAGGACATGTACTCCAAGAAAAGCGATGGCGAAGTTCAATAAATTACAATGGGCACACGTTTCCTAGCCCACAAGTTTCCTTTATATTTAGGAGGACAGATATCCTAATAAATGTGATCTAACAGCTACAGTAAATATACAAAATCTTAGAGGGGGGCACGCATAATAAGCATTCAATATCTAAGTTATAAGTTATAAGTTATTATTTATAATTGTGCAATCACAAATTAAGTAAGAAGTATGGAATAATAAGATTTTTAAAATTACAACAAATAAATGCTGATTAAAAATATTGCAATAAATAAAAAAGTAATTGTTAAAATTGAAAATTATTTAACATTTTTTACCAAAATAGATGGTCAAACAAAAACCTAATGCATAGTACCTGCCAGAGGCGGGCATAATAGAGTACACATCAGGAAGGATAACACGTACTAAAAGTTGACAGACGATTCCATACTTAAACGCATATAATAGCCTATGGAGATAATAATATTATAATATTATCGCTATCTAATGATATTATTGTGTTTATGTACAAATCAACCAAAGTACATATTATCCTAAACCATTTATAACCGTTAGGCCCCTATACTACTAGTGTAACCCCTTATTGTTATTAGTACAACCCCCTCATTATATTGTTGTACCCATGTAGTCCCTATATTGTTACTATTGTGCCCCATAGAAGCCCACTATTGTTATTATTGTGCCCTTACATTATTATTGTTATGTCGGCTCTGATTATATTATGACCCCTTAGACTCCTATATATAGAAAGGAGGTCTTGTCATTTGTATCATCCAAGAATTTTTCATTTGTGTAATGTAAAGGAGGTTTCCCCCTCGAAGAGGCTTATTTCTAAGGCGTTGATCTATCTTTTCTATCTTTTTGTGAGTTGGTTTCATAACATTTGCTATCAGAGCTTTGGATTCTAGGGTTTTCGCTGCTCCAAACAGGTCATTGTGGAATTTTCGGTATAACTTTTTTTTGCGATGTTTCAGAAGCTAAAAAGAAAACCCATTTGAGAAGAAATCAATTTGAACCTCGGGTCCAAATTTTAGATCTTGTCTCACTATATTTTCGGATATATGATCTGAGGAAGTTAGGGTTTTTGCAGACTCCCGAATTACATCTTAAACAGGTGACCTTGGGAAAATCGTCATAACTTTCTCTCTGAGCATCAAATTGAAATTTTGTAAGTTACAGAAAGAGGACGAACTCTAGTTTTTTGTGTGTATTTTTCAGATCCGAAGGTCAAAACATTGACACGTGGAATGTCATACAAGTTTGTTATTCTTAAAAGGGGTATAATCAGGTCATCTTGGGAGATTGTGCATAACTCTTTCTTGGAGAATCCAATTTCGATCAGACTGGTGACATTGGAAAGAGGACACAGAGGACTACTGCAGGTCACGATTTCAGAACTGGAAGATCCGAAATTACAGAGTTACAGTCGTTCCAAGATCAAGCTCCTAAAATCAAGAAAAAGTGAGATGAGAAAGTTTGATGGCAAGGATCCGGTAAATTGGATACTATAGATGGAGAAATATTTTGATCTACATGGTGTACCACTGTTACCAAAGGTATGTATTGCATCTAATTATTTAGAATCGAATCAATTTTTATGGTATAAAGGGCTTTGTTCTCGTAAACCACTTGTCATGTGGTCAATTTTCATGGAGGAAATGATAGCACATTATGAGGATACAAAGAGAAGCACCTTCTTTAGCCAATTGATAAATCTCAAACAAAAGTGTTCAATGGCAAATAACATTGAGGACTTTCAAAAATTGAATATAAGGGAAAATGATATTTCAGAGAAGCAGAGGATTGATGTCTCTATAGGGACTTTAAAGGATAACATTCAACATGAGGTTCGTCTTTGGGAACCTGATTCATTGGAGAAGGCATTCAGGTTGGCAAGAAAAGTGGAAAGCAAAATTATGGAAACAAGGAATTCTGCCCCTCACAACTATAAACATGGAAGTGTTATTTCTCCTAGCATTCCACAACCTACAAGGGTGACACCACAACAATTGGAAGAAAAAAGAGAAAAAGGGCTTTGTTACAATTGTGATAGCAAATGCACTAAAGGTCATAAGTGCACTGAGAAGAAATTATTTTACATAGATTATGAAGAGGAGGAAGAAAAGGATCAAGAAACATTAAAAGAAGAGGATATACACCAGGAACCAACCCCAGAGAAAGAAGAAATGAATCCAACCATATCTTGTAAAGCATTGGCAAGAATTACCACTCCTCAAACTCTCAAGATAGAAGGACAGATCAAGAAGAAAAAGGTTCAAGAAGTGAAAGATCACATCGAGAAAGAAGAAATGAATCCAACCATATCTTGTAATGCATTGGCCAGAATTACCACTCCTCAAACTATCAAGATAGAAGGACATATCAAGAAGAAAAATGTTCAAAAAGTGAAAGATCACATCGAGCATCAAGAAATGAATCCGACCATATCTTGTAAAGCATTGGAAGAAATTACCACTCCTCAAACTCTAAAGATAGAAGGACATGTCAAGAAGAAAAAGGTTTAAGCAATGAAAGGTAACATCGAGCATCAACAACAAGTTCTCCAATTTTTAAAGGATAACACCACTTTGGTGCAGAATCGAATGAAACAATAGGTAGATCAACATCGCAGTGAAAAATGTTTTGATGTAGGTGATTGGGTATTTTTACGGCTACATTTGAAGCAAGCTATTTATGAGAAGGAAATGTTGGCAATACTACATGCACTTAAGAAATGGCGACCTTACCCAATGGGAAGACACTTCAAGGTAAAAATGGATCATGATAGTCTTAAATACTTTTTGGAACAAATATTATCTTTAGAAGAACAAAAAAAATGGGTCACAAATATGTTGGATTATGACTTTGACATCATCTATAGAAAAGGGAAGCAAAATTTTGTTGCAGATGCACTCTCAAGAAAGGATGAGGATGTGGAAGCATTGTTTTGTGCTATTTCTATTATCCAACCAGATTGGATAAACAAAGCAAGGGATGAATGGAACAAGGACGAAGAAGTGTAGCCACTCATTCAAAAGTTGCAAAAGATCCCAATTCAAACAATATTGCCGGAACTTGAAGAGGAAGGAAAAATCATATTGGAACTTGGAGCAGTCATAGAAACAAGAACCCAACAGCTATGAAATCGATCAATTTCAGAGTATCTCATCAAGTGGAAGAACTTACCCGCTGAAGATTCCACAGGGGAGGACAAGAATTTTATACAGAAGCATCAAGAACTACTCAAACGTTGAGGACAACACTTTTTTAAGGAGAGGAGCATGTTAGGCCCCTATACTACTAGTGTAACCCATTATTGTTATTAGTACAACCCCCTTATTACATTGTTGTACCCATGTAGTCCCCATATTGTTACTATTATGCCCGATAGAAGCCCACTATTGTTATTATTGTGCCCTTACATTATTACTGTTATGTCGGCTCTGATTATATTATGACCCATTAGACTCCTATATATAGAAAGGAGGTATTGTCATTTGTATAATCCAAAATTGTTCATTTGTGTAATGTAAAGGAGGTTCCCCCCTCGAAGAGGCTTATTTCTAAGGCGTTGATATATCTTTTCTATCTTTTTGTGAGTTGGTATCATAACAATAACTAATGGTTAATTTACTAAAATTCACGTTAAATTATTTAATCTTTATTATTTGATATTGTAACGTTATTTATAAACACTTTCACGTTATTAGGGCCCTACGTATAAACAAACTAATTTAATATTTAAAATTAGGTTGACCCTAGTCAATGTTTATAACATGTGTTTATGTACATTTATTATAATAATACATTTGATAACAATTGTGACATGGACCTCTCCCTCTTTTTTGTGGCTTTCTCACTCCTTTAACAAATATATTAATTGGTATTAAGGTGATAATTTTGCTCTCATGTTCAACCTTCCCCTCCTTCCTCTTCATGGCTATCTCCCTCCTCCAACAAGTACGTTGATTAGTTACAAGGTGATCAACTCATCTTGCTTGTTCCACCTTCCCTTCTAACATTTGTGTCACTCATTCCGTCCTTTAACATGTATATATTTAGTGCTTATGGGATGATTTTGCCACTTATTTGCTTGACCTTCCCTTTGCTCATTTGCATGGTTGGTTACATCTTTTAACAAGTGCCTTGATTGGTTGTTTCTTACTTGTTTGGACTTCCCCTCTTGCATGGCTTGCTCACTCCTTTGGTGAGTATCTTGAAGTTGTAGGGTAAACATCTTGCTTGCTTGCTCGACCTTACCCTCTCTTCTTAGTGTGGCTGACTCCACCCTCTACCAAGAATATTGATTTGTTATGTAGTAATCATCGTGTTTGCTCACTAGGTTGTTCCTTCCGTCATTTGTGTAGTATTCTCCCTCCTTTCACAATAATTTTGATTCCACATTGATTCATTGCATGGTGATCATCCTACTTGCTTGCTCTCTCTCTCTGCCTCTCTCCCTCTCTATGCCTCTCTCCCTCTCTCTTCTATGTTGCTTGCTCTCTCTTTTAATGAGAATTTTGATTGTTGGAGGTAATCATTAACCTTGCTTTCTTGACCTTCCCCCCCCCCCCCCTTGCCTGTGTAGCTTGCTTGCTCCTTTAACATGAATATTAATTAGATGTGAGGTGATCATTCTCCTTATTTGCTTGACCTTTCCCTCCCCTATTTTCATATTCATTCTCCTTGCTTGTTTGACCTTCCCCTCCCCTCTTTTCATATTCATTCTCCTTGCTTGTTTAACCTTTCCCTCCCCTTTCGAGGTAATCATTATCCTCGCTTGCTTGACCTTCAGCTCCCTTCTTTATGTAGCTTGCTCTCTTCTTTAAAAAGAATATTGACTTGTTGCACATTGATCATTCTCATTGCTTGCTAGGCGTTCCCCTCCCTATTTTATTTTATTTCATTTTGTAATTTTTTTCTAGGTTAGACACTTGGGGAACACCCTCAAATACTTCCCCTCATTTCGAGGAGGGCACCCAAGATAAACCCCATAATCTCTTGGGCACAAGGTCAATCAACAATCAGGCTCAAACTCATTAAAATGATATAATTGTTACGAGATCAACATGTTACTTGAGGGAATTGAACTTGGGTGAGAATAACAGACATTCCTCTCAACCACGTGGGCTAGACCCACTTAACTCCCCTCCCTACTTTGTGTAGCTTATATATCAATAAAACATATAACACTATAATGTATTCCAAAAAAACTCTTCATGCTTCTCCTACTCTTCACAATTAATACATGGAATAAATTAATAGGTAGACAAATTCAACTCTTTCCTTATTGAAAAATTTCGAAAAAAGTTATAATTCTACTAATTAATGAGAACCTTGGCCATAAATTTTTGCAATAAAATGTTTTGACCCTTTTTTAAAAGCATAGTCTAGCTAGTTGATGAATATGACACATTTTTTTTCCGATTAATTTTAACCAAAATCTGACAGATATTTTAAAAAACTTCGAGTTTAAGTTAATTTCTAGAAGGGGTTTTTGCTGAATCCATTCATGCATTCAAAAATGTATTTTAAACAACAAAAAATCACAATATTTCTTGAAATTGTATAATTGGTTTCCGATAATAAAAAAAACCACTTCGTCTCTTAGTTGGGCTATAGAATCTTAAAACACTTGTATCTAGCTTTAAAAAATTAAATAGAAGAGAGAACTTTATATCATTAACTCACTTCTTGCAAAAGATCACAAGTTCAAATCAAAAGGGGTAGAGTATGTATACCTCTCTCAATTTTTATTTTTATTTTTTTTGAACCATAGTGAATGTTGGAGTAATCTCCGTGAGGCCCATTATCAAATCTTTTGGTTGCCACTATAAGACCAAGAGTGTATCCAACTATTGACAAGCCAGATATATCAATAATTTATGACTTAGCAAGAACCAATACATCCTATAGGTGACCATGCTTACTCTTATGACCTTATCACATTAGGCCCAACATATCTTTTGAAATTAGACCCGATAGAGAAGAGAACAACCGAACACTCAACCACCTAAACTACAATCCTAAAATTTTAACTACACCTGTGCAAATTCTGGTAGTGAAATGACTCTCCAAAAACAGATTTAAATTTCATACACCAATTTATGTCGAAATTAACTTTAACTTTAAAATGAAACACCAATTTAACTTTAAAATTAAATTAAATTATTATTATAATGTATTGCAATCTACTTTTTAAAATTAAAATCTTATTATTCCCCGCAACAGCAGGGTAATAACATATTAAAAAAAATTGATGTTGACATTAAATCTAAGTTGTCCAAAAATTTATGAAACTTTTCCAAAGTTTAACATTATAAATTAAAATTTATTATTTTTAAACCATATTTAAATTCATTTATCTAAAATACTATTGGTTCAATTCTTTCACCTCTTATTATGTAATAATGGCAGATGTACTACACTATTAATTATCATTCATATTTTGAATGTAGCCCACTTAAGCCAAGTAATAAAGTTGTAGTCATTTAATGTGGATAAAACTCGAGGGCATTCGTTGTTGATCTCTAGGATTGGACGGATTAGCATATGCATCATCCATCAAATCGTACATTTCTTGAGGAAAACAAATATCGTACTTTTCCTAGCACTAATTTCATCAATGGAAGTTAAAACTTGAGAGGACAAATATAACTCTAGAATGGTCCTTTAGCAAAAGTTATGAGCGAACTTGAAATCGAATCGAGGCCATTCATTATCCATATCAAGATGAGATGTAGTGACAGGCGCATCATCCATCAAATCGTACCTTGCCAAGCTTCTCATAGATAGCATTTATTGAACGCCCTCCTTTAATGACATAACATAACGCCAAATTGACGTTTCTGCAAAGTTATTCACTTTAAATAACTCATTAATAGGAGGGTTGGAATTTCAAAACGGACTTCACATCTCTCCATGGTTTTTCATTGCTTCAAGCAGGGTTTAAAATTGACGTATGTATACACATTCTCTCCATGGTTTTTCATTGCTTCAAGCAGGGTTTAAAATTGATGTATGTATACACATTTTGACTGCTTCAAGCACGGTTTAAAACTGAATTGATGTATGTATACAAGTCTTGACTATTTCTTGTTGTCAAATACAATTTTATTTTAAAATATACACGTCATCATTAACTTGTTAGTGATTTCCGAAAATGTCATAATGATTCGCCTATAATAAAATCATAATTTTACACGTTATTGTTAATTTTTAGAAAAAAAATAGTTATGAATTATTGTACTTATATAGTTATGCTTCAAGATTTATAGTTTAAACACCATTAGATATTGGAGATAGAAGCTTAAAACACTATAAAATTTTATTATTCCTTGCAGCAGCAGGGTAATAACGTATTAAAAAAAAAATTGATGTTGACATTAAATCTAAGTTGTCCAAAATTTATGAAACTTTTCCAAAGTTTAACATTATAAATGAAAATTTATTATTTTTAAACCATATTTAAATTCATTTATCTAAAATACTATTGGTTCAATTCTTTCACCTCTTATTATGTAATGATGCGAGATGTACTTCACTATTAATTAATATTGCACAATTTAATGTACAACTTCCACTATAAAATGACAGATGTACTCCATCACTAATGTAATTTATATTGTACGAGTCCCCACCTTGTTTCTGCAGTAAGACCTCACATATCCTAACCAAGTGTAATATTAGATCGCCCAAAAGGTAAAGGGTTATTGCACGGATTTTGAACATTTGGTTGTAGAGTCTAATAAGCATTAATGTGCAAAAGTTCTGAGGACATGTACTCCAAGAAAAGCGATGGCGAAGTTCAATAAATTACAATGGGCACACGTTTCCTAGCCCATAAATTTCCTTTATATTTAGGAGGAGAGATATCCTTAAAAGCATTCAATCTTTAAGTTATAAGTTATAAGTTATTATTTATTATTGTGCAATCACGAATTAAGTAAGAAGTATGGAATAATAAGATTTTTAAAATTACAGCGAATAAATGTTGATTAAAAATATTACAAGAAATAAAAAAGTAATTGTTAAAATTTTACTTTGTAAAATTGAAAAGTATTTAACATTTTTTACCAAAATAGATGGTCAAACAAAAACCTAATGCATATATAGAGTATACATGAGGAAGGATAACACGTACTAAAAAGTTGACAGACGATTCCATACTTAAATGCATATAATAACATATGGAGCTAATAATATTATAATATTATCACTATCTAATGATATTATTGTGTTTATGTACAAAACAACCAAAGTACATATTATCCTAAACCATGTATAACTAATGGTTAATTTACTAAAATTCACGTTAAATTATTTAATATCTATTATTTGATATTATAACGTTATTTATAAACACTTTCACGTTATTAGGGCCCTACGTATAAACAAACTAATTTAATATTTAAAATTAGGTTGGCCATAGTCAACGTTTATAACATGTGTTTATGTATGTTTATTATAATAATACATTTTATAACATTTGTGACATGGGCCTCTCCCTCTTTTTTGTGGCTTGCTGACTCATTTAACAAATATGTTAATTGGTATCAGGGTGATAATTTTTCTCTCATGTTCAACCTTCCCCTCCTTCCTCTTCATGGCTATCTCCCTCCAACAAGTATGTTGATTGGTTACAAGGTGATCAACTCATCTTGCTTGTTCCACCTTCCCTTCTAACATTTGTGTTAATCATTCCGTCCTTTAACATCTATATATTTAGTGGTTATGGGATGATTTTTCCACTTATTTGCTTGACCTTCCCATTGCTCATTTGCATGGTTGGTTACATCTTTTAACAAGTGCCTTCATTGGTTGTTGCTTACTTGTTTGGCCTTCCCCTCTTGCATGGCTTGCTCACTCCTTTGGTGACTATCTTGAAGTTGTAGGGTAAACATATTGCTTGCTTGCTTGACCTTACCCTCTCTTCTTAGTGTGGTTGACTCCACCCTCTACCAAGAATATTGATTTGTTATGTAGTAATCATCGTTTTGCTCACTAAGTTGTCCCTTCCATCATTTCTGTAGTATTCTCCCTCCTTTCAAAAGAATATTTGTTCCACATTGGTTCATTGCATGGTGATCATCCCACTTGCTTGCTCTCTCTCTGCCTCTCTCCCTCTCTCTTCTGTGTTGCTTGCTCTCTCTTTTAATGAGAATTTTGATTGTTGGAGGTAATCATTAACCTTGCTTTCTTGACCTTCCCCTCCCTTGTCTGTGTAGCTTGCTTGCTCCTTTAACAAGAATATTAGTTAGTTGTGAGGTGATCATTCTCCTTATTTGCTTGACCTTTCCCTCCCCTATTTTCATATTCATTCTCCTTGCTTGTTTGACCTTCCCTTCCCCTCTTTTCATATTCATTCTCCTTGCTTGTTTAACCTTTCCCTCCCCTTTCGAGGTAATCATTATCCTCGCTTGCTTGACCTTCCCCTCCCTTCTTTATGTAGCTTGCTCTCTTATTTAACAAGAATATTGACTTGTTGCACATTGATCATTCTCATTGCTTGCTTAGCGTTCCCCTCCCTATTTTATTTTATTTCCTTTTGTAATTTTTTTCTAGGTTATACACTTGGGGAACACCCTCAAATACTTCCCCTCATTTCGAGGAGGAAACCCAAGATAAACCCCATAATCTCTTGGGCACAAGGTCAATCAACAATAAGGCTCAAACTCATTACAATGATATAATTGTTAAGAGCTCAACATGTTACTTGAGGGAATTGAAATTGGGTGAGAATAACAGACATTCCTCTCAACCACGTGGGTTAGACCCAATTAACTCCCCTCCCTACTTTGTGTAGCTTATATATCAATAAAACAGATAACACTATAATGTATTCCAAAAAGACTCTTCATGCTTCTCCTACTCTTCACAATTAATACATGGAATAAATTAATAGGTAGACAAAGTCAACTCTTTTCTTATTGAAAAATTTCAAAGAAAGTTATAATTCTACTAATTAATGGGAACCTTGGCCATAAATTTTTGTAATAAAATGTTTTGACCCTTTTTTAAAAGCACAGTCTAGCTAGTTGATGAATATGACACATTTTTTTCCGATTAATTTTAACCAAAATCTGATAGATATTTTAAAAAAGTTCGAGTTTAAGTTAATTTGTAGAAGGGGTTTTCGCCGAATCCATTCATGCATTCAAAAATGTAATTTAAACAACAAAAAATCACAATCTTGCTTGAAATTGTATAATTGGTTTCCAGTAAAAAAAACCACTTCGTCTCTTAGTTAGACTATAGCATCTTAAAACACTTGTATCTAGCTTTAAAAAATTAAATAGAAGAGAGAACTTTACATCATTAACTCACTTCTTGCAAAAGATCACAAGTTCAAATCAAAAGGGGGAGAGTATGTATACCTCTCTCAATTTTTATTTTTATTTTTTTTGAACTATAGTGAATGTTGGAGTAATCTTCGTGAGGCCCATGATCAAATCTTTTGGTTGCCACTATAACACCAAGAGTATATCCAACTGTAATCTAGATGAGGCCGTAATTTGGGTAAGGCCCATGATCAAATCTTCTAGTTTCCATTATAACACCAAGATTGTATCCAACTGTTGACAAGCAAGATATATCAATAATTTATGACTTAGCAAGAACCAATACATCCTATAGGTGACCATGCTTACTCTTATGACCTTATCACATTAGGCCCAACATATCTTTTGAAATTAAACCCGATAGAGAAGAGAATAACCGAACACTCAACCACCTAAACTACAATCCTAGAATTCTAACTACACCTGTGCAAATTCTAGCAGTGAAATGACTCTCCAAAAATAGATTTAAATTTCATACACCAATTTATGTCGAAATTAACTTTAACTTTAAAATGAAACATCAATTTAACTTTAAAATTAAATTAAATTATTATTATAATGTATTGCTATCTACTTTTTAAAATTAAAATCTTATTATTCCTTGCAACCCTAGGGTAATAACGTATTAAAAAAAAATTGATGTTGACATTAAATCTAAATTGTCCAAAAATTTATGAAACTTTTCCAAAGTTTAACATTATAAGTTAAAATTTATTATTTTAAAACCATATTTAAATTCATTTATCTAAAATACTATTGGTTCAATTCTTTCACCTCTTATTATGTAATGATGGCAGATGTACTTCACTATTAATTATCTTTCATATTTTGAATGTAGCCCAGTTAAGCCAAGTAATAAAGTTGTAATCATTTAATGCGGATAAAATCCAAGGGCATTCGTTGTTGATCTCTAGGATTGGACGGATTGGCATATGCATCATCCATCAAATCGTACCTTTCCTGAGGGAAAAAAATATCGTACTTTTCCCAACACTAATTTCATCAATGGCAGTTAAAACTTGAGAGGACAAATATAACTCTAGAATGGTCCTTTGGCAAAAGTTATGAGCGAACTTGAAATCAAATTGAGGCCATTCATTCTCCATATCAAGATGAGATGTAGTGACGGGCGCATCATCCATCAAATCGTACCTTGCCAAGCTTCTCATAGATAACATTTATTGACCGCCCTCCTTTAATGACGTAACATAACGCCAAATTGACGTTTGTGCAAAGTTATTCACTTTAAATAACTCATTAATAGGAGGGTTGGAATTTCAAAATGGACTTCACATCTCTCCATGGTTTTTCATTGCTTCAAGCAGGGTTTAAAATTGACGTATGTATACACGTTCTCTCCATGGTTTTTCATTGCTTCAAGTAGGGTTTAAAATTGATGTATGTATACACGTTTTGACCACTTCAAGCAGGGTTTAGAATTGAATTGATGTATGTATACAAGTCTTGACTATTTGTAGCTGTCAAATACAATTTATTTTAAAATATACATGTCATTGTTAACTTGTTAGTGATTTCCGAAAATGTCATAATGACTCGCATATAATAAAATCATAATTTTACACGTTATTGTTAATTTATAGAAAAAAGTAGCTATGAATTATTGTACTTATATAGTTATGTTTCGAGATATATCGTTTAAACACCATTAAATATTGGAGATAGAAGCTTAAAACATTATAAAATTTTATTATTCCCTGCAACAGCAGGGTAATAATGTATTAAAAAAAATTGATGTTGGCATTAACTCTAAGTTGTCCAAAAATTTATGAAACTTTTCCAAAGTTTAACATTATAAATTAAAATTTATTATTTTTAAACCATATTTAAATTCATTTATCTAAAATACTATTGGTTCGATTCTTTCACCTCTTATTATGTAATGATATGAGATGTACTTCACTATTAATTAATATTGCACAATTTAATGTACAACTTCCACTATAAAATGATAGATGTACTCCATCACTAATATAATTTATATTGTACGAGTCCCCACCTTCTTTATGCACTAAGACCTCACATATCCTAACCAAGTGTAATATTAGATTGCCAAAAAGGTAAAGGGTTATCGCACAGATTCTGAACATCTGGTCATAGAGTCTAATAATCATTAATGCGCACAAGTTCTGAGGACATGTACTCCAAGAAAAGCGATGGTGAAGTTCAATAAATTACAATGGGCACACGTTTCCTAGCCCACAAGTTTCCTTTATATTTAGGAGGAGAGATATCCTAATAAATACGATCTAACAGCTACCAGAAATATACAAAAATCTTAGAGGGGGGCAGGCATAATAAGCATTCAATCTTTAAGTTATAAGTTATTATTTCTTATTGTGCAATCACGAATTAAATAAGAAGTATGGAATAATAAGATTTTTAAAATTACAGCAAATAAATGCTAATTAAAAATATTGCAATAAATAAAAAAGTAATTGTTAAAATTTTACTTTGTAAAATTGAAAATTATTTAACATTTTTTACCAAAACAGATGGTCAAACAAAAACCTAATGCATAATACGTGCGAGAGGCGGGCATAATAGAGTATACATTAGGAAGGATAACGCGTACTAAAAGTTGACAGGCGATTCCATACTTAAACGCATATAATAGCCTATGGAGATAATAATATTATAATATTATCACTATCTAATGATATTATTGTGTTTATGTACAAATCAGCCAAAGTACATATTATCCTAAACCATGTATAACTAATGGTTAATTTACTAAAATTCACGTTAAATTATTTAATATCTATTATTTGATATTATAACGTTATTTATAAACACTTTCACATTATTAGGGCCCTACGTATAAACAAACTAATTTAATATTTAAAATTAGGTTGGCCCTAGTCAACATTTATAACATGTGTTTATGTACGTTTATTATAATAATACATTTGATAACATTTGTGACATGGGCCTCTCCCTCTTTTTTGTGGCTTGCTCACTCCTTTAACAAATATATTAATTGGTATCAGGGTGATAATTTTGCTCTCATGTTCAACCTTCCCCTCCTTCCTCTTCATCGCTATCTCCCTCCTCCAACAAGTATGTTGATTGGTTACAAGGTGATCAACTCATCTTGCTTGTTCCACCTTCCCTTCTAACATTTATGTCACTCATTCCGTCCTTTAACATCTATATGTTTAGTGGTTATGGGATGATTTTTCCACTTATTTGCTTGACCTTCCCTTTGCTCATTTGCATCGTTGGTTACATCTTTTAACAAGTGCCTTCATTGGTTGTTGCTTACTTGTTTGGCCTTCCCCTTTTGCATGGCTTGCTCATTCCTTTGGTGAGTATCTTGAAGTTGTAGGGTAAACATCTTGCTTGCTTGCTCGACCTTACCCTCTCTTCTTAGTGTGGCTGACTCCACCCTCTACCAAGAATATTGATTTGTTATGTAGTAATCATCGTGTTTGCCCACTAGGTTGTCCCTTCCATCATTTGTGTGGTATTCTCCCTCCTTTCACAAGAATATTGATTCCACATTGATTCATTGCATGGTGATCATCCTGCTTGCTTGCTCTCTCTCTGCCTCTCTCCCTCTCTCTTCTGTGTTGCTTGCTCTCTCTTTTAATGAGAATTTTGATTGTTGGAGGTAATCATTAACCTTGCTTTCTTGACCTTCCCCTCCCTTGTCTGTATAGCTTGCTTGCTCCTTTAACAAGAATATTAGTTAGTTGTGAGGTGATCATTCTCCTTATTTGCTTGACCTTTCCCTCCCCTATTTTCATATTCATTCTCCTTGCTTGTTTGACCTTCCCCTCCCCTCTTTTCATATTCATTCTCCTTGCTTGTTTAACCTTTCCCTCCCCTTTCGAGGTAATCATTATCCTCGCTTGCTTGACCTTCCCCTCCCTTCTTTATGTAGCTTGCTCTCTTCTTTAACAAGAATATTGACTTGTTGCACATTGATCATTCTCATTGCTTGCTAGGCATTCCCCTCCCTATTTTATTTTATTTCGTTTTGTAATTTTTTTTTTCTAGGTTAGACACTTGGAGAACACCCTCAGATACTTCCCCTCATTTTGAGGAGGGCACCCAAGATAAACCCCATAATATCTTGGGCACAAGGTCAATCAACAATAAGGCTCAAACTCATTACAATGATATAATTGTTAAGAGCTCAACATGTTACTTGAGGGAATTGAACTTGGGTGAGAATAACAGACATTCCTCTCAACCACGTGGGCTAGACCCAATTAACTCCCCTCCCTACTTTGTGTAGCTTATATATCAATAAAACATATAACACTATAATGTATTCCAAAAAAAACTCTTCATGCTTCTCCTACTCTTCACAATTAATACATGGAATAAATTAATAGGTAGACAAATTCAACTCTTTTCTTATTGAAAAATTTCAAAGAAAGTTATAATTCTACTAATTAATGAGAACCTTGGCCATAAATTTTTGCAATAAAATGTTTTGACCCTTTTTAAAAGCATAGTCTAGCTAGTTGATGAATATGACACATTTTTTCCTATTAATTTAACCAAAATCTGACAGATATTTTAAAAAAGTTCGAGTTTAAGTTAATTTGTAGAAAGGGTTTTCGCCGAATCCATTCATGCATTCAAAAATGTATTTTAAACAACAAAAAATCACAATCTTGCTTGAAATTGTATAATTGGTTTCCGGTAAAAAAAACCACTTCATCTCTTAGTTAGACTATAACATCTTAAAACACTTGTATCTAGCTTTAAAAAATTAAATAGAAGAGAGAACTTTACGTCATTAACTCACTTCTTGCAAAAGATCACAAGTTCAAATCAAAAGGGGTATAGTATGTATACCTCTCTCAATTTTTTTATTTTTTATTTTGAACCATAGTGAATGTTGGAGTAATCTCCGTGAGGCCCATGATCAAATGTTTTGGTTGCCACTATAACACCATGAATATATCCAACTGCAATCTAGATGAGGCCATAATTTGGGTGATGCCCATGATCAAATCTTGTAGTTGCCACTATAACACCAAGTGTGTATCCAACTATTCAATAATTTATGACTTAGCAAGAACCAATACATCCCATAGGTGACGATGCTTATTCTTATGACCTTATCACATTAGGCCCAACATATCTTTTGAAAGTAAACCCGATAGAGAAGAGAACAACCAAACACTCGACCACCTAAACTACAATTCTAAAATTCTAACTACACCTCTACAAATTCTAGCAGTGAAATGACTCTCTAAAAATAGATTTAAATTTCATACACCAATTTATGTCAAAATTAACTTTAACTTTAAAATGAAACATCAATTTAACTTTAAAATTAAATTAAATTATTATTATAATGTATTGCTATCTACTTTTTAAAATTAAAATCTTATTATTCCCTACAGTAGCAGGGTAATAACGTATTAAAAAAAAATTGATGTTGACATTAAATCTACGTTGTCCAAAAATTTATGAAACTTTTCCAAAGTTTAACATTATAAATAAAATTTATTATTTTAAAACTATATTTAAATTCATTTATCTAAAATACTATTGGTTCAATTCTTTCACCTCTTATTATGTAATGATGGCAGATGTACTTCACTATTAATTATCTTTCATATTTTGATTGTAGCCTAGTTAAGCCAAGTAATAAAGTTGTAATCGTTTAATGTGGATAAAATCCGAGGGCATTCGTTGTTGATCTCTTGGATTGGACGGATTGGCATATGCATCATCCATCAAATCGTACCTTTTTTGAGGGAAAAGAATATCATACTTTTCCCAACACTAATTTCATCAATGGTAGTTAAAACTTGAGAGGACAAATATAACTCTAGAATTGTCCTTTGGCAAAAGTTATGAGCGAACTTGAAATCGAATCAGGGCCATTCATTCTCCATATCAAGATGAGATGTAGTGACGGGTGCATCATCCATCAAATCGTACCTTGCCAAGCTTCTCATATATAGCATTTATTGACCTCCCTCCTTTAATGATGTAACATAACGCCAAATTGACGTTTCTGCAAAGTTATTCACTTTAAATAACTCATTAATAGGAGGGTTGGAATTTCAAAATGGACTTCACATCTCTCCATGGTTTTTCATTGCTTCAAGCAAGGTTTAAAATTGACGTATGTATACACGTTCTCTCCATGGTTTTTCATTGCTTCAAGTAGGGTTTAAAATTGATGTATGTATACACGTTTTGATCGCTTCAAGCAGGGTTTAGAATTGAATTGATGTATATATACAAGTCTTGACTATTTCTAGCTGTCAAATACAATTTATTTTAAAATATACACGTCATTGTTAACTTGTTAGTGATTTCCAAAAATGTCATAATGACTCGCATATAATAAAATCATAATTTTACACGTTATTGCTAATTTTTAGAAAAAAGTAGTTATGAATTATTGTTCTTATATAGTTATGTTTTGAGATATATAGTTTAAACACCATTAAATATTGGAGATAGAAGCTTAAAACACTATAAAATTTTATTATTCCCTGCAGTAGCAGGGTAATAACGTATTAAAAAAAATTGATGTTGACATTAAATCTAAGTTGTCCAAAAATTTATGAAACTTTTCCAAAGTTTAACATATAAATTAAAATTTATTATTTTTAAACCATATTTAAGTTCATTTATCTAAAATACTACTGGTTCAATTCTTTCACGTCTTATTATGTAATGATGCGAGATGTGCTTCACTATTAATTAATACTGCACAATTTAATGTACAACTTCCACTATAAAATGACAGATGTACTCCATCACTAATATAATTTATATTGTACGAGCCCCCACCTTGTTTCTACAGTAAGAACTCACATATCCTAACCAAGTGTAATATGAGATCGCCCAAAAGGTAAAGATTTATCGCACTGATTCTGAACATCTGGTCATAGAGTCTAATAAGCATTAATGCGCACAAGTTCTGAGGACATGTACTCCAAGAAAAGCGACGACGAAGTTCAATAAATTACAATGGGCACACGTTTCCTAGCCCACAAGTTTCCTTTATATTTAGGAGGAGAGATATCCTAATAAATGCGATCTAACAGCTACCGAAAATATACAAAAATCTTAGAGGGGGGTAGGCATAATAAGCATTCAACCTTTAAGTTATAAGTTATAAGTTATTATTTATTATTGTGCAATCACGAATTAAGTAAGAAGTATGGAATAATAAGATTTTTATATTTACAACAAATAAATGCTGATTAAAAATATTGCAATAAATAAGAAAGTAATTGTTAAAATTTTACTTTGTAAAATTGAAAATTATTTAACATTTTTTTACCAAAATAGATGGTCAAACAAAAACCTAATGCATAATACGTGTGAGAGGCGGGCATAATAGAGTATACATCAGGAAGGATAACGCGTACTAAAAGTTGATAGACGATTCCATACTTAAACGCATATAATAGCCTATGGAGATAATAATATTATAATATTATCACTATCTAATGATATTATTGTGTTTATGTACAAATCAGCCAAAGCACATATTATCCTAAACCATGTATAACTAATGGTTAATTTACTAAAATTCACGTTAAATTATTTAATATCTATTATTTGATATTATAACGTTATTTATAAACACTTTCACGTTATTAGGGCCCTACGTATAAACAAACTAATTTAATATTTAAAATTAGGTTGTCCCTAGTCAATGTTTATAACATGTGTTTATGTACGTTTATTATAATAATACATTTGATAACATTTGTGACATGGGCCTCTCCCTCTTTTTTGTGGCTTGCTCACTCATTTAACAAATATATTAATTGGTATCAGGGTGATAATTTTGCTCTCATGTTCAACCTTCCCCTCTTTCCTCTTCATGGCTATCTCCCTCCTCCAACAAGTATGTTGATTGGTTACAACGTGATCAACTCATCTTGCTTGTTTCACCTTCCCTTCTAACATTTGTGTCACTCATTCCGTCCTTTAACATGTATATATTTAGTGCTTATGGGATGATTTTTCCACTTATTTGCTTGACCTTCCCTTTGCTCATTTGCATGGTTGGTTACATCTTTTAACAAGTGCCTTGATTGGTTGTTGCTTACTTGTTTGGCCTTCCCCTCTTGCATGGCTTGCTCGCTCCTTTGGTGAGTATCTTGAAGTTGTAGGGTAAACATATTGCTTGCTTGCTCGACCTTACCCTCTCTTCTTAGTGTGGCTGACTCCACCCTCTACCAAGAATATTGATTTGCTATGTAGTAATCATCATTTTGCTCACTAAGTTGTCCCTCCCATCATTTGTGTAGTATTCTCCCTCCTTTCACAAGAATATTGATTCCACATTGATTCATTGCATGGTGATCATCCTGCTTGCTTGCTCTCTCTCTGCCTCTCTCCCTCTCTCTTCTGTGTTGCTTGCTCTCTCTTTTAATGAGAATTTTGATTGTTGGAGCTAATCATTAACCTTGCTTTTTTGACCTTCCCCTCCCTTGTCTGTGTAGCTTGCTTGCTCCTTTAACAAGAATATTAGTTAGTTGTGAGGTGATCATTCTCCTTATTTGCTTGACCTTTCCCTCCCCTATTTTCATATTCATTCTCCTTGCTTGTTTGACCTTCCCCTCTCCTCTTTTCATATTCATTCTCCTTGCTTGTTTAACCTTTCCCTCCCCTTTCGAGGTAATCATTATCCTCACTTGCTTGACCTTCCCCTCCCTTCTTTATGTAGCTTGTTCTCTTCTTTAACAAGAATATTGACTTGTTGTACTTTGATCATTCTCATTGCTTACTAGGCGTCCCCCTCCCTATTTTATTTTATTTAATTTTGTAATTTTTTTCTAGGTTAGACACTTGGGGAACACCCTCAAATACTTCCCCTCATTTCGAGGAGGGCACCCAAGATAAATCCCATAATCTCTTGGGCACAAGGTCAATCAACCATAAGGTTCAAACTCATTACAATGATATAATTGTTAAGAACTCAACATGTTACTTGAGGGAATTGAACTTGGGTGAGAATAACAGACATTCCTCTCAACCACGTAGGCTAGACCCAATTAACTCCCCTTCCTACTTTGTGTAGCTTATATATCAATAAAACATATAGCACTATACTGTATTCCAAAAAAACCCTTCATGCTTCTCCTACTCTTCACAATTAATACATGGAATAAATTAATAGGTAGACAAATTCAACTCTTTTCTTATTGAAAAATTTCAAAGAAAGTTATAATTCTACTAATTAATGAGAACCTTGGCCATAAATTTTTGCAATAAAATGTTTTGACCCTTTTTTAAAAGCATAGTCTAGCTAGTTGATGAATATGACACTTTTTTTTTCGATTACTTTTAACCAAAATGTGACAGATATTTTAAAAAACTTCGAGTTTAAGTTAATTTGTAGAAGGGGTTTTCGCCGAATCCATTCATGCATTCAAAAATGTATTTTAAACAACAAAAACTCACAATCTTGCTTGAAATTGTATAATTGGTTTTCCTGTAAAAAAAACCACTTCGTCTCTTAGTTAGACTATAGCATCTTAAAACACTTGTATCTAGCTTTAAAAAATTAAATAGAAGAGAGAACTTTACATCATTAACTCACTTTTTGCAAAAGATCACAAGTTCAAATCAAAAGGGGTAGAGTATGTATACCTCTCTCAATTTTTATTTTTATTTTTTTTGAGCCATAGTGAATGTTGGAGCAATCTCCGTGAGGCCCATGATCAAATCTTTTGGTTGCCACTATAATACCAAGAGTATATCCAACTGCAATCTAGATGAGGCCATAATTTGGGTGAGGCCCATGATCAAATCTTTTAGTTGCCACTATAACACCAAGAGTGTATCCAACTATTGACAAACGAGATATATCAATAATTTATGACTTAGCAAGAACCAATACATCCTATAGGTGACGATGCTTACTCTTATGACCTTATCACATTAGGCCCAACATATCTTTTGAAATTAAACCTAATAGAAAGGAGAACAACTGAACACTCAACCACCTAAACTATAATCCTAAAATTCTAACTATACCTCTGCAAATTCTAGCAGTGAAATGACTCCAAAAACAGATTTAAATTTCATACACCAATTTATGTCGAAATTAACTTTAACTTTAAAATGAAACATCAATTTAACTTTAAAATTAAATTAAATTAAATTATTATTATAATGTATTGCTATCTACTTTTTAAAATTAAAATCTTATTTTGTATTTCATAATTGAATCAATAAAACAAGCTCGTTAACCGCTTGGACTTACGCTTCGTTTACGTGAAACCCCCTTCTATTTAATCCGAAAGCTTGTTTTTCAAATTTTCATTTTAATATGAAGTTATTTAGAGTGTAAGAGGCTCAACCCAGAAGTTTGAATCGGAAGCTGCATTTTGTTACAGAACATCTGCTACCGCTGCATTTTCTCAACGCTCTGCAAGCATGAAGCTCGTCAGGTATTGTTTCATGGCGTCTTGTATTTCATTTTAAAGTTTATGGGTTTTACATACCCGCTGTATATTTGAGGTTTTGCATGCTACCGAGGGTTGTCTCCTGCAGATTGTTAGAAGACTAAGTTCCAGTGAAATTTGAGTATTTCTGTGGGATTTTGCCCCACAACAAGGACCTTTAGGAAGATGGTGCTATAAACTTAAGCCCTTTTGTGCACGTCTGACAGATTTTTGATGAAGCTGAATAATGAGACAGTCTCCATCGAGCTCAAGAACGGAACTGTAGTCCATGGAACCATTACAGGTTCTATACTTAACCCTTTGTTTCTTCAGATAAAATATGGATTTTTGCTACCCCTGAATGAATCCGAGTTTGCTAGATTGAGGGTTTAGGGTTTGGCGATACGGGGAAGTATTGTTGTGGCAGAGATTTCAAGAACAGAAAACGTATTAAACCTAGAAGATGAACCGAAACAAGGTGATCAAGATTCTCTTTAGCTGGACATATAAATCTTCCTAGCATTGTAGTGGCCTATGCTGACGGTACCAGAGTTTGGGCTTCTTATGCACATTGAGGAGATGCTTTGCTAAAAACCCATCGGAAGAAGAAGAGGAGGAAATCCCGACATAGGGACATGCCATTATAACCTGATGTCCTGTAATCTCACATAGATGACAACCACATGTCAAAGACAGCTTGCAATAGCCTGTAAAATCACACAGATGACAACAACATTCCAAAGACTGTTTGCAATAGCATGTAATGTCACACAGATAACAACCATATGCCAAAGATGGCTTGCAAGGCATGGAACCGAAAGTGTCTGCACCTTTCTCATTAACACGGGGACTTGCACCCCAAAGCTAGTTTCCAGATTGGAAATTGTTAATTTTAGTTAACAATGGTATGTTACTTAGTAGTCCAATAACAGTTTCCAATTTCCAATAGCAATCACAATAATCATATTGACAGTAAAGACAGATAGAACATGAAACAAAATACAAAATGCAGAAGACACGCCAAGACAAGAGAGGACACCAGATTTGGCAGATGCTCCGGGAAAACCCTTTGATCAATTCTTCTTATTATTATATCAAAAGTTCAGCAGAGAGAGTGTGTACAAAAGTCAAATTGACTTGCCCAATTCAAAACCAAAACAATTTCTGTAGTCAAACTTCATCCCTAACCAGAAAGTCAATGCTGTAAAAACAACAGTAAATCAACTTCAAAGCAATTTGGTCTTGCTCAGTCAAGCTCAGCCTGATCAGGAGGTCAAAGTCAGCCCAAAATAGCTTGGTTAAACTCGGTCAAAGGGAAGAGAAAACTGTTGTAACTTTTCTGTGGTCAAACTGCACTCAACCCTGAAGTCAACACTGGTCAAACAGTCCAGAATTCCCTGATTTCTGTGCCCAGAAATGCGGCCTAAAAAGATCAAACTTTTGACCCCAAAAATGCAGTCAAACTTGGTCAACCAGCCCTCGGTCAATGCTGGTCAAACCTGTTACAGAACTCTAAAATTTTGGTCTGCTATTCTACCCAGAAAACTCGTCCTTCTTGCCACACATGTGAAAGAGAGAAGTTGCCCAATAGCTGTATGAACCAATCAGATGAAGAGAGAGAAGAATGTGTGAGTGATGATGATGCCAAATGAGGTGTGAGGTCTCTTGTATTTATACAATTCTTTGTGGGTGAAGAGACACATTCATTGGGCTTCTTGAGGCTACATGATGATGATGCCAAACTGAACAATTTGAACATGTGTGGGCATAAATTCAAAATCACACTTCTGCAGCCTGCGTGTCCAAATGAGAT
This sequence comes from Pinus tabuliformis, assembly GCA_031772625.1. Classification (NCBI taxonomy): domain Eukaryota; kingdom Viridiplantae; phylum Streptophyta; class Pinopsida; order Pinales; family Pinaceae; genus Pinus; species Pinus tabuliformis. The sequence continues at coordinate 714,923,471 of CM062813.1, read as the reverse complement.
GATCTTTATATCAATTTTGGTCCTCTCGAAAAGAGGAATTCAATGCAATCATCATCTCCATCAAATGAGTTGTTCCAAGGTGGAATTTAGCCCTAGTTGCCAATTTTAACACTCCCTCTCAACTAGAGAGAATTCCACCTGCCAATCCATCTGTCGTCATCGATCATCATGCCATCTTGTCGTCATGTATCATCTCTGTCATCTCATCTCTTCTGTGCTGAACCATGAAGTAATAATGAAGAAGAATTGATCGAGAGTGAGTTACAAGACCTTACCACTCTCCACTGACAAAAGTCAGTCTAGAGGTAGAACCTCAGATGATCCCAGATGAAGTTGTTGAACACCATGCACATCCTAGACATAGGAAGCATGGCAATACACAATGCGTCCATCGATAGTGCTATGGTCCCTATCCACGTTTCCCAACTCATTGGCCAGATGAGAGGTACTTCCCATGAGTCTCGTACTACATGGATAGGATGTATGTTGGGGCAATAGGAGAAGGTGAACTACTCATCCTGCTCATATGCCGTAGGAGAAGGTGAACCACTCATCCTATGCATATGTCAATCGGAGGGGAAGGTGAACCACTCACCCTACACACATGTCACCATGGGGTATCAGAGGGGAAGGTGAATTGCTCACCCTATACATAGTGCACCACATAGGGGAAGGTGAACCACTCATCCTATGGTCATCCATAGCTCCAAGAAGTACGCCAAGCCCCTAGGAGCTCCCAGAGCTCAGTGTCCAACTCAAGCGGGACCTTCATGGGAGGGTCTTTCCACGACTCCAAGTCTCTATCGGAAGGCTAAGAATTTGACTTTCCCCAAAGGCTTCATGAGGATATGTTAATTTTAGATAACAATGGTATGTTCTATGCTTAAGAGCAATTTACTTCAATTTTTCTTATTAGCCCAATATCAATTTCTAGATTAGCCATCACATTAACATGATAGTAAATGCAGATAGAACATAAATAATAAGCAAAAGACAAGCCAAGACAAGAGGACACATATTTGGCAGATGCCAGGGAAAAACCCTTTGATCAAATCTTATTCTTCAAAAGTTCAACAGAGAGAGAGTAACAATATACAAAATTTACTTGCCCAATCACTGTAAAACAGTACAGTCAAACTGTAGTCAACAGGATGTTCTAACTAGAAGGTCAACGTTGGTCAAACCAGCAATAAATCTCCTCCAAATTAGCGCGGTCAAACCCAGTCAACTTGGCCTCCAAAGATAGTCCAAATCAGCCCAAAACAATCCTGAAAAATCTGGTCAAGCTTGGTCACAACACAGTCAACTTCTGCGGCAAAGTGCTGTAGTCAACGCTGGTTAAACTGCCTAGAAAATCTCAGTTTCTATGCCAGAATATGTGACCTACCCAAACAAAAATTCTCCCACAAAAATCGCAGTGAAATGAAGTCAAACACTGCCCGGTCAACGCTGGTCAAAGCTAACTGCAACTTGGTCAACGTAGAGACCAAAAATCCCAGTCAAACCTTTGCACATGTGGAGAGGAACATGCTGCCTGTAATTTTGTACGACCTAATCAAATGTAGAGAGAGAAAGATGTGTGATGATGAGTGACCAAATGAGGAAAGTGCCTCTTCTATTTATACATAACGTTGAGGGTGAAGAGACACATCTGTTGGGCTTCATGAGCCTACATTAGACTTCTGGCTGACCTTGACAATTTGTCCATAGAATAAATAAATTCATAGTTCCATTTATACTTGTCAGAATGAGATGATCTTTAGATCAATCCTACGCCTCTCGGAAAGAGGAATCCAATAAAAATATCATCTCCATCATATGAGTTGTTCAAGGTGGAGTTTGGCCCTAGTTGCCAATTTATCAGTCCCTCTCAACTAGGGAGAACTCCACCTGCCAAACCATCTGTCAATTTGTACCATCCTTGTCGTCCCTTCTCTATTGAACCATGAAGAAATAATAAAGAAGAAATGATCGAGAGTGTATCATACCACTCTCCACTGACCTAAAGTCAATATCAAACATCCTAGCATAGGGAGTACAGTAGTACACGATGCGTCCATCGATAGTATTATGGTCCCTATCCTCATTTCCCTACTCATTGGTCAGATGAGAGGTACTTCTCATGAGTCCCCGACTGCATGGGTAGGATGTATTGTCAGGAGAAGTTTAACCACTCATCTTGCTCATATGCCATAGGAGAAGGTGAACCATTCATGCTATGCATATATCAACCATCATGGGGTATCAAAGGGGAAGGTGAACCACTCACCCTGTACACAACACACCCCTTGGGGAAGGTGAACCACTCACCTTATGGTCGGTCATAGCTCCAAGAAGCACCCCTAAGCCCCCCGAAGCTCCCAGAGCTCAATATGCAACTCAAATGAGACCCTCATAAGAGGGTCTCTCCATGACTCCAAGTCGTTCACAGAAGGTTAACAATTTGACCTTCCCCAAGGGCTTTGTAAGAATATCTGCGACCTGTTCAGGAGGCCCAATGTGATGGAGCCTTATTGCTCCTCGTTGTACCATATCCCGGATAAAGTGGTACCTGATATCAATATGCTTGGAGCGGTCATGAAACACGAGATTCTCAGAAAGATGAATCCCACTTTGGTTGTCGCAGTAGATCATGGTGGTATCCAACACATGCCCAAACAACTCACTAAAGAGCTTCCTCAACCAAACAACTTCACAGGAGGCCATACTAGCAGCAATATATTTGGTGTCGGTGGTGCTCAAAGCAATGGATTTCTGCTTCCTGCTCATCCAGGATATTTAAGTAGAACCTAGTGAGAAGCAACATCCCGATGTGCTCTTACGATCCACCACATTGCCAGCCCAGTCAACATCAGAATAACCATGGAGCCTCAAATTCCCTGCAGTGTATCTCAGTCCATAGGTGATTGTGCCCCGAAGATATCTCAAGAGATTCTTGGCAGCAATCCAATGTATGTGATGAGGATCGACCATAAATTGACTCAATGTATTCACTGCAAAGCATATGTCCGGATGGGAGTTCACCAAGAACATCAGGGCCCCCACGGGTTGACAATACTTAGAAGGATTTCCCAAATTGGGCCCAACAACACTTCCGCATAACTTCTTGAAGTTAAGTTCCATTGGAGTAGTCATGGACTTACAATCCACCATCCCAAATCTTTCAAGTAGCTTCACAATATATTTTCCTTGATAAAGGAAAATCTCACTTGACTTTTGCCAGACCTTAAAGCCTAGGAAGTAGTGCATCAATCCAAGGTCCTTCATCTCGAATTCGGAAGCAAACTCCCTCTTGCATTGATAAATAAGAGGGTCTGCACCTGTCAGAAAGAGATCGTCCACATAAAGTACCAAGATGAGAGGTCAATCATTTTCAACCTTAAATTTAAGGTTCAGATCAACTTTACTTCTTGTAAAACCCAGCTTCATTAGATAACTGTTGATCCTCTCATACCAAGCCCAGGGAGCTTACTTCAACCCATAGAGGGCTTTCTTCAACTTGCATACATGTGTCTCCCGATTTTGAACTTCGAACCCCTTGGGTTGTTCAACATAGACTTCCTCCTTAAGTGAGCCATGGAAGAAGGCAATCTTGACATCCATTTGATGTAAAATCCATCCTTGTGAGGCAGCAAGGGTAATGATGAAACGAATGGTGGTATATCGGGCAACTAGTGCAAATATCTCATCATAGTCCACAACTTCCTTTTGAGAGAAGCCTCGAACAACAAACGTGGCCTTGAACTTTTCAGCACTTCCATCAGCTCCATGCTTGATCTTGTAGAGCCATTTCGAGGTGACAACAAATTTGTTCTTGGGTCTAGGGACCACATCCTAGACATCATTCTTCATAATCGACTCATACTCTTCGTTCATAGCATCCTTCCAAACTTGGTGCTTCACAACTTCTTCGAATGTGCAAGGCTTAGAATGAACAATGGTGCTCATGGCAACTAATTACCCTTAGTATCTATTCAACTTCTTACTTCCACAAAATGTCCCCCAAGGTGCAATATGTCCCTCGACATCTTCGAGAGTGTCCCTGAGCCATGAGGGTCTCCTTTTTGAGGGGAGGGCTCATGAGGAGGTGGATCAATGGGATCCATCGGTCCTTCAGCATCGGGCATCGGCTCATCCTGCGGTTCTCCCTGCTTTCCTGTATCTGTTTCTTTGTCCTTCTTTGGAATAGGAAGGTTTTTAATCTTACCAAGGGTAGAATCTTCATCAAAAGTGACATCATGACTTATTTCCACTTCTCTTTGACCAGGCACATAGATTCTATATGCCTTTGAAGTTTCACTATAGCCCACAAATGTTCCTTTCTTCCCAGATGCATCCAATTTGCTTCTATTTTCTTTCGGCATATGAAAATACACGAGGTTGCCAAAAATTCTAAAGTGAGAAACATCAGATTTCTTACTGGTGAAAACCTCTTCAGGAGTTTTGGAGTCCAATGCTTGATGATGGCATCGATTTTGAACATACACGATAATGTTGATAACTTCTCCCCATAGGAACTTTGGAAAGCCTTGATCATGAAGCATGGCACGAGTGACTTCTATAATATAATGATTCTTCCTTTCATACTCTTCGTTCATATCATCCTTCCAAACTTGGTGCTTCACAACTTCTTCGAATGTGCAAGGCTTAGAATGAACAATGGTGCTCATGGCAACTAATTACCCTTAGTATCTATTCAACTTTTTACTGCCACAAAATGTCCCCCGAGGTGCAATATGTCCCTCGACATCTTCGAGAGTGTCCCTGAGCCACGAGGGTCTCCTTTTTGAGGGGAGGGCTCATGAGGAGGTGGATCAATGGGATCCATCGGTCCTTCAGCATCGGGCATCGGCTCATCCTGCGGTTCTCCTTGCTTTCCTGTATCTGTTTCTTTGTCCTTCTTTGGAATATGAAGGTTTTTAATCTTACCAAGGGTAGAATCTTCATCAAAAGTGACATCATGACTTATTCCCACTTCTCTTTGACCAGGCACATAGATTCTATATGCCTTTGAAGTTTCACTATAGCCCACAAATGTTCCTTTCTTCCCAGATGCATCCAATTTGCTTCTATTTTCTTTCGGCACATGAAAATACATGAGGTTGCCAAAAATTCTAAAGTGAGAAACATCAGATTTCTTACCGGTGAAAACCTCTTCAGGAGTTTTGGAGTCCAATGCTTGATGATGGCATCTATTTTGAACATACACGATAATGTTGATAACTTCTCCCCATAGGAACTTTGGAAAGCCTTGATCATGAAGCATGGCACGAGTGGCTTCTATAATATAATGATTCTTCCTTTCAACAACACCATTTTGCTCAGGAGTATATGCGGTAGAATTATCCCTCTTAATGCCAACTTCTCTGCAATAATTATTGAAATATTTTGATTCGTATTCGGTTCCATTATCGGTCCTCAATATTTAGATCTTCTTCCTTGTTTGATTTTCAACCAAGGCTTTGAAAGAGCAGAACCATGTGAACACTTCGGCCTTCTTTTTCAAGAAATAAATCCAAGTTTTGCGAGAGAAGTCAACCACAAAGATAGCTTAATATAAATATCCTCCCAAAGATGTCATGGGCAACATACTAGATAGATCAAAATGAACGAATTGCAAAATATCGGTAGTCTTGCTATCACTTGAGGGGAATGGTCCCCTTGTATGTTTTCCTTCGACAAATCCTTGACAAACACCTTCAAGTTCTACTTTAAATTTGGGCATACCTGTCACCATCTTCCTTGCATCGGCTAGAGCCTTATAATGTAGATGAGCAAACCTCTGGTGCCATAATTCAGATTGAAGAGATGTGTCGCAAGACATAACTCCCAATGGACTTCCTCCAACTTGATATAGGTTGTCAACCCTGAATCCAAGAGTAAATGCTTCTTTGAAATTTCTTTTCCAAACACGTACCTTTCCATCAATGAATGCCACCTTGAATCCTTTGTCTTCCATTGCCGAGATAGATACTAGGTTCTTCTTTAGATCGGGTACATATAGTACTTCTTGTAAATGAATGGTGTTACCTTGATTCAATTGAAGAGTAACATTCCCAACTCCTTTCACAGGATAGGTGGCATTGTCTCCAAGAATGATTTCCAAATTTGTATCCTTTTCTATCAGATTTGAAAGAGCTTCCTTATACCCAGTGAAGTGCCTTGAGGCACCACTATCAATCAACCAATTTCCCAAGGTATCCGGAGGAGAGGCAGTAGAGAGGGCAGATATAAGATAAAATTATTTTTGCTTGTTATCTACAACATTAGATTCATCATACCTAGAGTTTCTTGATCTTTTGGGAGGTCGACCATTTCCATGTTGAGTAGTGGGAGCATTCCTTTTTCCTTTGTTGTTGAACCTGCCATTCCTTTGATTGTTGTTGCCCTTGAAATTGTTGCGGTTGTTGTTGTCATCATCCCGAGGTGTATCCCTTCTATTAGGACACTCCCTAGCATAGTGGCCAAACCTGTTACAAATGAAGCATCTACCCTTTCTTCCATCTTTGAATCTCGGTCTTCCTTGACATTGCTTCTTTGAACCTGCATTGTTCTTCTTTTTAGCATGAGCGGAGAATGCAATAGGATCATTCCTATTTGAAGGCATGTCTCTCTCTATCATCCTTGTTTCTTCTTGAGTACATCTAGTCAACAATTCATCAAAACCTGGAATCCGGTCATTGTTGAGGATAATAGTGTTGAACACATCCCATTCATGAGGGAGACCTCCAAGGGCAATGAGAGTGAGCTCCCTGTCAGCAATAACTTCTTTAATTGATAGAAGATCATTTTTGATTTTGGTAATCCTCATGAAGTAGGATTGGATATCTTCTCCTCTTCCCTTCTTTATGTCCTTCAACTTGTTCTTGAGAAAGAGGATTTGGTTTCCATTGCTAGCTTTGAACATGCTAACCAACTTGTCATACATCATGTGCCCAAATCGGAGATGTAAGCAACTAAATGCCTATGAATAGAATCCCTGATGATCTGGATCTTCTTAGCTTTGATTTCACCTTTCTTGTACTTTGTCTTAGCGGCAATCGGTGCATTTGAAGGAGGTTCAATAATCTTTCCCTGCACATAGTCCATAACATCATGCTCTTCCAAAGTCAAGTCAAGAGACATCTTCCGTGCATGATAATCAGAATTATCATTGAGCTTGTTATCAGATTTGAAGTTAAGATGATGAGGCCATTGAATCTTGTCCTTGATCAACAAATCTTAGTGATTGCTCTTCTCACTCTTGTTTGGGCTTTGTCTTCACCTCAACTCTGATCCCATGTTAATTTTAGATAACAATGGTATGTTTTGTGCTTAAGAGCAATTTACTTCAATTTTTCTTATTAGCCCAATATCAATTTCCAAATTAACAATCACATTAACATGATAGTAAATGCAGATAGAACATAAATAATAAGTAGAAGACAAGCCAAGACAAGAGGACACAATATTTGGCGAATGCCAGGGAAAAACCCCAATGTGGGGAAAACCCTTTGATCAAATCTTCTTATTATTCTTCAAAAATTCAACAAAGAGAGAGTACAATATACAAAATTTACTTGCCTGATCATTGTAAAACAGTCTAGTCAAACTGCAGTCAACAGGATGCGCTGACCAGAAAGTCAACGTTGGTCAAACCAATAGTAAATCTCCTCCAAATCATCTCGGTCAAACCTAGTCAACTCGGCCTCCAAATATAGTCCAAATCAACCCAAAATAGTCTTGAAAAATCTAGTCAAACTTGGTCAACACATAGTCAACTTTTGCGGTCAAAGGGTTGTAGTCAATGTTGGTCAAACTGCCTAGAAAATCTCGGTTTTTGTGCCAAAATATGCGGCTTGCCCAAACAAAAATTCTCCCACAAAAATCGCAGTCATTGAAGTCAAACACTCCCTGTCAACATTGGTCAAAGCTAGCTGCAACTCGGTCAACGTAGAGAACAGAAATCCCAGTCAAACCTTCACACATGTGGAGAGGCACAGGCTACTTGTAATTTTGTATGACCCAATCAAATGTAGAGAGAGAAAGATGTGTGATGATGATGAGTGACCAAATGAGGAAAGTGCCTCTTCTATTTATACACAATGTTGAGGGTGAAGAGACACATTTGTTGGGCTTCATGAGCCTACATTAGACTTTTGGCCGACCTTGACAATTTGTCCATAGAAGAAATAAATTCATAATTCCATTTATGCTTGTCAGAATGAGACGATCTTTAGATCAATCCTACACCTTTCGGAAAGAGGACTCTAATAAAAATATTATCTCCATCATATGAGTTGTCCAAGGTGGAGTTTGGCCCTAGTTGCCAATTTTAACAGGATATCTGCGACCTGCTCATTAGCGCTGATGTGTTGGAACCTTATTGCTCCCCGTTGTACCATATACCGGATAAAGTGGTACCTGATATCAATGTACTTGGAGCGGTCGCAGAACACGAGATTCTTTGAAAGGTGAATCCCACTTTGGTTGTCGCAGAAGATCACGGTGGTATCCAACACGTGCTCAAATAGCTCACTGAAGAGCTTTCTCAACCAAATGGCTTCACAACAGGCCATACTAGTGCAATGTATTTGGCTTTGACGGTGCTTAGTGCAACTGATTTTTGCTTCCCGCTCATCCAAGAAATTGAAGCAGATCCTAATGAGAAGCAACAACTTGACGTGTTCTTATGATCTACCACACTACCAGCCTAGTCAACATCTGTATATCCATGCAACCTCAAATTCTTGACAGTGTATCTCAATCCATAATAGATTATGCCCCAGAGATATCTCAAGAGATTCTCAGCAGCAATCCAATGTATGTGATGAGGATGGACCATAAATTGACTCAACATGTTCATAACGAAGCATATGTCAGGACGGGACTTTACCAAGAACATCAGGGCCCCCACAAGTTGTCTATATTCGGAAGGATTTGCCAATTCAGGCCCATCAACACTTCCACATAGCTTCTTGAAGTCGAGTGTTGAATTTCCATGACCTTGGGTCTAGGATAGAATCATAAAATCTCTGACGCTACCAAACCAAGAATTTCAACGATACTACTTTGCACAGCGGAATATAAACCATAGTATCACACATGCACATAATATAGACAATTTTTTAACAAAATTGTACAATAATGTACAATCACCAAATCTTGTACAATAATGTACAATCACCAAATCTGAATAATACAATAGTCTATGGAATACAAGATTTAATGACAAACATCGCTGCAACTTCTATGTCGTATCTTGTCTTGCGAGTCCTTCACTTCTGTACTGCTCACTAGTAGTGTCTTACTCCATGAAGGCCACTACACATCGAGACTCTGGGAGGGCTGCCACCTAACAATGCTGCATGTCACTTCTGCTGCAAGTACATGGGCTCATAAATCTGCTCTCTGGGTAGGCCTAATTCCCGAGCTTCAAACTACCTTCTAGTAGCCTCTTTCGTCCATCAAAGAGCTACTCATTAAGCTACAAGCTTCACCCAATCACGCACCAAACAACGTCCTTCTTGTATGTTGCTCTAGGGCTACTTTGGGTAGCCAACACAGTGCCCTCCAATAAGATCAATGGCACTCAATCCAATCATTGTCAATTCTGCTCCTAGGAAGACTCTTCACCTCCTTGGAAGACCCTCCACACGGCATCAACAAGCTACAATGATCACGATCCAAACTGGTCAACTCCTTTGACCCAACATGTTGACACCTAATCCTCAACAGATGGGTGAACTGGAACGTGAACAGTCATCAAGAAGATGAACTGTTCCGTCTCCTTCTTGTATATAATCAATAGTTCTCTAATGAAATTAGACATCAGTTTTTCTTCCGCTCATTCTGGAGTTACCCTGGCCTGACATGGTATCAGAGCACAGGTCCCAGGTTCTAAAAATAGTCGCCCTCTGTCCTGAGACTGCGCCCTCTGTCCTGAGACTGCGTGCCTCTGTCCTGAGACTGCGCCCTCTGTCCTGAGCGCCTCTGTCCTGAGACTGCGCACTGTCCATAGTTATGCGCTGTTGAATGTGCGTTTTTTTTTGATATTGAATACGCTCTGTCCGGGCCAGAGAGGGACTCAGTGGTAACAACTCTGAATTTGCCCGTTCCTCCAACTACAACATACTTGCGCTGTGTCTGATCAAACCCATCAGTTCCGTGGACCTCCAACGTGCTTCCGTTGTACTCCATATTGTTGAATATTACTGTGAATGTTCTGCCCAAGAACATTCATCTCCATTGAGACAGGTAACATGCATCTATCGTTATACGAGCCACGACCTTCTTGTCTTTGAAGCGGATAGCCAAAACCAACTCTCCAATCTGTTGTTTTAAAGCTTCAAAAGAATTCTCTCCTTCAATTTGAATATCAAACTGATCCTGTCCCTTAGCTGTAAGCCAAAATCCTGTGCGAACAAATACAGCCAATTGACAGATCCGATACAATAAAATGCTGCCTTATATCGTTGCAGAGCAATCTTGGAAGGTGTTCTCCACGTAGTTCTGCGGAACGAATTGGGATCCCTGGTCGTGCATGTAGTACTCGCCCTGAGAAGTCGATGCTGTGCCGGAATTTCTGCTTCATCTGTTCAAATCGAAGGCTTAGCGGAATCGGCTCTTCGCGACTTTTAAGCTGCTGGACGGACTACATTGTGGCCAGCGGCCCTGGCCTGGCCATTTGAATGCCGAGACTTTGCTTGGGCGGTACGTCCTACCCCGCCACAAAAGTGACGGAAAGGTATTGCTTGCTTGTGGGAAAGCACATCCTCAAGATAGGCTTTAGCCTTAGCCAAAGGATTACCAGGCTTGCTTGAATATTTAACCATTGTGTTCTGATTTCTGCTTGGCGTGTTTTGAATCATCGTGTGGTATCATCGTTTGAAAGTGTATCGGAGCACTTCGTTTGGTATCGAATCCTGCACGAATTCATCATTTTCTTTATCTCTGGATTTTAACGAGCATACATATCGAGCCGAAATTGGCACTAATTTTTTGTACACCCTCTGTAATTGAACTCTCAAATACTGCGCTGCTTTCAAAATAGTATTGCAGTGATATATTGATATGTATTGAAGAGATATATTGAAGTGATCTCTTGAGCGTTTTTTTTTTTCAAAAACATAGTAGTATTGCAGAGATATAAGAAATACTGATGCTTCTATTAAACCTTAGAAGAAAATAAAGTGCATAAGGCTGTGGCATAAGGATTTTTTTTTCAGCAGAAGAATTTTTACAGAATGCATTCAATCATTTCTATGGTCGGGATAGTTCTTACTGGCAAGGAGAACTATTCTGAATGGTCTCGGATGGTAAAACACACCCTCATCTACAATGAGTTGTGGAAAGGAGTGTGTGTCGGAGAAGAAGACAAAGACCCTGTGCAGCCTACATCAGATAAAGAACTTGTCATTTGGGAAAACAAGAACAGCAAAGCCTATGCATTGATTGCAGCATCTGTAAATGAAGAAGTAAGTCGTCATATTTCATCCTATTCCACTGCCTTTGAAGCTTTACAAAAGCTGAAAGAACTCTATGATTCACATTCTGCACTTGAAGTTGTTCAGCTCATGATTAAACTCTTCACTCTTGAACTGAAAAATAATGATCCCCTTGCTCTTGCATCTGAAATAAAGTCTATAATGCATGATATTAAATCCACTAAGGTTGAGCTGGATATCTCTCTTATTGCCTTTCTCAAAGCACTCTATCCTACCTACTCCAATTATCTTGAGTCTTTACAAGCAAATGGAAATCTTAAAGACATAACCTTTGAGTCTCTTGTGAAAAAGTTTGCTGAAAGAGAGAAAGCCTTTGGAAAGAAAACAGTCCCTGAATCTTCTGAAGAGACTGTTTGCCTTGCTCATAAAGAAAAGCATCCTGCTCAAGATTCTACAAGAGGAAGAGGTGGACGAAGAGGAAGAGGAAGATACTTCAGAGGCAGGGGGGGCAGACATTCTCAAGCAGAAAAGGCAGATCTGCATTGCATTCGCTGCAAACGAAATGGATCACATGATGCTTCTACATGCAAGCTACCATGGGACAAAAATTGAGCAGAGAAGAAATCAGCAGAAAGGTAAAACTGATGACACAGACAAAGGTAAGGCACCTGAATCCGCTCACTATATTGAAGCACAATGTAACATTGGAGTAAATGAAGATTTGTTTAATGCTTCACTTGCTTCTTCGAAAAATGACTGGTTGCTTGATTCAGGAGCAACCTGTCATATGACTCATAGGAAAGATTTTTTTGAAGATTTCACTGACAATGTTGATGGAGCAGTATACTTTGCAGATCAGTCAAAAATCAAGCCATTAGGGCTTGGCACAATCAGGCTTAAACTGCCTGGTCTGCCAGACTTTCTTCTGGACCATGTTCTATATCTCCCACAGCTCAAGAGAAACTTGCTGTCCCTGGTCCACATCCGCCAGCAAGGTCACTCCATTCATATGTTTGATGGCAAGCTTGAGGTAAGAAAGGCATCTGACCACTCACTTGTCATGAGGGGTATAGAAGAAGAAAGACTTCTTAAATTGCAAGGAACTTCTGCTCATGCACAACATTTCTCATATATTTCTCATCATGAAGAAGGTACACTTCCATCAAGTTTATTATGGCATGCTAGATTTGGACATTTAAACTATGACAGTCTCCGCTTATTAAAGAAAAATGGTGTTGCTGGTTTGCCTACAATTCCTAGAAAACATAAGCAATGTGATGCTTGCATTCTAGGAAAGCATAGCAAACAGTCTTTTCATGATTCACATTCAAGAGCACATAGGAAGCTTGAACTCATTCATTCAGATTTATGCGGTCCAATGCCTGTTCCTTCTGCAAATGGAAATAAATATATCATGACATTTATTGATGATTACACCAGAATGTGTTGGGTTTATTTATTGAAGAACAAATCTGATGCTTTTCAAACATTCAAGAATTTTCATAAATGGATTGAAAATGATGCACAATCTCATATTGGGTCTATTCGCACTGATAATGGAAAAGAATATACATCAAATGAATTTGAACACTATCTTCGCCAACATGGGATTAAACATCAAACAACTGTGCCTTATAATCCTCAACAGAATGGTGTAGCTGAAAGAATGAACAGAACAATCTTGAATATGGTACGATCCATGCTTTTCTTCAAAAATGTAAAGATAATGTTTTGGGCTGATGCTGTTCTATGTGCTGCATATATAAAGAATAGATGTCCATCTAGTGCTATAAGAAACAAGACTCCTTATGAATTGTGGTATGGACATGTTCCTTCGGTAAAACATCTCAGGATTTTTGGTTCCACCTGTTATGCTTTAATACCAAAGGTACATAGAAACAAACTTGGTGCTAGAAGTCGTAAGTGTATCTTCCTGGGGTACTCAAACACCTCTAAAGCATACCGTCTCTATGATGAAGTAAATAAAAAGTTTGTTGTATCTAGAGATGTCATTTTTCTTGAATCATCCAAATCTGACAGTGTTGTTGAGCGGCAACTTGATCGCTTGGATAGATTCACAAAACCGAAATCATTTCAAGAGTTTGATAATCAGATTCCACATCTTGAAGGGGGGATTCCTATACTAGATCAACATGTGGAATCTTCTTCTTCTGAAGAACAATCTCCCCTGCATGACACTCCAACAACGGATGATGCTTTAAGTGATGTAATTGATAGAATTGGGAGACTTAATCTTGATTCAGTGCCAACTCAATCAACAGAGCAGCCTGGACCATCTCAGAAAGGTCCCCAAAGTGGCTGACAAAGACACTTGAAAGTGTTCATCCTGATGAAATTGGAAAAACAGGAACCAAAAATACAAACCGACAAGATGGAGGTGATGTAGATAACTCTAATTCACCTGTTGATATGGATGTTACTTATGATTGTGAATTGAACTTGTCTACAGATTTTGAACCAACTTCCTTCAAAGAAGCTGCTTCTCATGATGAATGGAAAGAAGCGATGCAGAAGGAGTATGATGCCCTCATAAAGAATGGCACTTGGAAGCTGGTTGATCCTCCATTTGGAACCAAACCAATTGGCTGCAAGTGGGTCTACAAGAACAAGTACAAAGCTGATGGCTCACTTGACAAGCACAAAGCTAGGCTTGTGGCAAAAGGTTTTGCACAGAAGGAAGGGGTCGATTATGAGGAAACTTTTGCCCCCACAACAAAATGGGCCACCATCCGGACACTCTTTGCACTAGCTGCTCAGAACGGTTGGAAAGTCCATCAAATGGATGTAAAAACTGCATTCTTGAATGGAGATCTAAAAGAGAATGTTTTTATGTCCCAGCCTGAAGGATTTGCTGTGAAAGGACATGAACACAAAGTATGCAAACTTGTGAAGTCCTTGTATGGCCTCAAACAAGCACCACGAGCCTGGTATGAAAAACTAACTGAGCATCTTCTGAAACTCAACTTCAAACATTTTGATCTTGATGATGCAACTTTATTTGTCAAGAAAGTTGGCAAAACAGTTGTATATCTTGTGGTATATGTAGATGATCTTTTAATGACAGGGAACAATGAAAGCTATATTGCATCCATAAAGAAAGAATTAGGAAAAAGTTTTGAAATGACTGATTTGGGCTATGTTCATTACTATCTTGGCATTGAAGTAACCCAACATCCAAAATCCATATTTCTTTCTCAAAAGAAATACATTGGATATTTGTTAAACAGATTTGGCATGACAGAGTGCAATCCTCTTTCTACTCCAATGGAACAAAACTTGAAGCTCACATCTATTGAAGGAAAGGAATTTGAGGATGCAACAAAGTATAGACAGCTTGTAGGAAGTCTCATCTACCTCACTACTACCAGACCAGACATTTCATTTGCTGTTGGAATCCTCTCCAGGTTTATGCAAAAGCCTTGTGAGGGACATTGGTCTGCTGCAAAAAGAGTTCTAAGGTACTTGAAGGGAACTCAAGACCTTGGAATCAAGTATACACAGGTGGACGACTTCAACTTGATTGGATACTCTGATTCAGACTTCGATGGAGACAAAGAAACTGGGGTATCTACTTCAGGATATGCTATGAGTCTTGGATCAGGAGCTGTCTCCTGGAGATCACGCAAACAATCAGTACCAGCAGATTCCACAACAGAAGCAGAATACGTGGCAGCAGCTGAAGCAACGAAAGAAATTGTGTGGCTCAGGAAAATTCTTGAAGATTTGCAGGTAAAACAAATACAATCAACTCCACTCATGATTGATAACACCTCTGCAATAAAGTTGGCCAAGAACCCAAAGTTCCATGATCGTACTAAGCACATCAATACTAAATATCATCTGATCCGACATCATGTTGAGGCCAAAACAATCCATCTCCGTCATTGTTCCACAAACGAGCAAATTGCAGACATCTTCACCAAAGCACTTGGAAGAGAAAAGCTTGAAAGATTCAGAACGATGCTTGGACTCACCAACATCCCTTCAGATTAAGGGGGGGAATGTTGACACCTAATCCTCAACGGATGGGTGAACTGGAACGTGAACAGTCATCAAGAAGATGAACTGTTCCGTCTCCTTCTTGTATATAATCAATAGTTCTCTAATGAAATTAGACATCAGTTTTTCTTCTGCTCATTCTGGAGTTACCCTGGCCTGACACAACATTCCTCCCTAAACACTGTTGTAATGGTGTTTGCTCCCGCTGTTTGTGACAACCCTGGCTAGGGCACGTGCTGCAACCCTAAACCCTCTTGACAATCCCCAAACAAGCCTTTTAAGTGCTATGACATACCCTCAAAGGTCTCCTCCTCACCCATGCTGGTTGCTTAGAGCACTAGTTAAACCTTGACAACCCACAAACAAGCCTAGCTGTGTGCTATGGCCTGTGACCTAGCACAACAACCCTAAAACCGTGAGACGGTCCCCTTATTGGGGCCCAAACACACTCCAACAACAATGTTTTTGACCCTTAGCAATTGACCCAACAACAAGTCTACTCGGCCTCAAAACAACAATCTCGGTCCTCCTTCTAGCTCAAACACAGTCTGCTGTCACCTCAACTACTCGACCTTCATCATAGAATTCAGATGCTCCTTCACGCTGTCTAGAGCCTCTCCTTGCTGTGGCTAGGGCAATTTCAGAGCTCCTTCTCATGAGAAGATGTTGCACACTTGGATGCCTTAAAACACATCACATCACCCTTTATTTATAGCCAATAAAGGGGCTCCAACGAATAGATGAAGAGACACATCTATTGGCTAATTTTTACATCAAGCTTACATGACTTGAAACTAATAATTAATTGTCAACTTCAAAAATTCATTTCTCCACTTATACAACTCGGAATTCGACGATTCTCGAAGCGTTGGATGCTCCTTTCCGCCCTCTATCGTCTCATGCCATCACATGTAGAAATGTGCCTCCGGAATTGCCCCAAACACGATTGGGTGCAAAACCCCATTCTTGGAAGTAACCCTTGTGGCACTTTCCTCTCCAAACCCTGAACCCTAGGGTTGGAGTACCTCCCAAGCTACACAAATCAACACTCCCTCTTAGCGAGGGAGGTACTTCCAAGACTAGGAAGTACTTCGTCATCGTCATCACTGCTCGCAACACTTGCCCAACTCGTGGCGCTCACAATCGCAGCAATCCCTATATGGTGAACTATGCCCTTCTCGGAAGTGTCGCTGTCACTGCTGGAAGCACCTTGCTTCTTCTTCTTATCCTGTAACGTCTTCCACTCTCTCCATGATTCCTTCTTGGTAGTTGTAGGAGCACCCTTGCTCCCCACTAACCATGCGCTCTTCTTGGACTGCAGAGTCTCCCTTTGAATCTGCAAGCTCCCTCTCAAGCTAGACTCCCTCTGAATCTCTGGAATCTGGACCTTCTCGGGAAGGTGTACCTTCTTCTTGAGAACCTGTACCTGCTCCACTGAAGCCTGCACCTGCTCCTGCTTCTCTGGAACCTGCACTTGCTCCACTTGCTTCTTTCGATGATCCACAGGCTTGCACGTTAACCTGTAGAGACCATGCTCTCTAACTCCGAGTACAATCCCATCGGACTTAGAGTCTCTGGGCCTGAATCTTGCCTTCCCATCCTGGAACAAGACCTCAAACCCCTTCCTCTCAATCATTGAGATGGAAAGCACGCTATATCTGAGTCCTAGTACAAACAGTACATCCTGGACCCACATCACACGTCATGTCTCCATCTTGAATGGCACAAATCCCGATCTTCGGATCTCCAATTGACTCTTGTCGCCCAACACCATGTGCAACTTTGAGTCCCATTTAGCTAGAGTCTCAAAAACCTCCTGTGACACTGTCATATGCTTGGTCGCACCACTATCCATGTACCATCCATCCTCATTGACCGTACCCTACGAGAAATGAGAAATCATAGCAAAGTCCTCCTCGTCCAATCTCCTGGAGAGATTATCTATCTCAGTTGAAGTGGCAACATTGGTGACTTGCTTTCCTTTCCTCTTCTCATCATCTTCCTTCTTCTTAATGGAACATTTCGACGAATAATGACCCATCTCGCCACAATTGAAACACATGACTTTACTTAAGTCCTTCTTTTGCTTACCCTTCATTCGCACTGTAAGTGCCATGTCATCATTTGAAGACTTCTTCTTTGGATGAAGATCCTTGTTTCACAACTCATCTTGAAAGAAGTCATTTCACAACCTATCCCAGTCTGACAGCTTCTCCTTGGCAACAATTCCTTTAATGGTGGTCTTCCATTCGTCGGTGAACCCTTTCAAAGCAATCCCTACCATATCTCCATCTGAGGTAGACACAACAATGGCAGCGAGCTCATATTTGACTTGACACAATCTTGTCAGATATGAGGTCATGCTTTCACCGTTTATCATCTTGGTGGACTTCAACTTATCCTCCAATACCAATACCCGGTTCTCGTTCTTATTCTGGAACAAATTCTGAAGAGCCATCCACATCTCATGTGCATTGTTCTTCTCAAACAAATGAGGTATTAGGGCATCCTTCACACCATCTAGGATGATTAATCTCGCCCTCACATCTAAATCTTCATATATTTCTAGTTCCTTAGGGTCGTTTGGCTTCTTGATCTCTTTCTCGGCGGACTCCCAGAGCCTATTGACCTGCAAGACCAACTTGATCCTTTCCTTTCAAGGACTATAGTTGGGCAACCCCTCCAACTTGTCCTCATATTGGAGACCTGCCTGCAACTTTGACATTGTAGTGAGCCCTTCACTTACAATGTGACCAACACCTTCTCACGCCGTACTTCACTACGCACAACTCTGATTTACTTACTTCCAAAGTAGCTTAGACACGCTCTGATACTATGTTGAATTTCCACGACCTTGGGTCTAGGATAGAATCTTAAAATCTCTGACGCTACCAAACCAAGAGTCTCAACGATACTACTTTGCACATCGGGAATATAAACAACAATAAATCACACATGCACATAATATAGACAATTTTTTAACAAAATTGTACAATAATGTACAGTCGCTAATCTTCGTTATATTAAACCAAATCTGAATAATACAACAGTCTATGGTGTACAAGATACAATGGCAAACGTCGCTGCAACTTCTATGTCGTATCTTGTCCTGCCGATCCTTCGCTTCCGTATTGCTCACTAGTAGTGCCTTAGTCCATGAAGGCCACTACACATCGAGACTCCAGGAGGGCTGCCACCTAACAATGTTGCATGTAACTTCTGCGGCAAGTACACGGGCTCATAAATCTGCTCCCTGGGTAGGCCTAATTCCAGAGCTCGAAACTACCTTCTAGTAGCCTCTTTCGTCCATCAAAGAGCTACTCATTAAGCTACAACCTTCACCCAATCACGCACCAAACAATGTCCTTCTTGTATGCTGCTCTAGGGCTACTTTGGGTAGCCAACACATCGCCCTCCAATAAGATCAATGGCACTCAATCCAATCATTGTCAATTCTGCTCCTAGGAAGACTCTTCACCTCCTTGGAAGACCCTCCACACGACTTCAACAAGCTACAATGATCACGATCCAAACTGGTCAACTCCTTTGACCCAACATTCCTTCCTAAACACTGTTGTAATGGTGTTTGCTCCTGATGTTTGTGACAACCTTGGTTAGGGCACGTGCTACAGCCCTAAACCCTCTTGACGGTCCCCAAACAAGCCCTTTAAGTGCTACGACATACCCTCAAAGGTCTCCTCCTCACCCACACTGGTTGCTTAGGGCACTAGTTAAACATTGACAACCCACAAACAAGCCCAACTGTTTGCTATGGCTTGTGACCTAGCACAACAACCCTAAAATCGTGATACGGTCCCCTTATTGGGGCCCAAACACACTCCAACAACAATGTTTTTGACCCTTAGCAATTGACCCGACAACAAGTCTACTCGGCCTCAAAACAACAATCTCGGTCCTCCTTTTAGCTCAAAGACAATCTGCTGTCACCTCAACTACTAGACCTTCATCATAAAGTTCAAATGCTCCTTCACGCTGCCTAGGGCCTCTCCTTCTTGCTGCTGCTAGGGCAATTTCAGAGCTCCTTCTCATGAGAAGATGTTGCACACTTGGATGCCTTAAAACACATCACATCACCCTTTAATTAAGCCAATAAAGGGGCTCCAATGAATAGATGAAGAGACACATCTATTGGCTAATTTTTACATCAAACTTACATGACTTGAAAACTAATAATTAATTGTCAACTTCAAAAAATTCATTTCTCCACTTCTACAACTTGGAATTCGACGATTCTCGAGAATTTCCCCAAACACAATTAGGTGCAAAACCCCATCCTTGGGTTCTAAGCCCACAAGTAACCCTTGTGGCGCTTTGCTCTCCAAACCTTGAACCCTAGGACTTGGAGTACCTCCCAAGCTAAACAAGTCAACATTGAGTTCCATTGGAGTAGACACAGACTTGCAATCCATCATCACACATCTCTCGAGCAACTTCACAATATATTTTCCTTGAGAAAGGAAAATCTCACCTGGCTTTTGCCAGACCTCTAGGCCTAGGAAGTAGTGCATCAACCTTAGGTCCTTCATCTCGAACTCGGAAGCTAGCTCTCTATTGCATTGATAAATGAGAGGGTCTGCACCTATCAGAAAGAGATCATCCACATAAAGGACCAAAATGAGAGGCATGTCATTTTCAACCTTGAAATATAGTTTAGGGTCAGCTTCGCTTCTTGTAAATCCAAGCTTCATAAGATAGCTATCAATCCTCTCATACCAAGCTCTTGGGGTTTGTCTTCACATTCATTTGGTGTAGGCTCCATCCTTGAGAGGCAGCAAGAGCAATAATTGAACAGATAGTGGCATATCGGGCAACTGGTGCAACTATCTCATCATAGTCCACTCCTTCCTTTTGAGAGAAGCCTCGAGCAACGAATCCGGTCTTGTATTTTTCAGCACTCCCATCAGCTCCATGTTTGATTTTGTAAAGCCATTTAGAAGTGACCACAGGCTTGTCCTTGGGTTTAGGAACCACATCCTAGACGTCATTCTTCATGATGGATTCGTACTCTTCATTCATCGCATCCTTCCATACTTGGTGTTTCACGGCTTCTTTGAACCTACAAGGTTCATGTTGAACAATGATACTCATAGCAACAAGGTACCCTTGATACTTGTTGGGCTTCTTACTTTCACGAAATGTCCCTCTTGGAGTAATATGCTTTTCAACATCTTCGAGAGTGTCTTTGAGCCACAAAGGTCTTTTCTTTGTGGTAGAGGGATCACTAGGAGGTAGATCAATGGGATCTATTGGGCCTTCATGGGCATAGGCTCATTAGACGAAGGTTCATCCTGCTTTCCTGTAGCATCATCATTCTCTTTTCCTGGAATGGGGAGGTCTCTGGCTTTCCCAAGAGCAGTGTCTTCATTGAATGTAACATCATGACTTACTTCCACATCTTGTTGACAAAGCACATAGATTCTATATGCCTTTGAGTTTTAACTATAGCCCACAAATGTTCCTTTCTTCCTGCATGCTCGCAATTTGTTTCTCTTCTCTTTAGGCACATGAAAATACACGGGACAACCAAATATTCTAAAATGAGAAACATCATGTTTCTTACCACTAAAAACTTGTTCAGGTGTCTTGAAGTTTAATGCTTGATGTGGACACCTATTTTGAACATATACGGTAGTATTTGTAGCTTCTCCCCATAAGAACTTCGGTAGACCTAGATCATGAAGCATGGCACAGGTGGCTTCCATGATCATTCGATTCTTTCTTTCAGCAACTCCATTTTGCTCAGGAGTGTATGCAACGGTTGTCTCCCTCTTAATGCCAACCTCTCTGCAAAAGTCATTGAATTCATTTGATTCATATTTGGTTCCATTGTTGGTCCTTAATATTTTGATCTTCTTCCCTGTTTGATTCTCCACCAAGGCTTTGAAAGCACAAAACCATTTGAACACTTCATCCTTCTTCTTCAAGAAATAGATCCATGTTTTGCGAGAGAAGTCATCCACAAAGATAACATAATATAAGTATCCTCCTAATGATGTTATGGGCAACATACCAGATAGGTCAGAATGGACTAGTTGAAAAATATCAGAGGTTTGACTTTCGCTTGAGGGGAATGGTCCCATTGTAAGTTTCCCAGCTGCACAACCTTGACAAACACCTTCATGATTCATGTTGAAATCGGGCATACCTGTGACCGTCTTCCTTAGGCTTTGTAATGAAGGTGGGCAAATCTCCTGTGCCATAATTCAGATTGAAAAGAGGTGTTGCAAGGCATGGCTCCCAAAGGACTTCCTCCAACTTGATAAAGACCATCAACCCTAAATCCAAGTGTAAATGCATCTTTAGGGTTTCTTTGCCAAAGACGTACCTTTCCATCAATGAATGCTACCTTGAAGCCTTTATCTTCCATTGCAAAAATAGATACCAGGTTCTTCTTCAAATCAGGTACATACAATACTTCTTGTAGATGAATGGTTTGACCTTGATTCAAGTGAAGAGTGACAATACCTATTCCTTTCACGGGATAGGTGGCATTATCTCCAAGTATGATTTGCAAGTTAGTCTTCTTTTCAACCAAATTTGAGAGGGCCTCTTTGTACCCAATGAAGTGCCTTGAGGCTCCACTATCAATCAACCAATGATCCAATGTATCCGGAGGAGAGGCAGTAGATAAAGCGGAAATAAGATAAAATTCATTTTGTTTTTCTACAACATTACTTTCCTCATACCTGGAATTTCTTGATCTTTTGGGAGGTCGACCATTTCCATATCGAGTAGCAGGAGCATTCCTCTTTCCTTTATTGTTGAACTTGTTGTTCTTTTGATTGCCATCGCCTTTGTAGTTGTTGTCATCATCCTTTGGAGTATCCTTCTTTTGAGGACACTCTCTAGCATAGTGGCCAAACTTGTTGCAATTGTATCATCTTCCATTTCTTCTTTCTTTGAATTCCGACTTAAATCCTTGACCTTGTTTCCTTGGACCAACATTTTTCTTCCTCTTAGCATGAGCAGAGAAAGCAGTAGGATCATTTCCATTAGAGGTCTTATCTCTTTTCATCATCCTTATTTCTTCTTGAGTGCATCTAGCCAATAATTCATCAAAACCCGAAATCCTGTTATTGTTGAGGATGGTGGTGTTAAACACATCCCATGCTCTTGTAAGACCTCCAAGTGTAATGAGAGTGAGCTCTTTGTCAGCACCAACTTTTCCAATAGATAGAAGATCATTCTTGATTTCGGTAATCCTCATAAAGTAGGATTGAATACACCCTCCTCTATCCATCTTGATGTCTTTCAACTTGTTTTTGAGAAAGAGGATTTGATTTGCATTGTTTACTTTGAACATCCCAACTAGCTTATCATACATCTCCTTAGATGTTTATGTTAAAATTGGCAACTAGGGCCAAATTCCACATGGGTCATCTTATTTATGACAACTAATATTTTTCTTGGATTTTTCTCTCTGAGAGGTGTAGGATTGATCTAAAGATCATCCGATTTTGACATATACAAATGAAAATATGAATTTATTTATGTTATGAACAAATTGTCAAGGTCGGCCAACAAACTCATGTAGGCTCAAAAGCCCAACAATCACGTCTATTCATCCTCAATGTTAGTCTATAAATACATGATGCCTCATCCTCATTTCAACACACTCATCTTCACACATCTCTCTCTCTCCTCATCTGATTGGGTACAGATTTATGGGCAGCTTATCTCTTCACACGTGCGAAGGAAAGGACAACTAAATTTCTATTTTGGACGTTGACTAGGTTTGACCAAATTTCTAGAAGACTATTTTGGGCTGCGTTGACCAAGCATTGACTTGTTTGACTGCATTTTTGTGAGGGTTATCTATGATTGGGCAGGCCGCATTTCTGGGCACAAAAATTGAGGCAATCTGTTGACTGTTTGACCAACGTTGACCGTGGTTAGGGCTAATCGCAGGTTGATTGTTTGACCAAACTTTGACTGTGGTTAGGCTGATCGCAGGTTGACTGTTTGACCAAACTTTGACTGGGCAGAATTCCATTGTTTTGATACTAGCTGCTAGTATGGTACTCAACAATGATCGAATTGCAGGGTTTGAAGAATTGATGTCGAGATGCATTTAAGAAGAAACAAGAATGGAGCAAGAAATGCCTTCTAATAGAAGCAACTCCACTGCATTCTCTGCTCATGCCAAGAGGAAGAACGATGCAGCTTCAAAGAAGCAAAGTCAAGGAAGACCGAGATTCAAAAATGGAAGGAAGGGAAGATGCTTTGTTTGCAATAAGTTTGGCCACTATGCAAGGGAGTGTCCAAATAAAAGGGATACACCTCGAGATCATGACTCATAACAACTCTAGGGGCAACTTCAACAACAACGATCAAAGGAATGGCAGGTCCAATGGCAAAGGAAATAGGAATGCCGGACATCAAAGAAATGGTCGACCCTCCAAGAAATCAAGGAACTCCAGGTATGATGAATCCAATGTTGTTAACAATAAGCAAAAAAGAGTACTATCTTATATCGCCCCTCTCCACTCCCTCTCCACTCCCTCTCTTCCGGACACTTTGGGAAATTGGCTGATTGATAGTGGTGCCTCAAGGCACTTCACCAGATACAAGGAAGCCCTCTCTAATCTGATAGAAAAGGAGACAAACTTGGAGATCATCCTTGGAGACGATGCCACCTATTCCGTGAAGGGAGTAGGGAATGTTACCCTTCAATTGAATCAAGGCAACATTATTCATTTGCAAGAACTACTATATGTACCCGATCTCAAGAAGAGCCTGGTGTCCATTTCAACAATGGAAGATAAAGGATTCAAGGTGGCTTATTGATGGAAAGGTACGTGTTTGGAAAAGAAATTTCAAGGATGCTTTTACTCTTGGGTTCCGGGTTGACACTTTATATCAAGTTGGCGGAAGTCCATTTGGAGCCATGTTTTGCAACACATCTCTATAATCTGAACTATGGCACCGGAGGTTTGCCCATCTTCATTATATGGCCCTACCTGATGTGAGACAGATGGTGACAGGTATGCCTGAGTTCAAAGTAGAGCATGAAGGTGTATGTTCAGGATGTGCCGAAGCAAGGCCACATACATATTGCAATTGATTCACTCCAACATATCTGGTATTATGTCCTTATATTATCTCACCTTTGTGGATGATTATTCTCGCAAGACCTGGATCTACTTCTTGAAGAAGAAGGATGAAGTGTTCACCTGGTTCCGACATTTCAAAGCCTTGATCGAAAACCAATTCGAGAAGAAAATCAAGATATTGAGGACTAATAATGGGACCGAGTATGAATCCAATGAATTCCAAGCTTATCGCAGAGAAGCTGGCATTAAGAGGGAGACTACAACGCCATACACTCCCAAGCAGAATTGTGTGGCTGAAAGGAAGAATCGCTCTATTGTAGAAGTTGTCCGTGCCATGCTTCATTATCAAGGCCTTCCGAAGTTTCTATGGGTTGAAGCTGCAAATACGTCCGTGTATGTTTAAAATCGATGCCCTCATCAAGCATTGGACTCTAAGACTCCTGAAGAAATGTTCATTTGTAAGAAACTCGATGTCTCTCATTTTAGAATTTTTGGAAGCCCCGTATATTTTCATGTGCCGAAAGAGAAAAGAAGCAAATTGGGTGTATCTGGGAAGAAATGAATCTTTGTGGGCTATAGTGAAAATTCTAAGGGATATAGAATTTATGTGGCTGGTCAAAAGGAAGTTGAGATAAGTCATGATGTCACCTTCGACGAAGATATGGCCCTCAGGAAGATCAACAACCTTCCTATCCTAAGGAAGGACAAAGAAGCTGACACTGGTAATTAGGGTGAAAAAGATGACGAAACAATGCTTGATGTTGATGAATCTATGGATCCTATTGATCCACTCCCTCATGAGCAGTGATGATAATATTGGCGAGATATCGTCGATAATCGAAAATATTGCAATATTTTCGGCGAGCCGAAATATCGCCAAGAAAATATTGCGATATTTTGGCTCCCGAAAATATCGCGAGACGATAGAAAATATCGTCGGGCATGTTATGCTACGGCTAGAAAAAGGGAAAATCGTTTTTTTTTTCTTCATTTCTGTTTCTGAGTGTTGGAGAAAGAAGGGGAAGAGTTTTGTGGTGGTTGTCAAGGAGGTATTGAGGATCAAACAACGATTATCACCACCAACTAAGATTTTTTTGTGAATCAAAGATTGAAGAACAATGAGACAAACTTCATTTCTTCCATAAACAGGTATGTTCTTAAAAACCCCTATGTTAATGATTTTTTCATAGATTTAGGGTTATGCTTGCTTGCCTCTTTGCCTACCAACATTTTGTTTCTTTTTTTTTTTTTTTTTCCATTTGCTATGATTTTCATGCCCATGAGCCAATGCAAGAGTTTTCTCCATATTTGGATAGCAAACTTCATTTTTTTTTTTCAACTTTCTTATGCACACTGTTATTGCCATTTTTCATTTACATTGCAAAATGCAAATAATGTAGTAATTTTTTTTAAATGAGGTGGTTATTACTTATTATTTTTTTGTGTTGGGGGGTTTAATGCCAATTTTTGTTTTTTTTGTGCCCTAGGTTTGAATTAGTTCACTACAAATGTCAAATATGCCAAAAGCCTTGGACCCATTTTGGGAGTATGGGGAGGCTGTTGGTGGGGCAAATCGGGCATATATATCATGCAAATTGTGTGGGACCAAGATGTCAGGAGGGGTTACGCGATTGAAATACCATTTGGCTAGACTCCCTGCACATGATGCAGATGTAATGCCTTGTATGGTTTCTAGTGCGGAGGTTATACAAAAAAACTCTTGAAGCAATTGCTGAACAAGAGAGAAAGAAAGCTGCTAGGGAGAGGCCATTGGTCTCAAATAGATAACTGCTAGTTTTATTTGTTTTGCTACATATAAGTTTATAACTCATGATGATGAAATACTTTTAAAGTTTTATATATGTGATGTTATTTTGCTTGAGTCCTTTGATTGGACAATTATCAGAGATCAACAAGATATGTGATGTTATTTTGCTTGAGTCCTTTGATTGGACAATTATCAGAGATCAACAAGATATGTGATGTTATTTTGTTTGAGTCCTTGATTGGACAATTATCAGGGATCAACAGGACTTGGTATCGCCTTTGAAGTTTGATTTATCATTTCTATTTGACATCATATATATCAGTGCTTTCTTCATATTTATGTGCCAATGTGTTTAGTTCATGTTGTTATTGCTTTATATGTTTAAAAATATGAAAAAAATGAATATTGTTAAATAATGAATCCATACAGGTGAGGATAGTTTTAGATAGAGGAGGAATGACCTATTATAGAGTTTTTTGAACCCAATGTTTCAGACTGCCAAGTGAGTCCATCATCAGGGGATGCAACAATAGATAATCTTCAAACCTTGATATTTTATGCTTGCCAATATTTGCTGATATTTTTGCCGATATTGCCGATAAGATGTTTTCTGGACCCTCGCCGATATTTTGCCATTATCGATATTTTCAACACTACTCATGAGCCTTCCTCCTCCAAGAGGAGACCCTCATGGCTTAGGGAGACTCTCGAAGATGCTGAGAGGCACATTGCACTAAGGGGGACTTTCCGTGAAAGCAAGAAGCCAAACAAGGATCAAGGATATTTGATTGCCATGAGCACTATCATTCAAAATGAGTCTTCATCATTCGAAGAAGCCGTGAAGCAACAAGTATGGAAGGATGCTATGAATGAAGAATACGAGTCAATTATGAAGAATGATGTTTGAGATATGGTCCCTAGACCCCAGGTGTTTTGGGTAGAATCACCCTAGGGTCTTGGGTTGAGAACCCCAACAGAGCAGAG
This sequence comes from Pinus tabuliformis, assembly GCA_031772625.1. NCBI lineage: Eukaryota > Viridiplantae > Streptophyta > Pinopsida > Pinales > Pinaceae > Pinus > Pinus tabuliformis. The sequence goes on along the minus strand of CM062813.1, from coordinate 714,896,199 downwards.
GGCATACACCATAAAGAGACACGCAAACAAGCAGCCCTAATAGTTAAACTACTGAAGTAGGAAGAAGAGGTATGACATGGAGGTCTTACGTTTGAGGTCGTTCCCGTAGGGTCCAAACCCTTTGCTTCTTCCAATGCCTTAAAACCTACAATTCATTCAAGCAAAGCATATACAACAACAGTAATAGAAAACATTCTCATGATACAAGTGTTAGATCATATAAGCATGTAAGCAAATAAGTATTAACATGAGCTTTTATAAGCAAATCATGACATAAATTAATGCATAAAGACCATGATCATTAGGAACAAGACAACGCCTTTTTATTAATGTAAGCTAAAGAAAATACGGAAGAACTACAACTTGAGTCATCTGCTGACTCCAAGCGAAATCGTCCTCCAGATCCGTCTTGCCCAGGCCTTAACAATCCTCCTCCATAAGTATACACAAGGATGTCATGAAGGGATGATGGACATCTCAAGAAGGAAACAAAGGTTTCCTATGACTTGGGAGTGCAAAAGGCACAGGGATATCTTTAGACTTGATCAGGGATGTAATCAACTATAATATAAATATCTAATCTTTTCTCCTCTCTTAGGCCTTCCCATGGAGGTTTATTTATACTTTTCCAAATTAGTTTTTTCAGTTGGGAAATAGTTGGGCCACGTGCTATAGTAGGTGAGTATCAGGTCAAACCTGTAAACTCTGCCTGAATTAAGGGAGATTATATATATTTTTAATGTTTTAACACATATATGTGGGTTGGGTATAGACTGACCCACGTGTACACGCGCTTTAGATAGGGCATAATCACGTATGGGATTTAAAACGTTGTTTTTTAGAATTTGAACCAAGTCTGGTAGGGAAGGGTTGCCCTAGGCCATATCATAGAGCATCAAATCTACTAAGGGTGGTAAATGGTGCTACAACAGATGCCCCTAATATATGAGGTTAGAAGGGGTACATGATATCCGAAATGTATTAAGTGTATAGAAAGAATCATGCCAGGACTTGAAAGGAGTTCACCAGATTTCAGCTTGCCAAGCCAGTGGAAGAGATTAGAAAGAAAGCTGCTGTCTGAGGCGGGCATACCCATGCTCATAGATAATAAAGCATGTCCACATATCAAATACAAAAGCGGACCCAATATGTATACAAGTATAAAAGAACTGAAAATACATAGTGGATCATCCAATCATATCCATAGAAGTACATGTCACAATATCACATATAAAGAACTGATCATTGATGCTAAAGTAGAACGCTGATCATTAAAGTCATAACGCTGATCCAAAAAGTACTAAGTCAAATAGTGGAACAAATGGTACTGCACGCAACTCGGGTGCCAACATATAGGATGTCGTTGTGATGAACTGCAACATATAAGGTAGATGGTGTCACTAGCAGAAACAGGAGGAACTGGCAAGTGATCCAACAAATGCTGATGCAAACCCAAGGTCTTCACCGATTGCCGTGGTACATTTCTACACAATGGGAATAAATTCACCGACTGCTGTGGTACATTTCTACACAATGGGAATAAATGATCTGAAGTTGACCATGTGAGAAATCGTTTGATTATCGGTCATTGATGTATACCGTTAACAAACGCGAGACTACTCACCGATAATGATGATGAGAGCCAAGGTACCCAGTAAAATCTAACAAGTGCGAATAAATGATCTGAAGTCGAACACTTGGAAGAATCTATCAATCAGGAGACAATGATGTTTTCCCACTGTTGATAGTGAAGGAGTCTGCCATTGATGACTGCAAACCCTAAGGTACTGCCAAATGGACTCTAGACCTTGTTCCCAGAGCAATGAGTTGAAGTCGATGGGAAAAGATCTGCTGGAAGGAAGGCATTAAGGCATCCTTCATCAATCCAGTGCGAGTGTAACCCACAGGCCAATAATGTGGAAGGAATCAGACGAAAAAAGATGTAGTAACCAAACGAAAGTACGTTTCCGGCATACACAAGATGTAGTTAGCGCACGACAAAAACCCTCTGAACCAACCAATAATGAAAGCTGACACAGAGGCGAGGAATCCACCAATAGGGTCAAATGGAAACCAAGGTACTGCACGAATCCCAATGTGTGATAATGAAAGCTGACGTCGAACACAAGGGAAACCACTCAGTCAAAGACCCATGATATTGATCGATGCTGAGCACAAGGTGACCTATCAATAATGAAAATAGGGCCAGGGTGCAGCTCTAGGTCTACTCTTAGAGCAATTTGTCGTAGTCGATAAGAGCAAGACCCGCTAGCAAGAAGTCAATGGAGACCTTCTCAAACCAGCACGAGCAAAGGACCAAATAGCTGATGTGATAGTGAACATGACTCTGACAACCAGGGATGGCCGACTGAAAATAAGTCAAGAGACAGCAGAAAGGCCGACTCAGGTTTACTTCCCTTGAACAAAAGCACGACTCAAATGTGACAATATGGCAACATATGATAACTTTGTATAAGTTTGTCATGCAAGAGGCACAAACAAACTCTCCATATGATTGGAAGAGATAACCAACCGGAGGAGTACTGACTCAATAACAAGGTTAAGGCTCTCCTAAGTCAAACTAAAGCCCATCCCAATGGAGGAAAGACTTAATTTTGAGTGCTTTGTTCAAGGGTGACACAACTGACTCTAGCTGCCATCAATTATGAAAGTAATATCCCGTTCCCGCTCTTTTTGGAATAATTTTTTTTTGTCTTTTTCATATTTAGAAAGACCGAAAAATAATAAAAGAATGCCTATAGTACAGTGGAAAAAACGAATGTCGAAGTACAAATGTTCTAGTTCTTGGGAGGGGAACATTCTTATGCTCAATGCAAGGTGACAAAACTAGTCAATGACACTCGAAGGAGTGTTCTTTCCACGGATAAACGGGTGTCAAGTTGCAGAGACTAAATGATTGCAGGGTTGATTTCATAGAAGGGTCTGGCCAAAAAAGAGGCTTAAACACGAGTCCAAGTGAAGTCGACTTAAGGCCAAAAAGAGGCAAATAGTCAACATGCAATGCAGCGGTACAACTCAACATGTGGGAGCCTCTAGGGCATAGTTGCAGGGATCGCCCCCCCCCCCCGGATCCTAAGCCGGAATCGCGTCCCGTACGGAAGCGTTCCGGAACCTCCAGGCGAAGCGCGATTCCGGTTTTCATGAAGCGCGATTCCTAAATTTTAAAACGATTCCTGGAATATGGGTTGCGTTGCCCCGGATCCGCGCTTCGGAGGGCGCTTCGGGCCTCCGGAAGCGCCACGCTTCGGGCCCGGAAGCGCACGCTTCGAACTGGCAGGCTCTTTGTCAAGGATTCTAATTAATATGGGATGCAGGCCGCTATAACATTGCTCGAATTATGGCAATGCTCGACACAGGAAACGATGGTCAATGGTGTGGATAGGTAATGCAAATCATCTTGCAAATTTGACATTATTGTCATCAAAACGTATGTATGTATTGAAACCTGAAACTCGTCAATGGAAAACTCCGTGAAGCTGCTGCTATATGTGTCTTCTTCAACCTTCGTGAGAATGTGTGGTCGGTCGTCGAAATGGACTGGGCACTGGAATATCCTCTGACTTCTTCTACAAGTCCTGAATAGGTAGTTTGGATCATAGTAGTGAAGTTCCAATTCGAATTTTGGTACGAAAATTCTTTAAAAACCAGTAAGGAAAGTTCTGGAGTATACATCTTATAAATACTTAATTTGTTTTTAGGAAATGGAAAAGAAAACTTATGAATAGTGTTTAAAATGTTTTAGATATTTTTAATTTAAAATAATCTAAAATACTGAAAAAAATATATATTAGAAGGGACAAATATATATAATATAAAAATTATTATTTACAATAACAAAATCTCAAAAATTAAATGTAAATATAAAAAATATGTTTGAAATAATCTCCCAGGTTCAAAAATTTATCTAGTAAATATTAAATAAATTTATAAAAAACTAAAACTATTTATAAAATTTAATATCATTTATTTATATGATAACAAATATTTTTTTAAAATTGTGATCAATTAAAAATAGATTTCTATTTTCTATAATCTATTTCTATTAAAAATAGATTTCTATTAACTGAGAGGGCGCTTCGGGCCTCCGGAAGCGCCACGCTTCGGGCCCGGAAGAGACTTGTAGACTTGTGAATTAGAATTTTGAACCTTTTTGGCTTGGCAGTGACCAAGTGACATATTTTGTAAACATTATTATTTGAATTTTGGACGTGACAAACGTTGACAGTTGCTCACTTGCTAGATAAATCATAATATGCTCTATGTTTTATGTTTTATAATATGCTTAAATGTTTTATGTTTTATAATATGCTTAAAAATTTGATGTATGTTTGTAATAGCTAGAATATAGATGATTGTTGTACATACTAGTAACTACAATGGAATCATGGATGCCATATCTATCTTGATTTATGCAAAAATATGCATGTTTTCATGTCTTCTACAATTAATTTGGTATTTGGGATGTTTGTTTTGAGTATAAATGCAAAAAAATATAAAAAAATATATATATATAGCAGACGCTTCCGCGGACGCTTCGCTTCCTAGATTTTTGGAAAATGACGCTTCCGCGCTTCCGCTTCGTGCAACATTGCTCTAGGGTATAAAGCTAGAAAAATAGCAAAGAAGTAGGAAAATGAAGCTTCATTGCAAAAGTCATGGCGGGACTAAAGAGGACTCCCGAGCCTAAGAACAAGAGTTCAACATGGGTGCCAAGTGACAAGAAGGTACTATCTAGGGCGCCCATGATAAGGTAGGCTCTACCACACAAGTTATGCCACTTCTAAGCAATGAGAAGGTTCTGCGTCATATCTTGGTGGGATTGATCCTAAGGCCAAAATGGGAAAGGAAACTGATAAATGCACAATGCAGGTGAAAAACCTAACTTGTATGCCAGTTTCGAGAACCAATACCTGTCAAAGTGGATCAACCATAAAAATGCCCAAAGGAGAAATCTTCCAAGTTCTGTAGACACAATTAGGAACACTAGACAAGAACTTAATATATCTCATATATAAACTTCAGACAAAAGCTTGTGTTATAGAATACAAAACTTGAAAATGCGTACCTTGTATGTACAATATGTTACAACGAACCACGCAGCCTTGTGGCTTATGCGTAATAGTTCTTCAGGACAAGTCCCTTGCGAAGCTCATGCCAATGACTCTTTTGGTAGTTAAAACTCATGGCTTAAAAAATTTCCTCCTGTGAAGGCAACTCAACTTCCAAGAAATCATGAGAACTAGAAGGATCAAAAGAAGGAATTAAGGGGTCCCATGTCCCCATAAGAGAAATCACTCGGTCAACTGCCGGGACCAAGTCCCGAGAAGGAAAATAATAGTTCAAAGGATCCTTCTCAGAAGCAATTGAACATTGAGGATACAATGTCACATAGTTCACTCGTGACCGGGTAGAGTCTACCTGAACACTTGGAACATACCAAGGGGTATTCTGTAGTAAATTCGAATTAGGGGGTGATTATCAGATGTAAGTTAATCAATAGTGACAATATTTCCGTTATGAGGAAAATACATCACTCGAAAGAGTGAAGACACCACAACATTCATAGCATAGACAAAATCACGCCCAAGTAGCATATTAAAATCTAAAGGGCGATCAACCACCATCATATCGATTAAGACAATCTTCCCACCTAAAGTAATAAGCAATTGAGGAAGAACACCCATAGATTCACCAGGTCTTCTATCATAGGCTAACAACTGATTATCAAGTTGCCAACAACTTTGGAGAACCCAAAGCTTTCCAAGTCAAGGAGGATATAATACTTGTAGAGGATCCTTCATCCACCATACATCGATAGACGTTTGTGGAATTAACTCTAACCCTTATTTGGAAAGGTGCAGTAGAAGGAAGATGAGGCTCGACAAGATTATCCCAATCAAAGGAGACACTCCTAGAACTTGGAGGGGGTACACTCGAAGAGACCGAAATGCCCCCTAGACCAAAAGACTCTGTACTAGAAATCAAGAAGACTCTGTTGTTAGGCACTTCACCCCCCAAAAGAGGAGTGGAATCAACCAAAGATTGCATTGGCTCGACCACTTCATCAACCAATGGTTGATGAGACTGTTGAGAAACCATAACAGATTCAGGAGTAGAAGAATCTTCAGACTCGGACCATATCCTTTGTACCACTGGAATACCAAGGCACAAATGAGTAAGATGGTCTCCCTTACATAACTTACAAGGGAACTTAGGTTTAAATCTTCTACGCCTAGGTTTCTGATCAACATCCATTCCACCAACATGACTAGCAGTGGTTGGTGGGGTGCCCAACATGACTTGCAGAGGTTAGTGACTCTTTCTCAAGAGAGATAGGACTTGTGCCCCCAACCCTACTCACAAAAGCATGTGAGTCAACAAAAATATGACTCACAGAGGTAGGTGACCCATTGCTAGTATGACTTGCAGCGGCTAGACTTATGCCCCCAGCGTGACTTGGTGACCCATTGCTAGTATGACTTGCAGTGACTAGACTTATGCCCCCAGCGTGACTTGCAGTGGTTGAAAGCTCATCTCCAACATGACTTGCAGGGGTGGTGATGATTCATTGCTAGTATGACTTGCAGGGGTTGGTGATGATTCATTGCTAGTATGACTTGCAGTGACTAGACTTATGCCCCTAGCATGACTTGTAGCGGCTGAAAGCTCATCTCCAACATGACTTGCAGGGGTTGGTGATGATTCATGGATAGAACTATTCTTCTTCTTCTTCTTCCTCTTTCTCTTCTTTTTAGATCTCTTATTACAAGAGGGAGGAGAAAGAGGAATCCTAGATTTCTCTTTTGAAGAAGATGAACAATTAACACCCATTTGATGCCCTTGAAATAAAGCATTCATCTGAGAAGCTTCAAGAACATTTGGAATATTCAGAGTGGACCACAGCCAAACTGGTAGTCCAACATTCAATCCAGGAATATTCAAAGTGGCCATCAAGGGGGTACCAACGTTTCCAAAGAAAGGAAAAGCACAAGGATCCCCTTTTGGAAGGGTCCCTTGGTTGGCCTCCACAGGAATATTGGCCATACCCAACTTATACGTAGATCCTTCCCTTACGAGATTGTACAAATGACTTTCCAAGGAAGAGAGATGCACAATCAAACCTTTGCCCTTAAGGAGGCAACTCCACAACTTTCAAAAGAAAGATCAAAAGCCTTTCAAGACTAGTGGAGTGGTTGGTCAATCACTGAGAATCTAAGGTCCAAAAATGACAAGACAAATCCACCTAAAACCAACTAAATACAAAGAGCAAAGAGCATTCAACTATAAAGTCCCTAAAGATGCAACCAATCGAGCAACTTCCAATTATTTCCGCTCCAGGTGACGAGGATTGGACACCAAAATACAAGAAGTGAAGTAAGGGACCTTCCCAAGATAGATTGGGATAATTACGGCCCAAGCCTACTAGTGAAGGTAACATAAACAGTGACGCTGACCCCCAAAGAAAAGCCTTTACCGGTGCAAGTACCCGAGCTTCACAAGGGTACCCTACAGAAGTACTAATGAACGTGATGCAACGTCTGCCTCAGTTGTCGCGGGATTCCGCTCTGCAATGACCTATGTGGTCCCTAGGAATAGCAACTATAGACACCAGTTCGTATCAAAAGCCGGGCGGAACAGTTTCGGGGCAGGATCCAACAAGTAGGAGAGTGGGTATCTCTCTTTCCTTGTCTTCACTCTCCCTCGTGCTTGATTCCCAGTCACGGAGCTTTCCTAATCTTTCTAACGACACTGGATTTCTCTCATTATTCAACATCTATGTTTAACTATTTGAGTGGCCTTGGAGAGTTAACTCTCCTCTCACCTATTCCAAGGCCCTAAAGAGCTAGACTTGTTGATGTAACTAATGACAAATCAAAAAATGTTCTAGTTCTTTTTAATTAATCGCTTGATTTTAAAACACTGTTCTTTAGGTCACGGGTAAAAGGAGAGTGAAACTTATGGTGTTTTGAGGCAAAAGAAATCAATAGAAACTTAGCTATATGCAAATGCAACTATTTTTCTTCGATGAAAAGAGATTTCTACAAGGTTCTACGAATAAACTTGTATAAGCCATTCTTTTTTTTTTGTTATTTATTCTTAGTTTTTTTTTTCAGAAAATATGCTCCACACACTCAAAATCTAACAAAAAGACTAAAATGCCTTCAGTGAAAACTAACTTAATGCAAACTACAATGATGGTGCAAGATTCTATGGATGCTCATAGAATAAGAAAATGTGTTCCTTCACAAGATCAATAGGCCAACTTGACTATAAGGAGGGCACAAATTCGGTGACAAACTTCCCTCGAAACCAAGCAAAACCCTATGTTGCAGGAAATGTGGGTCAAGGGTACGTTTTTGTACGGAAACTGGTACGAAACGGTGAAACGTGTTTGGTACGGCCGTGAAACGCGTTTCCGGCCGTACTGCCACGTTTCACGAAACTGAAACGTGGCCAGTACGGCCAGAAACGCATTTCACGGCCGTACCAAACACATTTCAGCGTTTACTTGTGTGTGTGTGTGTTTTTTTTATTTTTTTATATTTTTCTTAAATTTGTTTTTTAATTTATTTTTAGGGTATGCTAGTGACTTCTAGTTGCTTCTAGATGCGTGTCTAAAGTTATAAAAGTGAATTTTTGCCCTAGTGTTGATATGCAGTGAAAAATAAAGGAGAATATCACTTTTACCTAAATTTTTAACATTACCATGAAATGACTCAGGATGTTTGAGAGTGGTTTCGCCTTCATTGGATTTCATATGGAGAGAGTAGAATTTTACATCTCACTCAAAATCCAGTAGACTTATCTGTTTTTCAGGATTTCAGGATTGGGGGGATTGCAATGTTTCCATTGGATTTTATCATGTACTAGGGTATGGAACTTGTATTTACTCAAGAGAACCAAGCCCTCTATGCAAGGGAAACTCCCAATAATCAAGAGCATTTAGGGTACTAGGGTATGAAACTTGTATTTAATCAAGAGCACTAAGGTCGTTCGACTATGTAGGAGGAGACTCCCAATACAACAGTGGTCCTTCTAAAGAATGGGATGTGGATGCAGAAAATCCTGATTTGGATCTCTCTCTTGCAGCCTTATAGTCTTTATTGTACTTGCAGCCTCATATATTAATATACATAAAGGCTGATTTTGAGATTTGGATATATAATAAAAGTTGCTTTTGGATATTCCGATATTTTTATTTTCACATGTGATCATTCATGAGTAAATGTGATGTAAATTAAATCTTAATGTTTAAATGTAATAAATTATAATGTATCATTTATGCTTTATGATTGCACATATATATATATATATATATATATATATACATTTAAATATTTTTATATATATATATATATATATATATATATTCGCGTTTCCCTGTTTCCAAAATTTGGGGAGGTCGCGTTTCGTATCGCTTCCCGTTTTGGAAACTCATACCCATTTCCCCGTTTCGTGCAACCTAGGCAAAACCAAAAAAAAAAGTTCACAATTGTTCAAAAATAATGAAGAGAAGGAATTTTAATGAAGATTGGGCGGAAAGTTTTGTTTTTGTGCACTACAACTTGAGGTTGTTGTCCCATTGTTGAGAGGTGATGGAAAAAGAACATATAAGGCTTGGGACCACTATTTAATGGATGACAATTTCAAGGGTGTAGCCATAGGTTTAGGGCATTTGGAGGCTGAACTTTTGGTTGACGAGACTCATGACATTGATCATGCAGCAGAGGTGCCACCTCCATCCTCTACCATTGTTGGTAGTAGGTACTAGCTGGATTCAGGTTGTAGCAGCTTCTGCTTCAGAACATCCACTGTTACATGGGGCCTGTCTAGCATGTGGTGGGTTGTTGTCCGGGTTGAAACGGAAACGGCCGTTTCGGACCGTTTCATTAGCCCACAGCTTGACCCGGCCCATGACCCGGCTCGGCTGACCGAGTCAGCAATGACTCGGCCGAGTCATTGCTGACTCGGTCAACCCGGCCGGGTCCGTATTGACTCGGCCGAGTCATGGAAAGGACGGCTGGGCAGCGATTTTAATAAAAAAAATTCATGTTTTTGCTGATATTTGGTAAAGGTAAGTAGGGGTCAAGCAAATTTTCACTTGGATGCATCAGTGGGGTTGCACATGCAAATCACACTCAAATAGCCAATGTGATGCAATCTTACACACTCTGCACTCTTTTGCTACATTGTGCTTCATTTCTTGTTGTTTAAGGTTCCAATCTTTCCTGTTAGTTTGCCATTCACATTTTTTTGCTTTGACCTCTTGCTTACCACTATCTCATGGTATCCTCATTCACCATAGATGCCTATACCACAATCAGTATTTGACGGTATCCTTGCAAACATTTTTGCACAACCTTCAGATATGATCTGTTGGGTAAAATGAAAAACACGCAAACTTATTAATTTCCAGGATGTAAAGCTGGCACTCTCATACTAGTCTGTGGACTCTATAACCAAAGTTAATTGTCTGACACAATCAAAATTAACTGTCTGACACAAGGCAAAGATTAAATGCTAGTCAAATACTCAAGTGCAGCTCTTTAAAGTCTTTCAGCAAACTAATTCAGGCAGCTTTAGGGAAACCTGATTCAGCATTTGATTTTTGAACCTTCTATCTACTGGATATAACCGTGTGAAATGTTCATTTATGTGACTCACCTCTTAATATGGAATTGAATGGTTGTCTTCCATGTATATTATAATGTTGTGTGTTTGGAAACTTGAATGAAAATCTGTATTTTTTACAACGACCGAGTCATTGAAATCGAGCCGGCCGAGTCATTACCGAGTCCGAGTCCGAGTCGGAGTCGATCCTCGGCCGAGTCCGAGTCCGAGTCCGAGTTGTAAAACATTGCTTGTCCTAGCATTCCATGACTGCTTCCATCTGCAACGGTTGTTAGACCAAGGGAAAAGAAATTAGAAGTTGCTCATGGCAGGTAAAAGACTTACTAGATAGTAGAATTATGTCTTTGTTATGGTGGCATGGAAGTTTAATTTTGAAATTTGATCTCTTTGGTCATGATGCCTTATTTCATTTCATGGTTGATGTTATCTGTTCTGGTTTGTTGATGATTGATGTTGTGATTGATCATTTGATGACAATGTTGCAAGTTAAACTGCTAGATGGTCAACATCAGTTTTCTAATGGTTGATGTTACAATGATTATATCATTAATCTACTAGTTAAATCTATGATTTCATGTTTTCTGCAACTAGTTTGACAATCTGCATGTTTTTATTTTGAATATACACGCCTGAAAATATATATTATATTGAAAACACTGCTGGAATGCTGTACTACTGGAGTATTGAAAATTGGTGCTTTGTGCTCGTCCACCCAAGAGCCTTGGTTAGCAAGAGATGGTGCAGATATGGCATCATGCCTGTTTTGATTCTATTTTATGATAGTTATGGCAGCGTGTCTATATTTTGATTGTATTTCCTAAAAATTATGGTGTCATGCCTTTATTTAGATTTTATTTGACAATAATTTCCAATACTCTTATATAGTTGTTTTGTGTCGACGGCGTTTTTCCCTTGAAATAGTTAAAAAGATTGTGGCTTGTGGTTTGCATCTCACTATTGTGTATGCTGCACTTGTATTATGAAACAGGAGTTGACATAAGCATGAACACACACTTGAAGACAGTGAAACTAACATTAAAGGGGAAAAATCCAGTAACACTTGACCACCTAAGTGTGAGGGGCAATAACATTCGATACTATATTTTGCCTGACAGCTTAAATTTAGAAACCCTGCTGGTGGAGGATACACCGAGAATCAAACCAAAGAAGCCAACAGCTGGTATAAGTTATATTTGCTAGAGGAGAGCATACACTTTTTGCATGCGCTTTGATAATACAAATGTTCCATTGTTGGCTTTCATCTGATCTAGAATTGTTCTCTTGATATTCAATGTCTAGGAAAACCTATTGGACGTGGACGTGGACGAGGTCGCGGCCGTGGTCGTGGGCGTGGGAGGTAGTTGCAAGATGCAGTATTTTCAACAAGGGATGTGTACTTGGTTGTACAAAATATTGTTTAGCAGTGCCAGTGCATTGTTTTTTTACATATTCATTGGGGCCACCAAACATGGATCCTTCCATCAATATCTTCACGAATGGTGGTGTTTTTTATGGCTCTTAATATGTTATGGGAGGTAATATCCATGGTTAATGATAATATTATATTCTGGTGTTTGCCAACATCAATGTACTGAGTAACATTTTTGGCATGTGAGAGAACTATTCTAGCGAAACAAAACACGGTAAAATTTTATGGTTTGATTGCCCTTACAGTTTTATATCTGAGGCCCAAAAATACTTCACTCTCCTCTGTTTTGAGGTAAGGAATGCTCATGTGCACTTGAATGAGTCATTAGTTATCTGAACAGAAGCATTATTCTTCGGAAAGAATTATAGGATGCTTCTGTGGCAGTAAATTTTTTGTTTTTTAAAATTAGAAGCTTAAAATGTGGGTTTCTGATATCTATATTATAAAAATTTGCAATGCATTATTTAGATGAATAATGAATTGTCCATAATTTCTTTTATGAGGTGTGAAAGTATCATTGTTTGGTCTCTTCTCATTTTAGAGAATTTTTCTTTGAGAAATTTGAAATCGGAGAGTGTAGAGTTTGTTATCGAGGTTTCAAAATCTGTATCAGACTATTGGAACTTTGGCTCACTTGCAATTTCAAGTAGAAAGATTTTTCATTTAATTGCTAAATTTGGGTAATGCCATCTTTATGTTTTTTTCCTGAAAGGGGAAAAACTATTGGATACTAAGCTGTGGTGGCCATATTAGTGTGGAAAGAATTACGTTGGTCATATTTTAGTGCAAGTATTTTTGTTTGCAGGCGGGAGCAATTTCTAGATAGTGTTAAACAAATTTATTGCTTTGTTGGTCACAAATTTGATTCCTGGAGAGTTGCATTGTGTTGAGATAATGGCAATTTGTATGTTATAATCCTGTGTTACACTATGCCCTTGCTCACGAACTAAGGCTGCAAATACCATGGCCTTCAGAGCTTACAAGAAAGGTCAGAATATTGTGAACCATACAGAACTCGTGAACCATACAGAACTCATTATTCTGGTGAGTATTCGCACAAGTCTCTCCACATGTTTTCTGTATCTCGGATAGGTGAAGTGAGGGTGTTGTTCAGGGAACCCAAATCTGTCCCGAGAGCTGTTGAAATGCAGAGAAATCTTATGGTCAATGAGGATAGGAAGGGGCAGAAAGCATTTCAATGATGTGAATTGATTCTCAACCCGATTTGTCAATGTGAAGAACAAAATATCTTTATATTGTACGACTGCATTTCTCTCTATAAATGTCATGCACAAAACACTATCCCTTTACAGCTTTTGACAGGTTTATTTGTAGATTGTGAGAACAAGAATAGATCAGGTCTTTGACTGGTATATGGTGAAAGATATTCCAGTTTGTGAATACAGAAGTAACAGGCACCTGTATTAAGCACCTGTATTAACACCCATTTGATTCTTAGATCATAATTTGATACGCGTGTGACAGTTCCCACATTCTCCACAGATTTAGACATTTAGATTGTACTTTGTAGAATGGTCTCTCTTATATTTTATGTGGGTAAACTATTTGGCTACAAAAGAGTGAATAGAACCATGGCATAATTATTTTATTACACCATTATTGAATCTTTTTGCCTTAAAAATAGAAACAATTGTAAAGTGGTGAAATATTTCTTGTCCTTTTTTATTTTTTTAATTAAAACCTTGGAATATGAAGCATTGCATTTGAAATTCAAATCGTGATGTTAAAAGCCAAGGAATACAGTCATAAATATGAAGTTTACGAATGAACAATGGCCATTTGGCAATTCTTTTATTCAGGTTTGTGCAGTGTTGGTTGTTGTGGGGTACCTGAGACCTGTACATCGGGTTAGTGAATGTGAAGATGCCTGAGCATAAACCATTGACTTGGTACAGTTGCAAAGATTTTCGGTGAAACTATTTGCTGTAAATTTTAATTTGTAAAGAGAGTATGTTTGTGAATTGTTTGTTCATATTTAGCGCATTTGCAGATTCACTGTTGTTGTGTTTGCTCTGCTATGCGACTTCGATTGCAGGTCACCCAAGCACTGCAGAATGGTAATCTTTATTGAATGCTTCAAATGCAAACATCTTGTCACGGTACTTAATGACTGGCTGAAATATGATTGTAACTATGATGTAGCCACATCAAACACTTCCTTGGCAATCTCCAATGCAATTTGGTTCTCAATTTTGGATTTCATGCATGTGTTGGGACTGAAACGAAATTCACCTTTTTCAGCATTAGTGGTGAATATTATTTTTTGTTTCGAGGGATTGTCATTGGGCTTCAAACTCATTATCCTTAACTTCCAGTCATTTGATACACGAATGTCTGGCATTGAACATCCTTTTAATCGTGCGAAAGGCAAATAATAAAAAACTTGCAATACATCCCTCGTCATTTAACAAATCATGTTAATACATGCAATCTTTTCTTTCTGGAATGACAATATTATAATTCAAACAACATTTGCTTGGTATAAGACATTTGGCATACAAGGGCGTGGGTGGTAGAGGAATTTTATGATAATATTCATCAATCAAATTTATAGCGAGTCTCGTTTCACGTTAAAACGGTTATGTTGTTTGTTGTTACAGCACACCATGCTTTTCTTCTTCTCATTTATCATCGTGTATGAGCACGTACCTGCAACAAATGCCTTCGCTTGATTTTCCAGTCCATATCTTTGATGTAAATGCTCGCTTGATTTTCCAGTTCGTATCTTTGATTTAAATGATTATCTTTGTCATGCTGTTTCTTTGGAATCAGGAAAAAAAGGTCAAGGTCAAAGAATACTTCTTGGAATCCTTTTCAAGGGTTTGATTTTCCACTTCATATATTTGATTTAAATGATTATCTTTGTCATGCTGTTTCTTTGGAATCAGGAAAAGAAGTCGAGGTCAAAGAATACTTCTTGGAATCCTTTTCAAGGATTTATGCATTTTCATAAGCTTCAGACAAGTTGGTTATTCCCTTCTGTATAATGAAAATAGCAATGGATTTTGAAGAGTGCACATTTAACTCTCAAATTATTTTGGGTGAAGGCATTTTGTCATGAAGGCGCTAATACATTTGTTGGAATTGTGTTGAACTTTTTCGATAGATTCTTTATCTTTTACGTGTACTTTTATCAATATTGCCATAAGCATTTTGAAATACTTTTTTGAATTGAAACTGATTTTGGATTGTCCAAATTGGTAGTACATCATACCAATCACAATCACATGCATTTCCTTTGAAGCTGTAACGAAACAATTTAGGAACAACATCCTCATGGACGATATTATGCAAATGCAACTTACCCACATCCGAATATTCTTAAATGTGGTTGTCTTTCATTACCATCAAATTTCATCAAGAAATTAACTATGTTTTATGGAAAATCATACAAAGGCCGTTGCAAGCTCGATGATAGGCTTCCCATGCATGGATTTGGGTTCAAGCCATAAACAACATTTGTAAGCAAAATGCAATACTATAAATGAAGCTTATCATCTCTGTTTTCAGTGTCAACATGATGTGAGAAAATGTCTCATTGTCAACATCATAGGTTAACTGTCAGATTGTCTAATTAGACCTTTCTCGTTGATTCTTTGTTGCTTTATTGGTTGAATTCTATTACATTGTTTTGCTTTTTGTTTTTTTTAATAAATAGTGCATCTGCTATGCTACGGAAAAGACGAATTATACACAGTGCAAATTAATCTGATCGGAGTGAAATAATGGAATGACTTGACATGAAACAAAATTGGAAGGTACCGGAAGTAGGGAGAATTGTCTATTGACCCTGGTCAACATCAAACTTCAAGATGTTACTAGTGGATTTTAGAAAAGCCCATGATCATTGGAAGAACTCCAAGTGAACCTTTTTCTCTGCACATAATGGTAGCTTCAGTCACCGAGAGACCTGTTTGTTATAAATAAATCAATAAAAGAAATGCAAAGATGAATGGAGTAGATTCCCCCATCTAACATTTGCAGCAAAAACGATGCTTGCTTTGATGAACAAAGATATCTGCAAAGATGAAGGGAGTAGAGTCCCCATCTACATTTGCAGCAAAAACGATGCTTGGTTTGAGGAACAAAGATATCTTACAAATCCCCAAGAGTATATCATATTGCTAGCATGAAAGATTTGCGACTTGTAAGACAATGTGAAGAGAACAGTGCACATGAAACCATGTTACAACACACAAGCACTTAGAGAAACTAGGATAGAAGGGAATATTCCACAACTAAACCTATTTTTCAGGAGTATGAAGAATTTGACTAATTATAACCTCTTTATTTACATGGAAGATAGCATGCATTGGAAAGAAAAAAAGTCCTCTCAAATGAAAAGTAAAACTGCTCTTTATGCAAAATAGGGTGATGCTTAACCTTTGGGGTGACCCTTGGTCTTCGTACTCGGCTCTTTAGTCTTACATGGATTCATCCTCATTCCAAAAATGGACGATGAGAATTCATTTTTAATAAAAATATTTGAAATTATATTTCTTCTCCACCAATGTGCATTTGCAGCCAAGGCTTACCCTCAAGTACATATATGCCTCCTCCCTTGCTTGTTTTCGGAATGGTCCATTCCTAAAAGGCCATATTCTTCAATAGAGGTTGTCAGGTCCTTGTCTTTGATAATCACTCGACTTTGTCCTGAACGCTCTCGTTGCTCTCCTTGTAACTGACATGTATATTTTTCTCTACCATGTTACAAGTCTAGGATTTGGTCTCCTTAATCTTAGCTTGATACTTTAAGAGAAGTAGTGAAAAACCACCATAAAGCTTTGGTTGTGTCAATGCATTTCTAATCTGATTGTGGAGTTTTTTTTTTAACTCTGTCATAATCTTGCAACATGGCACACTAAATCGATATCAAATCCTTCTTGTGAAAGTTATGCATAAGACGTAATTGTTATTAATTATAGTAGCTTATCACGCAAGTTGTAGAATTCTAGACATTGAGGAATGGAGACAATAAATAGATGTAACAATGCTCTTTTTCTGTTTAGGTTTAAGACTTGATTTTGGCGGAGAGTTTGTCAAATGTGTGTGAGGCATTCCAATGCCCTAAACATCATATTTTATGCATATATTCTCAAGTCATTATTAGATTTTCTTCCGTGGGACTCATTTGTGAATTCATAAAAGGAAGGAAAACAACCAAACTATGAAACAAGGGGATCATCTTCGACACCTTGATCTTGGAGGGATATTTTCTCTTTGTTCTTGTAGAGTCATTATTTAGCTACCTAGATGTTCGTGCATGTCTTCATGCCTACTTTTCATCAACATTCCAATTGGCATGAACAAAGTTGTAGGTGTTTGGATGGTTTCCCTCAAAATGGGTTTAGAAGTTCCACAATGTTATGTTTTTAAGTCAATAGGAATGAAAATAAGACTTCCATCTTCAACAATGTCAATGTTTGAATTCCCATCCACCATTGAAACTTGCCACCACAATATTTCTCATCAAATTTGAATTTACCTATTATCATTGCACGCTGATTAGATGAAACAAGTGACATGGATGATACTTCAATATATAGACTTTATGTTTAAAAACATGCTTAAAATCTCAGAGGGCTCTTCTTTTAGCATCAAAACTCAAACAAATTAGAGTAGCCATTTCCAACTCATGCAACTAGACTATAACTGTAGACTAAAGAATACCATCATCTTCTCGTAATTGTAATGCCTTTGCAAATAATTTTGAACCCTTGCATGATCCTTTGAAGTGTTTTACAATACCCTGCTCTTCATTTCATGCACTACCACTTGATATTTTTTTATAGGACATTTTAATCCAAAATAAAGAGCTCCATCACTAACTAGAGTTAGGTTGAAGAGCACTGTTATTGCAAAATCTAGCACACTAGTGCAAAACTTCATTAAGCACTCTAGATTAAGGGCAACAATGAGATCAATTACCACTATTACTTTATTAATTGTTCCTTTGCTGGTATGTGGATGGATATTTTCTCCACAAGGGAGGCTTCCCAAACAGATCTTTGGAGATTAGATGGCCCAAGAATTCCTAGGCTAAATACCCTCCAATGTTTCTGCCAAATAAAATACCTAGGGATAATGTTCAACAAAGTAGGTCTCTAAAAAGGCAACAAGTTCAAAGGATTTTATGGTTAAATCTAGAGGGCTTGGAATATGAAGAGGATAGATACGTCCATCGTAAGGCAGGGAGTAGTTCCTCTAACCGCTCTAATTCACTGGGGCTTGTTGTCGCTAGTCTCAACCTCTAAAGCGACCACAATGATATGATGTCTAAGATAAAAAAACACGAAGAGTGCATAGGCGTGATTGTAATGTAGGGCACACAAGTGTTGAAACGTGTAACTAGGTTCAGTCTTCATAATGACGTGTAATTGTGATTTTATGTAATTGATGTAAATAAGAAAAAATAAAATTAATATTGTAAAGCTTGTCTCATGGGTTTCATGAGCAAGGAATTTTATTTTTAGTTATGGCTCCCATTGTGAGCCTTTAGGTTTTTGTCATCATGTCATAGAAGTCAAATTGAATCAATGTCATGTTTGAAGAACCCTTCTTGGGCATGTTACATTTTTGTTTGTCATTAAAAGTATAAGAAGACCCTCCAAGACCAAGCAAAAGCATCTCCTTCAAGTCGGGCTACAAGATGGAATAAATAATCTTCACCAATGGACATGCTGGCTCACCCTCTAACAAGTCGGCTTATTTGATAAGAAAACAACTATAAATAGGCAGCTTGGCCTCATTTTAGAAGAAAAAATTTCGGTCAAGGAAATTTGAGTGAGAAAGGTGTGAAGAAGTTCGATCTAAGGGTCAATAGAAGCCCTTTATCCAAGCGAAGAAAGGTGAAGGAAGAGAAAAGTCTTTGGTATTTCTTTGGATCTGTTTTAGGATTGTTTCTTGTCAGACGTGCGAAGAAGAGAGGCATCATCTGCTACAGGAAGAGTCGAGAGTATCATTGTCTGCTGCAAGAAAGGGATGAGGTTGGTAAGATCATTCTTGAAGCCAAGTCAAGGAGAAGACATTGCAATCATCAAGCCAAAGTGTAGAAGGAAGTCCCCTCATTCAAAGCGAAGTGGTAACAAGGCGCTGTAACTAGGGCTTATGAATTAGGGCCGAAATCTAAGGGTCAATAGAAGCCCTTTATCCAAGCGAAGAAAGGTGAAGGAAGAGCAAAGCCTTTGGTATTCTCTTTGGATATGTTTTAGGATTGTTTCTTCTCACGTGCGAAGAAGAGAGGCATCATCTGCTGCAGGAAGAGCCGAGAGTATCATTGTCTATTGCAAGAAAGGGCTGAGGTTGGTAAGATCATTCTTGAAGCCAAGGAGAAGACATTGCAATCATCAAGCCAAAGTGTTGAAGGAAAGTCTCCTCATTCAAAGCGAAGTAGTAACAAGGTGTTGCAACTAGGGCTTTGAATTAGGGCCGAAAGTTTCAGGTCTGTCCTAGAAGTCGAAACCGTACAAGGTAGCCGAGAAGGAGAAAGAAACAAGGAGTTTGCCTATCGTTGACTTAAGGAAGAAGAGGAAGCTTTGTAACTTGGGTCTTGGAGAGGTCAAATAGGTCAAGGGTCTTGGTCTTGGTATTTGTCAATTCAAGTCTCTATAAGAAGAAGAATTTGTTTTGGTTTTCCTCTCAAGTGGGAGAGGTTTTGGCCCTTGATGATTGCCTATATTATGTGTCTCGTTTCTTTAAGGTTTATGGATTGGTAGATGTTTGATGAAGAATAACACTATAATAATCTAAGTTAATCTAAGAAGTAAAAAGCATTCACAAGCAATTATTTAACAAAGAGAAATCCCATAATTGCTATGCCCTAGATTTCTCAACATGGTTTCAGAGCTAAGGTGACAAAGTCAAGGAAGGAAATCTTATCAAGGGACACTCAATGATCAAATCTCGAGGAAGGCATCAAAGCAAATCTAGAAGATCATGTTGAAGTCAAGATCTACAAAAGAAGTATAAAAAATCCTAGATCAAAGAAGAAGTCTACACTAGAAAGAAGTCTTGGAACCCTCAAGCCATCTCAAGAGACCTCAAAGACCCTACTCAAGTTGAAGGACTTATATATCAAGTTCCTTTCTAGAAAAGCAAGACCAAGAACGTTGTCATCAAGATTCTAAGGCGATACCTCTCTCATTGAAGCAAGGTTATTACCATTGAAGACATCATCAAGATGTCATCATTGATCATCATCAACAAAGACATCACCATTGAAGGATATAAAGAAATATCTCTCTCTGTGGGAAGATCAAGGATCATTATTGAAGAAAACTACCTTCATCAAGGAGAAGTTTTCTATTCTCTATATCATCATCAACATCAAGAAAGCAACAAGGAGAAGGAGAATCCTATCAAGTAAGTATATTTATGTCCACATATGAATCTATCAAAATTTCTTTTTGCAAGGAAATCAACAAATTGGTTGGGGCTTTAAACTATATTGCATGGAAGAAAAGGACAGATCTGAATCTCATTGAAAATGAGGTTATGGAACATGTCAAAGGATCTATTTCCAAATCAACACAGGAAGATTCTAAAGCACTTGCAAAGTATATGAAAGGGGAGTTTAGGGCTCAAAGGATTCTCATAGAATCAATCAAGGACCCCCTCATCCAATATGTATCAAAACTCGAAACTTCAAAAGAAATATATGACAAACTGATAGAGTTGTATTCTGTAGGCACTGTTGGAGAAGTCATCTCATTAAGGCAAGAACTCTACAAGCTAAATATGTCAAAAGAATAAGAAATAGCCTCATACTTTATGAGGATATCTGAAATCAAGGATCATCTTCAAGATCTGGGAGAAGTCATGTCTGATAGAGAAATGACTACAGTTGTACTGAATGCACTATTGAAGGAGTTGGGTAACTTTACTTCAAGTATTTAAGGGAAGAAAGAAGCTACTCCATTCCAAAATCTATGGTCATTGTGCAAGATTTGAAGTATCTAGACTAAAGGCCAAATCTAATGTAGGAGCAGGTGAGCAAAATCAAGCTTATGCTACTATGACAAGAAGAAAGGGAAAATTTGGAAAGTCTGGTTCTCAGAAAAAGAAAAGGAACATGGCTAAGATTCAATGCTATGGATGTCAAGAATATGGGCATTACAAAAGAGATTGTCCTAAGATCAAGAAGGACAATAATAAAAGAGGAAGAGAAGAAGCCCATATCATTGAGGAAGCGGAGGAAGCTAAAAAGAAGCCTAAGAAAGAGGAAGTAAGATATATCTACTATGACTGAGATAGTCTTCCTCACCTAGGTTCTTTTCAAGTTCCTATTTTCAAGTCTCTCTAATGTAAGATATGGCTCACTAAGGAAATTGATAGGATGCATCATGGCATCATCGAATCATTAAAAGCAAGAGCTCATGACATCATCATAGGGAAGCATAAATGAAAATTGAATTACGTCTATTAAAGGATATAACTCTTGATAACCTCATTCGAAGCACTTATGGGCAAAAGAAAAGGAAGTCATCTAGTACGAGGCTCATCATATATTTTTCAAAAGGAAACATTTGGTGGATGAGGATACTCAAGATCCTCTATTGGAATCTTCGTCGGAAGATTCACCAATCAGAAGGAAGCAAGATTTTCATCAAGAATTCGAACTTGTGGAATTCACGAGATCATGGTATGATGATAGTAGAAGGTGAAGAAGATCATGGGATTGAAGTTCCTTCAATCAAGGAAACTGTTGAAGGAAGTCTGGATTACCCAAAGGAAAATGAGGTATGAATGCTTATGTTCGATATTGCAGAGTCAAGTCATATGGTTGCAGGAAAAACATAGATAAATGCTTTATCTCGAGAGCATGGATCTCCTCCTTTGAAAGGATGTAGGAAGGCATATGTTAGACATTGTCTAGATAAAATCAACTTAATATGTCCTCATATGAAATATGAGGTGGTTGACCGTGATTGGAGGAACTCTGATTAAAAGTTCCTGGGAAGAAAAATGTGTGAAGAAATAAAGGAAGATATCATGAAATATGCAACCATAAATAAGGCAATCAACACCCGAGGACTGAGATATCTGACCAGGATATCTCCATGAAAGATATGTAGACTCTAATGAAGTCTGAAAAAGAAAGAGACCCTTGACAACATATATCTTGAGAAGATGTGTCAATGTGTATGCAGGATGCTGATGCAAACTAGAAGATGTCATGATGAAAGACCATGGCAATGGTAATTTTTGTTTAATGTTCATTCCTTTATTTTTGAATGATATCTGGATGGGCTTATGCATGACTACCAAGGGAAGATTTATGGATATCTTACACCCATGATGTCCATGTAGTAGGATACAAGATCTTTAAGGAAACATGGCATGAATAAGGTAGCATGGCATGGGGGAAGGCTAGATATAGACTGATGGATCACTTTTCGATGAAAAGAATGATGGCATGATTGACTCATAGTGATGGATTGTCTGTGCCCTATGAAGAAGTCCCAAAACATGAAGACTCCTAAATAAAGAAAAGTAGTTCATGACATTGTGATGAGTTTTTTAAGCAGCTGGTTGTCCCATTATCTCCACCTAAGGAGCTTCTGTAGGTCCCTAATCAAGAGGGAGTTTCGAAACAAGTTTCTTACTTGGTAGAAACTTGGAAGCAAAATTCCTAAGCCAAACGAGAGCTTAGGTACATTCATTCTGTACAAATGAATACATTCCTTCTGTAGGAATGAATACATTCCTTCAATGGAATAGGTATGTCCTCCCTAATTAAGAGGGAGAGATAGACACATCATTCTTGTCTTCACTTGGGAAGACAGAATGGAGGATTGGGTAAACATTTGACATCCAATGCTCTTTGAGGATGAGTTAAGATATCCAAGATAAGAGTAGTCATAGAGGACCGATATTCTTTGAGGACTGGGAATCTAAGATAAGAATAGTCCTGTGGGAACACACCCTGAGAAATTGGGTGGGGTATGTTCTGAGAGAGACAATGATGAGGGTGTCTATACATCATTGGTCTCGCCAACATTAAGCTCAAATCTTGTGGAGAGATAGAGTTGTTAGTCAAGAACAATGTAAACTTTGAAACGGGAACTATAAACTCAAAATGGGAACTCTGGCAAAAAAACCCCGTAAAAACATCAAAAACTATGCTAAAAACGAAAAGTGTTGATGCTGGAATAACACATTTTTTTCTAGCGTAAATTTTCAACATGGTAGTGAAAACAATTTTTTGTACAAAAATTGTCCAAAACACACCCTCAAAATGAAAAGTGTTGATGTTCGAATAACACTTTTTTTTTTTCAATGGTAAATTTTGTGCAAAAAACACCCTGAAAACGAAAAGTATTGACGTTGGGATAACACTTTTTTTTCAAGGGTAAAATTTCAACATTTTGAAATAATGGCGTAAAAGATTTTATCATGAACCCGAAAAACATTAAAATTTCAAAAGAATAATGAAAATATAAAATAAAATAAAAATTATAAAAATGAAAAAACACAAAACAAAAAAAGTTAGAAAAAAGTAACAAAACATAAAATAATAAAAAAACAAAAAAAAATCAAATATATTAAAAAAGACAAAACAAACATAAAAAAAATCAATCATAAAAATGTAAAAAAAATAAAAATTAACCTATGAAAGATAAGAATTAAAAAACTTAAAAATTATAAACAAGTAAATAGTAAGAAAAACATATTTAAAAAAAATTGAAAAAAAAAAACATCTCGTAAACAAATAATTTTTTTTTTCAAGTTGTTTTATTTTTCTTTTTTTTTTTTAAATGTTGATTACCTAAAAAAACAAATATAAAAATATATAAAAAAGACAAAAAAAAATTCTTATTTTATTTTTTATTTTATTATTATTATTATTTTTTTTCAATCTCATAAACCATAAAATAATTTGAAAAAAAACCAAATTTAAAAAAATATATAAAATTAAGTAAAAATAGAAAAATTAAAAAAAAAATTAAGAAAAACTAAAATAAAAAAAAAAAAAAATAAAAAACAAACTAGATTAAAAAAAATAGAAAATTAACAATTTTTTTTTTTAAAAACTAGTAAAATTAATATTAAAAACATTTAAAAAAAAACTAAAAAAACAAAAATAAACACAAATTATAAAACAAAAAAAACAAAATAATATGAAATTTTAAAAAATATAGGTATATTTTCAAATTAAAAAAACTAAAATTAAAAAAATATTGAAAGTTTAAAAAAAATTATGTATTTTTAATTTAAAAATAAATAAATATTATTAAGCCTTATCTCTTTTATTTAAAAACAAAAATACATTTAAAATTTAATTTTTTTTTTTTTTTTTTTTTTTTTTTTTAATTAACAATTTTTTTTGTTATTAAAAAAAAAAAAATTATCTTTTTAAACAATTTATTTATTTATTTTTTAAAATAAAAATTTGTCCACCCCTCGGCCGCCCGTGGTGGCACGGCCCTGGGCGGAGGGTCTGCTTGTAGGCCCCTCTGATCAAGGGTCGTGCCACCACGGGCGGTCGGGGGGTGGAGAGGTGGTTCCGGGGCGGGCATTTTTTTTTTTTTTTTAAATAAAAAAAAATTGTTTAAAAACAAATTGTTATTTATTTATTTATTTTTTAAATAAAAAAAATTATTGTTAATTTTTTTTTTTTTTTTTTCAAATAAAAAAAACGGTTTAAAAAAATAGTTTAAATTTTTTAAATTTTAAATTTGTTTGTTTCTTTGTTTTTAAATAAAAGAGATAGGGCTTTATATATATATGTATAAAATCGAAAATACATAATTTTTTTTAAACTTTAAATGTTCTGGTTTTTTTTTTTTGCTTTGTTTTGTTTTTGCTTGTTTGTTTTTTTTTTTTTTTTTGAAAAGATACATATATTTTAATTTTTTTTATATTTTTTTGTTTTTGTTTTATAATTTGTGTTTATTTTTCAAATGTTTTTAATATTAATTTTACTAGTTTTTAAAGTTATTATTATTATTTTTTGTTAATTTTCTATTTTTTTATTTTATTTTATTTTTTAGCTTTTGTTAATGTTTTTTTTTAATTTTTTACTTATTATATATATATATATATATATATATATATATTTTAAATTTTGTTTTTCTTTTTTCAAATTATTTTATGGTTTATGAGATAAATTTATTTATTTATTTTTTTAAAGTAATCAACATTTAAAAAAAAAAAATAAAACAACATGAAAATTCGTTAAGTAATCATAATTTCAAAAAAATTGGACGTAATAAATTTTAAAGTGTGAAACTTAAGTCCTCTAAAAAAAATGTATGCTGCATCAACACGTTTCAAATTCACCATGAAAATCACTAACATTTAAAAACAAATATTTATTGAATTGAGACTTCTGTGATCCATATCAATTTGTTGAGGAATCTTCGGCAAAAATCACATAGAAAAACTTTTGTCTCTTCGGCGACGCGTTTCTATCCAGCGAGTGTGGTTCATCGTCAGGACAAGTTGAATGAGCAGATCTCACTTAGCACATTAAATAGATAGAGCAGAGAATCCCAAAGACTTAACGATTAACAACCAACAACTAGAATTGACTGGATAACGGCTAGTTTGACTCAGATAAAGGGTCAAATAATATTAATATATATAAATTTTTATTCATTTTATTATTTTAATTAATTTAAAAATTTTTTTGGTTATTGATATTAAAATTAAAATGTAAGGGACAATGCTAGAATTAATATATAAATCATGGTAAATATATTAATGAATATGAATTAAATTAAATTTTTTTTTTATGTAAAATAAATTAATTTCAAAAATATTAGTTAGTTATAAATATGGAGTAATAGTTAATTATATTTATTAAGATGTATATTATTATAAACATTCGTCAAGGAGTTAAAAATAAATATTCTAATATTAAAATTAAAATAGTATATTAGCTTTAAATTATAAAATAGATTAATTTTAAATTTATTTTATGTAAATTCAAAATAAAATTAAAGAGTTTAGTTAAAAATATTAGTTAGTAATAAATACCAAAAATATAGTAATGGTTAATAAAAAATATATATATATATATTTATTTATTTATTTATTTTTAAATATTCGCCCAAGAGTCAGAAAGAAATATCATAATATTAAAAATTAAAATAGTATATTAGTTTTAAATTATAAAATAGATTAATTTTAAATTTAAAAATAAAATTAAAAGACAAAGAGTTTACCCAAAAAAAACTAATAGTTTAAATTAATATTAGTGAATTTATAATTAAATCAAGTTTAAATTAAAAAAAATAAATAAATAAATTAATATAAGTAAATTTATAATCAAATCAAGTTTAAATAGACATAAAGTTAAAAATAAAAATAAAAATAAAATAATAATAATAATAATAAAAAAAAATAAATAAATAAATAAATAATAATAATAATAATAATAAAAATAAAAATCATAAATAAATAATAATAACAATAATCATAAATAAATAAATAGAAAAAATAAAATAGAATAGAAATCACAAACCTAACAATAATTAAGGGAGGGAAAGAAAGAAGACTACTAGGAGGAGAGGGCTGGGACCCAGCAATTACTAATCTT
Source organism: Pinus tabuliformis (assembly GCA_031772625.1). NCBI lineage: Eukaryota > Viridiplantae > Streptophyta > Pinopsida > Pinales > Pinaceae > Pinus > Pinus tabuliformis. The sequence goes on along the minus strand of CM062813.1, from coordinate 714,869,554 downwards.
CCAGCCATCCTCTCTATTAAGATTGTTCGGCCTTTTTGAGATTGAAAAAAGGCCGAACAATCTTAATAGAGAGGATGGCTGGAAGATTAGTAGTTGCTGGGTCCTAGCCCTCTCCTCCTAGTCGTCTTCTTTCTTTCCCTCCCTTAATTATTGTTAGGTTTGTGATTTCTATTCTATTTTATTTTTTCTATTTATTTATTTATGATTATGATTATTATTATTATTATTATTTATTTATTTATTTATTATTATTATTATTATTTTTTTAAACTTTATGTTTATTTAAACTTGATTTGATTATAAATTTACTTATATTAATTAATTATTATTATTATTTATTTATTTATTTTTAATTTAAACTTGATTTAATTATAATTTTTTTTTGCTAAGTAAGGTTAATCTATTAAGAGAAAAAAGATATTTACAGAGAGGAACTGGCTGTAAATGAAAACAACCTATCTCAGCTTGCTGAAGAACTAGTTCTAAGACTGCCCCAACAGAGGGGAAACCAGTCTGATAGTGCGGGAATTACAAAAAGAAGGACATCATTGAACATTTTCCTCAGTTTTCTGAAGAGAGCTAAGAAAACAACATAAAACCAGCAATTCATCCTCCTGGATGCACCTACATGGACAAAAAAGAGGTGGAACCAAACGTTAGATGAAGTGCCACCTGGCATTGGTAATTTGGTTGATGAACTCCTCCGTGGCAGGTTCCTCCACCACTGGGCAGCTCCAATCTTCACGGTTATCTGGCTGAGATTGCTCGCCTTCTCCTCTTCCTTCAACCTGCTGCGTGTTCTCCTCGTTCATCTTGCCCACTTCCATGGCTGGCTTGGCACGCTGAGGCTCTGAATCCTCCTGCCTTTCCCTCATAGCCTCCTTCCCTTTCCGCTTGGGCTGTCCACCATGCGCAATTGCCTTGTCTCTTCTTTCATTCTGCTGGTCTCTGCGATGACTGGGCTCCGCTTTAGGCATATCGCCTCCAGGGCAGGGCATCTGGGCACTCTGAATCGCTTCCTCGGAGAAGGAGATGGAGATGGTGGCAGTGATAACTGGCTGGTTGAGAGTGCTGCAGAAGTGGAAGAGCGTGGTATGGGTGGAGGGGTGCTGGGGCAGAGGAAATGGAGCTGACCGAGGGCCTGCTCTACCTCGTCCGCTTCTAGTGTTGGGATAGCGAGGATTTTCTGCAGAGGAAGAGGGAGAGCCCGAGGTGCTGTGCCTCCGAACTTGCTGTTGAGAGCTACCACCTCTCGAACCGCCCCTTCTGCTAATTAACCGCTGTCTCACCATGATGGGAAATGGAGCAGAGAGAGTGCACAGGTACTCCGAGAGTGGAGAAAAGAGCAAATTTGGAGCTGGCGGAGGGCGCGACTCAGAAGCCGAGCGTGACCCAACAGCGTCCCAGAACCCACCTTCGCCCGACCAACAATGCATATGAAACTTCCAACCGAGTCCATGGCTATACATGAAATTGACTACCACCAGCTCTCCTCGACTATCCCCCGCCATAACTTCTACAATAAATGGAGCCGAAGCCCAGCTATACCTGAAGCATGCGGAGGTGATGGTCTGGTCTAGGTTCCGACTGTGCATGTTGTCTTCCCAATGCTTGAGGCCATGTGAACGCACCCTCCTCTGTATGAGGTTCGTCCCATCCTTATCCAGGTGGTGCTGGGCTGGCAGGTGCCGTCTTGCTTTGCCGCACCCCTGTCCCATCTCCTTAAATGCCAGCTGAAGCACCCGCATCTGGGGGATTTAATTATAAATTCACTAATATTAATTTAAACTATTAGTTTTTTTTTTTTGGTGTAAACTCTTTGTCTTTTAATTTTATTTTTAAATTTAAAATTAATCTATTTTATAATTTAAAACTAATGTACTATTTTAATTTTTAATATTATGATATTTCTTTCTGACTCTTGGGCGAATATTTAAAAAAACAAAAATAATATATATATATATATATATATAATCTTTTATTAACCATTACTATATTTTTGGTATTTATTACTAACTAATATTTTTAACTAAACTCTTTAATTTTATTTTGAATTTACATAAAATAAATTTAAAATTAATCTATTTTATAATTTAAAGCTAATATACTATTTTAATTTTAATATTAGAATATTTCTTTTTAACTCCTTGACGAATGTTTATAATAATATACATCTTAATAAATATAATTAACTATTACTCCATATTTATTACTAACTAATATTTTTGAAATTAATTTATTTTACTTAATTTTTTTTAATTTAATTCATATTCATTAATATATTTACGATGATTTATATATTAATTCTAGCATTGTCCCTTACATTTTAATTTTAATATCAATAACCATTTTTTTTTTAAATTAATTAAAATAATAAAATGAATAAAAATTTATATATATTAATATTATTTGACCCTTTATCTGAGTCAAACTAGCCGTTATCCAGTCAATTCTAGCTATTGGTTGTTAATCGTTAAGTCTTGGGATTCTCTGCTCTATCTATTTAATGTGCTAAGTGAGATCTGCTCATTCAACTTGTCCTGACGATGAACCACACTGGCTGGTTCGAAACGCGTTGCCGAAGAGACAAAAGTTTTTCTATGTGATTTTCGCCGAAGATTCCTCAACAAAACAAATATTTATCTTTGATACATAAGAAAATTTAAAGTGTAAAACATATGCTCCGAAAAAAAAGAAGTGTATTTTGCATCACAACATTTCAAAATCGGGTCACGTTTTTGCTACCCCTACGAAACGGGTAATCGTATCAGTTATTTAAAGTGACAAAAACTTTGCTCTAAAAAAGAATGTGTGTTCTGCATCGCCCTTTTTCAAAATCGGGTCACTTTTTTGCTATCTCTACAAAACGGGTAACAATATCAGTTCCCGTTTCAAAGTTTACGTTGTTCAAGGCCTTGCTATGTGACTGTGCTTGTTGATATGATGTTAAATAGACGGGTTACCAATCTGAATCTTCTTATGAGAATTCTTAAGATTGAAAATGAACAAATACCATTATGAATACCTCCCTAGTTAAGAGGGAGTGGTGAAAAGTGTAACTAGGTTCGGTCTTCATAATGACATGTGTAATTGTGATTTTATGTAATTGATGTAAAGAATAAAAATAAAATTATTATTCTAAAGTTTGTCTCATGGGTTTCATGAGCAAGGAATTTTATTTTTAGTTATGGCTCCCATTATGAGCCTTTAGCTTTTTTGTCATCATGTCATAGAAGTCAAATTGAGTCAATGTCATGTTTGAAGGACCCTTCTTGGGCATGTTACAATTTTGTATATGTCATTAAAAGTATAAGAAGGCTTTACAAGACCAAGCAAAGGCATCTCCTTCAAGTCGGCTACAAGATGGAGTAAATAATCTTCATCGATGGAAGTGTGGGCTCACCCTCTAACAAGTCGGCTTATTTGATGGGAAAAAAACTATAAATAGGTAGCTCGACCTCATTTCAGAAGAAAGAATTTCGATCAAGGAAATTTGAGTGAGAAAGGTGCGAAGAAGTTTGATCTAAGGGTCAATAGCAACCCTTTATCCAAGTGAAGAAAGGTGAAGGAATATCAAAGTATTTGGTATTCTCTTTGGATCTGTTTTAGGATTGTTTCTTGTCACACATGCGAAGAAGAGAGGCATCATCTACTGCAGGAAGAGCCGAGACTATCACTGTCTTCTACAAGGAAGGGCTGAGGTTGGTAAGATCATTCTTGAAGCCAAGTCAAGGAGAAGAAATTTTAATCATCAAGATGAAGTGTAGAAGGAAGTCTCCTCATTCAAAACGAAGTGGTAACAAGGTGTTGCAATAAGGGATTCTGAATTAGGGCCTAAATTTGTAGGTTTATCTTAGAAGCTGAAACACTACAAGGTAGCCGAGAAGGAGAAAGAAACAAGGAGTTTGACTATCGTTGAATCAAGGAAGAAGAGGAAGCTTTGTGACTTGGTCTTGGATAGGTAAAATAGGTCTAGGGTCTTGGTCTTGGTATTTGTCAATTGAAGTCTCTATAAGAAGAAGAATTTGTTGGGGTTTTCCTCTCAAGTGGGAGAGGTTTTGGGCTTGGATGATCGCCTGTATTCTGTGTCTCTTGTCTCTTTATGGTTTATGGATTGGTCGCTGTTTGATGAAGAATAACACTACAATAATCTAAGTAAAATAAGATCTTAATCTAAAAAGTAAAAAACATTCACAAGCAATTATCTAACAAAGAGAAATCACCTAATTGCTATGCCTTAGATTTCTCAACAACAAGGACAACTAGTCATGGAGATGCTCAATAGGTTCCCAAACACATGCTACCTTTAATGACCATAAATTAGGATCTCTAAGTAGCACGATTTATAACATGTAAAATTTATGACAACAATAGCATAATAGCCTATAAAGGATGATAAACATTAGAGGGAATTTTGTTGGAAACTGTAACTATGTTTAGTCTTCATTAATGTACTTAAGTCATCATTAATGTACTTGTCAAAATAATAAAGAAAAAGATTATTATTATTATTATTGTGACTTAATAAAACATGGGTTTCATGCTTGGATCACCATGTTTTAGGTAAAAGTCCCCATTGAGGACTTCTAGGATTTATTCTGAGTCAATAGAGTCATTTGTACTTTTAAAGAGTCTCTTCTTGGGCTTTTGAATAATGTAAAAAGGTTAAGTATCGAGTCAAATATGAATTATGTAACCTCCACACTATTTTGGCCTAGAAGAAGATCAAGTCGGCCTAAGGACCCTATTCGACCTCACATGGAGTCTATAAAATCAAGCTCATCGAATTTATTTGGAGCATCATTCTCACATACAAATTCAATTTCTATTATAGTTGGGAAGAAGTACGAAATTCTCTTGTAACTGGGAAGAAGTGCGGAATTCTCTTGTAGCTGGGAAAATGTGCAAAGTTTTTTGCTGGGAAGCTGAAGTGAATGCGATTTTTAGGAGGTCTGAGGAGAAAAGGAAAATAAAAAATTTGGTGGTTCTCTTTCTCTGTTTTGTTCTCTTGATTGGGAGATTGAAGTCTTCCAAGATTGTCAGTTGCCGGAAACTGCTGCCTAGTCAAAGTTACTGGAAAGAGGTCGAAATTCTGGGATGCTGACTCGGTGTGGAGGAAAGATATTGTCTTGGTCTAGGGTGAAGAGTCTCAAAGAGTACTATTGAAAGGAAGAATTTCTTGACTGGGTTTTCCCCTCTGGGGGGGGGGGGTTTCCCTGGCACTGTGCTTACAACTGGTGTCTATTGTTTTTGTGTGCTGCTGCTTTGGTAATTGCTTGATGAACTATAATAAAGAAGATATAAAGAATCATAATAACAAGAAACATCACAAGTAATTATCAATAATAAGAAAACATTTCTGCCTTTCTGATTTTCTAACATGGTTTAAGAGATTTGGTGAAGAAGGAAGTAAAAGGCAATATCAAGCACTTGATCAAGGAACCATTCAAAGGGACTATCTCAAGGAAGGACTTTACTATATTCATGGAATATGTCTAACACAATCAAGGGAGAAAACAAACTTGAAGGGGCTTCTAACTTCAGGTCCTGGAAGAAGAGGATTGACCTAATATTTGAAAAAAACAAGGCACTGGACTTGGTAAGAGGAAAATAAAGAAGCCTACAAAGGAATCCAATGATGCAAAAAAAGTGAAATATAGGGAATTATAATTGGTGGCCACGAATCTGATGGTAGAAGGAATAAAGGACAATATCATCCCATTCATAGCTAACATTGATCATGCTTAGGAAATATATGAATCCTTGTCGAAGTTATTTACTATTAAGAACATTGGTCAAGTAGCAAGTTTGAAGAATGAGCTAAGGACCACGAAGATGACTAAAGAATACACCGTGGAAACCTTCTTTGTGAAGATAGCTAGAATCAAGGATGATCTCTTGGCTATTGATGAAATTGTTCCAGACAAAGAACTTGTGATCACTACTCTATTAGGATTGCCACCCTCTTGGGGTGCATTTTTGTAGGTCTCAATAGTTGGAAGGTAGCTCCCACCTTTGAAGAATTATGGACTGTATGCAGTCAAGTAGAACTAAGGAACCCGATGGTTACCAATCCTGAAGGAGTATCAAATGCTTAAATTTCTCAAACATAAAGGAAAGAGATCGAAGGGAACAAGTAAGAAAGTTTACATGTCTAAGATAGAGTGCTATCAATGTCTTAAGAAGGGTCACTACAAGAGTGATTGTCCCGACAATCCAAATAATAAGAAGAGAGGAAGGGATCAAGCCAAATTTTTTGAGGAAGGAGACTCAAAGAAATTCAAGCCTGAAGAATCTGACATTAGGGACTTATAATACTAATTCCTTGTAGCTTTAAATATCTTGTTTTATATGTTTTATAATTTATAGGTTTTTAACATATTTTGGAAAAGACATTTTTATTGTTTTCATAAGTCTGTAGGTATCCCTCAAGCTTTGGAGGGAGCCTCCAAAAACTCCTAGAGATAAGTATCTCATTTATTTTCAGTTTTGGGTTCATGTATTCATTTAGTTTTGATTATATAAAAATATTAATCACCATTCTCCCTCTATTGTCTTGATTAGGGAAAACATCTACAAGAAGGAGGATCTCTCAAGACAAGGTTGGTCAAGGAACAAAGGTATGCTTTAAATACATTGATTTCTTTATATTGAAAGGATTATTCATTTGATAATCTATTACTAACATTGTTATGTCTAGCTATATTGAATCATAGTGATTCTTGTTTTGGGTGATTCATCTCTTGATAAATCTACCCACCCCACTCATATTCTTAACTGATTTTGTAGAACCCTAGACAAGTTTTGGAAAACCCTAACCGAAGGGTATGCTAATGTGAATGTCTGAAACCCTAAGCTGATTAGGGATATTGTGAAATGATGTTTGAAGTTTTTATTTGAAGATGTCATGTTTGGGATTTTGGTATGATCAGGAAAACCTAACTTGTAAGGGTTAAATGATAAGGTCTAAAATCCTGAACCTTTGAAGTTATGGTAATGTTGGGATTTCTATGTTTCTACATTGAAACCCTATATCGTTAGGGTTCGGTGGAATGTGTGAGCAAGACCCTTATATTGTATTATAAATGTTTTCCTTGGTATGTGTGTGTTTGTTTGATCAAACCCTAGTGTAATCAAAATTGTTGTGTGTCTAACTCTTATGGATCATTGTGAAGTTGCATTTGAATAACACATGATATGAAATGTTTTTGCATAATGATGAAATCTAAGCATATATAGATATGTCGTTTTGGTTGAAACCCTAGCTTGGTGTAGGTTATATATTTTAATGTTGTCCGACATATGATATGCTTATGTATGATATGTATGAATACCTAGATATGCGTGTTGACTTAGTTATTGATGGTCATAAGTCTTAGGATAAGTCCTTGTATGAGATTCTAGGATGATGATATTTGGAAATCTAGGGTTTTGAAGCTAAACCCTAATAACAATTAATTTGTCTAATATGTGAAATATAACAATATGAGATCTATTTATTTAATTATTGTTGAGATTGCGAAAATGGGATTCTAGGATTTTGGAGTTAAACCTTAGTAGAAGTAGAAATCTATGATGTATGATGACTATATGATAATTTGATATTTGTGTATGATTGTTGAAATATGAGTTTTTGGTTGGGATTGATGGTTGATAGGAAATCTAGGGTTTGAAAATAACCCTAGTGGAAGTTGGTCATGTTAGTGACTAAGCAATGATTGACTTTGATTGATTCTTTTGCATGAAATCTAGGATTTGTATGAAACCCTAGTGAGAAGTCTAACATATGAATTTTGAAAGGTTGTTGGATGCTTTATATTTGTCTGAATTGTTTCTAGGGTTTGTTATATGTTGTATGTCACACCTTTGGAGGATACATTGAAACCATATATGGAATGAAAGTTGTTGTGAAGTAGTCTAGGGTTTATGACAAAGTCCCTAACAAGTTGTTGAAGAGTATATGTATCTTGATTGGGTATATGATATGTATATAGTTGAAATGATTCCGTGATTTTGATATGGATAACTTCATGATTCTATATATTTGGTTGTACTTGCTATCTAAGTTGTGTAGGTACACAATCTTCAATTTGGTAAAGATGCTTGTTGATGTGATAAGCATGATGAGGATGATAATAACTCTAATGAAATAGTTGGAAGCCACGAAAGATTCTCCGATGACGAAAAGGAAGAAGATGATCTCCTTGAGGAAACCAGAGTAGAAGAGATCTCTCTAGGATTAAGAGGGAGTCCAGATGAAAAGGTGCTTCCTGGTTAAGAGGGAGGACATAGCTCATTGTTAATTGAAGAATGAATTTCAAAGGATATGTTGTTGCATGAGAAGTAGGAAAGGAAAAAAAAATATAATCGAGGAATCTTCTATCAAATATTCAGTTGATAGTCCTACTGAGTTGAGGAGAAACATCTAGAACGACCCCAAAGGTTTGTATTTGATTATGTACAAGTGAAAGTATATTATTGATTGGGGTTGTGTTTGTACAGATGAATCTCTCGAAGGTATTGATAGCATGTTGGTTACTAATCAGTTTAATTGGGAGAGATCAGTCATCCTTGATCTGTTGGATCAAGGGGTGTTAAGGCTTTGCGAGTGAAGCATTGCCTGGGAAGACATATGGCCGAAACTTTCTGTTGATGTCTGTGTCCCGAAGTTGGAAAGGTAGTGTTGGTTATTGAGCTTTGTTTTGGATACACACCTGAATTTTTGGGTTGGTGGTTAGCAAGTAAGCCTAATGGTACCTAGAGCGACTAAAATCTTGAGTCCATCTTAGTCCCACCTGGATAGATTACCTTGGTTAGGAATCTAGTCCATGGCATTGCGATGCCTTAATTGTTGAGAGACCACTTGGATAGATTTCCATGGTTAGGAATCTAGTCCATGGCATTGCGGTGCCTAAAGTTCTTAATGATTCATATAGTTTGAGATCTTCCATTGTATTTGTACATTATGAATACCTCCCTAATTAAGAGGGAGTGTTGGAAAATGTAACTATGTTCGGTCTTAATTAATGTACTTATCAAAAGAATAAAGAAAATGATTATTATTATGACTTATTAAAGCATGGGTTTCATGCTTGAGTCACCATGTTTTAGGTCAAATTCCCCATTGAGGAATTCTAGGATTTATTTTAAGTCAGTAGAGTCATTGTACTTTTAAAGAGACCCTTATTGGGCTTTTGAATCATGTAAAAAGTTTAAGTATCAAGTCAAATATGAATTATGTAACCTCCACACCCTGTCAGCCTAGAAGAAGATCAAATCGGCCTAAGGACCCTATTTGACCTCACATGGAGCCTATAAAAGCAAGTTCAACGAATTCATTTAGAACATAATTCTCACACACAAATTCTATTTCTTTTGTAGCTGGGAATAAGTGAAAAATTCTTGTGTAGCTAGGAAGAAGTGCGAAGTTATCTTGTAGCTCGGAAAATGTGCGAAGTTTGTTGTTGGGAAGCTGAAGTGAATGCGATTTTGAGGAGGTATAAGGAGAAAAGGAAAATCAAAATTTTAGTGGCTCTCTTTCTTTGTTTCATGCTCTTGATTGGGAGATCGAAGTCTTCCAAGATTATCAGTTGCTGGAAGCTATTGCCTAGTCGAAGTTGCTGGAAATATGTCGAATCTTTGGAAGGATGACTTGGTGTGGAGGAAAGGTCTTGTCTTGGTCTAAGGTGAAGAGTCTCAAAATATACTATTGAGAGGAAGAATTTCTTGACTTGGTTTTCCTCTCGAGGAGGATTTTGCCCAAACACTGTGCCTACATCTGGTGTCTATTGTTTTTATGTGCTGCTGCTTTGGTAATTTCTTGATGAACTAAAAGAAAGAATATATAAAGAATCATAATAACAAGAAACATCACAAGTAATTATCAAGAATAAGAAAATCTTTCTGTGTTTCTAATTCTCTAACAAATTTTAGCCTAAAAGTGGCCTCCTAAGGAAAAATCAAGGAAGTAATAAAAAATGCCATGTAAACAATTTTTTAATATTATTTTACTTTTATATGTTCCGCAATATTTATTATCATGAGATTTAATAATTTTTTTAATAATATTATTTCTAATGTTCCACTTTTATCGAAATCCCTTAATACATGACGCTTCTATTAAAATAACTGTCTAAATATATTTTATATTGAAATTTAATTTTCTATATTTATATTTTATATTTAACTATGTATATATATTATACATTTTTTGGCCGAATTCGGTAAATTTTCCTTTTTGGAATACATTTTTTAGCTATTTAACTATTTTATATTTAGTTATATTTAACTACATATTCTATATTTTTGGCCGGAATCCGATAATTTGTCCTTTTTGGAATACATTTTTTAAATATTTTATATTTAACTATATATTCCATATTTTTAGTCGTAATCCGATAATTTTCCCTTTCTGGATATATATATATATATATATATATATATATATATATATATATATATATATATATATATATTATAACTATATAATATATATTATATTTTTAACTATTTTATATTATATATTTAAGTACTTTTTAACTATTTAACTATTTTCTATTCATGTATAATTATATATATTTTAACTCTCTCTCTCTCTCTCTATATATATATATAACTATTTTTTTTGGTATTTTTTTAGGTATGGTTATTAATGTCAAATGAACCCACATTTTTAATTTACATTTTTCATTAATAACAAGATTGACATTGCATTAATAAATTTTTCGATATTCTAACTCGTATGGGTAAGCTAGGTAAATAACATTAATAAAATATTTCAAGAATACCCAAATTAATAATAAAATATTTCTTCGATACCCAAATTAATAATAAAATATTTCATAGATAACTAGGTTAAACAATTTAAAATTATTTAGGATCTCTTTTAAAATTTAAAGGATTTTGATTGGTTTACATATTTTGACATGGAAATTACAAAAAAAATTCATGGACACTTTTTCCTCTAATGCAATAAATAAACAAAGACTATTAAATGAATAAACAAGGATTTAGGTTCCAATAAATTTTTAATTGCTGGAAATACATAAAACAAACCCTAGGTGCCAGCCATAAAAAGGTGGTCAAAAAATTCATAAAATAAGATAATTTTGCTTTTCCAATTTAGTATATGCAAATGCTAACCCACAAACTATGAGGTATAAGTTATTTAATAATGTTATTAAATGCATATTTTTCTATAACCTAACCCTAATATATCCAAGAAAACATAAAAAATTTAGGGTTTTAAATTTATAAGATCAACACAAATGGGTTAGTGCCTTTTCTCAATCCTCGGTTAATGTAGTCAAAGGGCGAGGTCTGGGAAGAAGATCAATTGGAATGAGTTGAGTAAGAAAATGCTACAAATATGTTTCTCTTCATCAGACCCTAACAACTTTCAATCAATTAAAGATAAAAGGTGAAGGAAGCTATGCCAATGTTCCTTGATTGAAAGTAAATGATAATTTTGTAATAGGAGATGTCAGAACCATAAAAGATTCAACACATATGGTGAAAATTTCAATGATACTCTAATTCTATAACAATTGTAAAATGGAAGAAGATACTTACAATAAATTTGCACAAAATCACCATAGAATCACAACTATCATCCAAAAGAAAATTCATTTCAATCACAATATCCTCCCCAAGACAATTTACTGCTTAAATGCTCCATTGTGTTCAAGAGAAAAAGAGGTTAATAGTGCGCACAAAGCGTGTTACAATGATTCTCTCCAAATTGACTTCCATTTATTTATATGAAGGAAATTAATTTGTTTTAGGAGTAAAATCAAATAAATCCCTAAATATAATAAAACATTTGATTACAAGTAGATCACAAACTGACCTAAAATATGGTCATCTCAATGATAAAACATAGAAATATGTCTCTTTTTAACGACACATGTGAGTAAAAAGGCCTCCAAGGGTGATGTTATCCTCTAAAAGTGAATATGTCCATCAAAATATGTCATGGATAAGTGAAAAGAGTGATCCTCGCTCAAAATGTCATCTCCTCATCTACAAGGTATCCAATCATCAAGCAAAACCCTTATCATCAACACATCATCATCAACCAATCCCACATCATCACTTCAATCCACATGAAGGGAGCATCACACAGTTAGGACATGACATCATCATCTACAAAAAATGTACTATGTCCTCCATATGGGGTCTCAAGTCATCATTCTCATCAGATAAAATTAGCAACAATGTCCATTAAGAAGGTACAATGCCAACCTTAGGCGTCAAATTGTCTTTGGTGTACATCATTTCTCTATGTAATTTATTGGTTCAAATTCACATTGTTTTAGGTTCTGGAGAGAAAGGAGAAGGCCATCATCAGTCCTAGATACATTCCAAGACAATTGTTCCTCAAAAGGTGGTCAACATCCTCGTTTTGGTGCCCAAAATGGTCATCAAGTAGGGATGAACACCTTTGATGTGCTAGAGAAGTCACATACAATTCTTCAAGGGATGGTTATTGTGCCTAGAAGTAAGCATCCTAAACATATTCTCATAATTAGGTGAGATCATCATCATAGGTAAATAACCATAAGAGTATCATGGTGGGCGATATTTAATGGAAAAGGCATGAAACTACTTTACACAAGAATCATCTTCAAATGCCTTCCTAGATTATGATTTATAAGCAAGTTATCATGCTTATATATGGGGGGGTTATCCAAAGGCGCTATTAGGTGCTTCAAAGCCTAAAGGGATGAATAGTTCCTAGGATGACACAACAGTTAGCATGTGAAAAGGGTTAGTGATATGGTAGGGGTTTACTTCATGGAGGATGCCATAGTCTTTCTACTAGTGATAAAATTCCATCATCTTGGAGTGTTATAATGTGAAGAGGGAGCAATTGTGGGAATTGAGCTACCCCCTTCCTCCATATGCTTTTACCACCTCCCTTGTGTGGATTTTTCTATTGACATTGATGTTGACAAGGTCTTAGTACAGTTTGTCATATCATTGATGTCAACTTAATGATAGTAGCTCTAATGGTTTGTGGTTTATTTTTAGATCTATTAGACATGAGTTATAATTGTTTTGATGCAGAGATGTTGACTTGACGCATAGATGTTGTCCATGTAGAGCTGTATGGCCAAATAGGCCTTCATGTGTTTCGCATGCTAATCCCCTTATGATGATGTTCTTGTTGTTGTAAAGGAGTTGGAGAAGATTTGCTAGGGTTTAGAGATGCTGTAGGAGGCTTGACAGGTCTTGGAGACACATGCAAAGGTGTTTTTGGGCATGTAGGGAGCATAACACATGGTAAAAAAAGTTCTAGAAGGACAACTTGCATTAGGAGCTAGGGTAACACAGGTTATGTGTGTAAGACCTGTGTTGGTAACTCACTTTCCAAAAGTGAGACTTGCGTTAGTGCTTGTAAGTGAGTTTTTCCGGATTCCTTACATATTCCAGTGATTTACAGTGGTAGATACTAGGGTTTTTTCTTGTGGTTTTGTGAGGAAGGTCCAAATTAACTTCATGTACGACTGGAAAGTTGATTTAGGTGTGAATGCATTGGTCATTTGAGTAGTGGAGAAGATGGATCAAATAGTTTAAATAGATGAGCAAAGGGATCATTGTGGGGTTTGATAGTGCACCCAATGAATAGCAGGGGTTGGTGTAGAGGCTACATGTTGAGCCACTGAAGCATGTGCACAGATAGAAGTTAATGGAAGAGATCAAAGATCAGGAAAGTGCATGAAGAGGCCAACTATAGTGAAAAAGCATGTGATACAGAGGCAAAGATCGATCTGAAGGGTATGACAAAGTTGTAGAGGTTGTATTAGAGGTAAATCCTAGGAAAAATGTTTTGGATCAGGGCTCGATGGTTGTGACATATTTTAGATCAAAGCATGGCGTTGCTATAACATAGATTCAAAGATTGATGGTTGAGAGACAGAGCTTTGGAGTTTCTTGTTATATGACTGATGTATTTGTGATTACAAAGACAATGTTTTCATTTTCATGGCTATAACGTTGTTTTGTACGCTATTATTCTATATTAGAGATGGCTAAGTGTGATGCTTAGATTGTTATTGCATGCTATTGTAGGGTTTGAGGTTTATGACAAGAGATAGTTTGTTTCTATAGAGTTTGGATTTTATGAGCACATTGTATGAGAGAGATTGATTATATTGTAGAGTTGTATTCAGTTGTGTAGACTATGTTTAGTTGATGGGATAATGTATTGATTGAGGTTGTGTCATAGAAATTGATTTGAAGAGATTGTATTCAATATTGGATATATGAGCATATTGTGATTGTAATTCTAGTATGAAAATGGACGAAATGTGGCTCACAAGTGTTTGTATGCAGAGATCGTGGATTCAGTGTGAAATATTCTGAAACGTGGTCCACGAGAGAGATTGAAGGTTGGGGCCTTCAGTGTGGCGAGTGGTGGCATGTGAATTTAGGATGTAGTGATATCCTTTAGGTGGTGGCCTCAAAATGTGGGAGTGTTGGCTAGATAGTCCAATGGTGGCTGGGCAAGACATTGGGAGTGGTGGCTTCCAATAGGTGGTGTCCTGTAAATTCGAGGGAGTGGTGGCTTCCTGTAGGTGGTGGCCTGCAAAGTTCATACAGGTTGTGGCCTGGAGTGAATGGTGGCTCCTATGATATGCAAGTTGTGGCTTACACACTAGTGGTGGCTAGTGATCATAAGTATTGAATTGTTTTTTTAATGGAAGAGCAGAGCATAATAATTTGACGTGGTTTTCTCTCTTGTGGTTTCCACCTTACATCCGATGTAACAAAGTTATCGACTTACTGAGAACTGTGACCTCAAAACGAGAACTCTAGCCAAAAAACCCCTATTTTTGTGTAAAAAACAACACAAAAACAAAAAGGTGTTGATGTTGGAACAACAACTTTATTTATATTTATTTTTTATTTTTTTTTTTATTTTTATTTATTTTTATTTTCTATTTTTTATTTTTATTTTTTAATTTTATTTATTTATTTATTTATTTATTTATTTTATTTTATTTTATTTATTTATTCATTTTTTGCACAAAAATACACAAAAAACACCCTAAAATGAAAAGTGTTGATGCTGGAACAACATTTTTTTTTTGCAGGGTAAAATTCTATTTTTTGTAACAACGGCATTAAAAAGTAAATTGTTTGTCCAATAAACATGAAAAACACCCTAAAATAAAAAAAGTGTTCATGTTGCATCATCACTCTTTCTTTTTGGGTTGAAATTCCAACTTTTTTAGCAATGACATTATAAATAAAATATCACGGCTCCGAAAAACCTTAAAATTCTAATAGTTTTCGATGATCACAACTTCAAAAAACCTAAAAATTCCAACAATTTTCAACCATGGCGTAAAGATAAATATCATGACTACGAAAAGCCTTAAAATTTGATAGTTTTGAACAATGACATTAAAGATAAAATATAAAAAATATAAAATTTTGACATTTTTTCAATTATGGAATTAAAACCAAATATCATGACTAAAAAAATACTTAAAAATGAATACCTAAATCAAAGGGTCATTATACCAAAAGTAAATTTTCTTTAAATGTTAAAAGGCTCTTTTAAAATCTTAGCCTAAGACAAGTTACACATTGCAACCGAAATTTAAAGATCAACCATCAAAGGGACACGTAGTGGGGGTGGACTTCACCCATTGCAATGAAAACCTGAAAATTAACCACGAAATTGACACATAGTAGGGTTGAATTTGATCCATTGTAACATAAAATTAAAAATCGACTATGACATTAACATATATTGGGTTGGGTGCTAGTCAAGCATCAATTCAACCCCTTAGCCAAAAAAAAGGGAAAAATAGATAAATAAATAAAAATGAAAAAAAACAAAACAAAACAAAATTAGAAAATTTAAAAAAGTTAAATCTAAAAAAAAAGGAGCTTAAAAAAAATATATATATATATATATATATATATATTAAAACATAATAAAAATATATATAATATATATATATATATATATATATATATATATATATATATATATATATATATATATATATATATATATATATTAAATATTAAAACATAATAAAAAAGTTTTAAAATTTGAAAATGACAAAAATAATAATTCAAATATTAAAAAAAAATTATAAATTTTTAAAAAAACAGAAAAATCAATCATAAAAAACTTATAAAAGAAACCTAAAATAACCCAAAAACATAAAAATTCAAATCTCAAAATATAAAAAAAAAATAAAATTCTCTTGCTGGGGTGACAGACATGGTTATAATGGATCCAACAAAGGGCTTTAATGCCCACCCAATGTAGCATGTGAACGATGAGACATGGTAAGTGTGGAGGCTCTGGCAACTTGCACTAAAACATTCTCAAGGCTCTGATGGTTATATGGCCGTGGGTCATGACGGATATGGGTGTTTTTTTTCGATTTTTGAGATGAGAGTAAGGTCTGGCAGAAGCACTACCTGTGCGAGTATTGCAGGGGGCGGCTTTAGAGTGCCCTGCAGGCTCATTTTTAGGTGGCGCTACTCATATGTGGATTATTGCATGTGTGTTGATGGTGTAAGCCTTCAATGTAGGTGCCAAGGCCGCCACTTGGGACCCTGGACATTTGCCTAGCTCCCTCTGGGCCTTTGCAAAAAGGGAAATGGGTACCAATGAAACGCATGCAAAGAAGTTATGTAGAGAATTTGAGTTTACCATCCCACATGGTGGCATAGTAAGGAGGTATAAGTGTTGGAAGTTCAATTATGTTTTTTCACATTCCATACTCAAAAAATTATGGTCTATTGGTTTTAGAGAAGTTAAGTGGTCTTTAGGTAGTCGACTATTCAACTTCTCGCCCCCGTTGGGAGGGCCTAGAAGCTATATCTTTATATTGTGGTGGATTATGGTGGACAACCTTGTCTCTTTCGTATTTTGTTCAACTATGTTGGTGGGTGGTCTTTCCCCTTCTTCTTCTGTTGGAATTGGGGTGGTGGGGGGCTCTTCCCCATAGTTGGTGTGTTAAAGGTCTCTGTGGGAACTATTTATAATGTAATCGTAGTTTGGATAGGCTTAGTGGACAATATTGTCACCCTTCAAGTGGAGTGGGACCTTTGGAATGTTGGCGTGTTGCTATCATACCCTTAGACAACCCATGTCCCTTCTGCTTCTTGTAGCGAGATGTTTTGAGAACCAAAGTGGGATACCCTTAGTCTCCTAGTCTGATTTAGTTTGTGTTTGTGTCTTTTGTGGTGTTTGGAGATTTGAAGCTGAGTCATCTTTTCCTTTCCTTAGGGTGCTACAAAGTTGGCCCTACATTGGTTGGCCTTCGTCGAGTCGGCAAGGTTCTCATGTGGTTTATCAGTAGTTTGTTCTGGACTGTGGAGTCTTGTGGTTTGGTTGTGAACACCCTTAGTCTTTGGATTTACGCTCTTATGTTGTGTCAACGGGGTCACTCACGCTGTGGGGGAGGGAAATGGGGCCTTGGAAATCGTTTACCAGCTGATGCCAGGGATGTGGAACAATCGTTAGGAGATTCCCTTGGGCATTTGGATTTACCACCATCCTTCGACTCCTTGGAAGCACAGATTCAGGTCATCCAGGAAGGGATTGATCGACAATCCCAACACCGCCATGATGATCACAATGAGGTGATTAGTTTTCTCAATGACATACAACATAACTAGTGGCATATCATGGACTTCCAAGAGTCTCTTTGTAGAGGACAAAAGCACTTACAAGACAAAATGGATAGCTTTGAGGGGCACATGGTCCATATGGGTTCAGATGTGCATGATGTTTTCTACCATCATGGTGAGGGTGACGATGTGGCTCCAGATCCTAACAATGCTCAACTATTGTGAAAAGGACTGGTTACATTCTGGCTGTAGCACAATTTTGGGCCATATGGGCCATTGATATGTGGATGTCTAGTTTTGTGTTGTTGGTATCACAAACTTTCTATTTGTACTTGTTGTCAACAAATTTGATCGGAGCGAGGCTTCAACATTTTTGAAAAAGATATGGAAACGATGTAATGTGATTCTGAACTAATGAAAGATGTTGATTTACAAAAAAAAGAAGAAAAGAAACAGAAATTTTAAATTAAAAAAAGTAAACGAGCATTTTTTTTAAAATAAAAAAAACAGAAATTTTAAATTAAAAAAAGTAAACGAGCATTTTTTTTTAAATAAAAACATAAATAAATAAATAAATTAACTAATAAAAATTTTAAAATTAAAAAAAATAATAAAAAGAAAAGAATTAAAATTTTTTATTAAGAAAAAGCACAAATAAAAAGATTTAAATATTAAAAAATTTAAATAGTAAAAAATTTAAATATTACATAAATAAATAAATAAATAAATAAATAAATAAATTCCCCACCTACGCTGCCAAGGGGTCGTGGGCTAAGGTAGTAGGAGCGATGCGGGGGTGATGGGTCGATTCTATGAATCGACCTCCTGCCACAAGGGTCGCGGCCCCTTGGCGACCGAGGGAAAATTTTAATTATTTTTGTTATTTTTATTTTTTTTAATATTTAATATTTTATTTATTTATGGTTTTATTTTTTTAAATTTGATTTTTTCAGTTATGTAATTTTTATTTTCATTTTTTTTTTTTTTTTTTTTAAACTTGTTCATTCACCAACCCCTCATATTTTTGTTTTTTTAAATGTTTATTTATTTAATTTTATTTTTAAATAAACATACAACATATTATATTTTTTATTAATTTATATTTTGATATATTTTTTAATATTTTTGTTTTTGCTTTTTTGTTTTTAAAATTATAATTTTTTTAATTTTTTATTATATATATATATATTATCTGTTTTATTTTTATTTTTAAATTTTAAATAACGTTTTAATTTGTTATGTAATTTTAAATTATTTTTGTTATTTTGTGTTTTTCTTTTTAAATGTTGTTTTTTTTAAAACAACTTTTTTTACTCAAAATTCTATGCAAATCATTATTTTTGAAAGAATATTCAAATGCTGTGATTTAAAATTCATAAAAATTTCCTAAAATTTTCTATTTTCAAAACTTTTTTTGGTGCAATTTTTTCCATAAAAATTTTGTATTTGACATGTTAATTTTAGCAAAAAGGTCCCAAAAAGTATATATTTTTAATATATCTATATGCAAAATATGTATTTTTTTGTCAAAGATTTAAAATTATTATCTTTTTAGTGACAATTATTTTATGTGTATTGAATTATTAATTATTGATACATAAATATAAAAAAAATCCTAACTTCAAAATATTAATTCAATTATTTTCTAGAAGTTTGCAAAAAAAAAAAATTTCATAACAAAAGAACCATTGTAAGGAAAAATAAAAAAACGTAATTTTGAAAAACCTTTAAAAAGCAAAGATCCCAAGAAGAAAAATCTGTTAGGATATTCCGACACATAGGAAATAGTTAAGTATAACTTGGTCTAGTGTAGAGTTAGGTAAAGTGTGTTTCTTTACTATGTACTTTGTAACTTACAATCTGATGGTCATGATATGTAGTGATCCGACGGTCCATTCTCTCCTCGGTATTACCAACACTTGATCCGTGGCTTAACACCCGATTGGTCCATAATCTCTATTTAAAGAGCATGGAGGGTCATTTGTAGGGTAACTGTTCATGAGAGAAGCTTATGTAAATTTTCATTCTTTTATTAATAAATTGCCTGAAGTGGCCGCATTGGCTCAGACCGTGGACTGTTTCCCTCTTTGAAGGTTTTAACCACGTCAATAATATTGGTGTATTGATCTGTGATCTGTTTGTGAGCGGTGTCCTTTGGTGTTATGTCTGAGGAACTTACCCTGTAAATTCCCACATGGTATCAGAGAAAAGTTGAGGGCCGCATCCATTGGTGATCCAAATATGAAGTCGGTAGAACTGCATCCGACTGCTGTTTCCTAGATCTACTATTTCTGACTGCTTTCAGGCCGAGAGGACTGCTCTATTGTGTTAGGAGCATCTGTTCCAGTGAGGAACCCCTTTCGTTTCACACGAAAAGGTTTCCGGTAGTGCTAGCTATGTCATTTTTAAGATCTGGAGGTATATAATGTTTATTTGCAGTTTCTAGTTATTTTCTCTCAGTTTATTTCGGTTTATTTATCTCTTTGTTTTTCATTTCTGGATCTACATCTTTCATTTCTGTGTATGCTCTTTGCCCCGCAACTCTGTGCGATCTGGGAAATCAGAAATAGAAAGGAATTTTTTTTTTCTCATGCATATGCTCTTTTCCGCTGCGCCTTAGTGTGATCTCGGAAAATCAGAAACATTGAGGAAAATTGTTAGTTTCCGGGTAAAGCTAACTTCAAACCATAAGGTTTGTTTTTTTTGTATGTCCGTTTTGGGTTTTGTGGTTTTTGTTTTGTAGGCAAAAAAGAGCTTTCTCAAGTAAGTACACACCCCAAAGTTTTGGTGACTAAAAAAAAAAAACCCCTTCCTCTTTTCCAAAAATTACTAACCTTTTAAACTAGCTCACTTGGTCCAAAGTTACTTTATGAGAATAAAGGTCTTTAGTTCAAGTCTTTCTTTTTGTTCAGTTACTTTTTCAAAAAACACATGTAACTTATGTTTTAAGGTTACTTTATGTAAAATTGTTCTCACCCATAATAAAAAGTGAGTCACTTATAATTCTAAAGTCTCTTTATCTTTTATTTAAGTTACAATTTGGTGGATAGCTTATAAAGTGCCATTGTAAAAGTGACTTTCACTTATTTATAAAAGTGAGTCATATATATATTTTTAAAAGTGAGCTAATTAGATTAAGTTTGGAAAGGGCGTGGATTTTTTTTAGATATAACATTATCATTCATTTTTGCACATTCCCGCACTTCATCGGCATCTTCAACAACTTTTCTTCAAAAAGCCATAACTTCTTCATCCGGAAGCTGTTTTAAGAGCCGTTTTTTTTAATCAGCCTAATTTTTCGAGATCTTTCCATTGGAACACTTAGTTTCAGCATCTATAGCTTCAATTTCTGTTAAAATGGAAAGTCCATGCCAAGTTATTCTTGACAGCACCAACTACTTCCAATGGTGGTCCTACATTGTGGATTTACTTAGAAGTAAAGGTCTTTACAGAATAGCCTCAGGCCAAGAAACCAAACTGAAAGATGAAGATAAGACAGCCAAATGGGAAAATAGGCAAGATCAAGCATGTGGGTTGATAGGGATGTCTATTTCTCCAGACCTTAGATTCCATATCGCAGAACTTGATACTCCTAATGAAGCAATGAAATAAATCACTAAAGTTTTTGGAATTAAAAATGAACTTAGAGCCCATCAACTCGAAAATGAGTTACTTACATTGGACCCCAATAATTTTTCTTCCATTGAAGATTTTTTGTCCAATTTCAAGACCCTTAGACTTCTCTTGGAAGGTGTTAAGGTTAAGAAAAAAGATGGTAACCTTATTTATTCCATTCTTACTAAGTTGGGACCAGCCTACTCTGTGTTTGTTTCCACCTTCCATTCTATAAGAGAAGCCTTCATTTCTCAAGGACAAGACTGCAAGTCCCTTTCCTTTGATGCCTTTTATGATTCTTTAATAAGAGAATAAGAAAAACTCTTACACCTTGGTCTTCTTAATCTTGGAAACTCTTTTAAGAAGCAACCAAATTCAGAGAATCCTAAGAAGCCGTATCCTAAAAAGAATTCTCCTAAACCAAACAAGGGTCCTAAGCAATTTCAGTCTCGAAATGAAAAAACATTTCAACAAAATGACAAGGCAAATAAAAACAAAGGGAAGAAGACTGATAAATATTGCCACTTTTGTAATCGAGATGGCCACTTAGAATCCAAATGCTTTAAGAAGGTGGAAGCCTTGGAAGCAACAATGAAGAAGCATAACATCCATTTGGAGCACTCTTCAACTTCAACTTCATCTTCAGGAATAACACTTTCTGCATGTGGTTGTCAAACATCTCGGTCTGGATATGCACTAAATGTATCTTCTTCTTCTAATTCTCATGAGTGGATCATTGATTCTGGAGCTTCTTATCACATGGCCAAAAACAAAGCCATGTTTTCCTCTTTAAATGATTGTAACACCAAAAATATATATGTTGGTGATGATAGATCTCTTACTGTTGTAGGGACTAGAACTGTTCATATAAACAATGGTCAATTTAATGATATATTATGTGTTCCAACCTTATCCTACAACCTTCTATCTGTATATTAGATAACTCATTCAGGTGAAGGTAAAATCGTTGAATTTTCTCCTCACGATGTTGTAATTAAGGACCTAAGAGATCCTAGACAGATTTTAGCTACTGGCATTGCTGATGATTCTGCAAAGTTGTATAAGTTTAACAACTTTGGGTCATCAAATCTTCCCTTGGTATTTGTTGCTCATAATGATGAAGTGAACACACTTTGGTATGAGCGATTTGGTCACTTAAACTATCGCTCCCTTCATAATCTATGTAAAGAAAATATGGTGACAAGTCTTCCAATGGTATCTTGCAAAGATCGTGTTTGTTTCGGATGTGTACTCAGAAAACATCATCGGGATAGTTTTGAAAAATGTGCCTGTTGGCATGCCTCAACCCCTTTACAGCTTGTGCATAGTGATTTATGTGGTCCACTTCTAGTTGTTTCATTCTCTGGCTACAAGTATTTATTAACTTTCATTGATGATTTCTCCAGACGCACTTGGGTATACTTCTTAAAACTCAAGAGTGAAGTATTTAACATGTTCTTGGCCTTTAAGGCCTTTGTTGAAAAACAATCTGGACATCAAATTCTTAAGTTAAGATTTGATAATGGCGGAGAATATGTTAACAACAAATTCATCAACTTTTGCACTGAGAATGGAATTCAAATGCAACATACTGTTCCATATACTCCACAACAAAATGGTGTAGCTAAAAGGAAGAATTGCACCTTAAAGGAAATGGCTAATTGTATGCTTCAATTTAAAGGACTTAGTCTTAATTTTTGGGTAGAAGCAATTAACTGTGCAAATTACATAATAAATCACACTCCTACTAAGGTTTTAAAGAATATCACTCCAGGAGAAGCATGGAGCTCAATTAAACTAGATGTAAGTGACTTTCGTGTTTTTGGACGTGAAGCATGGGCCCATATTCCAGATGAGAAACATAAAGCTTTAGAACCTGAGAGTGACAAATGTATTTTTGTTGGATATTCTAAAGATGTCAAAGGATACAGACTTATTCCACTTAATTCCAAAAATATTATCATTAGAAGAGATGTAAAGTTTGCTGAAAATATATCGGCCTACAAGCCTAGTTCGGTGGATGTTCCACCTCTCTCTATCCCTTCTACTTCTGAAAATATTTCTTCTTCAGATGATGACAACGAGGATGACAATCCTCCCCCACCTTCTCAGGATCCTCCTTCAGCTCCTCATCTTCCAAAATGCGTTTGTGCTACTCAGGATGCAACAGGTGCTCTTGCCGGTGATCCTATAGATCAGCGACGTACACATTCTCAGTTCGATAGAGCCTCTTCTTTACTAGGTCAAGCTTCAGCTAATTATGATCCTGACACCTTTGTAGAAGCTTCAGGCCATCCAGATTGGGACTCAGCTATGAATGAATAATATCGTTCATTATTGGCAAATGATACATGGGATATTGTCCCCCTTCCAAAGGGACGAAAACTTGTTAGAAGCAAATGGGTTTACAGAACCAAGTATGGATTGGATGGAAAAGTTGATAAACATAAAGCTCATTTTGTTGCTAAGGGTTTTTCACAAGTTGAAGGCATTGACTATACTGAAACCTTCTCCCTTGTTGCCAAAATGAACTCTATCTGCCTTGTTCTTTCCATTGCTGCCTCTTTCAAATGGGAAGTCCATCAAATGGATGTTAAATCTGCCTTCTTGCATGGGAACTTGCACGAAGAAATCTATATGGAACAACCTACTAGCTTTATACAAACAGACTCCAAACTTGTATGTCGGCTTAAGAAATCCCTTCCAAAATGGATAGCTTTTTTTTAGAAACTGGATTTTCTAGGTGTCATTATGACAATACTGCCTACACCAAGAAAGCGGCAATGTTGAAAATAACGATAGGAAATGCTAAAAATAGAATTGCTATAGATCACATTTTCGGATACATTCCAATTTTAATTAGTCCCTAAATTAAAATGAGAATTTGATCTCAGCAGCTGTTCGTAAAATAATTAATTAATTCATCTTGAGTTAATTAGTTGGAGAAAATCAAACATGATGTCTATGTGAAGACATGCAACAATTATCCATTTGATTGAGGAAGTTATCCCTTAATTAAGGAGATTAGGATGAGTTGTAATAAGTTAGCTCAGTTAACTGATTTAAGTCCAGTTAGATTAGTTCCAACAGTTTGTGGAACCGATTGTGAGTTCAGTTAGTCAATGCATGCATGCATGCAACTAGTGTACTTCAGATAATTGAATATTCTCTCATAAATAACTCATGCATATCAGTTCAGAAAGAGACCCAGTTGAGATCAATGGATGGGACAATGTACTATCAGTTGCAGGAATATTCCCATGAGGACATCTATTGCATGCAGAAGGAATTCTTTCCTTGAGGATTGTGTAGTTATTTCAGAGGTTAGTGAGCAGTGCGTAAGGTAATTACACATAGGTGGCAGCTTGAGGACCCAGGAGAAACTACGCAAGGAAATAGGAGGCTTGGAGGACTGAAGGAAGGCATAGGTGTTGTCTATTCTGTCTATGAGAAGCAGTGAGGGATTGTACTGAGAGCTAGATAGCTTGTGAGCTAAAGATTTGTGTAATCCTGAGATATTTCCACTTGTATGATAATACAGATAGTGGGGTTTTTAGCTGAGGATTTCCCTAGAGTATTCTTCTGTGTTTCATGTGTGATTGAATCTTCTTCTCTGTTATATGTTCTATTTGATCTTGGTCAAAATCGATTAAGCTTCCGCAAGTTTGTTTGTAGAAGTAGATCAAGTATTTTGCTTTAGTATATTGCATTATCAGGTGATCTACGGTGAAATTTCTACATGGTATCAGAGCAAAGGTGATCAAAGCAGAGAACAATATACAAATAAGGGAGAATTTTGAAGTTTTGAAGTTCTTGATTGTAGGTAAAGAATCAATTTCTTATCACATCTCAAAATTCACCAATGGCGTTCAATGGATTGAGACTCAAATATGCCCTAGAGGGCAGCTCGAATTACATAGCCTGGAAGGATCACATGGAAGTGGTATTAGAGGACAACGGGTTGAAGGACTTCATTGATGAAGAAGTCCCCAAGCCAGCAACATCTAATGCCCAAGAATTGGCAGAATGGAAGAAATGTGTGGCGAGAGCGAGGAAGAATCTTCTGGAGGGAGTTCGAGACCATATTGTCTCGAGTCTCCATGGGAAGGAGACACCGTTTTAAATGTGGAAGACATTGAAGGATCTATATCAGAACATCAGTGATCAGAAGAAGCTGGCGCTAAAATACAAGCTTCGGAAAATCAAGTGTGAAAAGGGCGACATGATCTCTACATATTTGAACAAGCTCACCACCTGTAGAGATGAGCTTGGAAGTGTAGGAATCATGAAAGCCGATGATGACATGGTGAGTCTTGCTCTCCTCGGTCTTCCTAAGAGCTGGCATAGCTACCAAGGCTCAGTGAATGGAAGAGAGAAACTGCCAGATTGGAAACAACTGTGGTCGGATCTGATGCAGGAGGAGATCAGGGGAAGCACCAAAGATGGTTCTTCATCAAAGCATGATGATGAAGAAAATTTAGCCTTAGCGAGTAAGGCGAGGAAAGGGAAACGGAAGGCTTCCCATTCCAAATCGAGTTCTTCCCATGGTGGGAAGAAGATTAACAAATTTAAAGTGTGATGCTTTAAATGTCATGAGGTGGGCCATTATGCAACAAATTTTCCACAGAAGAAATCCAAGAAGGGATCCTCGAAAGGATCAGATGGTGAGGCACTGGCCTCACAGTTCGAATTGGATTTTACCCTCATTGCATGCATGGTTTCATTGATGGTGGGTTGTGTTTGGTACCTGGACAGTGGAGCCTCATTCCACATGACCGGTGACAAGAGTTTATTTAGTACCTTGGAGGAGAAGGACCTCCAGATGCGCATAGAGATGGGCGATGATGGAAAGTACCGTGTTTCAGGTGAAGGCATGGTTGTGTTTCAAAGGGAGCATGGAGCTCCTCTCACCTTGAATGATGTAAAGTATGTGCCTGGACTAAAGAAGAACCTGGTATCCATCACAATGTTGGAAGACAAAGGCTATGATGTAGTCTTCAGTAAAGGAAAGGCGTTCCTGAGACACATCGCCATGGGTCAGACCAAGAGGATTGGGATTTGAGTAAAGAATCTCTACAAGCTGGAGGTAGATGACTGTGCTGCATTGAGTTCCAAAGCAGAGTTGGTGCAAAGCCAAGATATTGGCGAGCTATGGCATAGAATATTGGGCCACTTGCACCATGGGGCCTTGAAGATCATGCAACAGATTTATACTGGACTTCCCAAGGCTAAACTTGAGCAAGTGGACACATGCAAAGGTTGTACCTTGGGTAAGTATGCAAAATCTTCTTGTCAGGATCGAGACAGTCGATCTGAAGCAATCTTGGAGTGAGTTCATACAGATGTGGGTGGACCATTCTCGACAACTTCCACCGCTAAACAAAGGTACTATGTTATTTTCATTGATGATTTTTCTCATAGATGCTACATCTATTTCATGCAGAAGAAGGATCAAACCTTCTCAAGGTTTTGTGAGTTCAAACCCTTGGTTGAGAAAGAATCAAGAAAGAAGATTAGGGCCTTGCAAAACAACAAGGGTGGAGAGTATGTCTCTCAAGAGTTTAAGGACTTTTGTGCAGTAGAAGGAATTAAACGGGAGTTGATGGCACCCCATAACCCACAACAGAATGGGGTGGATGAGAGGAAGAACAAAATGATTGTGGGAACAGCTCGGGTGATGCTGCATGACTAAGGCCTACCACTTCACTTGTGGGCTAAGGCATGCAACACAACGATTTACTTGCAGAATAGAAGCCCGCATCGCATACTTGGGATGAAGACATCAGAGGAGGCCTTCTCCGGGAAGAGACCAGATGTGGGTCACTTCAGGATCTTTGGATCATCAGTTTATTGCCATGTGACCAAGGATGCCCGGAAGAAGCTAGAGCCAACAACAAAGTTGGGGATACTTGTGGGTACACTGATACTCCCCACAACTATCGGGTGTATTTGCCTACCAATCAGAGGACAATGGTTCACAGAGATCTTTATTTCGATGAACTAAAGGCAATGCGAGTTTCCCTTGAGAGGGAGCTCAATTTGCATGCAGAGGAGGAACTTTTGGTTCCTAAGGAGGAGGAGCCTCAGACTGATGTGGAGCAGCCGCATGTAGAGGATCCGGGAATGGAGACATCCACTCATGCAAAGTCTTCCAGAAATGGGCAGAAACGCTCAAGGGAAACTGACAAATTGTTGATGGATGCAAGAGAGAATGTGAGAGAGCCATCTTCTCAGCGCAGACAGAGGAGGTAACCTGAGCGGTACACTGGTTACATGGCCCTTGTTGGGGAATGTATAGAGACCGAACCATCTTCATTCGAGGAAGTAGTGCAGAAACCAGTTTGGGTTGATGCTATGGTGGAGGAATATGACTCCATAGTTCAGAACAGTGTTTGGGATGTTGTTCCAAGACCGGAGAAAAAGTCCTTGGTGAGTTCCCGTTGGATTTATAAGGTAAAGTAAGCAGCTGATGGTAGTGTGGAGAAACATAAGGCAAGGTTTGTTGCCCATGGTTTCTCACAGGTCGAGGGGATCGACTATGATGAGACTTTTGCTCCAGTAGAAAGATACTCATCTATCAGATCGATGTTGGCACTATCAACACAGATGGGTTAGAAGATCCATCAGATGGATGTGAAGACTACATTCCTCAATGGCAATATTGAGGAAGAGGTGTACATAGAGCGGCCGGAAGGATTTGAGACCTTCGATCGTGAGTCGCATGTGTGCCGACTCAAGCGATCTTTATACGGGCTGAAGCAAGCACCTCATGCTTGGTACACTAGGATTGACAACTACTTCACCGTGTTGGGCTTCACAAAGAGTGAAGCAGATGCGAACTTATACCACATCATGGTGGAAGGTAAGCAGTTGATCATTGTTTTTTATGTTGATGATCTGATATTGACAGGTCATGATTAGTTGATCATGTCTTGCAAGGAGGACCTTGCAAGAGAGTTCGAGATGAAAGACATGGGTCTCATGCACTACTTTTGAGGCATGGAAGTGTGGCAGGGGGATGGGGAAGTGTTTGTGTCTCAAGGCAAGTATGCCAGTGAGATACTTAGGAGATTCCACATGGAGAAGTGCAAGCCCATGCAGACTCCTCTAGCAGGTAACTGGAGGAAGGAGGATGCTACTTCAGGTGAAGTAGTAGCTGCTACTATGTATTGGCAGCTTGTGGGTTCATTGATGTATTTAGTGAACACATGACCAGATTTGTGCTTTGCGGTGAACCAACTGAGTCAAGCTATGGTTCAGCCTACCAAGCTGTTTTGGAAGGCAGCTAAGCATGTGCTGAGATACCTCAGAGGCACATCTCAGTATGGATTATGGTACAGATGGATAGAGGGAGTGAAGCTTCAGGGCTTCATAGATGCAGATTGGGTAGGGAGTCCATCAGATCAGAAGAGCACTTCAGGAGGAATTTTCAACCTTGGTTCAGCTGCAGTTTCTTGGTACGGCAGGAAACAGAGGTCAGTTGCATTTGGCTCAACAAAGACTGAATACATGGCTGCAAGCCAGGCAACATGTGAGGCCATTTGGATGCAGAAAATTCTAGTTAGGTTGTTTGAGCAGAGGATGGATCCAACTATGATCTATTGCGATAATCAAAGTTGTATCAAACTCTCTGAGAATCTAGTATTTCATGACAGGTCCAAGCACATCGATATCCTGTATCATCATCTTCGAGACTGTGTGGTGAAGAGGATCATGTTGTTGCATTATGTTTTGACTGAGGAGCAGGATGTAGACATTTTGACTAAGGCATTGTCAAAATGAAAATTCAAGTTCCACAGAGACAGGATCGGGGTGACAGATAATCCCTTTCTTGTTGAGAGGGAGTGTTGAAAATAATAACAAGAAATGCTAAAAATAGCATTTCTATAGATAGAATTTCAGGATACATTCTAATTTTAATTAGTCCCTAAATTAAAATTGAGAATTAAAATTCGAATTTGATCTCAACAGCTGTTTGTAAAATAATTCATCTTGAGTTAATTAGTTGGATAAAATCAAACATGAAGTCTATGTGAAGACATGCAACCGTTATCCCTTTGATTGAGGAAGTTATCCCTTAATTAAGGAGATTAGGATGAGTTGTACTTTGAGTTGTAATTAGTTAGCTCAGTTAACTAAGTTAAGTCCAGTTAGATTAGTTCCAACAGTTTGTGGAACTGATTGTGAGTTCAGTTAGTCAATGCATGCATGCATGCAACTAGTGTACTTCAGATAACTGAATATTCTCTCATAAATAACTCATGCATGTCAGTTCAGACAGAGACCTAGTTGAGATCAAAGGATGGGATAGTGTACTATCAGTTGCAAGAATATTCCCATGAGGATATCTATTGCATGCAGAAGGAATTCTTTCCTTGAGGATTGCGCAGTTGTTTCAGAGGTTAGTGAGCAATGTGTGAGGTAATTACACACAGGTGGCATCTTGAGGACCTAGGAGAAACTACGCAAGGAAATAGGAGGCTTGGAGGATTGAAGGAAGGCATATGTGTTGTCTATTCTATCTATGAGAAGCAGTGAGGGATTGTACTGAGAGCTGGATAGATTGTGAGCTAAAGATTTGTGTAATCCTGAGATATTTCCACTTGTATGATAATACAGATAGTGGGGTTTTTAGTTGAGGCTTTCCCCAGAGTATTCTTCTGTGTTTCATGTGTGATCGAATCTTCTTCTTTGTTATATGTGTTCTATTTGATCTTGCTCAAAATCGGTTAAGATTCCACAAGTTTGTTTATAGAAGTAGATCAAGTATTTTGCTTTAGTATATTGCATTATCAGGTGATCTATGGTGAAATTTCTACAGGCAAGTATCTTATCATTCTTGTTCTTTATGTTGATGATATTATCCTTACTGGTAGTGATCCCAACCTTATAAACCATGTGAAGTATAGCCTTAAAAAGAAGTTTGAAATGACAGACTTAGGACACTTGCATTATTTTCTTGGTCTTCAAGTATTGCAATCCAAGGAAGGTATTTCCCTTTCCCAGTCCAAGTGTGCATGTGATCTTCTACGCCATTTTCACATGGAAGACTGTAAGCCAACCCCTTCTCGTTTTTAGTCTGGAGCCAAACTTTTAGTCACTTGTACTTCCCCTGAAGTTGATGCTACCTTATACCGTCAACTTGTAGGAAAACTTTTGGATCTGGCCCATACTCGTCCTGAACTTTCCTTTGCTGTTGGCCTTATTGCTCGGTTTATGAAAAACCCACATGAAAGTCATTGGAAAGCAGCTAAAATAATACTTCATTATGTTCTAGGTACAGTTCAGTTTGGGATTCATTACAGTGCAGAAGCATCTCCTCTATTGGTTGGCTTCATTGATTCTGATTGGGCCGGTGACCCTGATGATTGGAAGTCTACTGCAGGTTATGTGTTCACTTTCAGTTCAGGACCTATTACATGGGCTTGCAAGAAACAAAGTGCCATTTCTCTTTCTTCAGTAGAAGCAGAGTATCATGGTGTCGTAGAAGCTATTAAGGAAGCCCTATGGCTTCGTCAGATCATGTTAAAGTTTGGCTTTCAGCAGCAGCATCAGACTACACTTTGGTGTGATAATCAAAGTGCCATTCAACTATGCAAAGATCCAGTCCAAGATCAGCACATCAAACACATTGAACTGCACATGCACTTCATTAGAAAGCTCATTCATGACCATGTTCTTGAAGTGCAATATTGTTCAACAGATGATCAAGTTGCAGACATCTTTACAAAGGTTCTCACAGAGGCGAAGTTTACTAAACTTCGATTTATGGTTGGAGTTTAGGAAGTTGTCACTAAGGTGGGATAGGCTCTAATGCCTCCTTCCTTCTCCTATTTTGTCATATTTGTACATCCTTCAATCCTATCCCAAGTTGTTCTTAAGGGGGGATGTTAGGATATTCTGACACATAGGAAATAGTTAAGTATAACTTGGTCTAGTGTAGAGTTAGGTAAAGAGTGTTTCTTTACTATGTACTTTTGTAACTTACAATCCGACAGTCATGATATGTAGTGATCCGACGGTTCATTCTCTCCTCGCTATTGCCGACACTTGATCCGTGGCTTAACACTTGATTGGTTCATGATCTCTATTTAAAGAGCATGGAGGGTCATTTGTAGGGTAACCATTCATGAGAGAAGCTTATGTAAATTTTCATTCTTTTATTAATAAATTGCCTGAAGTGGCCACATTGGCTCAAGCCATGGACTGTTTCCCTCTTTGAGGGTGTTGAGTCTTGAAAATGTCATTCATTTCCATTACACTTTCACTATTATGTCCATTATATCACCTCCATTTCACCTCCATTTCACTACTATGTCACCACATTCATCCCACTTTCATTATCATTGGGCCACCTTTATGTTTTTCCAATCTTTATTATTTCTAAGCCTTTTAAGTGAATTTGTGGTTAAAAATTAGAAAATAATGTGCATATGCTTATACCTAACAAATGGGTTGAGATTGTTGACATGTGTAGGTTGAAAGGAGGCTTCTAGAAGACCCTTATGTGGCACTCTAAGGTCAAATTCGAATTTGAGTGGAAAGAATCATGGGATCATGAGGATATGTGTCACATCTCCTAATTGTATTGTAACTCTAAGAAGACATGTGTCTTATCAGTTCCTATTTTGATTAGGACTCTAGAGGTAGAGGGAGAGATTCATGGACTCTCATTAATGAGATGGCTTCTCATTTTTTTGTATAAATAGGAGATCTCTCTCCTTCATTTGTTAGCTTAGAGTTTGGAGTTCTTAAGTCTTTTTATCTTGTGAGTTTGTAGTTCTTCCTTGATGGCTTTTGAAGGCTTTGGAGAGCTTTGTTGTACTTTGTAATTTTGAAGAATTTGAATAAAGCTTTGATGTTCTCAACATGGAAGGAGACGTGAAGTAGATGTCATGGAGCACATTAGAATGTAAGGTAGAGTAGATTTCATTTTGTAATTTTGCTTTGATTTCATTATGTCATTTGATTGCTTTTAAGTTGGTAGATTAGATTTTTCATTCATGCAATTTTAATTCATGCAAGTGTGTTCAACCGGTTGATTGTAGGTTAGTAATGCACATAGCTTTTTAATGACTAATTACATGACGGAATCATCTTGTCCTTCTGCTGATTTATTTTTTTTGAGTTCTAATTCCAGCATTGTTATTTCAATCAGTTTTGTTTTGCTCATTTACTTTCCTGTAATTTAGATATCATATTGCTTAACTTGTTCATGGTTGCTTCCCATAAGGTAGATTGAGCTGAAGGGTAAAGGATCAGAAGAGTTGAAGTAGTGTGATTAGTTTCCTTTATGCAATTTAATTTCTTGCAATTTAGATATCATGTTGCTTAACTTGTTCATGATTTCTTCCCATAAGGTAGATTGAGCTGAAGGGTAAAGGATCAGAAGAGTTGAAGTAGTGTGATGAATTAGTTGCTTTGCTTTCAGTCTTTGAGTTGCTTTAAGTTCAGTTTTTACTTTCTTTTTCATACAGCAGCAAGGATACTGGGTTTCATAGTCACTAGCTTATTGATTGGTTGCTGCATTCCATTTTGATTGAAGTAGCTGCATATTTACACTTTTGTTCAAGTACTAATTCCATCAATAACATGTTTTAAGATCTTTTGAAGTGCTAAGTTTTGGAAGTTACCATTAGGGACATAGGCCTTGTCTTGAAATCTCTATCCATACTTGTCCTTTAAAAGTATTCTTAAGACCTTAGAATAGGATTTCCATTTGCATTAGACACTTTAGGAAACCAACAAAAACAAAAACCCAAAACAAATAAAATCTATAAAACAACGAAGTAAGAAAAAGGTTAACTAAGCACATATGGTGCACCACAATTCATCAGTTTACGATACCCAGATTGATAATTTATGTAGAGCAATTTAAGACGTTAAATTGACTAGACAGAGGGTTTTAACCTCGTCAAGAATACTGGGGTATTGATCTTTGATCTATTTGTGAGCGGTGTCCTTTGGTGTTCTGTTTGAGGAACTTACCCTGTAAATTCCTACAAAAAAAGGAAGAAGAAGAAGACAACTTGAAAAATAGTTAAATAACCAACATTAAAAAATAATACATACTTAAGACATAAGAGAATTTAAAGTGTCTAAAGTATGCCAGCCCCCAAAAACAAGTTGATGTTGCATCAACGTTTTTCAAATCATAATGAAAATCACCAACATTTAAAAAAAATTATCCATACCTAATACATAAGAAAATTTAAAGTGTAAAAAATAAGCCCCCCCAAAAATGGAGTTGAAGTTGCATCAACACTTTTCAAAACCAGTATGAAAATCACTAACATTTAAAAAAATTTGTCCATACTTAATAAGTAATAGGGATGATGGCTGGAAGATTAGTCGTTGCTGGGTCCCAGCCCTGTCTTCCTAGCCTCCTCATTCCCCTTTGTGTTAGGTCTTAGGGTTTCTATCCTCCTTTAATTTCTCTTTTGGCAGGTTTGTCCTATTATTATGAAGTGTTTAAGTCATTATAGGTTTTGTTTTAGTTTCGGGCTTCCTGGTGTATTACCTTAACTTGTTTTTGATTCTATTGGGCAATTTATAATTAAATTTGATTTTTTCCATATTTCATCTTTAGAATCGGGTTTCCCTTTAACTTATGTCTAATAATTAATTTTTGGAAGAATTAATATTTAAATATATATATGGATTATTAATGAATATAGAATATTTAAGGGTATATTATGATATACCAATATTATTAGTGTTAATATATTTAAACTTGAAATATTGAATTAATACTGAATATTTGACCATTTGTTTAATAGATATTTACGATATACCATTATTATTAGTTACACTTTGATTATGGACTTTAACAACCCTATAATCTGATATTTACCTTAAGGAGCTAAATTCTAGGAATAATTATGATTTGGTTGGAATTATAAATTATTAAGTAGATTATTTAATAAACATATATAACTTACTAAATTTAAATTTGAACAGACCATTATATTTAAATAATAGATAAAAATAATATATTCTAAAGATCTATCTTACCATTATTACCAATTACCTAATAGTGTTTATTACTTTTTTAGAAAAATATATTGGAATAATATCAAATATAAATAAATGTGAAATGACTAATATAACTAGATTATTAAGATATGGTATTACCTAGGAATTCTCTTAATATTTAATATTAGATTTATTTATTTTTAAATTAACTTCGTTATTAAATTTTTTTTTAAATATTAACTAATTTGACTAGGGTCATTCGTCAAAATTAGCCGTTGGAGTCTCTGCACCTCTATTTAATCAAGCTTAGCCAGATTGGTTCTTCAACTTGTCCTGACGATGAACCACACTGGTTGGTTCGAAACGCGTCGACAAAAGATTGGTTATGTGATTTTGCCGAAGATTATCTAAACAATGTTATGGATCACAGAAGTCTAAATTCCTTAATAATTTAAACTGTCAAAAATATGCTCCAAAAAAAGGCGTAGTCTGAAAACACTTTTCAAAGTCAAATGATTTTTTGCAACCTCTTAAAAAGTGAACTCGGTACAGTTCCCGTTTGGTTGGTAAATGGGGTGTGTCTCTTAAGTGTGATGATATGCATGTTATTGATGGTTGCTCATATGGTTATTTGCTTTGATGTTATCATGTTATGTAGTTAGATCTGCTGGTCATGATTTATGGTTATGCATAGATCTCCTTATGCGTTATGCAACTAATGAATAAATGAATTAGGGTTTGTGATAAGAAGGAAAAATGATAAAAATATATCATAAGTTACACTATTGATTCAACCCCCCCTATCAATAGTGCTCAAGGTTTATAACAAGTGGTATTGAAGCGGGGCTCTTGGTTGAAGTTTAATCATTGGAGAGTAGATCTCCACAAATTTGGTGAAAATGTTGCAAATTCTTTTCCCTAGAATGAATCCTCTAGGAGTATATGTCCTCACTATTACAAATTTCAAGGTATGTCCATATAAGAGTGAAAGCTAAATTATTGTCTTTTGGATCTAACATTTGGAGATTAGTTTGTGAAGGATGTGGTGAGGATCCACTTTCACCTAAAGTAATGCAACAAAATTCTCAAGCAAGACGTATCATTTTTGAGAATCTCCATAATGCAGACTTGGAGAAAATTGGAGATTTAAAATCTATCAAGGAGATTTGGGACAGACTACAAGTATTGTTTGGAGGTGATGGAAAAAACAATGGATAGGTTGAAAAAAAAGTAAGAAGACGAAAAAGAAGAAGACTCGTCAAAGGCAAGAATCTCAGCCAAAAGAATCTTGTCCTCTTAGTGAAAATGGTTCATCTAATCATGGATTCAAAGGTATAAATACTAATTATTTTCTTTCGAGTTATACTTTGGATGGTTTCGAATATAGTCATGGATGGTTCCAATTATACTTTGGAAGAATCGAAAATATTTGAAGAGATTGTGATTAACCAACAAAAAGAGAAAGAGGGCCGAGTTATTCAACTTAAAGGTGAAGTTGTTACATTGAGAAAGAAACCAGAAGAAAAAAAAAGAAAATGAAGCAGTGAAGAGCATCGTAATCTTGGAAAATTTGCTTGGAAACCAAAGATCTCCATTGGATATATTGGGTCTTGGTTTTCAAAAGGGAGAGTCCAACTCACATGTAGTAAGGAAAAAAAAATGTAGCAAACAATAGCAACAACAAGAGTAGTGACAAAGGAAACCAACAACAAATCCTGTAACAACAAAGAAGAAGACCTCAAGTAGCACCTACATTTAGAAGATATTTTGCTCCAGAGAGCATCGTGGCATATATGTCAAATTTCAAAGGAATTATAGCCCATTCATTTCTTTGATGAACGAGGTAGAGTGTTATAACTGTCACACGTTTGGACATGTTATAGCCAACCGTAGGAGAAAAGTGTACATATCCAGTCGACAGAGCTTGCAACAGTATGAATAGCCAAGGAAATTGTACATCAGGTGTATTGTGATTTTAATGGTTATTGTTACTCATGTAACTTATTTGGCCACAAGGCAATTTATTGTAGATCTAGCCCATGGAGGAAAGATATGTTTTATACGAGGCATAGATCTAACATTAGAAATAAGAGATTTAATCCTCTTACTTCATATCTTGGCCATGTGGAGTGTTACACGTGTCATAACTTTAGCCATATGGCGAGAGATTGCATTTTGTCTAATTTTTTAATGCAAATCTAACAAGAGTAGTAGATTCAAATAGGACCTAACAAAAAATTAGAGAAGGAATAAAAGAAGCATCCAAAGACTGCGTGGAGGAATAGTGAGCAAAAAACCATGAAGTAAAGAGATCAACCCCCTCTGCAATTCTTGTTTACCTCATGCATATTCATAGGAGACTGCGTAGTTTATGAGAGGTGCATAGCCTCAGGGGGATCGTATGGTAGCAACGTATGAAAACATAATGAGTTGGTTGAGTATGAGTTGTAGCAACAAAATCTTGATGTGTTCTTGAGCCTCATTGCATATTTAGGTTCGTAGGATCAACCTACCTATTGGAGGTATAATGAGCTCATGGGGAGCTATGCATGGTATAATATTTGCACGGCTTATTTATCATTTTATTATTACTTTCACTCTTTTAGTGGTAGAAACTAACATGTTTCCATGACTGAAAGAGTGCACTTTTCATCCATATATATGTTCTTGGCCTCATTGACAACTAGTTTAAAATTTCATGTGCAACCATGCATAGAAGAACATCCTTGGATCAACCATGTGTAGAGGAGAAGATACTTTCAGTCATATGTTTCTACATGTCTCATTGATATTATGGCTGAAATGGACAATGTACATGCATTGCATTTGACACATTGTTTCAATAGCACTTGATGTTGGCATGCATCATATTGTGCCTATTACTTAAGCCATGTATGCACTCATGTGTGCAATATCAACCTTGTGATAGCTCATGTATTGGTGTTATAATTGGTTGAGTGGTCCATGTCTTGGAGATAGTAATGAATCTTGGTCATGCATTGCATAAAGTTTTGAGCATGATGTAAAAACCATATGTTTTACATTGTACATAATCATTTTTAGCCATGTACCCTCATATGAATCCTTGTAATATGTTGGTTCATCATTTGGTTGTTGGCAGATTGGCCCTAGAGTCAAGAGAGAGAGTGTGTATGGGATCATGCCATGAATTTGTTAATGTGAGTTTTGTTTGAGAGACGAGAACTGTTGCAACCATGATTTGGCTGATGTATGTCATGTATTTCAGCCATGTATGGGCCCTTGGAGTCATTATAGCCATGTACAATCTTGTTCTTTTCATGGGTCATCGGTTGAATCATGTTTTGGAAATAGAGTCATTTTGGTGTCTAGTTAGCATGGAGGAGAGTCCTAAGTGATGGTTCAACCATATATGGGATTATTAATGTCCTTATACAACCATGTGTTATCATTCTTGTATCCATGTAATAGGCCTATGAATCCCCGTACTTTCATTGCATATAATTGGATCATAGTCCTTAGTCCATGTGTAGTGGCCTCTTGTATGTGACAAGGAGGCATTTGCAACAACTATCATTGTTATACAACAATATGGTTAAGATGGTTGCAGCCCCATTACATGTTTAAGGGAAGCATGTTCAACAGGAGAAGATGCATGGATGCATAGAGACATGTTTGGCAGCTGATTCCATTGTTTCACATGCTTATTTTGCTTATTCGAGGATCAATTTGTATCAACCCTTAGTTAGCATGGTGTTGAGCATTTCAGGGGGAGTATTTTCCTTAGTATGTGTTGGCCTTGATTTCTACTATTCAATGTTTCCCCTTGCTATTGATTTCAAAGGGGGAGAGAGAATGGAAAAATGGAAGAGAACGAAGTGTGGAGAGTGCATAGAGATCAAACTCATAGTTTGGAGATCATGTTAAGGTTGACATCATTACAAAGGGGGATCATGTTGTAATTGTTGGTATTGATGTAAAAAAGGTCTTAGTCCTATTTTTCATATCATTGATGAGAACTTGAAGATGGTAGCTCTCATGGTTTGTAGTTTGTATGCAGATCTATTAGATACGAGTTATCATTGTTCTGATGTAGAGATGTTGTCCATGCAGAGGTGTTGGCCAACTAGGTCTTCATGTTTCTAGCTTGATGCAAATGTGTTTGGCATGTTAATCCCCTTATAATGACATTCTTGTCAATGCAAAGGAGTTGGAGAAGGTTTGTCAAGGTTTAGAGATGCTATAGGAGGCTTGATAGGTCTTGGAGACACTTGCAAAGGTGTTTTTGGGCATGTAGGGAGCCTAAAAGTAGGTGACACATGTCCTAGAAGGAAAACTTGCATTAGGAGATAGGGTAATGCAGGTTATGTGTGCAAAGCCTGCATTAGTAACTCACTTTCCGAAAGGGAGACCTGCATTGGCACCTGTAAGTTAGTTTTATTTTGTTTTTGTTTTTGTTTTATTCGTCGCGCATTCCAGTGATTTCTAGTGGTAGATACTAGGGTTTTTTCTTGTTGTTTTGTGAATAAGGTTTGAATTGACTTCATATATAGTTGTAAAGTTGATTTAGGCATGAATGCATTGCTCATTTGAGTAGTGGAGAAGATGGATCAAATAGTTTAAATAGATTAGTGAAGGGTGTTAGGAAAAATAATGGGGGGGGTGAATCAATATTTTAAATCTTACATCAAATTTATTTTTGTTATTCCAATTTATATACGTGACTATTATTCAATGAACCCGCGTATGTATGCAACTATGATGAAAGAAAACTGTGTATATCCTGTCAACTAGCTTTACATATAATTCATCATCTGTTGATCTTTAACCAATGCATCATTACTTTATTAAACATGTATTAAGAAGAAAATATGAGCAGTAAAGAGCAGGTAGATCATCAACACATAAGAAACATAACAACACACATGAACACTAGGATTTTAGGTGGAAACCCAATGCGGGAGAAAACCACTGCTGCTGTCATCTCTATCTTATTTTTACAAAAAAATAATCTTCTTAAATAAAATCTTGTACTGGTGCAGACTTTAACCAGTACATAGGCTCCTACTTGCAGAAGGCTACAACCTTATCTTGTTTTCCATTTCCTACTGGAAGGGAGCTACAACCCCCTTTCTGAAGACTACTATCCTCAGCTCTTTATGGATCGCTTTTCAGAATGTTTCAAACTAGATCCACTTTCAACTATTCTGAAATCAATTACCCAAATACTACACCAATTGAATAATCAAATCAACCGTTGAAACCAATGCAACTAGATCAGAACAGATCATGCCAATGCATATCCACTCATCAATATACCAATCCAAACACCGTTACCCATCATAAAAACCAACTATTGCCACTAAAAACCATGATCAAGCATACATTAGATTGTATACATTCCCTTTCTTAATCATACCTGTGTATGTATGCGCTTCTTCTGAAGAATACCCACGTATAGATCTCAAAAATATTGATACTTGAATTGGAATCACTGTCACGCTGAAAAAATCACTATATCCCATAATAAATCCATCACAGATCACATAATCAAATACAGATCTTTATACAACAACACTATCACTTGGTTAGTATTTTATTCCACAATCAGTTCAACCCAACCAATAATGTTAAACACAGATCATTATGAGAGAGAGACATCATTGACAGACAACAACAAACATAAATGAACTGATAACCATCATTAGCAGTTTATGCTTTAAAATCCTATCAGATGTACGCGACCCTTATAAAGAACAACTGCATATGTACGTGCTCTTAATTTTTCACACTTGGGTACAAATTCTATTTTTTTTTCCAGAATGTATACGCAATCCCACTAAAGTAGATCTAGGCATGTACATGACCTTTCTAAAGAAAACCTGTGTACATATCTGCAATTATTGAATCATTCCTTCGCTGCAACCACAAAGCATATTTCACAAACCTTACTGTCACATGTTCATGTCAGAGTATTATTATCATCACATATTTGTCATTGTTAGTCATAATCATAAAGGATCAAGCAAGCATGTTTATTAGTCACTATACTGATTTTAAATATGAACCTCCTTCATGATCCTTGGAGCACATCTATTTAAGATAAAATCATTCATCAATAACCCATAACTTGCACACTTAGCACTTTGATCTCCATATCCTTATATAGCTGAGGCCTTAGTCAATACCTTCAGCCAATCCTTTAGTAATTCCAATGGTATTATTTGATGAGATCAAATGTATGTTGTCATGCTCATTACTATGGGCCAATACCATGGTAAAGACCTATGGTATTGAGAATACCATGGTGAAAAAAATATACATGACTTTGCTTCACCATACTCGCGTATGTACACCGTCTTTGTTCACAATACCCGCGTATATTTTCCAACACTTTACCTTTATCATTCCTTTGTCTTAGAATTGATATTCCTTTATCCAATCGCTTTGTCACATCTATACTAGCCTGTATACTCATCTTGCTACCACCATGTTGAAATTTTTATCAAGTAGGTTTCCATCAAGGAAAACATATTAGTCATAATGCCAACAAAGGGATCATTGTGAAGTTGGATAGTGTGCCTAATGAATAGCAAAGGTTAATGTAGAGGCTATAGGTCGAGATACTAAAGCGTGTGCACACACACAGGTTAATAGTAGAGATTATAGATTAGGAAAGTGCATGAAGAGGCCAACTATAGTGACAAAACTTGTGATACAGATACAAAGATCGAGCTGAAGGTTATGACAGAGTCGTAGAGGTTGTAACAAAGGTAAGTAAGAGGTAGAATGTTTTGGATCAAAGCTTGATGGTTGCAAAAAAGTTTAGATCAAATCATGGTGTTGCTATGACATAAATTCATAGATTGATGGTTGAGAGTTAGAGATTTGTAGTTGCTTGTTACTGATTTACTTGTGATTGAAGGCGCAGTGTTTTCATCTGCATGGATGTATCATTGTTTTGTATAGATGCTATTATATATTAGAGATGGATGAGTGTGATGTTTAGATTGTTATTTCATGCTACTATAGGGTTTGAGGTTTATGAGAAGATATTATTTTTGCTGCATAGTTTGGTTTTTATGAGA
Organism: Pinus tabuliformis; assembly: GCA_031772625.1. Lineage (NCBI taxonomy): Eukaryota > Viridiplantae > Streptophyta > Pinopsida > Pinales > Pinaceae > Pinus > Pinus tabuliformis. The sequence goes on along the minus strand of CM062813.1, from coordinate 714,828,290 downwards.
AGATTGTATGAGATAGATTGATCATATTGCATAGTTTTATTCAATTATGTAGGCTGTATTTAGTTGATGGGCTGATGTATTGATTGAGTTTGTGTTCCAAAGATTGATTTGGAGAGATTGTATTCAATATTGAGTGTATGAGTAGATTTTTATTGTGATTTGAGTATCAAAATGGACAAAATTGTGAAAATTTACAAGTCTAATTACAACAACTGGAAATTTATTATTCTAATTGTTAATTATGCAACTTATTTTTTACTACAAACAATGAATAAATCACACTGCAATTTTTCACCATAAAAATGTTGCGGAAAATAAAATGATGGAAACTAATAAATATAGAGAATAAACACAAAAATTTGACACAATTATTTTTGGACAAATGTCCCTGGAAAACCCAATGCGGGAAAATCGATGCAACAAATGTCAAGGGTTTTTATTATTACGAAACAATGAAATTATGACTACAACTGGATTCCCAAACTAAAAATCCTCTACAAGAGAAATTGGCCAAAAAAATTAATGAGACAAATATTGCCTCATCGAACACTGATCCAACTCCAAATCTTGCACAAACCGGGTTGCTTGAAACCGCTACTTCAACCTCTGCACTAATGTTGTGCAGTCTCTCACATGCACTACCTGGAATCTGCTTTAATCAAGCTATTTATCCCAACTCAGCTTCTGAGAATGACTCACTAGCCCCTCAGGAAAATATCTCGGCCTCCAACAAATGAATCAACCCTCAATCCAGTTAAATCGAACTCTGCATTTGAAGCTTATGTGCAGGACTTGCAGAAGCTCACTAAGGAAACTCAACCCTCCTATAGCTGACTCTCTAGAACTAGAAAAATTCCTCCTAATTCACTATCTATGACCCTCATTGTCTTTGCATCCACTCTTAGGCTCAAACTTCTCTCTGCTGAATCACTGCAGCTGGGAAACTTGATCTCTGCCAAGGAATTTGACCCCTAAGTGTATTTCTCCACAACCCCATCGACCTCCTCTTATATGATACAATTGAGTCTTCAATGCCCATGATTAAATCGTTATCGATGGATGAGATCATTTATGAGTTGATTTGTGTGAGTTTCTAGAGAATTCTTACCTTACTCAATTAATTCCTATTAATTAACCAATTTTTGTAAGTTAGATTTAGGAAAAATTTAAATGATGGTCGATTAATTTAATTGAGCTATCTCTAAGTGGAATTTCCAGAAATGATTTCTGGGTTTTAGATATATCATGTGTTTTCTCCTCTCCACAAATTTTGAGACTGGAACACCATCCAATGCTAGAAAAACTAACACTCCCTATTAGCGAGGAAGGTGTTCTCTCCCATAACATCTTGTCTTTGCAACATCTCTACACTGCTAATGTCTAACATCTATGACAAACTTCCACAATCCACCAACTACTGCAAAAATTTGATAATGCTACATCTATGCTGTTGCTGACACTGCACTGTACAACTGTGTACTGCCAACTCTGCCACTGCACTGCATCTGATCTCATGTTGCTACTACTGCTGTAACTAATGCAACTGAAATCCAAAAGTCTGAACCAAATGTACCCTCATGTTGAAATTTCCTCTTGAGTCTCTGAGTGATACTAGCCTCTGAGTTTCCAACTAAGTCTATCTATGCTGTAACTGCGTTTCACTCCTCAACACTTGACTGCAGCTAGTTCTACAACTTCCCCTCAAGAAAAGGCTGCTTCAATATGAAACTGCTCCATCTACTACTGAATAATATGGGCCCCTATAGCAAGGGTAACAATCCAAGAGGAAATACCATCCGATTCTTGCCTCGATGGACCCTGTCTATATTTGCGCAACTCTGGGGTCTAGAACTCGATGTCTCCCCACCTCTCTCCTAGAGGTATAACTACATACAAAGTGAATTGGTCCTCCATCCTGGAGGATAGATGATCAATCTCTACCAAAGTTTCTACATGTTCCTACTTCTCCTTCTTCCTCCAAAGACACTGAGTACTATAGTGACTGAACTCACCGCATCTGAAGCATTTTATCTTCGACATGTATTTCTTCTTTGTTTCTCCTCCTCCCTGTGAGCCTTGTCCTTGAATGGGACCCTTATTTGCCTTCCCATTTGATGCAAGGGCTACATTTTCCTCCTCCTTCACACTCTTCTATCACTTTATTCTACTTCCTTCGAGGTTACTCCTTACAAGAGCGAATCCAATTTCCTCTTGAGTGAAGTCTTCCCATAAATGTTCCCATCCATGTAGCGTATCTCAGCGAAACTGTTGATAGAAACACACGCAAGTTCATTGTCTTTGGATTCTCACCTACGACTGCTAGCTCATCTCAGATATCCTAAATTCTAGTGAGATAAGGGGTAACTCCTTCTCCCTTCTACATCATGGTAGTCCTCAACATCTCCTTTAGGAACATCTTCCAATTCTTGGAAGGATTATGGTATAATGATGCGAGAGCATCCCATATTTTTTTGGAAGTATTCTTGGTCACTAAGTGTGATACTATATGGTCCTTAACTCCATCTAGGATAAACTGCTTCGCCTTGGCCATTTTCTTTCTAAAATTCTCTAGTTGCTGCTGGTCTGTAGGTTCTGATACAACTCATTCTACATGTCTTCATACCATGATCATCTAGAAGAAAGTACATCCTATCCTTATAAATGATATAGTTGGATGCACTGTCCAATCTGTCTTGATCTCTAATCCATGCCAAGTCCATATTCAACAAATCTCACAATTGGGAAATAAAAAAGAATCTCCTTTCGTGCTTGACTATCAACTTATGCAATTTGCACTCCCTTCTAGATTGCGTAGTCCTTCTAGTTGGTTCTGCCTCTGCAACTTGAAATCACAAATTTCTTAAGGAAATCCTCTGAGAAAAATCCCTATGTGCATCCAATTTCCCTTCCACTTGGAACTGAATTTGTTACTGCAAAAAAAAACTGTTGGAAGCCCTCTGTTACTAAATCAAGAGTGTGCTTTGTGAAATTTTTTTATGAGCTACTCACCTCTACCTGTTGGAATTACTTCCTTTACAAATTGACCCTTCTTGCACCCCGCAACTGGAAATTCGACCCCCATGTCCAGCAATTCACACTACTTGGCTAGGCACGCGCAATCCCTAAAAAAATTATGTTGCTTCTCTCTAAGCCGCTGATCCTTTAAACATGATTTGATACCATGTGAAGATTTACAAGTATAAGTGCGACAACTGGAAATTTAGTCCTCTAACTGTTAATTATACAATTCATTTTCTACAGCAAAGAACGAATAAATCACACTGTAAATTTTGACCATAAAAATTTTGTGAGAAATAAAATGATGGAAATTAAGAAATATAGAGCACACACACTAAAATTTGACACAGTTATTTTTGGACGAATGTCCTTGGAAAAACCCAATGTGGGAAAACTAATGCAACAACTCAGGGTTTTTATTACTATGAAACAATGAAATTTTGAATACAATTGGACGACCAAAACTAACAAACTCTACAAGAGAAATCATGCACAAAAATTAATGAGACAAATATTGCCTCACCAAATACTAATCCAACTCCAAATATGGCACCAATTAGGTTGCTTTAAACCCCTGCATCAACTTCTATGGTAATGCTGCATAGTCTCTCTCACACACTATCTATAAGCTGCTCTGATCAAGCCATTTAGCCCAAATCAACTTCTTAGAATGACTCGCTAGCCCCCCCGAAAAATCTCTTGGTCTCCAACAATTGAATCAAACCTAAATCCAACTAAATTGAACTTTACCTCTGAAGCTTCTACAAAAGCTTTGCACAACCTCACTGAGGAAAATCGGCCCTCCTATAGTTGACTCTCTGGAATTGGAAATATTCCTCCAGATTCACTGTCTCTGCTCCTCATTGTCTTTGTGTCCACTCTCTGGATCAAACTTCTCTCTGATGAATCACCGCAGCTAGGAAACTCGATCTCTGCCAAGGAATTTGATCCCCATGCATATTTCTCCTCAACGACATCAACCTTCTCTTATAAGCTACAATTGCATCTTATTTAGATTTTTACTGTAGATTCAAAATTGCTTATGTAATATGATAAAACAAAAGACTTGAATCTACTATACTCGTTAGTGGAAACAAAATTTATTGATGAAATCATGAAGCAGAAAAGGAATAATTTCAAACGCACATAACACAATAATTTTATGGGGAAAGCAACAACTAAAAAACCCCGCTATATGTATATTGCATTAACCAGAATATCTGGGAAGAAATACAATTCTTGTTCAACCCAAACAATCTATGCACAAGTATAAACTATCTCACTGCTTCACAAACCAACTCAAGCCAATACTTACCCAAATTTGCTACCTGCCAAGCTCCTACTTCATTATGCAGTTTCCAAGGGAATTAGCCCATATTTAATTGGGAATTCCTGAAACATAACTGCGCAATCCATCCATAGGACTTCTACTGATTGCATGCATCCCCTGTTTAATTTAGATGAATTTACAACTGATAGTACACTATCCCTGAACTCTAATATCAACTGGGTCTTCATCTGAACTGACATGCAGGAGCTATTTTGAGTGAATTCTCAGTTATCTGATTGATCACTACGTGTGAATTAAATCCAATTTAATTCACTTGACCACTCACTAGTTCCTCCAACAGTTGGAACTAGTTTAATTGAATTAAATAATTAAAACTCAATAAGAACTCAACCCGCACCCCTAAAATTTAGGGATCACTCTACATGACTCTAGATAAAATTCCAAATCGAATTTACTCAGCGAACTAAGTGAACTTAACTTAGTTAACTGCTACAAGTTGCTATGAGAATAAAATTACAATTTAATTCCCAATTTAATTCAAGGGCAAATTAAATTAGGATTTTCTTATTGCATTTTTAACACTCCGTCTCAACAAGAAAGGGATTATCTGCTACCCGGATCTTGCCCTTGTGAAACTCGAATTTTCATCTTGACAATGCCTTTGTCAAAATATCTTCATCTTGCTACTCTCTAGGAAAGTACTCCAACAATATGTTCTTCCTTTGCACACAATCTCGAAGATGGTGATACGGGATGCCAATATGCTTGGACCGATCATGAAAAATTGGATTCTTAGAGAGTTTGATACAACTATGATTGTCACAGTAAATCACTGTTGGATCCATCTGCTGACCAAACAAACCAACAAGAATATTCCTCATCCAGATAGCCTCACAAGTTGCTTGACTAGCAACCATGTACTCTACCTCTGCTGAATTGAGTGCAACTGATATCTGCTTCCTGATGTACCAAAAACTGCGGTTGACCCAATACTAAATATTCCCCCCTGATGTTCTCTTCCTGTTGGATGGAGTCCTTGCCCAATTTTCATCTGTGAATCCTTGAAGCTTCACTCCCTTTGTCCATCTGTACCAAAGACAAAAATGAGTGGTGCCTCTGAGGTATCTCAAGACATGTTTAACTACCTTCCAATATAGTTTGGTTGGCTTAACTATGACTTGAACAAACTAGTTAACTGAATAACATATGTCTAGGCATGTGTTCACCAAATACATAAGTGAACCCATAAGATGTCTATAAATAGTAGCCTCCACTACTTCACTTGAAGTAGCATCCTCCTTCCTCCAGTTACCAGCTAGAGAAGTCTCCATGGGTTTACTACTCTCAATGTGGAACTTCTTTAGTATCTCGTTGGCATACTTTCCTTGAGAGACAAACAGTTCCTCATCTCCTTGCCACACTTCAATACCAAGAAAGTAATTCATGATCCCCATGTCCTTTATCTCTAACTCTCTTTCAAGATCCTCTTTGCAAGACTTAATTAGCTTCTCATCACATGTCATAATCAAATCATCGACATATAAAACAATATTAAATAGTTTACCTTCAACCATAATATGATAAAAGTTCACATCTGCTTCACTTTTTGTGAAGCCCAACTCGGTGAAATGGCTGTCAATCTTGGTGTACCAAGCACGGGGTGCTTAATTAAGTCCATACAATGCTCGATTGAGTTTGCACACATGTGACCCTCTGTTTAAGGTTTCAAATCCTTCAGGATGCTTAATATACACCTCTTCCTCAATCATGCCATTGAGGAATGCTGTCTTTACATCCATCCCATCTGCGTTGGTAGTGCTAGAATAGATCTGATTGATGAGTACCTTGCTGCAAGAGAAAACATCTCATCATAATCAATTCCATCCACCTAAGAGAACCCTCTGGCAAAAAATCTGGCCTTGTGTTTCTCCACACTCCCATTTGCTACTTGCTTTACCTTGTAAAGCCATCTGAAACTCACCACTGACTTGTCTTTTGGTCTTGGTACCACTTCCAAAACACTGTTTCTGATAATGGAGTCATACTCCTCAACCATGGCATCAACCCACACTGGTTGTTGCATTGCTTCCTCAAATGAGGATGGCTCAATCTCTATACTCTCACTCATTAGAGACATGTAGCTAGTGTACCTTTTTGGTGACCTCCTCTACCTACGTTGTGATGTGGGTGCTCCCACATTATCTCTAGCATCATGCAATAACCTGTCAATCTTTCTGGTGCACTTTCTCCCATCTTTGGAAGTCTCTGCATGAGTAGGTATTTCCACTCCCTGATCCTCTGCATGTGGCTACTCCACATCATCCCGAGGTTCCTCCTTTGGAGCTAAAAGCTCCTCAACTGCATGTAACTGAATCTCCCTCTCAAGGGAAAAATCTCATGGCCTTCTCTTCATCGAAATTCGCATCTTTTTGTACCACTGTCATCCTGTTGGTTGGAAGGTACACCTGATAGTTGTGATGTGTATCAGTTTGCCCCACAAATATGCCCAACTCAGCTATTGACTCTAGATTTTTCTGTGCATTTTTGGTAACATGGAAGTAGACTGATGAATCAAATATCTTGAAGTGTGCCACATCTAGTTTCTTCCCTGAAAATCCCTCTTCTGGTGTACTCATCCTGAGAATTCATGAGCGCTTCTATTATGAAAATAAATAGTTGTGTTGCATGCTTTAGCCCACAAGTGTAATGGTAGGCATTGATAATGTAACATCACCTGTGCCACTCCCACAACACTTCTATTCTTCCTTTCATTCACCCCATTCTGCTGTGGGTTATGAGGTGCTATCAACTCCTGTCAAATGCCTTTCGAAGCACAAAATTTCTTGAATTAATTCGACACATACTCTCCATCGTTATCGCTTATGAGAGATTTAACCTTCCTTCCACTATATGTCTCGACAAGTTCTTTAAATTCACAAAACTTAGCTAACATTTGATCTTTCTTCTGCATGAATAAAATCCAACACTTACGAGAAAAATCATCAAAAAATATTACATAATACTTGTGCTTGGCCATGGATGCTGTCAAGAACGGTCCACACACATCTGAGTGAAATCAATCAAGAATCACTTATGCTTGAATGTCATTTTCATTAAAGGAAGATTTTGTGTAATTCCCCAATGTAAACCCTTTGCATGTGTCTCTCTGCTCTAGTGTACCCTTGGGAAGTCCTATAGAAATTTTCTGCATGATCTTCAAAGCTCCATGGTGCAAGTGACCAAATTTGTAGAGGTTCTTCACTTGAACACCGATACTCTAAACCTGTCCTGTTGCTATGTGATGAAGGAAATCATTTTCCTTTCTAAATATAACATCTCAGCCTCTATCCTCCAACATGGCAACAAAAACCAAGTTCTTCTTCAAACTTGGAACATACATGACATATCTCAATGTGAGGGGAGAACCAGACTCCCTGAAAGGTAAAAATACCAATGCCGGTTGCTATACCTCCCATCATCTCCCATCTCGATGTGCATATGGAGATCCTTCTCCTCCAAGTTACTTAAGAGCCCTTTGTTTCCGGTCATATGGAATGAAGCTCCACTGTCTAGGTACCACACACTACCCATCACCGATGACACCATGCAAGCAATGAGGGTAAAATCCAATTCGAATTATGAAGAAGAGCTTCATCTAGCACTCTTCCTGAGGGATCCTTACCAACCTTCTCGTGTGGACACTTTGTGGCATAGTATCCCAGCTTGTGACAGTGAAAAAAATTGATTTTCGACATGTCCTTCTTCTTGCTGCCCTGATTGGAATTTGATTTCGAATGGGATGAATTCCCTTTCCATTTCTTTGCCTTCCCAGCTAAGGCACATTTCTCCTCATCATCATGCTTTGATGAGGATCTGTCTCTGGTGTTTTGTCGAATCTCTTCCTGTACCAAGTCGGACCAAAATTCCTCCCACTCTGGTAGATTCTCCCTCCCATCAACTGAGTCCTGGTAGCTGTGCCAGCTCTTGTGAAGTCCTAGAAGTGCTACACTCACTAGATCATCTTTTGCAACATTAACCCCGACACTTCCAAGCTCATCCCGAAATTGGGTTCACTTGGTCAAGTACATCGGAATTGAGTTGCCCTTCTCCATCTTGATATTTTTGAGTTTGTCCTTCAGTGCCAACTTCATGTGGTCATTGCTATTTTGAAACAGGTCCGTCAATGCATTCCACATTACAAATGGAGTTTCCTTACCGTGGATATTTGAGACAATATGATCTCGAACTCCTTCTAGGATAATCCTTCTCGCCTTTTCCACACACTTTCTCCATTCAGCCAGATCTTTAGCATCAGATGTTGGAGGCTTCAGGATATCATGATCTATGAATTCCTTCAGCCCATTTTCTTCCAACACTGCCTCCATCCTGTCCTTCCAAGCTATGTAATTCGAGCTTCCCTCCAAGACATACTCAAGTCTCAAACCGTAGAATGACATCGTGCTGACTCTGAAGTATGAAACTGCAAATTCAATTTTGTTAGAAAATTATATATTATAGAGCAATATAAAACATAAAATATATTGCAGAAATGTAAACACTGAAAACACAAAAAAAGAGAGACACAGATATATGTGGTTCACCCAATTTGGGCTACATCCACGGAGAAACAACCAGTCCTTCCTTTTATATTATCTAGCAAACCGAAGAGATACAACCTACAATAGATCCACTGTAATTCCCTCTTTTCTCTCACACAATCTCCTCTCTCTTTCTCACTTAGAATATAGATCTACATAGACTAAATACAATTCCCTCATATATAGCAAGGGATTTCCTTCTAGGGAAAAAAACCCTAAATTAAACATAACTTCTACCGTCAAATCACAGCCTAATGAACAACCCAGATTGACTACGAAATTACAACATTTTACAAGGCAATTTTACATCTGTTTTTAGCTTCACGGGCACTACCCCCGATCCCCTGCTGGGGGGGGGGGTGCTCCAAATAATCATCATTGCCCCCCTTGGACCCCCATGGAAGCCACATTACGAACTAGGGTCCAATGCGATGATACCTTTGAATAAAGAAGATAATCAGGGTCCACACCCAACAAGCTCCCACTTGGAGACTGATTATAGTAACTCCACCGCTGCTTCATTTCCTAGAGAATGACTCCACTTTGAATCTAGCTGTTTCTCATATTATTCATCATACTTGAAGACCAATTGAAACTGATTAGAATCTCTATTTCTCCCTGATTACAACTTTTGTTGACATATCTGCAGGATTCTGGCTAGTGTGTATCTTTTCCAGCTTCAACTGTCCATCTTCCAACACTGATCATATGAAATGGTACTTAAGCTGTATATGTTTAGTCTTGGAATGAAATGTAGAGTTCTTTGCAAGATGTACGATACTCTAGCTGTCATTGTATAACCTGCCCAACTCCTGCTTCTTACCCAATTCATCCATAAACCTTTGTAACCAAATCATTTCTTTACTAGCCTCTGTAGCAACAACATACTCTGCTTCCATTGTTGTAGTCTCTATAGCAACAACATACTCTGCTTCCATTGTTGAGAGTGCAATGACACTTTTCAATTTTGAAACCCAACTGACAGCTGTTCCACCTACAGTAAACACATAACCTGTTGTTCTCCTCTTGTTATCTCTATCACCTGCCATATCTGCATCAACATATCCATGTAGAGCAATATTTGAACCACCAAAGCATAATTCTTGATTTGTGGTACCTCTCAAATACCTGAGAATGCACTTCACCACCATCTAATGTTCTTTTCCTGGATTGTTCATGTACCTACTTACAACTCCCACTGCATGTGAAATATCAGGCCTTGTGCATACCATTGCATAAATTAAGCTTCCAACTGCTGATGCAAATAGAACTTTAGACATATAAGCCATTTCCTCCTGAGTCTTGGGACACACCTCCATACTTAGTTTGAAATGGCTAGCCAAAGGTATACTAACTGGTTTTGCATTCTGCATATTACATCTTTTCAAAACCTTTTCTATGTATTCACTCTGAGACAATGTTAATTTTCGATTCTTCCCATCTCTAGTTATTCTCATACCAAGGATTTGTTTTACAGCACCCAAATCCTTCATTGCAAATGAGTTTGCCAATTTTCTTTTGAGCACATTTATTTCCTACATGTTAGAATCTACAACAAGCATGCCATATACATGCAATAACAATATAATATAGCTTCCATCATTTTTCCTTTTGAGATAAACACAATGATAAGAGTGGCATCTAGTATAACCTTTTTCAGACTTTAACTTCGATACCATGTAGATTTTTACTATAGATTCAAAACTGCTTATGTAATATGCCAAAACAAAAGTCTTTAATCTACTCTACTCATCAACGGAAACAAAATTGATTGATGAAATCACGACACAAAAAGGAAGAATCACTACAACAAAACCAGCGATTTGCGCCAGATTTAGCGCCAGATTTTAGTGCATTTTTTTTGTAATTGTGATGAGCAACCTGGCGCTAAATCTGGCTCTATTGTACAATTTTTAAAGCGTCCTTTTTTGCACCTGATTTTGCATCCTTTTTCACGCTAGATTTTGCATCATTTTTTACACCAAACTATGCATCATTTTTTGCGTCAAATTTTGAACCAAGATTTGCATCTTATTTTATGACAGGTTTTGCTTCTAGTTTTGTGTCATTTTTTGCATCTATTTTTCATTCTCTTTTGCTTCCTATTTTGTGTCATTCTTTGATTCCATTTTTGCACCATCATTTGCATCAAGTTTACACTGTATTTTGAATCAAATTTAACGTCTTTTTATGCATCCATTTTGTGTCAGTTTTTGCATCTAGTCTTACGCCAGGTTTTGTATCTAGTCTTACACTAGTTTTTGCTTCTATTTTTGCACCAGCTTTGGTGCCTATCTTTGCACCATGTGTTGAATTTGATTTAGCACCAAATTTTGCATCCATTTTTGTGCCCATTTTTGCATCTTTTTTTGGAGCATTTTTTACATCCACATTTACGTTTGATTTGTCTCCATTTTTCCCATCTCATTTTGCACCATATTTTGCGTCATTTGTTTCATCCAATTTTGCATCATTTTTAACACCATCTCTTGCATTTAATGTTACATCATTTTGAGCATCCAAATTTGCATTTATATTTGCATCTTATGTTGAGTCATGTGTTGTGTCCACCTTTGCATCTTATTTTGTGTCTAATGGTACATTCAATTTAGAGCCATTTTTTACGTCTACTTTTGTATTTGTTTTTGCACCAAGTTTTGCATCCAATTTTAAGCTATTTTATGCCCCTTTTTGCACCATTTTTTTGTGTCTACTTGTGTCCAATGTTGCACCATTATTTACACAGACTTTTTCATCCAATTTTGCATTTTTTTGGTGTCTAGTTTTACATCGTTTTCACCATCCAAATTTGCATCTTTTTTTGCCTCATTTTGTGTCCACATTTGCATATAATTTTGTGTCTGATTTCGAGCCTAAATTTGCATGTGATTAGGAATCATTTTTTACATCCAATATGGCATCCTTGGTTTCACCTTTTTCCAGCCCCATTTTGCATCTTGTTTTATGTCTTTTCTTACATCTTTTTTTTTTTCCTTTTTTGCACCCAAGTTTGCATCCCAAATTTACACCATTATTTGCATCATCATTTGGCATATTAATTTATAACATTTTTTGCTTCTTTTTAACACTCAACTTTGCATCTTATTTTACATCTAGTTGTTGTCTTTTTTTGCATCTAATTTGGTGCCCATTTATGTGTCCTTGTTTTTGCCCAATTTGATATCCTTTTGTATGCCATGTTTTGTTCCCTTCTTTGTGTCAACTATTGCACAATTTTTCATTTCTAATTTAAAACACTTTGTATGTCAATTGTTTGCATTTTGTATTAATTCCTAGTTTAACATCCAATTTTACTTTCAATTTTGCATCCATGGTTACATCCGCATTTGACTTCTTATATAAAGTATATTTTTCTTTACATATTTGACCCCCTTTATAGATTCATAGTGAAATATATGATAGTTTCTAAATATCATTAAAGAAGATATCACAATTCAAAATCATTTGTAAAGAAATTTAAGAGAAATTGACAACATCCATCCAAAAAAATAACAATGTGTCGTTAACAATTTTCAAAACATGTATAAAATAGCAACATAATACTAATAAAATCAGTATTATTTTTAATCAAAACAAGTAAAATTCAAATATGATTAACAAATCAAAATATTTCATGAATATCGTTATTCTACGATAAATTAACAACATACATAAATCAAACTCATCGTATGATTACAAAATCAAAATGTCTCATTGATATAGGGTAAATTCACAACACCCATCTAAACATAACAATGTCATTCTACACAATAATTTCTTCATAAAAAACAATGCATGTGCATGCCTAGCTACCACCACCAAGATCATCCTCATGATCATCTTGACCATCCTCATTACTCTGATCCACATCATCACCAACACCGCAACTATCATCATCATCTCCTCCTTCACCACCATCATCCTCATCCTCATCCTCATCATCTCCTGATATATGTTGAACATAATTTGGATCACCGTCTTGGCAATCATTACCTATAGCATTCTGACAAAAAAAATCAATATTACATGTTAGTATTAATTACATAACACAACGCATGTTTTTGTTATACAATGTTAACCATAAAATGAGGTAAGATATAATATCTAATAGTACTAAAAAATAAAATGAAAATATGGTTTAAAAGTATATTGGAAATCCAACTAAGATTACATACCATAGAGTCCATCCAAACAACAAATTCAACCCATCTCTTTTGCTGCAGCACCTCCTTTTCCAAATGATTTGGAGGTCTTCCATATTTTAGTTCCTATCAATCAGTAAATAGGGAGAAATTAGATAACAATGACTTTCTTCTAGTACAAAATTTATTAAAAAAATATCACATGTTTAATATACTTACAAAGGTTGTTATCAGTGCTTTTAAACCTTTCTGGCCACTACAATGAGTGACTTTTGTCTTGGTTAACCTCGCCTTGGATGCCTTGTCCTTAAACATAAACCAATTCAATTTATTTTCACACAAATACATGTCTAAGATACTTATAAGTATTAATACATTCTAAATAATTTTTAATGAAAAATTCAATACCTGAATGCTCTCATTGCCGACTTTTCTTTGTGCATCCAACTTCTCATATGATTTTACAAGTTCTTTCCATACTTTAAAAGGTATGTCAATAGGTCTTTGTTTCAGTCTTTGATCTTGAGGCATTTTTTTAATTTTTCTTGTTTGGTTAAAAATTTTGGTTAAAAAAAACCGAACAAGTAATTCACATCAATGGCATGGGGACTCTATGGATATGTGTAAAAAAATGGCTATAAAGAAAACATCCAAAAAACATATGAGCTCTCCCTTTGATGGTCACTTGGGGCATATGGCTGGAAAGGAACAACTCCATTTTCGAAAATCAAGGACAATCCTTTCTCAAAGTCCTTCCTAATATTTGCTCCAAATGTCTTAAAATGAAAAACAAAATTCAAAAGTCATCCTCAAACATCTCCCTTAAATATAACGTTGGACCATAAATTCTTCACTTTTATTGTTATCGGCTCTGGAATGATTTTTCTATATGCAATTATATAATGAAATATGTGTGCACTAATGAAAAAAAATTGAGTTTCATTTTTCATAATCACAAACAATGAAAAAAGAATCACACGTAACTAGCATCATTTTGGAAATTTTATATTTATTAAAAATCTTTAACATGTTTTCCTCCCATATCTCATAAAAAGGTGTGAAATTTTTTATATACTCTCCAATAAGCCTAAGGATCACATACCTTTTAAAACTTTGCATTACCATTATATGTTTCTCCTTGAAGATATATAATATGTTTCTTCTTTAACATATATATTATGTTTCGCATTTCTTAATATTTGACAAAATACTAAAGTTGAAAACAGTGGTCATTGTCTCAATCATATTCCTGGTGATCTTGTTCAGCATAAAACAGTTTGGTACAAGCAAAGTAGGCATGACATTTTCTCTGGCACTCATGATATGGTTTTTCTCTATTGGTTCTATTTTACTTTACAATATTATTTAACATGACATGACAATTTTAAGGGCATTCAATCCTGTTTATATCTATTATTTGTTCAAGAGGAACACTATCAAAGCATGGATGTCCCTAGGAGGTTGCGTGTTATGCATAATAGGAGCTGAAGCTATGTTTGCTGATTTGGGTCACTTCTCAGTAAGATCCATCCAGATAGCCTTCACATGTGTAGTATTCCCATGCCTACTATTGGCTTACATGGATCAAGTTGCATATCTTATGAAGCATCCCTCTGTGGTGGAGAACGTATTCTCTGCTTCAATTCCAGATGGTTTTATCTGGCCAGTCTTCGTGATAGCTAGTGTTGTTGCCATGATTGCAAGCCAGGCAATGATCTCAGCAACAATTTCATCTATTAAAATGTCCATGGCCCTAGGATGCTTTCCCAGATTGAAAATAATTCACACATCCCGACGGTTCATGGGTCAGATCTACATTCTTGTCATCAACTGGGTTCTAATGATAATGTGTGTCTTGGTATGTGATTGTTTTAAGAGCACGGTCGAGATATCAAATGCATATGGCATTGCAAAGGTAGAGATGATTATGGTGACTACAAGCCTAGTGACTCTTGTCATGGTTTTTATATGGGCAAAAAATATATTCCTTGCGATTGGATTTCCTGTTCTATTTGGATCAACTGAGCTAATTTATTTTTCTGCAGTTTTGATGAAAGTGGGGGAAAATGGTTGGATAAATGGTTTTTGCCACCTACTTCCTTCTTGTGATGTACATTTGGAACTATGGAAGTGTTCTGAATTATCAGGAGTTGTATATCTTGTTGGTCACGGAGATGTCAAGGCTAGAAAGGATTCATGGTTTCCTAAGAAACTGGTTATAATCTACTTCTATGCTTTCATGAGGGCAAACTGCAGGGCAGGCCCTGCAAGCCTCAATGTACCTCACACCAATCTCTTGCAAGTTAGCATGACATATACTGTCTAACTTGAAGGTTTCCATGAATCAAACATGTTGAATGTTTTTCAAGGACCAAGTCACAACATCAATATGGTGATGGATAACAAAGATTTCCTTGAAGGTGGCAGAGATGAAGTGAATTTTAATGTGAAGTTAATAATCATAAGTTTTGTTGTCGACCAAGATCTTCATTACTTAGTCCTTGATTTTGTTTGATAGAGAATAATAGCCATTCCTACGATTAATCACTGATATTTATGAACAAAGACACCATTCTTTTTTCAATGAAGATGATAGGTGGTATTTTATATGCATGGTTAAGCCTAAGATAAGCCATGTTTTCTACATAAGAAAGTTATATTAAGTTATATCCATGAAAATGAAAGGAAGATGACATTGCATGTTTCCTCGTATAGCTAACCATCGCTCAATAACATTGGATGCTTCTCCACCTCATTCATTACATCATTGCTTAAGAACCTTGGATGCTTCTCCATTTTTTTTGACATCATGTATTGATTATGTTGTTGTTGGAGGTTTTACACTAAGTTTTTCAACATCGAGCTTACTAGGGCTTGCACCACCGGGGTTATTAGTAAGAATCTCATGAGGTTTGCATAGCCATGATTATTAGAATCAAAATAGTAGGATTTGCACTAAAAAACAGTTCATAGAGCTTTCCTGCTGGGGAGAAAATCACAAGTTCAACTTCTGCAGTGCAGAGCACCGAGAGCTCATAAGCTTTCTTCAGCAATCCACCTACGTTTGGAAAATGTAGCCTGCCTGCTGGCGATGTTCTCAATCCTCTTCCTCTGCATCTTTCCCCTCACTATTCTTGTATGTCCTCTTTCGTTTTTCCCTCCAAACAAACCCTCTCAAATTGAGAAAGCAGAACAACTCACTCGATGAGAATCCGAATCCAATTATTGCTTCTAACAATAACCCAATACAATACCAGAAGTGATTACACAAAACCTCATTGACTCTTCATTTGTTTGGAAAAGAGCCAAGCATATACTTCTGACGAGGGTTTCCGTCTCAAGTCTGGCTCGCAGGACGTCGCTTAGTCAATTGCGAGAAAAGTTTTCCACCTGCCTGTCACATACGGTTTGTCACACTATATATTAAAATCAGGGACAATCCTTTCTCGGAGTGGACAATCCATTTGAATGCATTGATCAATGCTTTGTGCAACGCTGGTAGAGTGGACCATGCAAGGAACTATCTAATGGAGATGAAAAAATTTAAATCCTGATATAGTTTGCTATAGGACATTCATTGGAGGCCTATGCAAGTTGGGTATGGTGGATGAGGCAGTGAATCAACTGGCGATAATGATTAGAAAGGGTCTCTCACCCACATATGCTCTGTACTATTCACTCATCAAAGCTTGCTGCAAATCAAAGAAAGTTCAAGCCGCTGCCCAGATACTGAACAAAATGCTTAGGGAACGTGTTGTTCCAAGTCATGCAAGTTTTATCTATGGCATGCATCATCTTGGGAAGGTAGGAAAAAAAATTGAGGCATAAAAAGTTCTTGAAGAAGTGATAGATTTTAAATCCTCTGTACATGTTAAAGTATACACAGAAGTAATGTCTGCTCTATTTCAGACCAGTGAAGTGGAAAAATCATTACAATTAGAAGGCAAAAGAATTAGAAGAGGTTGTGAAACTAACTTTTTGACTCTGTAAAACAGTGTTTCTCTAAGGGAAAAATTGATGAGGTATCCAAGATTTTAGAAGGCATAAACCAAAGATATCCGGTACAAGGTATTACATTATGAAAAAATTGAAATGGTCAGATTTATTGTTTTTCCAAGGAGACCACTCTTGCTTGAAGGAATGGAGAGGGCTCTGCTCGTAAGAAAGTACTGAACCAAGACCATTGTCAAAAATGTTGAACCAAGAGTATTGTTAAAAAGCAATGTTGCTTAGTTGCATGAAAATTTAATTGTCCAAAATTTAATTTTGGACTCTTTGCTGGCAAAATTTCATATAAAGGTATGCCCTTTTGCCTTATAACATGATGATTTTAATGAAAATGGAGGAAGGGAATCAACTTCAGAGAATCAAATGAAGTTAAAAAATATTAGATTATCAATTATAATCCATAGGAAGGGAGGAAAATAAAGGGTATGGTTGTGCTTAGCCTAAAACGTTTGCCTCTCATTTGAGAACTTTTCAAAAACTCAACTTTATTTCTGAATCTATAAACACAACTCTAAGTTTACATCTCAATTTACAGGTAAAGATTCGGTTTAAAGCAAATCTAAAAATAAGAATAAGCAAATCCAGAACTAAGAATTTGAAGCATTATTATTGTGGCAGAGCAAGGCAACTAAAATTTGAGTGTGTGGGAACAAAGTGGGATCTAGAACATGGAAAACTCACCAAAAAAAACAGCAAATATTGTGGAAAGCGGAAAAGAGGAAAAAGAGCATCATTCCTTTGTTAATTCTCATACAGAATACAAATTAGATGCATGGTGTGAAGGAAAATGAAATTTACAAATTAGATGCATATGACCATAACATGGGATGTCCCCCAACTTTAAATTTTGCATCATGCAGACATCAGGTAGCAAGCCAAGGAGCATCTCGAGCTGTTCAGGACATTTCTGTACCTCCCCCCCCCCGACAAATCCTGAATCCTGGATATAGGAGTTGCAAATAAAGTATGGAGCTTCTTGAAAAAAAATGTTAGCAATGGGTACTAATGCTAGTTTTAACTTTAACCTGCTTGCAATGAATACTCGGCAAATCCAAGTGTATCTTGAGGTAAAATTTGTTGACAATAGAACAGGATGGTTTTCCTGCTGTTGATACAAATGGCTATTGCTGTTAAGCCTAATTTTAACTATGATATGTTGCCAGAAGACATGTCCCCAAAATTTGGACAAATCCCTCAGACCATAGGATGTGTTCCTCAATCCCAGGTATGCATCCTCCTACAACATGGCATAGAGCAAAATATGCTTAACAGAAGTAGTCATTCACATCAATAGCAAGAAAACCATCCTGATGTGTTTCCAACAAAACATTATCTTGTGATACCCTACACACCACCATATTGGGTAAAAATGTAAAACTAGCATGTGTACCCCCAATGCCAACATTTTTTTCAAGAAGTTCCAAACCATAGCAGACAAGACTCTAGATACTAAAATGACAAGAAAAGTTTACAAAACTTTGAGAATTGTCAAGCCTGTTTCAGACTCTCAGATATCTAGTGGGCTATGCCTGTCCATGAATGCACGTGAGAGACCAATAATATACAAGAAGGCAATGAAACAATCACAAAAGCACCTACACTCAAAATTCCATTCTGGAAAGAAGGAAAAGACTCACTAAGGATACCAAGGGGTGCAAAATTCTAGATGTGAGGAATAGCAGTTACTGAGGAATACGGTTCATCTATTCTTACTGTTACAGATAATGCATTTACCAGATTGACTCAAGGTCTATTTCCTAGTGTCATGGAACACTGTGTTTTGATGATGGCTTTTGGTCTTGTTCCCATGGAACTGTAGTTGCATCTGGCTTAATCAATATGAAAGGGCTGCCCTGTGCGCGATTAGGAAGAAGTTTCCTTTCTTTCTCCTCTGGGTTATGTTTCAAAATTATAACCATCAGCTATCGGCATGTTGAAGGGATCACACACCTTTCAAGCAGAGCCCATTTTTCTGCAGGATTGTCCATAGGCATTGTTGCAGGTAACACCCCTTCATACAGAAGCCAGTTTTCCACAGAAGAATGGTGGCTGTTCAGTGACTCAGGGCCTCTCTGTGCAGTCACAAGTAGTATCAGCATTATAACATATCCTTTCAGAATTCAAGTATATCTTCTCACTGGATAGCATGATTAAAATGTAGAAAAATGTTATGGAGTGTCCAAGTAGTGTAGAACAGAGAAGCAAGAAAAAATACCACAAGACAACCATAGGGTTGATAGAACCATGTTTAGGCACATTAGATATTGCTTGGTGACAGAGTCTTACACCTTTGAAAGGAATATTTGTTTCCCTACATTTCTATTGAACAAATACAAACCTGAATATGTTCTAAGGACTATCATGGAGGGAGTCGAGATGACCCACAGGACCCATAGCTGAATACACAAGGGGATTTCAATGCTGGAAATCTAGTTTATAGCATAGTAGCAAGATTTGGTCATATTGCTCTTTATTATATGGAAATTCGGCAACAGTACAAAATTCAGTATGTTTTCACTGCAATGCAGATACAGAACAGTTCACTTACCTTATAATGTCTTTGATACCCATCAACATATAAGCCCCAAAAAAACAGAGCAAAAACCTCAAAAAAATAAAAATAACAGTAAGAAAACACTTAAAAATAAACTACATTGCAAAATTTTCAAAGAATAAATTGCTTTTTCTGGTTTTAGTGTGTTCTGAGGATGAAATTCTTCTAAAATATGGAACAAAACGCTTATTTTCATACTGAGAAATATAGATTTCCATATTGGAACCATGCTGCATTTCTTTATTAGGTATTTTCCATACTGAGTTGTATTTGAATACATATTCGGATTCAAATTTTGCTACTATGGTTTATAGCCATTCCTAGTTACACGTATGCTGAAATCAGGGAGGTCAAGGTAATCAGATAAATTGTCACAACAATTATGAACAAGAGGCAACCTTCCTTGAAATTCTTGAACCTCCAGTAATCAGAAAAATTGTCACAACAATTATGAACAAGAGGCAACCTTCCTTAAAATTCTTGAACCCCCTACCCTTGCCTGGATTTGCTCACGGCGCCAATCAGTCCTCATGTACATGTACATCAAAATATTTATTATATAATTAACTATAAATTTGTTAACATTAAAAGGACAAATAGATCCTCTGTTCATGTAGAGATGCTCACTGACGACCATGTTGACAATGGCGATGAGAGGGAGAAACTGCCGTGATATCCAATCTTCAATATGCATATTTTAGATAATAAAGACTGACCTACTAAGTTAACCAAGTAGCCGTTATACAAAGTACACATAAATGAAGCTCAAAGCTAAGATTTTTTTTCTCACTTTCTTTGCTTCCCACACAAACTATTACTCGATTTCGATTTTTCTTATTAGATTCCAAAATTTAATGAAATTATCTGGCTGGGAGCATTGTTGCAGTGCATGGCTTTTATCCACTATCTCCACTACAAATTTTGAAATGACAACAAAAAATCCATTAAGACCGGAATCTCCCCACAACAGTGAAAGCAGAGTTCATTATTCAAGAACAAAGTAAAGCGAACCAAATACTCTAAGAGCAGGACATGCATGAGTCCTCCAGACCCAGATCCACTAGATTGATTGCATCATTTTTTCAGCTGGATGAAGCATCGATGATCCGGTAGATGCACCAGTCATGAGCAAAAATAACAGACGATCAGTGATTCAGAAGCACCCTTACCAAGCACAGTTGAGATCATCCAGATAATCCACAAGGCCATCTAGGTATGCTATCTTACAAAAGCTATAATTCTCAGCTTATATCTTGTAGACACTAGACAGACACCCATCACCAGGGTTCTCCCTTCCACACGTAACCCGTCAAACTTTGCAGTCCGATGAGCTTCAATAAAGTTTGCCAGGATAGAATCCAGCCTGGTTTATGGCCCTGCATACCTCTCCTTTGACGCTTAGATAAATTAGGACTTATTTATTTTCTAGGCTTCTGCTATTAGTCTCGTCTTCATTGTATCAGGTTTATCTGTTATTATAACCCTTGAAAATCTGATAAGGAAATCCAAGAGATGCTTCTCCATATTTGTGAATGGCATTCTTCGTAAAACTGTTGACATAGACTAGTGCACCTAAATCTGGGGGATTTAAACTGGTTACCTACTAACACGTAACTAGAACCAGCCAGATGCTCGTCTTCATTGTATCAGGTTTATCTGTTATTATAACCCTTGAAAATCTGATAAGGAAATCCAAGAGATGCTTCTCCATATTTGTGAATGGCATTCTTCGTAAAACTGTTGACATAGACTAGTGCACCTAAATCTGGGGGATTTAAACTGGTTACCTACTAACACGTAACCAGAACCAGCCAGATGCTCAACAACATTGGCTACAAACAATTGAGATAATCACCCCTTTGTTATTTTATCATTCGTCATTCTGTTAAATCTGAAATCTTATTTGTAGTCTCTCCTTTTCAGCGAATACCTTTAAGCACTCCAGCATCAATATATAGTTTTAGTCCCATTAACCTAATGTCCTTTCATCATTTGTGGACATTTATATAATTTATTTCTTTATTCCGAAATTCTTCTTAAAATTATTATTTCCATTTCTTTATGAACCTTCTGCTGTCGAGCAATTGGTGTTATTTTGAGCAAAATAATTTGTAAACGAAGTTTCTTGGTTAGTGAAAAGCCCGCCAAAAGTACCTCTACGCCAAGTAGATCCCTGGAAAGTGTCTATCTCTCAATGTTAGTGACATCTCAACGCATTCACCCATTCGGGAGCTTTCGTAGGCAGTCAGCGTCGTATGTAGAGCATCTAGCTCGGCGGGCCTCACAGTTTGTGAGGAAGAGTAAGCAAATCACAGAGTATTTGCTTATTTCACTCCTTTCGGAAAACCTATAAATTTTTTAAAGTAACTGCTACTTACGAATCATAAGTTTTTTAAAATAAATTCTACTTCAGATTTTTAGATTTTTAAGGGGTTTTACCGACCCAGAAATAGAGATTCAATAAATGGAAGAGAAGCTTACTGATGGTGACATCGCCGTCGGGGCTCTGGAGCATCTTGTCCATTCCCTTGGGGCCGAGTGAGGTGCGGAGGATTCTCGCAACGGACCTGGCGGCCGCAATGTTGGCCTTCTGAGCATCTAAGCCTCTGATTCGGGTCTTCTGCTCCTGCTCCTTTATTATGATAAATGGCCTCCCGTACTCATCAAATGCCAGCGCCATCCCTGCAAACAATAACAGATTGCAGCACAGAGATTAAAACCTAAACATACAAGAGTGGCTGCTAAAAACACACTGGATTTTGAACCAGAAACCTGAAATGCGTGTACTCCTCTCTGTGTGGAAGACTGAATGTGCGGGTGGAAATCCATTGAAGTTAAAAATGGAACATACCTTGGCGCCGTCAATGGACTGAAGAACCGATCGTGGGGTTCGAGTGTCTGCTACTGGTGAAACCCTAATTCGCAAATCTTTGCAATCTCGTTTTCGCTCCCGCCCTGCGAAAAGCGAACAGATCCTCCTTCTTGTTCTAGAACGTAAACGAAGTTTGGGTTGGGAGGGGTTTTGTAAAGAAAAGTAAAGCTTTACCTTTTTTCAAAAATGCTAATTTCATAGTGAAAAACAGTAAATACATTTTTTTATTTTCACATCACTAGTTAAGTAGCTATATAATGTTTTTGGTTCTTGGTTAGGTTGGAAAATATTTATAATAATATAATTTTATGGTTGTTGTTTAAGTTTATTAGGTGTTATTAAAACAATAAATACATTTTTTTTATTTTCACATCACTAAAGAAGTAACTATATAATGTTTTTGGTTATTGGTTAGGTTAGAAAATATTTATAATAATAATAATATAATTTTATGGTTGTTGTTTAAGTTTATTAGGTGTAATTTTTTTTAATTTCAATTTAATAATTTTTAAATGGAAAAATATGATTTTAATTTGGTTGTATTGAAAATATTTATATGTTTTTACATATAAGGTGGGTGCAAACAAAGGAGAATATATAGTAAGTCTATTTAATAGTTAATAACAAGTGTTAATTTCTTAAAATTATATGATAAATTTGAAAGGAGTAGGGTATGTATCTTTTTTCGGGTGAAATATATTAAAATTATTGTGTGAATGGGGTTGTAAGACCCTATATTTTCATCCTGGGAAAATATAGTCCTCTCTTAGCCACTTGCATAGTTTAGATTGTCATAAGCAAAGTAGGTACATTGTCTTAAGATGTAAACATTTCATTTTAAGCAGTGTCATAATGTGGTTTCAGCGAAGCATTAAAAGATGGAATGAGCATGCACATTTGGGATGCTAGTGTTATATTCAGCTTGAGGCATGATTGCACGTCTAAGAAGACTCTAACAAGGGTTGCAGAGGAGAGGTTGGGGGATTGTAGTCTCACTTAGAAGTGTATACAAGCAAGTTAAGCCCTATGAGAAGTTGTGAAACAAAATTAAGGGATTTGACAAGTTGCACGAAGGCAACTTAGTAGTGGTACTAAGTGAGCAATCCTTGATTCAACTTGATACTCTCTCCTTGGCACTACCACTTTGTAAGATGGAGAAGAAATGTGAAATAGATGTGCAACCCACTAAAGAAGTTGAAGGTTGTTGTAATGTATATCGGTGGTTATGTCATGATGTGAAAGGAAGTTTTGGAACTTGGAAGGTGACCATTAGAGTAGATTTACCATGGAGTGCAAGGAGGTGCAAGGATCTGATAAGGAGGGAACTACACAAATCTAACAAGTAGGCCATATTGGGTTAGGATATTACTATTTTGGGACATCCAAAGTTGAAGGTACATTTTATGGAGGTGCAGTCGAAGTGCTTGGGTGCGTGCCACAGCGTAAGGGTATCTAGGACTTTTAGTGTGTGTTAGTGGTGTTAGTGCATTGTGTTTGATCAACACTAGCTAGAATGTGTTCCATGAAGGAAAAAATCCCACAAATTTGGGATGACTTAACCATTTTGCATTTAAGGTGTGTTATGTCCTAGTTTTGAGGAGACAATTAGAACCATCTTAGAGTGTGATGGGTTGTGCCATGGACTTATGTCCACTTATATGGGTTGAGGTGTAAAGGTACCGTGTGAGTTGAGGCAAATGATTACAATGCTTACCTATATAAAGTGTTTATGATATAAGATTAATAAGTTTTTGTTGGAGAATGGAAGAGGAGGATAAGAAAAGAGAGGCATTAAGGTTTGTTGTAAATCAATCAAAAGGAACGAACTTGTTAATCTTATTAGCAAGATTGTTCAAGTTGTCTCTTCAATAGGAGTGAATTTTGGCTAGGACTAGGGAGTTAAGCATTGATTGGGTACTCTGGAAATCCAAGACCTAACATATCCAAGCTAGTCCATTAAATAGATTCATCTTGGACAAGGGTTGTTAAGGCTAAGGTGCAAATATCCCCTCTGCTCAAACTATTTAACATGCAAAGTTGGATCTGATTCTTCAACTTGTCCTGACGATGAACCACACTGGTTGGTTCGAAACGCCTAAACAAATGATATATCTTGTGATTTACGCTGGAAAAATTTCTCGTAAACTACACATTAAGAAAGTTTGTGCACTCCTATATGGATAAACATGCTTATTATCTTTCATGAGTTTCATCAAATATTTAACATATTATTCATCAACTTTATTTAGATATTCATCATCTCCAATTAACAAATATACATTAAGCAAGTTCATGCACTCTTATATCGATAACATGCTTATTATTTTTCATGAGTTTCATTAAAGATTTAACATATTATTCATCAACTTTGGATTTGGCGAGGATGAATTCTAGTATATTACCAAGTGTGTTTTTTTCAATTGTAGTTCTTACTTTCATGATTAATTTGGTTGTAATTTTTACTTCCACGATTAATTTAGTCTAAGTTCTCTAGGTAGTCATTAATGATCTATTCAGTGCTATGTGGGGGTTTTACTTTTCAACAAATATGAAGTATCTATGTTACATTGGGACCTAGTGACCTTGTTGAAAAACCCTAGCAAACATCTTTGAAACCATTTACTAGCACTAGTTGAACTTGAGATATCTCAAAAACTAAAAGGAACAAATAAGGGTTGCTTTGCCAATCCACTCATAACCTAATCCACTTTGGTGTACTTATATTCTCAAAGTGAATCAAATACCAAGAATGATCTATGTCTGCTAAAACCTATAATCACATTGTTTCCCTAATAGCAACTAAAAACTTCTATACCTAGTTGTTGAACTTTTGCAACCAATTATAAACCTTCAACAAGAAGTAGTTTTCTAACGAGAATTATTGCCATATCTTCCTTGGTTTTACGAGGAAAAAGAAATAAAATTTCATTTGTTATCAAAGGTAAACCAAATTCATTATTTGCATACTTCCAAACCTAGGGTTTCGTATCCAAAGTAGATCCTAACCACATCAATGAAACAAACTTTGTTTTTATGTATCATCCAAACATTATGTACAATTACAGACTCACCTCTAATCCATTGTTTATAAAAATGTTGAATATTTTCATACATGATATACTGAACAGTTGGACAATGAAAATAGTTGTCATCGCTATTCTTCCATTTATATGCTTTTTGCAACTTATTTGAAAGAGCAATTTTGTCCCAACAATTAGACTTGTAGCATAAAGAACATGGTTAATACATATGATTAGACCAAAAACTAGTTACTACCAAAATTCAACCAAAAAAAATATTACTGCATAAAAATAGAATTAAAAACAAAAATTTCCCAAATTAAAAATAAATAAATGATAAACTTTTTTTTACCAAAATTTAGTGATTTTTTTGGTGCTAATACTAACATCACCATTACAACAAGATATTTTTCTAGTGCTAATACTGCCATTACAACAAGATATAAGAGGGATATAATGCAAAAAGTTTAATAATAATATGTATGTAGAAGATGGTCTTCAGACTGGTGAATTCATGATAATCAATGGGACTACAGTCAAAATAATTGGATGTTATTTACTTTTTTACATAGATTGTCAAAATAATTGCATAAATCGGTTTTTTTAAACCAAAATTTAACAAAAACTTTGCTAGTGCTAACATTAGAACCACCATTACAACAAGATATCTTTCTAGTGTTGACAACACCATTATAGTAAGATACCTCAAGAGAGACAGAAAATCTAAAAAGTATGATAGTAATACGTATCCAGAAGATGGTATTGAAACTAGTAATTGTTCACGAATCCATAAGATTGTAAGGTCATTCTCATTATCATAATCATTGTCATCATCATCACATCCTTGTCATTGTTATTGCCATCATTACATTATCATCATAATCACCATTCATGCCATCATCATCATCATTATGGACATTGTTTGCAATTGTTCATAATTGTAGATGTTGTAAGAAATATCATCAACCCAAAAAATGTGATCAGTGCTAGAAAAGGGTTGTTTAGGACACATTGATATACGTAAGAGAAATAACAATTCTATTTTTGAGAGATGATCGATGATGATCATCATCACCACCATTATCATCGTCATTGTCATTTTTATCATCCCCATCATCATCATTAATGTAATTTCTATCGACATTGTTGTAATCATCATCATCATTCATGCCATTATAGTTTTTGATGATGACCTAGATGAAAATGATGATGATGACACCAAAGATAATGCTTATGATTATGACAATGACAACATCTAAAATTGGGAAGATTCGCCAACGTCATTAGCATCGTCATCATCATAATCATTGCCATCATCATCATTGTCATTGTAACCACTATCGTCTTTATCATCATAATCACAATTCATGTCATCGCCATCATCTTCATTTTCATCATTGTCAATATTATTGACATTGTCATCAATTTTTCATAATTGTCAATGCCATAAGGAATATCATCAATGCAGAAAATATGATGAGTGTTGGAAAAGGGATGCAAAAGCGAACATAGAAATGGGGGCAACAATAGAAGTAAAATTGGATGAAAAGTGGATACAACATAAGTAGATGCACAACAACATGAAAAACCTGACACAAAAGTGGATGCAAAAGTAGATGCAGTTGTCAATGCAAACTTGGATGCAAACATGAAGGCAAAAGTGGAATCAAACATGGGTCCAATGGTAGGTGTAAAACTTGGCACAAATTGTGGTGAAACAAATGTGGATGCAACAACGGACACAAAAGCAGATGCAAAAATGGATGAAACAAAAGTGGATGCAATAGGGGATGCAAATGTGGAAGCAAATGTGGTTGCAATGGTAAGCGCAAGATATGGTGCAACAAAAGTGGATGTAACAATAGACAAAAAATATGCAAAATAAGATGCAAAAATGGATGTAAAAGTGGAAGCAAACATTGATGCAATAGGCAAAACAAAATTGGATGCAAAAAATGGATACAATGTAAGTAGATGCAAAAGTAGATACAAAACGAGATACAAAACCCAATGCATAAACCTGACACAAAAGTGGATGCAAAAATAGATGCAATATTTGATGCAAAAGAGGATGTGAACATGGATGCAAAATTGGAAGCAAACGTGGATATAACAGTGAGTGCAAAACATGGTGCAAATTGTGGCATAACAAAAGTGGATGTAATGATAGATGCAAAAAAAGAATCAAAGTATGATGCAAATGAAGATGTAAAAAGGGATGCAAAAAGTGAAATTTAAAATGGGTGCAACAGTGGATGCAAAATTGTGTGCAAAAGTGGATGCAATAGAAGTCGATGCAAAAGTAGATGCAAAACGAGACACAAAACCCGATGCAAATCCTGGTCCAAAATTGGATACAAAAAGGGATGCAAAAATAGATGTAGTAGTTGATGAAAACCTAGACGCAAATGAGGATGCAAACATGGATGCAAAATTATAATCAAAAGTGGGTGCAAAAGGAG
Organism: Pinus tabuliformis; assembly: GCA_031772625.1. Lineage (NCBI taxonomy): Eukaryota > Viridiplantae > Streptophyta > Pinopsida > Pinales > Pinaceae > Pinus > Pinus tabuliformis. The sequence continues at coordinate 714,800,325 of CM062813.1, read as the reverse complement.
GTGCCAAACTAGGCGCTAATTGTGGCACAAAAATATTAGATGCAATAGTGGGTACAATAATAGATGCAAAAGAGGAAGTAAATATGGATGCCAAACAAGATGGAAAAGTGGATGCAACAAAAGTAGATGCAAAATTATATGCAAAACTAGACACAAAACTCGATGTAAAACTTGGCGCAAAAGGGATGCACAAATGGATGAAAAAATGGATGCAAAAAATGATTTAAAAAAGGATGCAAAAGTCGATGCAAAAGTTGATGCAAGTGTAGGTGCAAAAAGTGGATGCAAAAGTATGTCAAACAAAATTAGGTGCCAAACTTGATGCAAAACCTGGAACAAAACCTGGTGTAAAGGATGACACAAAACTTGGCATAAAATTTGGTGCAAAACGTGGTGCAAAACCTATTGCAATACCTGGTGCTAAACTTGGTGTAAGATTTGGTGCAAAACTTGATGCAAATTTTGTGTCAAGTTTTGCACCATATTTGATAAATGGATGCAAATAGCACCAAAAATGGGCTCTAGATGCAAAAAAAGAAGTAAAAAGGGACGCTAATCGCTGGTTTTGTTGTAGTGAATTTCAATTGCGCATAACACAATATTTTGCTCGGGAAAGAAAAAACTAAAAAACCCAGCTATATGTATATTGCATTAACCAGAATATCTGAGAATAAAATACAATGATTGTTCAACTCGAACAATCTCTGCACAAGTAAAAACTATCTCACTGCACAAACCAGCCCAAGCCAATACTTAGCCAAATATTCTGCCTGCCAAGCTCCTAATTCATTGCGAAATTTCCAAGGGAAGTATCCCACATTTAATTGGGAGATTCCTCACTCACAACTGCGCAATCCATCCATAGGCATTCTACTAATTGCATGCATCACCTATTTAATTTAGATGAATTTACAACTGATAGTACAATGCCCCTGAACTCTAATCTAAACTGGGTCTTCATATGAACTGACATGCATGAGCTATTTTGAGTGAATTATCAGTTATCTAATTGATCACTTCATGTGAATTAAATCCAATTTAATTCACTTGACCACTCACTAGTTCCTCCAACAATTAGAACTAGTTTAATTGAATTTAACTCAGTTAAACTGAATTAAATAATTACAACTCAATAAGAACTCAACCTGGCCCCTTAAATATAGGGATCACTCTACATGACTCTATATAGACTTCCAAATCGAATTTATTGAGCCAACTAAGTCAAATTAACTTAGTTAACTGCTGCAAGCTGCTATGAGAATAGAATTACAGTTTAATTCCCAATTTAATTCAAGGACAAATTAAATTAGGATTTTCTTGTTGCTATTTTTAACATCTTCAACGACCAATATTTAATCGTTATTGACGAATGAGATCATTTCCGAGTTGATCCATGTGAGTTTCTAGATAATTCTCACCTTACTCGATTAATTCCCATTAATTAACCAGTTTTCCTAAGCTAGACTTAGGAAAAATTTAAATGATGGTCAATTAATTTAATTGAGCTATTTCTAGGTGGAATTTCTAGAAACGATTTCCGAGTTTTGGAGATCTCATGTGTTTTAACCTCTCCACAAATTTTGAGACTAGAACACCATTCAATGCTACAACAACTAACATAAATGTGGCTCACAAGTGTTTGTATGAAACAATACATGGATCCTGTGTGAAATATTATGAAATGTGGCCTGCAGGAGAGCTTGAAGGTTAGGGCCTTTAGTGTGGTGAGTGGTGGCTTGTGTATTTAGGGTGTAGCGACATCCTTTAGGTGGCATAATAATATGGGAGTGGTGGCTTATGTATTCAGGGTGTAGCGACATCCTTTAGGTGGTGGCAGAATAATGTGGAGGTGGTGGTTTCCATCCAGTGGTGGCTGGGAAAGACTTATTAGGAGTGGTGGGTTCCAATAGGTGGTGTCCTGCGAAGTCGAGGTAGTGGTGGCTTCCTGCAGGTGCTGGCCCATAAAGTTCATACAGTCTGTGGCCTAGAGCAAGTGATGACTCGCACGATATGCAAGTTGTGGCTTGCACATTGGTGATGGCTAGTGACCATGTCTATTGAAGAATTTTTTATAATATAAGAAGAGAAAAAAAAAACAATCCGATGGTGGTTTTCTACCTTGTGGTTTCCAATTTACATTTGGTGTTTTTTATGTGTGATGATGTGCATGTTATTGATGGTTGCTCATATGGTTATTTGCTTTGATGTTCTCATGTTATCTTATATTTTCTACTTATGATTCATAGTTATGCATAGATCTCCTTATGCGTAATGCTTCTAATGAATGAATGAATCAGGGTTTGTGATAAGAAGATAAAATTGGTAAAAATAGATCAAAAGTTACACCACTGATTCACCCCAAAACTCTTAGTAGTTCTCAGCGTTTCTAACATTTTCTTCATTGATTTTATTTCTCTTGCATAACTTGTATTACAAGCTTTCATTTATTCACCATTTACCCCTTAAGGATGAAGCAATTTATTGTTCATCGAAGTTGGAATTTTCATATTTTATTTCATTTTGATTGCTCATGGATTAACTTTGAATTGGGTGAGGGATAATGAGAGGGGTAGATATCAAGCTAGGATTTTTATACTCACTTTATTATGTTGTAGTATTTTTTTTTGTATTTTATCATTATGGCTCATTCTCCTTTTCTCTCTGCTGGATCAACCTATCTGAATATGGGATGTGGATATAAGGGTTAGATGGAAGATTATTATGGACACACAACATCAATAAATGCCTCCCATTTGTGTCCCTCCTAAAAAATGGAAAGAAAAGCCTCAAGGAAGGACATACTCAACTAGCAGAAAAGGATAACCAACAAGGTGAAGCATGGTAACAAGAATACAACCAAAAGTGGTTTATCATCAAACTCAACTTATGATCCATACTATAATTCCTTTAAAACATTAAATGAAGGCATTTGATTATCATAATGGTTAATTTTCCTTACAATAAACGACACACCTTTGTTTGATGAGTAAGCTAGATGAAATAAAGAATTAACCGGAGCATAGATGGAAGGATTTTGGGACTAGCTATCTATGGATCATCGTAGCACTGAAGGTTGAAAAATTGAGAAAACAAGATGAAAAATTTCTCGTAGGGATTAACCACTCGGAGTTAGGCCTATGAGGTTTAAATATTGTAGTAGACACAATAAGTGCATATAGTGCATTGTCTTTTATAGATACCATCAATATTAATTCCATAATTCATATAATTATGGAAAGAACATGATCTCCACCTCGCAAAACTCAAATGTTACACGTGGTGCACATATTTTTTCCTTATAATTAGGCTAGCACACATTTATATGTAACATATTGATTAGTATGGGGTTAGTCCCGAATAATTTTTTTCCCACAAATCATTTATGCCAGCTTACCCTCACTTTTTTGAATATTTCCTATATGAATTTCACTTTCAATTTCTTTGACAGTCTAACAAAATTGGAATGTTTTTTTATTGAGAGAAATACAACACATGAGTCAATATAGTTATTATCAAACTTGGCATAGAATAAAACATATGAAAGTCCCCTCCATTGATGCATTTGCATATATGTTAAGTGGAGAGATATTCACGTGGATAATCTAGATTCTACACCATAGTATTTGCAATAATTTTAGCTAGAAGGACCCATGCTTGACATGAGTGCATTTAACAGGAATATGGTTTATACCTTTATCATTCTCTATGCAAATATATTAGATCTCATAACCCTAAGTTTTATCTTTTCTATAGATTCCACAAAGTTAAAGTTTATCTTTTAATGCAAACCACATGAATATCTTTGATTTATATGGGGCTCTCACCTTCCATAATTTTTTCAACTACTAGGGTCTATTTTATGAGTAAGAAGAAAATTTCTCTCAGTGATGCATTCTTGTTGAATAAAAACCTAAGATTTGATTTTAATCACATTACATAATTAGGTTCCTCATTTAGTAATGCATTCTTGTTGAATAAAAACCTAAGATTTGATTTTAATCACATTACATAATTAGGTTCCTCATTTATTCTACATGAATTCTCCTTAGCTTCTTAACACAAGCATTCTAGGCCTATGCATCTCCCCTTTCTAGGTTGATAAAAACTGCTATTTTCCATCCTTGTTGCCAAATGCTGGTGGATTATTGGTATACAACATGATTGATGGTGAGAATAATCCTATCCAAGAATATTTCTATTTTTCTATTTTATATTCCATAATTATTTTTTCCACCACCCATGGATTTATCCCTACCCATTAGCCATTTTCTGTACTATATATTTTCCTATGAATGTAAAGTATTGTGTTATAGCTTTGTAACGAGTTGAAGAATTACTTAGTTGCAGATTTCCTCTTATTCCTAATCCATTCAATAATAAAGTTGAGGCTAATATGCTTTTTTGCAATAACATATTTCCATAGAATTTCCTTGGGGATGAATCTCCTCTATCTCTTTGGTGCTAAGGCTTTCCCAAATAGGTGAATATATTTTGTCCCACCACCTCCCTCATCTTTTGGTTGAGCAACCAATTTCCATTCTATTCTTTTTTAGACCATATAAACCTAAGGAAATTTATCCTAAGGTTCTCAACAACCTTTCAAGATATATGCTAAAGTATGGAACATTATAGAAATGGTGTCTAAACATATTTGAGTAAAGTAAATCTTCCTGTTGGAAACTAGATCACTACTGGGGGGGGTGAATCAGTATTGAAGGCACATATATTTTTTTCTTCAATTAATTAAATCTCCAAATCATGCATAAAATGAAACACACAACCATAGATCAGAGCATCAAAATAAACATGCAACCATAAAATAAATCAACACAATTGACACAAGCATGTCTGGTGGAAAACCCTTCCCTCGGGAAAAAAAAAAAAAAACATCCTGTTGCTACTGCACTGCTCAAAATTGTATTATATGCTGAAAAAATTATACATGGATAAGATTACACCTATAATTTGTAAGAATCAACTTTTTTCATAGTATTTTAACATCTATCAGACAGGGAACTGTTTCTCTCTTAGATCTATGACTACCATTCACTAAAGGCTCCCATGATTAGAGATCCTCACCCATATCCCATTCGACTATCCAACTCCTATTGGATGGAGACTTTATCAAATTAATGTATATGTTGAAGCCTCTATGCCTTCACTTCCTCCATGTGAGCCTCGTTTCATATATTTTCATACTGGACTCATAAACTTGCTCAACATGAGCACTGCTACAACATAGCATCAAAGCTCAAACAAATAAAAAATTTGCAGGACTAAATGCCATCAAAACTACACACAAAATCTCCACACAAGCTGCAAAACAACCCCTCAAAAATCTACTACAATCCACACATCAACTCCTCACTCACTACATAAATATGATGGTTGAAACATACTTTAGCTCACTGCTGCTACAACTGCAAACTACAGAAATTCTACACTAGACAACACATGCAACTTGCACACAATTCTTTAATCTCACACTCACTTCACACGCACAACTCAATCAACCTTACTAACAATGAGATTTTTCCAATATGTAGATGAACTCAAGTGCTTAACTCAACAATTAAACAAAACTACTCGGCATCACAACTATGTTCATATGCTTGATTTGATCCAAATTTAGCTCATTGACTCAATCAAACACTAACTCCAGTAGCTCTTTTTAATATTTTGAACCTTAATCAACTTTTAGAGGTCCCATGAAATTTTGCGATCATAAACCGAAAAGTTCCAATCAAGGATGTTGCCTCAACACAAAAATTAGCTAAGCAGAGTGAGAAATATGAAGGAAAACTTGTGAAAATCCTTTAGTCACTCCCATAACACTGTATCCATGTGACTGGGCCTATAACCACTCCCATAGGCTACTCTTCCAGTGACTGGAGCCTTCCAGCCGCTCCCACAGGGTTTCCTCCATGCGACTAAGGCTAATCTAAGGTAAAATATCAATCCTTCAACCCTGAAACTATGCCAACTAATGGAACATCTTCCTCATCTCCTGAACACTCCAAGCCAATGCATCAAGTCTGTAACTAATGAAATAGTCTAAGAACAAGTTAATGACATGCAAGAACTATTCTTCCAACCTTAGTACTAAGACCAACAACTCCAGCTCCTCAAGCAGCAACCATAACATGTGAAAACACCTCTAGGACCTGTAGCAACATATTTGATCCTTGTAACAACATATGCAATTCCTGTAGCAGTAACATCATGTCATACAACTCCCTCCAACACTGATATAGGCACCTCCAACACATACAACCTCCTCTCATCACATGTAGCAACAATCCAATGTCTCCAAGACATGTAGAGACATTTGCAACACCTAGAGCAGTACTCCAACCACTTGCAGCAACAACATCTCCAATCAACACAACATGTCAACCTCAAACCAACATCACATCATCTCCACTATGTCTAGTCATAGGTATGTTGAAATCAATGCCAACTAACAAGACAATCAATCCAATCATCCATCACAAAGCACTCATCACATATGCATATGACCAAAGACACCAAGAGCTTGTTTACATCAATGCCAACATTACAACTCCAACTCTTCCATCACTAGGTAACCATTGTTTGCACTAATTATTTATTCCAACCTCCATTTTTCCCTCCAACCATTTCCAATCATTTTGGATAAAAACATTATGTTTTAACAGATACCCAAGTACTTGAAACCATCACTAAAATTGACTTTTCTAAAAAGAAAAAGCTGACAAGATTTACCTTCATCCTCGTCTCTTCCCCCTTTTACATCAATTAGAGTTATGGTTCCATTTGTTTAACTTGGATTATTTTTTATCTTCATTCAATGGATGTTGTCTTAGGAAACCTCTATTACAACGTGGATAAACATATAGAATAAGTTAAAAGGTGTATAAACTCATTTCTTTTTACAAACTTCTTGTTATAAAAAGAGAGATAAATAAAAACATAAGAACATTGTGATGCAGGTCCAAATTAAACTTGCTGACCCATAGTTCCCAGTTCTCTGCCCGAACCCAAAAAGGAACTTCCTTCAACCCTATATAATCAACAAATCATAGTGGGAGGAACTGAAAGGGTTATACCCTTTCAAACCAAATCAACGCGATCCCTTTCTTATATACTTGGACCATATGCAAGGCACACACTTAAAAAAAATATGCCCTAATATTAGACTCAACCCCTTTTCTTCTTTCTACCAGCTCCAAAGGTCCTCTTTTAAACTTATTGTGACCATGCCTTGGATCAAGGCTTGTAAAGGCCTAGTTTCTAAAGACTGACCTTTCTTTAATTGCTTGATCTTCGATCCTTTGGCTAAAGCCTTTGTGGGCTAGCCCACTTACTCTCACCACTTCTGTTGTTCCTATGCCATTTGAGTCCAGTTAAATAAGCCTGATACAATGTTAAAAGGGACAAAACAAGCCCGCTGGTTAAAGACATCTGGGTGGGACCTACTCGATCCTCCGCTTTAATTCTTCTAGCCCGCTCTTGTTATCCCGGTGCAATAAGGAAAAAGGTTTTAGGAAATCCTTCGGGTAGAAATTCCCAGGAAGTACCCACTCAAGTCCCCACTCAATGACTTTGACATGCTTACGATAGCTCGACGCTACACATAGGCGAGTCAAAAAAGCCTCCGGCCATGAAACCTCTGGACGGGGTTCACTATGTCACATAAGCCCACTGCAATATTCCTGATTCTGTTACCTTGGGAATTAAAGGGTTTTCCAGGCTCAAGCCTCCGGCCTGACGCTGAAACTTGATGACTTTCTTGAAATTTCTATCTCCCGGCCTTTGTTTGTTAACGTACTTTGTTGAAGATTTAATAAAGTTAAGTCCTTCTGCTCCTTGTCGCTTATACTCTAGCTCGACTTCTGTTCTAATCTCAGCTTCTCTATATACAAGCCTTTGCATGGACTTTAACATAAGCTTTCAAACTCCTTTCCCCGTCCTTCATAATCATTGGGTTTATTCTCTCTGCTACGCTATTATAATATATTCTAATTCAAATGAAACTAATTCCTTCAAAGTCATAACATCTCTGCAATGCCTCTGCATTAAGTCTACATTACTCTTCAATATATGTTAACTATGGATCACTAATCACATAGTTGATCGATGATCAATAACCTCATTCGTTCCATTGTAGAAAATGATTCATATTATTCTCAAGGTTTAAACTTCTATGAATTAACTCTGATGGCGTTCTTACAACACTCTCTCTCCTGAGCTTATCTGCTACACTCCTGCAATGTTTTCCATTGTACCTGTGATCATGCTCGACCAACTCTGTCTCGGTCTTGGTCTTGTGCTCCTCTATGTTAAAAGTCCCTAATTCTATGGTAGTTGTGTCTACAAATTCCTCCTAAACTTAATACCTGTAGCATCAATTAACTATACATGCACATATACTCCAAAATTGTAGATAATAACCAAAATCTCAACCTTCAAATATAAATAGAAACTCTCACTCAAAAATACACTCAAATAAAATATTTTCGTATTATATACAAATAATTAAAAGGGCCCTTGGCTTGAAATACAATGTTTGGCCCTCTCGACCTTTTGGCCCTACTTGGCCATCAAAGTTTCTCGAGTCCTTTCAATCAAACTTCTTTATCCACTCTCAAAATTTATTAAATAGTTATAAAAATGGGATTTTGAACTAATTTAGGTTCAAATCCAATATCTCCTCAACAAAATCCTATCTCTAGAATTTCTAGATCCACTAAATCCCCAAGGAATATAACTAATTCTTAAGTATCTATAACTTTCCCAATACTCTCGAGATCTTTCCCAAAGAATATATATGATTACAATTGTATTTCTAAATACATATTTTCCTAGAATTATCTAAAACCATAGGAAATACAATAATTAAATAATTACATTCAACTAGGGAACAAACTCCATTGGTAATGAATATACCCCTATCCTAGTCAAAATCAATTTTGACTTGGAGGTAAGATTCTCTTGCAACACATTGTATAAAAGGAAAAAACACATGGACACTATAAATTACAATGGAGTCATCATGCACTTAAATATGCTACATTACACGAATATACCATCGATAAAAAAATGGGCTACCGAAACCTTCAGCTCATAAACTGCGAACTGTAAACCCTTTAATGACCATATTAGATTGAATTAATGAACTAGTGAATTTTACCCTAACAATACCCTCCTTAAAATTGAATTGGGGAGATTAACTTGGTCCCAATATATTTATTGAAGTCCATATAAATTTTTTACCATCCACCATAATACATGGGTAACTAGCAGCTATATCCACCTGTTTTCTAAGACACCTTTTCTTGTACATGGTACATCAACCATCTCACATCTCAAGATATCATAGACACTTTATTTTATACATGATTCATCAACCATCTCACATCCTGAAATTTTATATTCCCCCCTCAAGCTAGCATACAAGTACTCCTACCACCCTGGTATCTATTCAAGTAGTTCATTACACAACTTGATCAACCATAAATGCATGCACCACTGCACTACAACACGTATTTCTAATTAATAAGTCTTACAAAAAAATAACCTTAACCTAGAATACGAGTACATATGTCACCCTTGTGCTATAAGTGGTTCATTCCACAACTTGATCCTCTATCTTCTCTTTGCATGAGAGAGATGAGATCATGTGCTACCATGCTACAACATGTATGCTTGAATAATAGGTCTTAAACAAACTTGGGGAACACATCTTGCATATTTCTAGGCTTCACAACTTGGAACAAACACTCTAGGGTTTCCATGTAGTATTGTATCTCTCCATAACATGTTAGCTCCTTCACTAGGCCTTTACACAATGACTCCATCTACAATCTCTCATCCATGTAGCTACATAACCTTCTCTCGTTATATCTCCATCTCATTCCAATTCGTAATTTCCACATACTCCTTAACCTCCACTCAATAATAATCTATTGTACTCATCTCACCTTGTTTGACCTTCTTACTGTAGCTTGAATATCCTCAATGTAGCTTAGATCTACTACACCCATATCTCCTTGGCCCATATAAACCACATAGCTAATGCTCTTTGTTCAGATTTGTTACCATTGTTATAAAAAGTGAGATCTAAATAAAAGTATAATAGTAACACATAAAGGAAACAACACATGGACACCATAAATTATCCTTGAAGCCCTTGTGGGAAAATCAGTTCCTAATCGAAGATCTGTTATTATTTTTGACAATGGAACCAACATCAATTTAAATAGGCTACAATACATAAAATTACCATTGGAAAAACAATGAGTTGTCGACACCTTGAGCCCTTAAATTGCCAATGATAAACATGTTAACCAAGTCAATTTTACCCTAAATACCTTAATAATTCCATCCTTATCAAATCATTTTTCAACTCCCATCTGTTAAAAACATGTTAACATCCTTAAAACAAGATTTCATGGAGCTAAGTAAGAGTATTAATTCTGATTAAAGTTTTCCTTTTTTTAATAAATATTTAACTAAAAATAATTTAAACTTGTACATTTTTTATGTTACCCAAAACATATTTACGAATGAATTTAAAATATATGAATCTCGTACCCAATAAAAAATTCTACATATTAGAATCCCCTTAATCTCATCATCTGAAAAATTAGAATCCTCTTATCAGATAAAACTATCTATTAAAATGCTCCCAAAAAGAAAAATATATATTATATGTACATTAAGAAGGTATTAATATCATCTCTCTCTCTCTCACACACACACATATCTCTTTAATCTCATCATTCTATATATGAATCTCTTTAACCTTATCATCCTAAAAATTAGTGTCTCTTTAACCTCGATATCAAAGAAGAAAATATTTATTAGAATAATTCCAATAAAAATAAAAAATATTATGCATACACTAAAAAGGCGATGATGTCATCTCAAATAAAAAATGAATATACATATTAAACTCCCCTTAATATCATCATCCAAAAAATCAAAATTCCCTGATGGGTAGGGGGTCCCCTAGGTCTAAGTTTTTTTCAAGTCATGTAAAGACTCTGTGTTTTTAGGAGAAGAGCACGATTAGAGCAGGGTTATAAGAGTCAAAGAGTCTTTAGGGTGGGTCAAAGCCCCTTCTTTTGTAAAGGGATGGGATTATATAAAGGATTTTTAGCTCCACCCATGGTTTGCGGACCATGGTATTGTAAGGGTAAAAACATATATAAAGGGATGTTTGAGCAAGTGTAAGGGATATAATGAATTAATTGAAATATCTTTGAGTCTGTTTTGGTGAAATATTCCTGTAGTTAGGCAAAGGGGAAGGCTCCTACAACTATGTGCTCGAAGACCTTGGTAAGTCTGTAGCTGAGTGCGCAGGCCCCTGCAACTGTGTGCACAGGGTCAGAAAGATTGTATTTGGGAAGACTTGACTAATAAAGAATACTTTTGATGTAGATCTGTGTATTTTCCTATGTTCACTTAGTTTCTATGTTTTAGCATGTTTATGGTTTGTTTATATTTTTATTTTTCAATTACATCACGAAGGTTCATATACTATTTTATATGCTAAATAATACATGTTAGAATAGTTTTGCACAATTCGCAACTCTGTTAAGTAGGAAATACTTTACAATTGTAACAATAAGTTTAAGGGTTCACGAAGGTCATATTAAGCCCTAAACAGTTAAAAACATTACAACCACACTACATAGTCCCTCTGGATGCAGAAACTTGGTTCTAGCATCCCCCAATATCACTTCGGGTGAGACTGCAGTCTGCGCGAGCAGGTCATTGCCGAAAGCGCAAATGGTATAGGTTTTGTTGGTTAGTATAACTAACTCTGAACGTGGGTCTAAGCCCCTGAAGCCAACAAATGGTTCCGTTTCTAGGACCATGATCTATCTGAGGTATGTGTAATGTGGCTAACGACTAGAAAAGAGATACAAAATTGGGTAGATTAGAAGTTGCACGAATTTTCAACACAGGAAAGAAGAGATTCATGCCAGTTGAAGGAAAGGTGGTTACAAAGGTATATCTATACAGAACAACATGAGATATTTTTCGCATCATTCACTAACGAGCTGCACGAGTGGCTTTCAAAGCTAGCGGACAACAAACCCTGTTGGAAACACGACGATCCTATTGTGTGGACCCCAGAGTTAATTAAACGACTTAAGGAGTATGAAAATAAGGTCGCAAGAGATGTTGATTACTGGGTTGATAATATCCTCAGAGGCTCATTTTATTGAAATTGCAATTGTCACAACAATATCCTACAGTGAAGATGAGTTCAGATTTTTCAAAGGCCCATGAGGTAAGTATCTGAATTCCTTAAAGCTTTGGATTAAGATGCTGTTATGTGAAAGGGGTGTTATGCCTATAGATTGATGTTTAAAAGAGGCCAGATTGAATCTATGTGAAGCGGAAAAATATTCAGAGCCGATCATGACGAATATATTGAGGGTGAGTGTTAAGCCCCTATAATACTAGTGATTCCCCCATTACCATTGTCATTGTATCCCTTATTGTTATTATTGTGCCCCTATTGTCCCCATATTGTTATTAGTATGCCCCATAGAAACCCACTATTGTTATTTGTGCCCTTATGTTATTATTGTTATGTCGGCTTGATTATATTGTGACTCCTTAGACTCCTATATATAGAAGGGAGGTTTAGTCATTTGTATCATCCACGAATTGTTCATTTGTGTAATGTAAAGGAGGTTGCCCCCTCGAAGAGGCTGAATTCTAAGGTGTTGATATATCTTTTCTATCTTTTTGTGAGTTGGTTTCCTAACATTTGGTATCAGAGCTTTGGATTTTAGGGTTTCGCTGCTCCAAACAGGTCATCATGGAATTTTCGCTATAAATTTCTTTTTGTGACGTTTCAGAAGCTACAAAAAAACCCATTTGAGTCGAAATCGTTCTGAACTTCGGGTCCAAATTTCAGAGCTTGTCTTGGTATATTTGTGGAGATATGATCTGAGGAAGTTAGGGTTTTAACAGACTCTCGAATTACATTCCAAATAGGTGACCTGGGGAAAATCGTCATAACTTTTGTTTTGAGCATCAGATTGAAATTTCGTAAGAAGTTTTAGAAAGAGGACATCGTGTAGTTTTTTGTATCTATTTCAAGTACTAAGGTCGAAACAATGACACATGGCATGTCGTACAAGTTTGCTCTACTGAACTAGTCTATAATCAGGTCACCGTGGGAGATTTGGCATAACTCTTCCTTGGAGAATCCAATCTTGATCAGAATTGTAGGGTTAGAAAGAGGACTCAAGGGGCTACCATAGGACAAGATTTTAGATATTTGAGGTCCACAGTTACAGAGATACAATAGTATCAATATCAAGCTCTTACAAAGTAAAAAAAATGTGTAGTTTTTTTTTGTTTTTTGTTTTTGGTTTTTTTGTTTTGTTTTGTTTTTTGTTTGTTTGTTTTTGTTTTGTTTTTTGTTTGTTTGTTTTTTTTTTTTTTGTTTGTTTTTTTGTTTGTTAAATTTTGCATAAGATTGGTTTGAAAAGTTAGTTTGAAGGAATTCAAAGGGAATAGTGAATAATTATTAGCATTAATTATTCCCCGAAGAAAGAAAATGGAAACACCTAGTAAGCAACCTGAAAGCTCTAGCATGACTCGTGAAGAAGAGGAAGAAATGCAACATGATATATCAAAATTACAAGACCAAGTACAACAAATTTCACTCTCACTAAAGGTAAATGAAGCTAAGATGAATGGCGTGGAAACTAAGATGAATGGAATGGACGTTAAGATGAATGGCATGGATGATAAGATGGAAGAATTGAAGATAAATTTGAATAATTTGCTGCAAGAAATGGTCACTAATGGTGAAAGGGTAGTAAAGGAAACTCATGATGAGAACAAAAGAAATGTTAATCATGATTTCATAGACTCTAATGTTGGATTGAAGACCCACCACATTCAAAAAATTGATATGAGGGAGTTTGATGGCAAGGATCTCGGAACATGGATACTACAGATGGAGCAATTTTTCGATCTCCATAATGTGAAAAACACACAAAAGGTACGTATTGCAACTTTATATTTGGAACCAAATCAGTTTGTATGGTATCGATGGCTTTTTTCTCGTAAACAAATTGCCACTTAGGGAATTTTAACGGAAGAAATGATAGCACATTATGAGGATACAAAAAGCAACACCTTTTTTAGCCAATTGATAAATCTCAAACAAAAGGGTTCAATGATGGAGCACATTGAGGACTTCCAAAAATTGAACATAAGGGTAAAAGATATTCTAGAGGAGCATAGGATTGATGTGTTCATAGGGACTTTAAAGGATAATATCCAACATGAGGTTTGCCTTTGGGAACCTGATTCATTGGAGAAGGCATTCAGCTTAGAAAGAAAAATGAAAAGCAAAATTATAGCAACCAGGAAGCCTACCACTCACAACTATAAATATGGAAGTGTTGTTGCCCCTAGCCTTCCACAACCTACAAGGTTGAAACCACAACAAATGGAAGAAAAAAGAGCAAAAGGGCTTTGTTACAGTTGTGATAGCAAATACACTAAAGGTCATAAGTGTGATGAGAAGAAATTATTCTACATAGATTGTGAAGAGGAGGAAGAAAAGGAACAAGAAATATCAAAAGAAGAGGATATACTCCAGGAACAAACCCTAGATAAAGAAGAAATGAATCCAACCATATCTTGTAATGCATTGGCTGGAATTACCACTCCTCAAACTATCAAGATAGAAGGACATATCAAGAAGAAAAAGGTAATAGTGTTGATTGATTCAGGAAGTACCCATAATTTTATTCATTGTAAGATATCAAAGGAATTGAATTGCTCCCTATATCTAGCACCAGAGTGTCAAGTGATGGTTGCAAGTGGAGGAACCATAAATTGCTCGAGAAAGTGCCATAATATCAAGCTATCCATGGGAGAATATGTATTGAATAGCCCAATGCTTTCCATTCCAATGGGTGGTGCTGATGTTGTACTAGGAGTCCAATGGCTACAATCCTTGGGTACAATAGCTTTTAATTTTCAAGAACTTTTCATGAAATTTTGTACAGAAGGAAAGGAAGTTGAATTAAGGGGTATTGCAGGGAAACCGGGAAATATAATCAACTCTAACGGTATGACAAAGCTTCTAAAGAAGGAACAATGAGGTGTAATTGCACAATTATGTTCGCTAGAGGTTCCCACATCGAAATCATATATTTCTCCAGATCTCCAAAAAGTCTTGGATAATCATTCCAAGGTATTTGAGACTCCCAAATGTCTCCCACCTATTCGTGATCATGATCATGCTATTCATTTGATTCCAGGAAGTGTTCCTCCAAACATTAGGCTGTATAGATATCTCTATGCCCAAAAGAGTGAAATTGAACATATGGTTGCAGAAATGCTAGAGGCTAGTATAATTCAACCTAGTCAAAGTTCTTTCTCTGCTCCAGTAGTATTGGTGCACAAGAAGGATGGATCATGGTGCATGTGTCCGGATTATAGGGAGCTCAACAAGCTCACTATTAAAGATAAATTTCCCATTCGCGCCATTGATGAATTATTGGATAAATTGCATGGATAAATTTACTTCACCAAGTTGGATCTTCGTTCAGGATATAATCAAATTAGAATGAAGACTGAAGACATTCCGAAAACAACAATTAGAACTCATGAGGGTCATTATGAATTTTTGGTCATGCCTTTTGGCCTTACCAATGCACCTTCTACATTTCAAGGTTTGATGAATTCCATTTTCAAACCCTTCCTTAGAAAATTTGTGTTAGTATTTTTTGATGATATACTAATCTACAACAAGTATTGGAAGGATCATGTTGAACATGTTGACAAGGTGCTCAAACTATTGGAGGAGAAACAATTATATGCAAAAAGCTCCAAATGTTTCTTTGGAGTACAAGAGGTGGAATATCTGGGTCATATTGTATCTCATGAAGGTGTTAAGGTAGACCCTAGCAAAATTAAATCCATTAAGGAATGGAAAACCCCCACATCCATAAAGCATCTGCGAGGATTTCTTGGGTTGACAGGGTATTATCACAAGTTTGTTAAGAATTACGGGAGAATAACAACACCTCTAACAACATTATTGAAGAAAGATGCATTTTCATGGATTTCAGAAGCAACAAAGGCCTTCGAACATCTTAAAGAGGCAATGTGCCAAGCACCGGTCTTAGCTATGCCGGACTTCACAAAAACCTTTATTGTCGAATGTGATGCTTCAGGAAATGGAATTGGTGCTGTTTTAATGCAAGATGGAAGACCCATTGCTTTCGAAAGTCATCCAATCAAGGGAAAGTATTTACACAAAGCTATTTATGAGAAGGAAATGTTGGCAATACTACATGCACTTAAGAAATGATGACCCTACCTAATGGGAAGACACTTCAAGGTAAAAAAGGATCATGATAGTATTAAATACTTTTTAGAACAAAGATGATCCTCTGAAGAGCAACAAAAATGGTCACAAAGATGTTGGGTTATGAATTTGAAATCATCTACAAAAAAGGGAAGCAAAATGTTGTGGCAGATGCACTCTCAAGAAAGGATGAGGATGTGGAAGCATTGTTGTGCTCCATTTCTATTATCCAGCCAGATTGGATAAACAAAGCAAGGGAGGAATGGAAGAATGACGAAGAAGTGTGGGCACTCATTCGAAAGTTACAAAAATATCCCAGTACATTTGATACATTTAGTCGGAAAAATGATTCGTTATGGTACAAAGATCGTTTATACCTATGTAAGAATTCCCAACTCAAACAAAATATTCTTATGGAATTTCACACTTCTCCCTTAGGAGGGCACTCAAGATTTTTAAAAACTTACCACAGGATTAAGAAGGAATTTTTTTGGAATGGCCTTAAATCAGATATCCAAAAGTTTGTGGCAGAATGTTTGGTTTGCCAATAAATTAAAGTTGAAACAATTAAGACCCCAGGTCTATTACAACCTTCATCCATTCCAAGCCAACAATGGGAGGAGGTTTCAATGGATTTTATCACAAGTTTACCCAAGTCCGAAGGAAAGAGTGTCATTATAGTGGTAGTTGATAGACTTACCAAGTATGCACACTTTTGTGCATTATCACATCCATTTAAAGCCAGTACAGTTTCTAATACATTTATGGAAACAATTCAAAAGCTACACAGAAACCAAAAGATTATTGTAAGCGACAAAGATCCCATTTTCACTGGAATTTTTTGGACATAATTATCTTCTTGTCTTGGTACTCAGTTAGCTCATAGCTCATCTTATCATCCACAATCTGATCGACAAACTAAGATAGTCAACAAATGTTTGGAAGGATATCTTTGTTGCTTTGTATATGATAAACATATACAATGGGTCAAATGATTGCCTCTGGCTGAATGGTCGTATAACACTTCATTCCATATTGCAGCAAAAATGACCCCCCTTATGGCACTTTATGGATATCATCCACCATCCATCACATCATATTTAAGAGAAAATTCTAAGGTTAAAGCAGTGCAACATCACATCGACCATCAACAACAAGTTCTCCAACTCTTAAAGGATAACCTCACATTGGCGCAGAATAGAATGAAACAACAGGCAAATCAACATCGCAGTGAAAGAAGTTTTGATGTAAGTGACTGGATATTCCTACGACTACAACCATATAAACAAATGTCCCTCAAGCAAGCTAAGAAGGATAATAAATTATCACCAAAGTATTATGGTCCGTACAAGGTGTTGCAAAAGATTGGTACTATGGCATACAAATTGGAGCTTATTGCAGCTTCCCGAGTGCACCTAGTTTTCCATGTTTCATGTTTAAAGAAGATTATAGGCGACAAGCTCCCAGTTCAAACAATATTGCCAGAAATTGACAAGGAAGAAAAAATCATATTGGAACTGGAAGCAGTCATAGAAACAAGAACTCGACAGCTATGAAATAGATCAATTTCGGAGTATCTCATCAAGTGGAAGAACTTATCCATTGAAGATTCCACATGGGAGGATGAGAATTTCATGCAGAAGCATCCAGAACTACTCAAGCATTGAGGACAACACTTTTCGGAAGGAGAGGGGCACGTTAGGCCCCTATAATACTAGTGATTCCCCATTACTATTGTCATTGTATCCCTTATTGTTATTATTGTGCCCCTATTGTCCCCATATTGTTATTAGTATGCCCCATAGAAACCCACTATTGTTATTTTTGTGCCCTTATGTTATTACTTTTACGTCGGCTCGATTATATTGTGACCCCTTAGACTCCTATATATAGAAGGGAGGTTTAGTCATTTGTATCATCCAAGAATTGTTCATTTGCGTAATGTAAAGGAGGTTGTCCCCTTGAAGAGGTTGAATTCTAAGGTGTTGATCTATCTTTTCTATCTTTTTGTGAGCTGGTTTCCTAACAGTGAGTACATTGCATTATTGGGTGAATCAGACAAAAAATAAGAAAGGAGCAACCCTAGTACATCTAGACATGCGACAAGTCAGAAACTCAAGGCACTTCTGGGATTCTGCACCCATCCACTCCACCTCCACCTTTGCCTCCACCTCCACCTCCAACTCCACCTCCACTATTAAACATGGCTAACACAACAAAGATGCCTATCTTTAAGGGTCAGGGATCAGAGGATCTTGATCAATTTTGGTTTGTTGCAGAAGTTGTGTGGAAAGCACAGTAGATCAATGACGATGATATGAAGAAAGTGAAGCTTGTCACAACACTGCAGGATAGAGTGTTGTTGTGGTATATCAAGTACAAAACAATGAATCCAACTGCTTCACTAGCTACGACAAAGAATGCATGAAATATAAAATTTAAGAAGCCCAAGTCGTAGTCACAATGTATTACATAAATAAAAGAGATGAAGCAGGCTGTCAATGAGACTACTTGGGATGTAGATCAAAGGTTAAAATGTTTGATGGGACAAGCCAACTTCCAAATATCTGATGAATTACACAAAGAGCGGTATATAGCTGCGCTATTGCCACACCTCAGATTAGCACTATCACAACAAAAGATTGGGACATAGGGAAAAGCATTAGAAATCACAATGAAATTAGAAGCTTTATCGGTACAAGATACTCACATAGGGGTTCAACAAATACAATCCAAGTTAGCAAGATTGCAAATTGAGTTGCAAGATTTGAAGAAAGGAAAGGAATTTCGGTCTGAGATGCACTCAAAAGTATGGTGCTTAAAGTGTAAGAAGGAAGGTCACTATAAGAACTAGTGTCTTGTCTATCTTGACTATCTGGCTGGTGGAGGTCCCAATCCTTTGAAGCAAGAGCCTAATGCTGGACCAAGTACCAGACATAGCGTATGGTGTAGTATTTACTGAGTTGTAGGGCAGCACCTGAATGATCATTGCTATTTGCTACAAAAATATGTGCAGTCGTCGCAACAATTATTTTGTAAGTTCTGTCGATTAGTAGGACATTGTGAGAGCCATTGCTGCAGCTATGGCTTGATGATAGATCGAACCCCAACATATAGGATGCAACCTGAAGGCTACACACACGAAGATAATGGTTCATCTACGGTTCGCAGAGGATTTCAAGTTCAAGGACGTGGTCGCAAAGGAGGTACTGGACGAGCACAGGGTCATATCATATGCTATAATTGTGGTGAAGATGGACATTATGCATGATATTGTTAGAATTCCACTCACCCTTCATATCAGTATTGTAGATAGTTTGACCATGTGATAGAATATTTCCCTGTTTTAATGGCTAAGATGCAGGAAAAAAAGAACCAACAACGTGCGTAAAATATCCAAATGATGCAATTTGAACTACGTAAGGATGATCCAAGCATTAATATAGTGACACGAAGTGGTGTGGCTACCAGAGAAGATAAGGTAGAAGGTAAAAATCCTGAGGCCAATACATGGGTTAGAAAGGCAGGAGAACAGAGTACTGGGTTCGATCTGTAGAAGGAGAAGGAAACTTTCTTGGAGGTGAAGAAGAGTTTCATGAACATAGGAGCTTCGACATCAAATACGTAGACACAAATAATACCAAAGAAGAATGCTCCTGAAGTAGGTACTGCGATAAAGAACCTTGATTCGATTGTTCTAAGGTCATTTCTACAGATGTGTATGAAGTTTTTAAGGGACCAGAAAGCAGTGGAAGGGTTGCAAGAATTGATCGACAACTATGCCAGTAAAGAGAAGCCACAACCTGAACAACGCACAATAGATAAGGTCAACAAAAATAAGAAACGAACTGGCTGGGAAATGCAATTAAATGCCTAGATTGGTGAATTTGAAGTGGATCAAGTAATTCTGGACTTGGGATCAGATGCAAATGTATTACCGAAGCAGACTTGGGAACAAATGGGGCAATCAAAGCTGCAATGGTCACCAATTCAGCTGCGCATGGCCAATCAACAGAAGATTATCCTGATGGGTCGGTTGCAAGGCGTTATGGTAGATATTGAAGGAGAAAGCGTGAGGGAAGACTTAAAAGTCATTGATATTGTAGACGACATTAATCCATATCCATATTTGCTTGGAATCAATTGGGATTATGATATGGACTCCATAAGAAATCTAAAAAGGAGGAGTATGGTATTTGAAAAGAACGGTAACAGGGTCGTTGTTCCTTTAGATCCTTCTAAAGGGGTACGATATAGAGAACCCGTCCGTGAAGAATACGATGATGATGATATTGAACACATATATAAGTTAACTGCGCGCGATGAGGATTGGATCAACCCCACTGCAAATGGATGGATAAGATGGGAGAAGGATAGTTCATGTCATTCAGACTTGGATGAAGAATTGGAGAAATGGCATAACCGACTGCACGAAGTTTCTACTCTGTGTTGTAATAGAATGACAAAATCTCTTTGTTGCATATCAATCGAAGTACGTAATTTTCCATACTACAATGGGATAGGTGATGTCATCATATTTCTGGATAAATTTGAAAGGGATGTACCAGAAGAACAACGATTCTAGGCCTTGGATATGGCTTTGAGGGCTACATTGGCACGCTGGTGGGGTACACATAAGGATAACATAGGATATTGGTGGGATTACCGATGATTGATGAGGCTTAAGTTTGGTCCTGTAAAAACAAGAAACACAGAGAGGTATAATGGAAAATATGATCCTCAAGATCACTTGTCTCGTTGGAATAAGGAATGGGGCAAAGAACCTCAACCATAATGGGTGCATGTCTTTTTTCACACTTTGGATGTGATACCAATGAATTGGTATCTTGAAATGGAGCTATGCCATGGTACAGCCGATGGGAACGATATGAAGGAAAGTTTTATATTGACCTTTAGCTTTGAGAATGGATTTCAGTGTATAGATCACACCTCCAATAAATTACAACAACAATTTTCTAAACACCTAACGAGCCAATGAATTGGATACAACCCGACTGGAACACATAGTTGCAGCACACACTTGAATGGTATAATAGGCATGTTGAGGAAGGCGAGGATGATCCACAAAGAATTAATATTCATGAATCAAGGAAAATGCGAAGTGGCAAGATCAAATGTTAAAATACCTGATGTAACACATCTTGTTAAGATGAGGCAGGGCAACACAGGCTCAGAGGTGGAGCTCAAGTTCACGCACATAGGGGTTACTGGGATGAAGATACCATAGGAAAGGTCACTGAGTTACTGCATAAGTACCGAGAGCTATTCCCAACAAGTTTTACAAAGTTAAAAGGCATCGTGGGAGACTTGGGCATCATGAAAATCACTTTAAAGCCAGATGTGAAGCCTGTAAAATAATGACTGTATAGGATCAACCCAAAGTACAAGGAAAAGGTAAAGGAGGAACTTGAGAAGATGGTCGTAACTGGCATAATTGAAGCTGTGGAAGAATCTGACTGGGTGAGTCCAATGGTAGTACAGGAGAAAAATACCAAGGGATAAATAAGGATTTGTGTCGATTTGAGGAAGCTGAATGACACATGCATACATGATCCATTCCAAAACCGTTCATGGATGAAGTTTTGGAAAATGTGGGAGGATGAGAGGCCTAATCCTTTACAGATGGGATTTTTGGGTATCATCAGATTAAGATAGCACCAAAAGATAGGAGTAAGACCACCTTCATTATTAAATGGGGATCCTTTGAATATACAGTCATGCCGTTTGAGTTGAAGAATGCATTGACGATATTTTCCAGAGTTGTCGTTGCAACGTTTAAATAATTCCTTCACAAGTTTTTGGAGGTGTACTTTTATGACTGAATAGTCTTTGGTCTATTAAAGAAGCATGTCTCAAGCCTGCACTTGATGTTGGATATCCGCTGAAAGTATCAAATCTCATTAAACCTGAAGAAGTGCAGTTTTTGTGTACCTTATGGGTTTTTGCTGGGAAATGTTATCTGTAAGCAAGGGCTGATGGTAGATCCTACAAAAATTTCTGTTATTATTAATTTGGATCCGCCAAAGAATGTGGAGAAGCTACGTGCAACTCTTGGACACACTGGATATTATTGGAAAGTCATTAAGGCATATGCATAGATCACTGCGCCGATGGAGACATTACTAAAGAAAGATGCCACCTTCTATTGGGATGATGAGTGTCAGAAGAATATGGACGTCTTAAAAGAGAAAATGGTCACTGCACCGATCCTGGTGTTTCCAAATTGGAATAAGGAGTTCCACGTTCATGTGGATGCATCATGTATATCTTTGGGAGCTGTCTTAGCGCAACTAGGAGAGGGGGATATTGATATTCCCATTGAATTTACAAGTCACAAACTATCTAATGTAGAGATAAATTATTCTATGATGGAACGAGAAGGCTTGGATATGGTGCATGCGCTACAGAAGTTCAGACACTACTTGTTGGGTGCACACTTCAAAATGTTCACGAACCATTTCGCGCTGAAATACTTAGTGAAAATTCCTGTGTTGTGGGGGAAGATTTACAGATGGATATTAATATTTCATGAATATGATTTTGAAGTAATTGTTAAGATAGGATGACTGAACGCTGGGCTAGATCATCTATCTTGAATTGAGAATAACGAAGAACCAACCAACATTGAAGAAGGATTGCCTGATGCACAACTCTTCGCAGTAATAATTGCTGATGAACTAGAAATATTATTTACTTTTTGACTACCGGAGTAGCTCCTCCAGAGTATACGATGCAACAAAAGAAAGAATTAGTAGTCAGAGCAGTGGATTTTTCTTTGATTGTTGGGCATCTAAATAAAATGGGCCCTGATGAAATACTGCGCAAATATGTCCCTAAGCATGAATGACACTGTATTTTGGTAGAAGCACATGGTGGTATTGCAGGAGGGCACTACGCAGGAAAAGAAACATCACATAAAATTTTGAGGGCATGACTATGGTGGCCCATGCTGCACAAGGATTATAAGGAATATTATAGTGCTTGCGATGTTTTCTAGAGGACCAGAAGACCATCGTAGAGGGATGAATTTCCGCTGAATCCATAATTTACTTTGTAGGCTTTTGATAAGTGGGCGATTGATTTTGTGGGGCCGATTAATCTGTTAGGAAAGAAGATGGGCGCGCGATATATTATAACTGCGATGAAATATTTGACTTGGTGGGCTAAGGCACAACTAGTAAAGGATTGCAGTGCAGAGACTGCTGTGAACTTCATCTTCGAGTATATATTGCCAAGGTTTGGGTGCCAAAAGATCCCGATGAGCGACAGAGGAACACACTTCCTCAACATCATGATTGAAGTATTAACAAAAGAATTTCAGGTACATCACCAAAAGAGCACGCCTTATCATCCTTAGGTGAATGGAACGATTGAGGATTTTAATAGATTTTGAGAACGCTCTGACGAAGGTGTGCAACATCAACATGAATGATTGGGATGTGTGCATACCTGTAGTATTATGGGAATACCAGACTACTTGCAAGAAGATGACAGGGCAGACTTTGTTCAGGCTGGTGTATGGACAGGAAGCTGTAATGCCAATGGAATATATAGTACTCGATCTTAGAATTTCAGTAGTCAAGAATATGGAAGACATCGATATTATGGAAGAAATATTGGAACAACTTCTTATGCGAGACGAAGATCACTTCCTTACAGGATTTCACCAACAAGTGTAGAAAGCTCGAGAAAAGGCTTGGCGCGATCGACATATTAAGAAACGAACTTTTAAGAATGGAGACTTGGTTTTTCTATATGATAGTAAATTTGCGCAGTTCCCTGGTAAGTTCAAGAGACATTGGCTCAACCCTTATGTTATCAAGGATATCTCAAATGGTGGCGTAGTTCAGCTCGTGAAGCTGAATGGTGAATTATTCGCTGGGTGTGTAAATGGGAGTAGGTTGAAACTCTACAGGGATAATTCCGTCGCTGGGGTTGCGCAATGACTATATGAATGGAGGAAAGTATTAGTGCAATAGGCAGTTGGAAAGAAGCACAGGACTATAAAGTACTATGCCAATGAAGGACCTTGTCAAAGGAGGAGGGATGCGTGACATTCCAGAGGATGGCACATGTGGAGAAATATGGGATGGAGAAGGGCTAACTGCGTTGCAAGGAGGGCTCTAATGCAGTTCATCCAAAATATGACCATTGGGGTTGCTATAGTTGATGTGACAGGGAAATTACCATTAAAAGGAGCAGGGGAAACACATTTAAGGGGCATATCGGTGTTGTAGTGTTTTCTTCTCAATGATGTACGAAAAGAATCCACTTAAGATTGTGGATGACAAACAATCTCAACAATATAAATGGATGCTAAACATTGTAGATCTGCAGCAACTGATAGAAACAAAACCTGCCAAAGTCCAGATCTATGCCATAATCATAGTTAAACAACAAAAAGAAAGAGTAATAACTCCAATCATCCAATGGAAACTTGATCTGTAAAGAATAATTTTATTAACACCTGTGAAGGGGACAAATATATGTTACCAGTCCCCCTCTATGGGATGGATTCTTGGCTATCCTCAAACGTCTTCAGCTTGTGTAGAGTCTCTCTCCTCTATAATGTGAATACCCAACAAAAATACTGTGTGCAGCAATGAAAATAATCAGAATTACAACAATGGGTGCAACAATGAAAATAATCAAAAGTGAATAATGAATGGAAAACCCTTCTATTTATAACAAAATATTGAGTTATCCTCAAATAATGAGCAATAATAAAATATTATTGATCCCATTCTTGGAATAACCACTTGGAATATTTTATTATATTTGGTTAGGAGGGAAAAAATATTTAAAGTTTTATCTAGAAATAATAAATAAATAAATGATTTATTCATCATCTCAAGGAATTAGTTAAGGAATAATAAATAAATAAGGATTTATTTAATTATTCCTAAGGGATTTAGTCAAATTTAACAAAGAATAATAATTAATTAGTGATTAATTAATTATTCTTAGATAAAAATAGGATAATTAATGATTTATCTATTTATTTTTCATGATTGGGTCAAATATGACAAGGAATAATAATTGAACAATGGTTGTTTAATTAATTATTCCTAGAAGAAAATCAAATAAATAATGATTTATTTAATTGTTCTTCATGGGTTTAACTATAAATTACTTAACAAAGGTGGTTTATTAAGTAATTTCTCACAGTGAAAGCAATTTTACTATGGTAAAATTGGCTTTACATGGTGTACTT
Source organism: Pinus tabuliformis (assembly GCA_031772625.1). Taxonomy (NCBI): domain Eukaryota; kingdom Viridiplantae; phylum Streptophyta; class Pinopsida; order Pinales; family Pinaceae; genus Pinus; species Pinus tabuliformis. The sequence goes on along the minus strand of CM062813.1, from coordinate 714,774,748 downwards.
CGATCCATCTACTAAATTAGGCTAGATGATCAATTTTTTGGTGATAACAATTGGGGAAAATCTGCCGCCAAATCCACACTTATGAGGAAGATCTAGAGGGAATTGAGTGGTTTTCATTTAAAAAAGGCTATAAATATGGCACCCCACTCCACATTCGGACACTTTGTTTGCTGAGAAGTCACTGTGTAATTTTGCGCCTAAGTGTGAGGCAAGAATTCTGTTGCATGTCTGGTTGGAGTTGGAAGGACCTTGAGCAGGAGTTTTTGAGTTGAGGGCTAGAATCCATTATGACCACCTCATTTCCAATGGATACTACTACACCTAGATCACAAAGAACTAAGCCTACTACCACAACATCAGTGACCAAGAAGTAGAAGAAGCCCCAAAAGACCCCGGTTAGACAATCACTGAGGAAAATCCCCGCAGAACTATGGAGTAAGGAGAAAATGTATATGCAAAAACAACAAATGGATCCCCAAGATTTGGATGAGGAAGAATTAGTTGGCGGATTTGAGGATATCAACGTAGACAAGGTGGAACCAATCTCCAGGTTGCCACCCTATATGCTGCCGAGGAAACTAACTGCAAAGGTGATGAAGGACCTAGATTCTATCAAATACAAGGTATTTACACCCCTGTTACCAGAGGAAGTACCAATTGAGGGAGAGTAGTTGACCAGGGTGCGACACCTGTGCGTGGATGACTGGGATTTGAATGATCGCAACAAGTATCCCCAATTCGAGCCTAACAAGTACCTCCAATCTATTTATTATGAAGAAGCTAGAGTGACAAGGGTTGAACCAATGAAGTGGGTAGTCGGGATTTAGCACACTGGGTTGCTGAATATGCTTTATGTTCCACATTTTGGGCACAAAAGCATGAACACAATTTGTGTGTGCCAACTACTGGCTTTGGTATATGATGGGAATCTATGGCTTAGAGAGCCAATCCCGATTGACGATATGTTAATTCGAAGGATTACTGTGCTGCCTCATCAAGGAGTGAACCCCAATGATGCATTTGTTGGGAAATATCAAGAGAAAAATCTGGCTGATTAGATGAAGAATGACTTTGGCATAGTCAAGAAATCCCAGGGATATGATATTAGTTATATTAATGATGAGGATGTGTGTTTTTCCACCTCCATTTTGGCTGGTAAAATCATGCAGAAGTGTCGGGCATACGAGGTGCCGACCCTAGTTGTATCCTTGGCTGCGCAATGCAGCAAGGGGGTCCATTTTAATTAGGTTGAGTATCTCTGTCAGGAGTTTTTGGATGACTATCGCGAAGCACAGGAAGAAGGGAAGCCATTCCACTACACATGGATGTTACTATTAATCGCGTTGGTAGCATGGTGAACACCAGAGAATTCACAGTTCCCTAATGTGGAACTTGATGTGTGTGAGGCTGCAAAGTTTTCCTCGATGTGGGCCTCTAAGGAACCAACCCAAGTTATGGAGAACAAAATATTCTTAGTTCTCTTTGACATGGACCTGCTCATAGTCATCAACCAAAGGCTACGGTTTTCACCTGCATTATTTCAAAAGTATAGCGACATTGCTGATTTTAAAGTAGACTTTCACAATGTGTTTATCCACACCAAGAAATATTTAGAGAAGGTGTGGTGTTACACAGTATTTTGTCTTGCCTCTTGCACTTCCCTATGTCATACCCCGAAGTGCACGAAACTTAGAAATCATGCAGTGTACCCATCCTGATATACTATTCAGATCCTCCTTGAAACATTGATGGAAACATGCCATGAGCCTTCCTTGAAGAAGTAGGCTCTAAAACCCTAATTTTAAGATCAATGTGACTATGACACCGACAACTAGTGCTGATCGCGAGTTGCACTAGACTGGCCTCACGCTGCCAGCACACTTTTTACTTGGATACTCACACTGATCCCTAAAAGAAAAGTTTTCCCAAAGAGGAAAAGAAGCTTCGTGATCTAGAGGCTTCCATAACGACGAGATGGAGGTTGTTCGGTGTGGATGTGGTTGAATTCTCCCAATATTTACTTTTGATCTTATCCCTATTAGCCACCTCCTTAGGATGAGGGCCTTCTCCTATCTTTGGAGAGATCCTAAATCCCTTTCCCTGCCTATATATTCACCCTCTCCCATTCCCAAAGGGTTGGTCTCTGATTATTTGCATCCTTATGCTGAGATAGTGCCTACATGCTACTCATTTGGCTTAGAGAAGGAGTGCTTGGAGAGATTGAGCTTGAACTTGGACATTCACTCAAGGAGATATTATTGACATCAAGGCTTGGTTGTATGCTTTATACTTTATTTCATTAATATATAAAATTTCTGATTCACTTTCCGTAAATGTTTGTGTTAATGGATCATTTATCCTAATGCTCCTTGATATGTTAAGTGGATTACTTTCGATTATGCTTGTTGTACTTGTATGCTTTGTTGTGTCTTTGATCTCTTGTGCAGGTATCCAAACACTGTGAGTAGTAGATCTGAGCCCGAGGCATAAGCGATTCGAGGTCTTCAACAAAGGAGTATGTTATAGCATCAGAACGAGGTAGGTCATCTTCCTCTTCTCTCATTTCAATTGTAATTTAGGAAAGTGTCTTGTAGATTGTCACGTAGGTTGCTAGTCCCACTCATTGGGCTAGAGGGATCGTCTCTGTCCGCAGAGAGGATTTTCCTAGACAACAAAATGGTGACTCCACTGGGGAAGCTATAACCCTTTCCATCCATTCCTTCGATCTGATCCTTTGATTAGTTTGACCAACCATCCAGTTCTCAGTTAGATTGAGTCAATATAGGTCTGCACAATCACTAATTACTCCCTTAGAGTGCTAAGTATGGATTGTTTCTTGGAATATTTTTTGTTTTTGTTTTTGTTTTTTTTTTCCATATTTCTTGCTCAGCGCGAGTTTTACCAGTGACAGTCGCACTGGAAACACCTGATTTTACCTGTACAGTCACGCTGAAAACCCCGTTTTCCACTTTTTCTCCTGCTAAAAAATCAACACTTTTTTTCTCTCTATAAAGTAGTGTTGATGACCCCGACCAACACGATTTTGGCTATGAAAAGTGGTGCTGATAACCAAATCAACACGGGTTTTGCTATCTAAAGTAGTGGTGATCCTTGAATGTGAGAATTTTTAAGGTTTATGCCTTAGAATCCAGTGTGTCTTGGCCCCTAAGGTCTTTTCCCATCCTGTATGCTTGGATTTCTCAGTGTTTTTGATTGATTTCCTTAATTAGTTTTCAAAATTTGTCTAATTGGCTTTGAAGTGAAATCTGATTGAGTTCTAGGGTTTCTAGTCAATTGGTCATCGCTTGTTGCTTGTTGCTGTCATTGAGATGTTGGTTTTGCTGATTGAATGAGTGTTGTTTTATGTGGAAATCGTTGAAAACATTTTTGTGCATTGATTTTAGCTTATCTTTCAAAATTTACTTTTTGTGAGAATGCATTAAATTAGTTGCATTGAAAGGTTATTTTTTGAGATTCATCATTGAAAATAGATCACATTTTTAGTGATTGAAAGCTAAAAACTGTATTAGGTTCATCAAATCATTCAAAACGAAAAGAAAAGAATAATTCATATAAGTGTATCTTAGTAAAGTCAAAATCTTTTTTCTTTCAAAAAGTTTCATTTAGGATAGTGAAAAGTGATTTTTCTTTTACTTTTGGCATTGCATTTGGAAGACAGAAGTGAAAGTTAGTGGAAGGAATTTTGCATGATGCATTATTGATTTAAATTTCCTCCCTTGATTAGTCTAGCTTTCATTGAAGTGGAAAGTTTTCTTTTATCATATAGGTGCATCTTAGGGATTTAGGTGACATTGTTTTGAGCCTTAAAACCAAAACTTAATTGAAGATAAACATTAAAATTTACCTCAATTAACCTAAGGAGCATTTGGAACTCAACGCAAACATTTAGAGGTCTAGGTTAGAGATGCGTTCCAACGTTTATAAATCTAGCAACTATCGTTAACTGCCTGCATTGTATCCCATAAGTGAAATCCCGTTCTAGTACGGAAGTATATCGAAGGTTCTCCAGTACTTTCAGGTATATAGGAGGCACTTTAGTATGACAAGTATATGGGAATGCTCTCACCGAACATTTATGCATTAGACAACGCCAACATGGAATTGTGCTCCTCGTACTATTGAGTATATATTGGGAGACCCCACTAGGTTGCTATCTTTTAGCCACAGGTGACTGATTCTGTTGCCTTGTAAACATGATACATGTAGGTTTTAACCCCGTACAAAAATTACCTGCATACGAATTCTAAAACATAGAAAATAAACAATGCGAGAGCATAACACATAAAACACATATACACAGAGATTTTCCCCTGGATCCCAAAAACAAGAATACCAGCTTGATTTTTCATTATATTCCTTTCAATGTTACAATACATGTTTATACATGCTGAAGCATCCAATACCATGGACTGAAAACCATCGCGTCCAAAACCATGGACTGAAAACCATAGGTAGGTTCACCCAATATAATATAGTTTAGTCGTGGAAAGAATAGAACACAACCAAACAATACACCGAACAAAACATTCGGGGAGATTGGACGACGTACGTTAAGTCTTTGGTTGTAGCTAAGGTGTATATAGCAGTTCACAGATACTTGGTAAACCCTTTTTCCTAGATTACCCCTTTTTGATTTATTTTTGTTAAAGTTATAAAATCAATTAATTGACTGCGGAAACACATCTTTCCTGTGGAAATACTCCTTTGTAGATATTAGGTTGATACAAATGGAAATATTTCCTAGGTCTACCAACCAAGGAAACCCCCTCTGACGGGAATCCTAGTCCTTTTCCTTCTTTTGGAAGTGTTGGTGCTCCCTATATGGAAATTTTGTCCCTTCCTGGATTGACCATTGGTCTGCTAGTTTGGTTATTTTCGACCTCGATGATTCCGAATGTCCAAACTTCTTTTCAACCAATTTATCCTCCACTTGAACAACATCAACCTCATGTTCCTAAAGTTGAGCCCTCCCCTTCTTCACCTATTTCTTCACTCCGTTCTTCCTCTTCGCTTGGTGAAAGTCTGGAAGCTACTAACTAGGAATCTAAGAAGTTGAAGAAGAGGACGAAGAAGAAGAAACAAAATAAGGAAGGGGGAAACCAAGTAACCATCGCTACAGATGCAATTTATGTAGAAAAATCTTCCAACCAGCCTCAAAAAGTAAAATTCCCTTGCATGTTATGTAAGGGTGACCACCTTCTTCGGAATTGTCCTTGTATTTCCAAGGTCTTAGAAGTGTGGTCCACAAGTTCACATCAACCTTTGTCATCAACCTCTAGAGTTCATGTTGGTGAAAAACCCTCAACTAGGAACAATAAAGCTCATGGTAAAAAGGGAAAAGTCAAATTTCCCTGTAAGTTGTGTGAAGGTAATCATCCCATTCACCTTTGTCTTGTCATGGATGAAGCTTCCAAAGAGTTTGAAAACCTTATAGCTTCCAAAAATTGTCTTCCGGTTGGTCAAACGCCACTAGTTGATGCAGTGATTGATCAAAATTCATCATTGGTCAACACCACTCTCTCTAAAAGTGAGTCTCGTGAGTTTGTTCTCTACCAACCATTGGTTGAGAAAATGGTATTTTGACTCCACCTTTAGTTAATCGTACCTCTCTTGTAGAGGGTGAATCTTGTACTGCTCAGATTCTTCTGGTTTCTTCAGTTTCGAATGAATTGTAGGGAAATCCTCCCGTTCTCGAGGTGCATGAGAGCAGTTCTCCTATTCCCATAGTGCAAGAGGGCAGCTCTCACGTTCCCATGACACCCCCTCCAAGTAGTTTAGTAAATTATTTTGATTGGAATCGACTGGAAGGATATTGCCTTCCGTCTTATGTGCCTTTCCAAGTTATAGTACAGGCTTACCATATGGACATACCTAGCACAGTCATAGACAAAGGCACATCTATTAGCATTCTATGCTCAACTACTTGGCAAGATTTAGGTTCACCTCAACATGTCCTTGTCACCTAGAATCTATTAGTTTTTAATAGAGGAACCAATCAATCGTTAGGGATCCTTCCTAATTTACCTATTACTTTGGGAGGAAAGGCTATCTATATAGACGTGATGGTTATCCAAGGCCCATTGGATTTTAATCTACTCCTTGGACGTGACTATGTTTATGTTATGGGAGCTCTTTTATCTTCTCTCTTTCGAATGATGTGTTTCTCGCATGAAGGAAGCATTGTGAACATTGATTAGCTTACATTCATTGGTCTTGAATCAATTCCCAATCAATTCCCAATCAACCATCATCCCTAAATAGTTCTTATATGCAAGTGGTATCACCCTTGCCATAGGTTAATTACGTGGCCACCTGTTCCATGCCCACATCTACTGATGATCTAGTAGGACATGTAGTACATCATATAATGGGGGCATTGAAGATCGATTTTTCATTTGGATCCCTGGACATGTGTTGGGATGAGGTCCCCTGGGTCAGTTTTGATGAAAAAGCCCCAAGTTTTGATGTAAAAAGATGTGAAGTATCCGCAAATTGTGGACACAGAGTGCATAGCTAGTCAAGAGTAAAAAGGGTCTTTACCATTGTTTATGTAAACTTAAGTCAGTTTTTGAATATCTACCCATGGTCCGTGTTAGGTTACTATACCAATAGGAGTTATAATTTATGAATGGTTGAGATTAAACCTGTAATATGCACATACCTTTGCTTTCTCAAATGTTTTCCATATTCAAAAAATAAAAAAAATTAAAAATGTAAAGAGGGTATGTCCTAAAAGAAAAAAATCGAAGGACAAAAAGAATGAAAAAGGTCAAAAAGATGAAAAATGAACCCCAAGGAAAAAGAAAAAGACCATGAAAGTGTGCAAGTCCAAATGCCACTATCATTTACTTTTTATGCATAATAATGATTTTGTGCAACTTGTTATTCATGCCACAATCCATGGTAATCAAAACAGTTTAATCTTGGTTATTCCATGCTTTGAATTTCATGTTTAGAGATAGAGAATAAAATCTGACCAAACTGTTTAACCTTGGCAGATAAGTAGATAGGTAGAGTGAATAAAAGGAGCTCAACAATTTAATCTGAGCCCTTGGATGTAATAAGGATAGGCTTAGATAGATTTCCATTGTAAAAGAAAAGAAAAAGTTTTGATAAGGGTTTGCTAGTTTAAGTGCACCCTAATAAAGAGTAGAAAAAATGGTAGGATGAGTAGATGGGTAAGTAGTTGAATGGTTGCAGAATTATGGTGATTGATTGGATAAAATCATATCATTTAATTTCATCATCAAGTTGCTAAAAGTATGGATAACAATGGAACATTTACAAATTCAAGTGATTAATTTCCCCATTCACTTTACCCTAAAAGTTTACTAATTTCCCATAAGCAAAGTCAAAAGTACCCGAAACCTTAAGTTAAAGGGGCTCAGAGCATTTCTCTAACTTCTAGAGGGACCGTACCCTTGGCCAAATAACTTATAGGATCTAAGTACTAAATCCCCCTTACCAATATTCACCCCTCCATAATTCATTCATTTCATCTGAAAAATCCCTTTTCCTAAGGTGAAATCACCATTTACCTAGGGAAAGTTATTACCCCTATACAAAATCCCTTGTTCCACAAAAACCCACAAAAATCATTTAGCCTAAGTTATAATGTGGAAATGAAAATATGTAAACAAATTTCAAACACATTATACTTAGCACAAAAATCACTTTTCCGCTTCCATTTCATATTAACCTTTAATCTTAATTATAGTTATTAACTCCTGAAAATAAACCCTTCCCCGAATATTTTATTAAATCCCATATCATAAATATCTCACCCCCGAGGTTTGAAACATAAGCCTTATTAATAAATTAATTAAATGGATTAATTAGTCGATCAACGACTAATTAAGAACCATAACCCTTCGCTGAATAAAAAGAGTAATTAGTCAATCAGTGGTTAATTAACTCTGTCCCTGCCAATCAAATCACCCCCGACATCATTAAGCATCCCTAATATGCAGTTAATTAACCTTTCCACTCATTAAAGCCCCATCGGGTCCTTCCATTAAACCTCCGATCAAATCATCCCCCGATCACCGTGCGATTTGACCCCTTCAGATCTTATGGCCGACACTCATATCGGGTGGCCTCCGAAGGCCGACCTTTACCCGCCTGATGTGAGCGGTTTCACTGTTCACCCCGCCACTACGTGGTGCCCGATGAATGGCATTGGGCGGCGTCCCCCCAAAACCATTGATCCCAAAAAGTGGTGCGATGGATTCCGCTTATCGCCTCCGCTACACGCCAAAACATCACATCCCTCGTTGGCGCCAACTGTCCTTTTCCCAATGTACCCACCAAAGTCATTGACTTTACGCATAAAACCAAAAAACTTATAGTTTTTCGTTTTATCGTGAAAAGAACATTCCGACTTCCATGCAAAGCATAGAGTACGTTCAACTGTCAACCTGCTATCAACCGCCAACTTACCAAAGCTGCTGAACTCCAGACCACCTTGTAGACCCGTGCGCTTCCTGCAAACAGTGCACAATCACCATTACTCTGTTCAACAACCAAAACTAGGTATTTACCCCAATTTCACCGAGAAACCCTGTTTTCTTGCCAAGCCTGAACTAAATTGCTTTAAATACTAAGTAATTTAGTTAGATAAGTTGCCTGGTGACTCTCAAACACCCTGAAACAGACCAGTTCATCCCAGAATTCACTGTAAATCCTTTGCCCCCATCCTTGAATCCACAAGAACCAAGGATGGATGCCCCAATTGCATTGAATATCATGCCCATTATGACTCCTCACAGAGATTTAGACCATCTCCCACCTGCAGAAAAATATTTCCAGATTAAAGATACCTCCGTCTCAAAATCCCCTTTGAAACTTTTCTGCAAGTACAGAGATCAGTACTTGAACCAAGCAGACTCCATTGGACTTTGGGAATCAGGTTTACCCAAGTACCAGTTCCCCAGATTTCATGTATTTCCAGAGATTTTACATTACTGTCACATGAATTATGATCCTATCCAAAGGGCAGTAAGAACCCCTGACCAATCTGTTCTATTTACCATTACTGCCGAATCTATTAATGAAATGTTACAATTACAACCAAGCCAAAGCCTGACTCCTCTTTCCATTGGAGATATGCTGAATAGATACCCTACCCTCACATCAATCAGACTGGCTCAGTTATTCCAGACCTTTATCAGAGAAGAACAGTACACCCCAAAGGACTCTCCCCCTTACCTGTGGACTATATTCTCCAACCTTGGCCGAGACATCATAGACATGATATCCAGTGTGCTAGGTTACACCACAAGTGAATTTGTTGATGAAATCATAATATCCTTCATGTCCATCTACTCTCCTTGCCAACCACCAGCCATCATGTTTGACTATGCAAAATTTATTGCTGAAAAAATTCATGATCAATTCATGAGATTAGAAAATGAAAGAGTGTTTAAGTATTCCTCAATTTTGTATCATTTATTCTTGTATTATCAAGCTAATATATTTCCAATTTCCCTCCAAAATCTTGATACCAAAGGCAACCCCAGATCAGTGATATTCTGGACTTCATTAATCCATCAGTTTGACTCTCAGTATTCTTATACCAACTTCATAGATCTCTTTGTGTATCCTGTGACAACTATGCTGCTAGGAAGCCCTGCCCCAAGAATTAGTGCAGACGTCAGGAGGGTCATACAGTTGTCTAAGTAGTATAAAGTGGGGGATTGGTACTTGTACAAAAACCACACTGAAATCAGAATCTATGGATGTGAGCTGGCTCTGTACAAGCTACCTAGATACCTCCCCATAAGATTATTTGCTCTGGAGTACTACAGGAAAATGATCAATTCAGATGAGGTGCATTTTGTGAAAACTAAGAAGAAAGCCCAACTTAGAATAAAAGATCAGCTGGGCCCATTTATTTGTAACAGTAGGGAAGCAAGAAAGGAGGCTGATGAAATCCTCCAAAAGTTGAAACTAAAACAAAGTTTTATATGGAATTATGATCCCTTATACTTCATTTGTAATTGGAGACAAAAGAATAAATTATCTCCTTACATCCATCATAGAATCCCTGAAATTGAGCAGTATACAAATAAGCTTGAATGGGTGGAAAATACTTTGGTAGACTGGGATAGCACAGAGACTGTTGTAAATAATGTTTTGATTGATTTAGATAGAAGACTTGATGAGGATTCATTTGTACATGTGCCAGAAGAGTCTCAATCTCAGAGACAATCATAGGGACACAGTGGACAGACAGTAGAAGTAGGGCCATTAGAGCAACCAGGGCCATCAGAGCAACCAAAGCTTTCAGAACAGCTAGAAGAATCAGAACAACCTGAGATTTCAGAGGAACTTGCTCAACCTGAACAAATCATGAGAAATCCTCCTATTTTGCAGACTCCTCTAAATGAGGAAAGGAACCTTAAGAGAGACCGAGAGGAGGCCACTCATTCTAGCAGACCTGTTGCCAAAACCTATGCTAAGAGGCAAAGGTTGAATCCATTTGCAGAGCAAGAATACTGAGGAAACAACAACAACTTCAGGAGTAGAAAGGACAGAAAGCATGCATACCACTCTTTCAGGAGGGACAGAAGAACCTTCCACCTCACATGCTCAAATGTTGGAAAGGCAACAGAGCGTGGAAGTATCCTCCTTCAGGGCTCCTACTAGACAGAGCCTAGATATCAAGGAAAAATACAAGGAAATCAAAGCAAGGAATGAAAGGCTAAAAGTGCAAAGTTATGCACATTATCTGAAGACGGATCCAACAACCCAAACAAGGCTAATGTCAGCCTTTGACATAAAAGAAGGGAAAATGCAGATGAGTTTTTTGAAGCCAACCACACAACAACCTAAATCCATGGCAGATTACCTAAAAACAGATTTTGAATTATTGGCAAAGGATATCTATCCTATTGACCAAATTGAATTACATAAGAAAACTGGTATTCCACCTTGACGAGCAAGGCAATAGCAGCCCACCAACTTTAGAATTCATTAAATAACATGTCAGCAAAATTCCAGTTGGAGAAGGCCTCTTCACAGGCCAAAGACACCAGGATAAAGTCCTTAGAGGACTTGGTCATAGAGCTGGGACATGATCCCAAGGATGTGAAAGCTGCAGAGAAGCTTATCAAGAAGAAAATCAATGACATAGATGCACTGAAAAATTAGCTCAAGATTCCTCCTCTTCATCATCCTCAGATAGCTGAAGTGATGGAAACCAAAAAGGAGGAAGAACTTATGGACTTGGTCCTAAAGCTTAATGAACAATTAAAAGAAACTGAGAAAGAATTGGATAATTTGATACATTCCAAACAGAGTGAGTTGGCCACCACTACTCAGAATGTAATACCTACAGTTTCCACAGCATTGCCCTCCACTTTGGCAGCTACCTTGGCACCTACACTTCCACCAGCTACAACGTTACCAGTAACAGGTACCTCAGCGGGCACATCTACATCAACAAGCATAGAGAAACCAACAGAAAAGACTACAGGATTGATCAAGGCCATGGAAGAAATGAGCATCTAGGCCACTAACCTTAAGAAAATCAGAGAACAAGTGTCAAGTTTAAAAACCAATTGTAAACTTGCACAAATACAACAGAAAGAAGAAGCTCAGAAGAACCAAAGGATGGTAGACAGGATAAAAGCCCTTGAAAAGGACTTAAAATTACAAGAGCCTTTGGGAGACATGAAAGAAATCCTTTGGGCCAACATCATTGATTCCATCAATGAGGTTTGGCCTTCTATTCAGATTATTTTTGAACAAACTGAATTAGTCAAAATGGCTACAGAAGAAATCCATAAGACAGTGGAAGAATTGGGAAATAAACCTGAAGAAGCCAATCAGTTAATCACATTTTTGAACAGCAAAAACAGTTATCAACTTGATGAACTGGAAATAGAAGACAGAACAACAACAATCATAGAAACAAAAAAGGTTCTCACCAAAAGGAACCTAATGCTTAATATGGAGAAAAGATGTCAGAGGATCCAAGTAGACATTGACAGCTTTATGCTACAGTATGGCATCTTAAGAGAAAAAGGACTTCCCAGTCCTGTGGTGATAAATGACAAGCTGCACAATGAAAGGTTAAACATGTTGGCCAGAAGCCAAGCTAGTACTTCAAGGGTGAAATCTTTGCCCACTGGAAAGGTGTTATATGATGGTCTTGAGAATATGTTCTATATAGAGCATGAAGTCAAGCACTTGTTCACAGGCAGACCAAATTTTTCCAAGTACATAGAAGCTGATGAGATTTACAGGAAAATGATAAGGATGAAATTACCTGACAGTGGATGGTGGACAAATTGGACTGATTTACTATAAGTTACTGCAGTAAATCTACATGGTAAAACATGGCTGCCAGGTAAAACAGGTAAGACAGGATCAAAGCAGAATAGGTAAAGAGTATCAATAGGCAGAAGATAGAAAATGATTCCAGCACACAACTACAAAGAAACTGAAAGAGCCTAATCCGAGTTACAACAGCCAGCACAGTCACAATAAAAGGGACAGCAAGAAGATAGTTCTCCATCTGTCTCTATCTTCTTGCTAAAGATATTTTCATTTCCTCAAATAATTCTCATATAGTTATGAGATATTTTTGTAAACATTTTTTGTATAAATACTTCACAAAACAAAGTAATTAGTGTGGATTAAAATACATTTCTGTAGACATTTTATTTTTGAGCCAAGGAGCTATTGTACTCAAGATTGGACTGGTTTTGCTGGATATGAAATAAAGTTGAGGACATTTCATTGGATTCTTGTGCACAGTTGGAACAAATAAGTATTATCTCTCCATGTTTAAATATCGTTTTCTCTTCATGTTATAAATATTCATATGTGTATCTTACAAAATCTTAAAAGCAAACAAGGAATGATATCATCAGAATTAGCTTAAGTGCTCTCTGTTTTAACTGTTTGCTTTCTTTATGTTTTCTACTAAACTGCCTTGGTCTGGGAATTCTTAATTGCTCCCTTACTTCCATAGTTTACCCCCTCTTTGGTCCATAGTAAAGGATTCTTCGTTGCCCTTTGCTACTGATCATCCTTCCTTTCTTCATCTTAATCTCGGTTAAGGATTCTTCATTACCCTTTGCCCTGGTTAGGACTACCTCATCCATTTAAAGTTGCAGATTTGCTTTTGCTATGCTAGCCTGCCTTGTGGACTCTTACCTTAGTAATAGATCAGATCCAGTTAAGCCTTTCTTGATTGAATCCATAGCCCAATGGCCTAAATACTTGTTCTGTCCATCTGTTTCCTTAATTCCACCACCCAATCAAAACAAAACACCTTGAGCACTAATAACTAGCTTGAAATCTACCCAAAACAAAGTTAAATCATAAAGAGAGAGCCCTCTCTGGACTTAGGTTGGCTAGAACCCGAGTCTAAAAGATTATGTTTGTGGTTACCTCGGACTATTCCTTCTTTGATAATTACTAAGGAAAAAATTTGAGTGATAACGTAGTGGCGACCATACTGGGGAACTCAAAACCCCACTCTTAATAGACCTTTGAGAAATTCAAATTTTTATTTTTAAGCATCTTAAAGGGTTATTAGAAGTTATTTCAAAATTTCATAAAAGAAAAGAAGTAGAAAAAGCTCGAAATCTGGCTTCAGGGAGAACTCACTATACCAGGGCTAATCCTGATCCAAATCCTGCCCCTGTATTTGACAATCCCAACCTTATTCTGAGAATAATCAGAAGACAAGAAAGTTCAGTAAGCCCTAGGCTTGTTTTTAGATCCAATTCATGCCCTGCTAAGTGGTTATTCATTGAAGACATCCCTTTTGATGAATATTTTGACCTCTCTCTGTTTAGAACCAAGTCTGAGAGTGAACTTGTGGACACAGTCCTAGATCCAAAATTCACAAGAGAACTTGAAGTCTAATGAGTCAACTTGTCAATTGATCAGTACCTTTTGAATTCCCCTCAATCATCCCTGACTTCTGATAGAATCCCTGTATTTTCTGAAACTACTTCGACTTCTTTTATCTCACCATCATTTCCCCACATTTCTGAAGATCGCCCTTCATCACCATTCATACCTTCACTCCCCCATCAACCTATCATTACCATTCAAATACCCACTACCCCTGTTACCCCAACTCCCCTTGTTGTCCCAAATCCCCCAGTTACCCCAACTCTAGTTCTCAATCCTGTCCAACTTAGAGCTATGGCACTCAGATATGCCCCTCTTAACATGCCTGCACCTCAGGGTGTCTTACCAGCTGATTATCAAAGTAAAATTACCTTATTTGATGGCATTGGAACTTACACTGCTTAGCAGCACACAAAGAAAATGACAGATTATTTCGAACTGCATGAGATTGACATAGGAGATGTCCAAATGAGAATTTTTGCCCAAACTTTAGCTGGAGAAGTGAGAACATGGTTTAGATATTTGCCTCCTAATAGTATAGATAGTTTAGAACTTTTTTACCAACAATTTTTACATAGGTGGGAGAAGAAAAAGAACCCTCTTCAAATTCTTTCTGAATATGAAAACCTTAAGAGGGGACCAAACGAAACCATTCAAGACTACTGCACTAGGTTTAACAATGTATATAATGCAATACCACTTGACCTTAGACCTCCACTGGGCTTAGCCCTGATTAAGTTTCCAGATGGATTTGACATAGATATGGCTTTTCAACTTAGAGAAAGGAATCCCCCTACACTAGAAGATATGCAAAGTGTTGCAGTAAGCGTAGAAGCTAATCTGCTAGCTAAAAGAGCTAGGGTTAGAAACGAGAGAAGAACACCCCTGAAAGATGAGACTTCACCCTTTGATCAAAAAATGGATGCTTTAGCTAAAGGAATGGAAAAGTTGATGGAAAGAATAGAAGTCATTGAAAGAAAACCTCACTGGGATAGCCAATAGGCACCTCCAGTAAGGAATCCAAATTTTAGGAAGAACCAGAACCAAAACACTGGTAAAAATGGGCCTGATCAGAACATTAGACCACCTTTCCAAGAGAATTATGTTGAAACCTCCCATCAAGAAGACCCTGAGCTAGACACCCAAATCAACTTAATGGGGTTAGATGAAGAAGAAACTGTTTTTCTAACTCAGGATGACCAAGAACTATACATGCTTCAACAGTTACAGACCCAAACTGGAGAATCTTTTGATTACAAGCAAGGGTATGACTCTGCTATTTTCAAAGTGCATAAACAGTACAATTTGAGGAGCAAAAAGAACATTGATGTTCCGGACCAAAACAAAAAAGCAGTACCTAATCAGCCTAAGAAAGTAAAAGCTGCAAACCAGAATCCTCCAGTTACAAAAACCCTACAAATCCTTTTTAGACCAAGTCAAAATCCTCCCAGTCCTATTATTGAAGATGTGACCAATGACCAACCTTCCACTTCAGTTCCCCTCAAGGAAACAGCAGAACAATCTCTAGAAGTTGCAGTAGAAAATCCAATTAAAAAGACTTGAAATAATAAAAAAGAAGAACAAACCACTTAGAACCTAGGTGCTAAGATTTCAAATGTTCAAACAAACAAATCCCCTCCGCCTTTCAATTTGGGAGCAGAGGTGGCCAAACTTAAAATCTCAGTTCCTTTAATAGAACTAGTTAAACATGAAACTTATAGATCTCAAATAAGCAAATCTTTAAACTTCGTTTAAAATGAAGACTCTATTAACCTATTTGATGATCAACCTGAGTTAATTTTCAGACCTGATGTTAATGAAAAACCAGTGGAAGGAGGGATACCACACTTTCACATTAGCCTTAACATCCATGATAAAATCCTACATAATGCCATGCTTGACTCTAGAGCTTCACATAATTTTATACCTAAGTCTGTTATGGAAAATCTAAACTTGGATATCACCAGGCCTTACATGGATCTTTTTTTTTTTGATTCAAGCCAAGTTAAGTGCTTAGGGCTTATAAAATATTTGTGTGTTTCCCTAGTTTAGTACCCTACTAAGACCATACTTATGGACATAGTTGTTGTTGATATAACACCTAAGTATGGTATGCTGTTGTCTAGATCTTGGGGTGCCAAACTCTAGGGATCTCTGCAACTTGACATGTCGTATGCTACCATTTCAGTCTTTGGACATCCTAAGAAACTGTATAGAGAAACTTTGATGAAGTATGTAGTGAGTACACAGGAGAGGCCTCAAAACTTTCCTATATATTCAATTCATTCTGATATTGATTCTTTCATTCTTTATAATGCTGAATCTAACCAAGAAAATACTTCAGATAGTACTATAGCAGAACCAAAAGAAATTACAGTAATAGAAGAAAATCAAAGTGTCCAAATTCATGAAATATCAGATAATAAAGATGACCTAGATACTTTAGTCAAAAAATATTTCATTCCCCCAGATGAAAATTATGAGCATGAAATCCTATGGCATCTTGAATTTGATGGGTCAGTAAACAAACTAGGTGCAGGAGCAGGAGTATGGATTTACAACTTAGAAAATGATCATTCAGAGGGTCATGCCTATAGATTGAACTTTAAATGTACAAACAATATGGCAGAATATGAAGCACTCCTGTTAGGTTTGAAATTGGTAAAAAGGTTAGGAGCCATAAGAGTCTCTATTATGGGAGATTTTGAGTTAGTAATAAAACAAATTAACGCTGTTTATATGACTAGAGATCCTAGATTAGGATTTTACAGAGGAACAGTTGTAGAAATACTAAATACTTTTTTAGAAACCAAGCTTGTTGTTATTCCAAGAAAACACAATATGTAAGCTCACAGTTTAGCGATGTTTGCTAGTATTTGCAAGTTACCATTTTAGCCCAACCATCAGTACACTGCTGAGGTTAGGCATAGACCTGCTATTCTTGACAACTTGAAGAACTGGAAAGTGTTCAATAATTATCAACAAATGAACAATTTTCTAACTTTAGATGAGGAATTTGTAAATAACAACATAGACACAGACATGACATTAGATTTTGATTACACTAATGAAGTAGAAGATAAAGAGATAGATAATTTCTATCCCACAAATTTTACAAAATCTAATATTCGAAACCTAAAACAAATGGAAGTTGATGAAGCAATTGATGAAGAATCTGAAGTCATCAATCTAAAAGATAATTTTTTTCCCAAAGGATTAACTCCTTTGGAGGACTTATTTGATTCAAACGATGTTCCTAAAAAGCCTAAAATGGAACCCTTGAAATTAGACACTGAAGAATGTAACATAGGCTCTGAAGAAGATCCCAAAATGATAAAACTTTCAAAATCTTTGCCTCCCAATGAAAAAGTGAAGTACATAGAACTGCTAAAGGAATTCCAATATGCTTTTGCCTGGAATTATGAGGACCTTAAATCCGACAAGAAAGAAAACTGGCGAAATTAGACTGTGTGTTGACCTTAGGAATTTGGATAAAGTTTCACTAAAGGATAACTACCCCCTCCCTAAAATGGACCACATATTACATAGGGTAGTAGGTTCCACCAGAATCTCACTGCTAGATGGGTTCTCTGGTTATAACCAAATCCTAGTCCACCCAGATGATCAGGCAAAGACTGCATTCACTACACCATGGGGCACTTTCATGTATGTTAAAATGCCTTTTGGGTTAAAAAACACAGGGGCCACCTTTCAAAGAGCTATGGACATAGCCTTTGCAAAAGAAATCCATGACTTCCTAGTAATATACCTAGATGATATCACAATATTCTCTAAATCAGATCATCAACACCTGGATCATCTTAGGCAGGTTTTTATCAAGTGTAGGAAGTATGGAATTTCCCTGAATCCTAAAAAATCTTTATTTGGACTGGAAGAGGGGAAACTACTAGGCCACATAATCTCCAAAGATGGCATTCAGATTGACCCAACCAGAATTGAAGAGATTTTGCAGATACCACATCCTAGGAACATCAGAGAACTACAAGCATTTTTAGGTAAAATAATTTTTTACCTAAAAAAATTCAATAAAATAATTTTTTTGAGAAGATTTATCTCCAACTTAGCTGAACTAATTAGATTACTAAACAACATGTTAAAGAAATATTCGACTATTAAATGGACTCTGGAGGCTAAAAAGTCATTTGAAGATATAAAGCTAGCCTTAACACAAACATCAGTGCTCATCAGTCCAATGTGTTAGCGCTCAAATCTGCCTCAGGCTGAGGAAGGCAAAACTCAAGGCCACATCAAACCAAGCTCAGCCTCGTAGCTAGCCCTACGAGGACAGGAGAGGGCTCTCTCCGGGTCTATCTCGGCAAAAGGTCTTCAAAGGGGCTGAGATGACTCAAAATTAATACTGATTTTAGGCTAGTAAAGAGATAGGAAAGTTTGATTTAGATTTTTGAGTTTTTTGTTGGAGAAATGGGAAAACCAATTTTGGGTCCGGGGATAAGGTCAGATCTTTGTAGAATTCGAGTTGGGGCGAGGTAGGCAGTAGTCTTGATGCTTTTAATCAGGTGTATGGATGGATCATAACGACAAGGAGCTGAAGAGGGCAAAGGAGAACATGGATCCTCTCCAAACTGGCGAAAACATGTAAAACTAAACAAATTTAAAGGAAGAGCACTGTAAACAATGAATTCAACCTCATTTACTCATTCATTTAGTTTCAGAAGCATAAGAAGGGAATGGCATACATTTAAACATGAATAAAATTACAATAACTGAGAGATAACACCATCAAGAACTGAAAGCCACAAGAATCCCAACAGGTGTTGCAAAACCTCTGATCTTTCCTTAGCCAAAATATGAAAAATATGTACAATAGTGTGCCAAAATCTTCCCAAGAGTCCAACCCTTGCAACTGACTGAAAATTTACATATATAGATCAAGCCAACCCATTCCCTAACCTCTAGGGGTCGAGCTCCTCCTTCTAGGAGCAGTTTGAACAAATTCTAAACATGGAGCAAGAATCTAGGTGACCAAAACAACCTGCCTCTAAAAAGAAGGAAACTGATTCATTACATTAAATTTTTGCTATTTTGTGAATGAATCATCTAGAATAAGGTAAATAAGTGCCAAGTTACCTCATACACATCAAATTACATCAATCTGGGTCAAAAATCACATCAAGAAGTGAAACTGGTGAAAACTGGCCGAATTCCTGAGCTGGAGGATGAAAACTTGACCAAAAACCTCTATGCGTAGCGCCCTGATCTCTATGCGTAGCGCACATTTCAGCCTATTTTTGGGGCACTTAACGACATCGAAATCAAGCTCACAATAGCTGGTTGGAAAGCTCTAGATGTCTGCTATCCAGCCCAAGTGGAATTTCCCAATTTGGAGCTCATTTTCCCCCTAAAAATTGCATTCTCCCAGAAGTACTTCTTGCTGTTGCAAAAGGTGGCAGCAAGGTGGTTTTCATGGTGTTTTTGGGCCTTTTGATCATCCAGAATTTGATGAAATGCTTCGGCAATAACTGAGGATGCATAACTTACCATGACAAACCCAAAAATACAAAGTTTCCCTCCAGAAAGTGTCCCAATCAAAAGTGAGCGTGTCGACGCGCTACTCGTATAGCTGAAAAAACTGTTTTTGGGACCAAAAATTTCAAAATGACAAAAATTTCTCCGAATTTTCTCAAATTTGGAGCGAAGACCCTCCATCATGTGTCATGCCCAGCCAGTGAAGCCTTGGCCAAAACTTGAAGTGGATCTAGCCTCTTTCGCCGTTTTAGTGCTTTGCTCAACCTCCTTTTCAAAATCTTCATTTTTGCTTTGCCGACATGCATGCGAGCCCAATAATGATGTTTCATGTGACGGAGCATGTCTTTGTCTCTATTGGCCTTCGCCAACAACTCCTCCAAATGTCAATTGACTTTCTCAAGCCAAAATTACCGCTCAAAAGGTGTCAAATCGCCAGGTCTTTTTCGGGCCAACCTTCGGTCTTCACGGATTTGTCGCAGCTCTATAAGTGTATGCTGATCCTCTAGCTGCTTATTGCGCTGCTCCAAATATTTGATCAGACATTCTGCCTTCAGTAACTTCTCATTCAAGCTGTCAATCTCGGCCTTCTGCTCTTGGATGATCTCTTTCAGTTTCGAGCTAGGAGAGCTCCTATCCACATCACTCAATGTAACATCAACATCATGACCTCCTGAATGGCCCTCCTCATATATTGACCTCTTGCCCCTGTCCTGAACCTGTACCTGTACTGAAGAAGAAGGCGAGACCCCTTCCACGCCATGTGGAGATAGTACTCGTCGTGTAGCTGCAAATAAGGCCCTGTGGCCTCGCTGATATGTCACATATACTGGAGCATTGACATGCTTGGTCTCAGGAATGTCAAACTGATGTGAAGGCTCTCCCTCATCATGAACTATCTCTGGAGGTGGCTGTGGCGCTGTGAAAAAGTCACGAGAAATAAAATCCTCCCAAGTAATGCCCTGCTGTTCCAACTGATGAACCACTATGATCTTGATCAGCACGTAATGATAAATACTTCTATGCTGCTGTGCTGGGGTCTTCTTTTGTATTAAAAAAACACCATCCTCTCTATGTTGCAATACATGAAGTATGTAATGTTCATCATACGTACCCTTGTGAAATGCATCAACAAACGGACATGGTACGCATAAAGACGCGAGAATCTGCCCTCACAACTGAAATACCGAATGATGAGTTTCATCAAAGGTGCAAACTCATCACTCAGGTATTGGAAAGGAAAAACCCTGCTCAGGTGCCTCATATACCCAGGTTTGATGTACGGCTCATAGTAGGATTTCTCTAACTGCTGACGTTTATTCCATTTTTCTCCAATATTTGGTATCCCAGTGGCCTGTGCAATAGTCTCTGGTGACAAAATGAAATCAACTCCGGCGAGGTTTACATGGCCATCATGTAAATGTAGAACAAACAAACGAGCTAGTTCACGATGATGCTGGATTTGTGAAATTAACTCACAATAGTGGTAGCATGACTGATAGCGAAAACAATCCATTGCAAGTGGGCAAGCCTGCAATTGAACCAAAGAAGTAGGCTCTTCCCTGAGATGCTTACCACCTTTGCCACCTCTGCGAGGCCTCCGTGGCACATTACCCTCTGTTGTGGAATCACTGTCATACTCCTGCTCATAAACTGAATCTGTGTCTGACATGGCTTTAAAAACAAGGTGTCTGCAATATGTATGTTGATATAGGTGTCGTGAAATCAAAATTTTAATGTATACTTAAAACCAAAATATGTTACATATGTACCAAAGCATCATAGGAAACAAGCCACAATGGTATTAACTCTGTTTCAGTGGATTGGCATAAAATAGTCACTGTTTTGAGCACAAGGAAATTTTGACAAATGAACAAAAAGTGTAATGTGCAGCCTTTGAAATGTTGGCTAAAATTTGTCAAATGAGTATGGGACTGTATTTCATCAATGGAGAATGGGAAAATCTTCATAAAGCCACCCACATGTCTTTAAAACCCTAAGGAATAAATCTGGTATGGAGCATAGGGTTTCACCTCTCTACACCCAACACATTAAGTTTCCCACCTTAAACACACTACAAACATTTTAAAATTGACTGAGCAGCCATCGAAAACCTACTTGCAAGCTTTGGAGTCGATTTGGCAAGATCTGGACGCACTAGCAAAAATTTGTTGGTGCTGTAACTGTGTGCGTAGCGCACGAACCCAACGCGTAGCGCACAGCAAGTGCGTAGCGCCTGTGGTTTTTAACACTGGTTGGTGAGGCCCAGTGCGTAGCGCGCACTATATGCGTAGCGCACACCCTGTATGGGTAGCGTACACATCCAAACACTGTCCACGGCTATGAAAACACGGCTTCAGCCTTCAAGAGCACAAACACGATTTCTGCCTTGAGATTTTTTAACAAATGAAATTGTTTGCCCCTTTTATATGTGAAGAAAATATCTCATCAAATCAGATTTGATTTAATTTGTTTGCTAACCCACTTTTATAAGGTTTGGCACTTTATCATTCGATCACTTAATATAATGCTGTTCCTTGGCTTTTCCTTGCTTTTTCTGAGTCTTGAACTGATAATACTTTGTTGATTTTTGCAGGGATCCAGCATTTGTCTTTGGAAAAGATCAGAGGCTTGCTCTGAAACTTTTTGAGATGAAACAAATACAATTATTTACAATAACAATTTTTAGTTCCAAAACAGAGTTTTGGACTAAAAATGTTTTTAAATGCTTTCTGAGAAAAATGTTAAATGAGAATCTTTTGAAACCAACGTCATGGCTTGCGGGCTTTTATTACATGTATGCAAAGGACTGAAAACCCTAGACTCTAGGACTAAAGACTTTGTTTTAAACGAAACTAATCATTTATGACGATGAATGCAATGATCATATACTTCGGTGATTTTTGAGAAATTTTTGACTAACCCTGCAGGGACAAGCATGAGGAAACACAAGACAACCAGACCCCCTCGTCAGTCAATGGCATGCCCCTAACGAAATGCAACGAAGTGGAACGAGCGAGACACCTAAAAATGATATGCAAAAGCGAGAAGATCTCTGACGAAGGGCTGTAAGGACCGACTCTAACACAATGTTTGATAGGGATTTTATCATTTTTTCTTTCACCTCAGAACATACAATTGCTGTAGTCCTACTGCAGAAAAATGATCAGGGTTTTGAACAACCAATAACTTTCTTCAGTAAAGCCTTGAGAGATGCACCTTTAAAGTATAATATAATGGAAAATCAAGCTTTTGCTCTAGTTAAAGCTATTAAAGATTTCAGAGTTTATATCTTGTAATCTCATATAGTAACGTATGTTTCCAATGCTGTAGTCAAAGACATTTTAACACAGGATGGACTAGATGGAAAGAGAGGGAAGTGGATAGCTACCATATTAGAGTATTATTTAGAAATTAAACCTACAAAATTGATTAAGGGCCAAGGTTTAGCCAAGCTCATGGCTGAATCAAATTGTCAGGCCCTAGACATAAATTTCATTGCAGAATTGGATAACGAAGAGGAGATGGCGACTCCACAGATCAGCCAGGCCTTTATAGACTCACCATGGTATGATGATATAATATACATTCTACAAAACCTTCAAGCTCCTCCTGAGTTGTCTAGAACTAAAAGTAGGTTCTTAAAAATGAAATCTTTAAAGTTTTGCATAATTGACAATGCTTTATTTTGGAAAAATCATGAAGGCATCCTTCTTAATTGTTTGTTAAAGGAAGAATCTGACAAGATATTGCAAGAATTTCATGCAGGTGACTGTGGTGGGCATCTTTACTGGAAGACCACAACTGATAAAATCTTAAGAGTTGGTTTTTACTGGCCCACTCTGTTTGCTGATGTAAAGAAATTTGTAACCTCATGCCACAAATGTCAGATTTTTGAGGGAAAAAGAAAACTACTTCCATTACCTTTGAAACCTATATCTACTGAAAAACCATTTCAATAGTGGGGTCTTGACTGCATTGGTGAAATTCACCCCCTTCCTCTACCCAACATAGATGGATCTTGACTGCTACAGACTATTTTACAAAGTGGATAGAAGCCATACCCTCAAGACAAGCCACTGATACTGTCATTATAGGTTTCCTTGAGACCAACATTCTGTCCAGATTTGGTTGCCCTACCAAGATCATCACAGATAATGCAGAAGCCTTCAAATCAAAGAGGATGATTGATTTCTACCACAAATATCACATAACCCTTGGTCACTCCACAACCTACTATCCCCAAGGAAATGGACTAGCAGAATCTTCCAACAAAAGCTTAGTGAATATCATCTTAAAATTGTTGGAAGATAACAAGAAAACCTAGAATAAGAAGCTGGTAAATGCCTTGTGGGCAGATAGGTTGACCACTAAGAAATCCATTGGTACCAGTCCCTATCAGCTAGTCTATGAAATGGAGGCTGTCTTCCCATATTCTTTTGGAACACCAGTATTGAAATTGCTACAAGAAGCATAGGTTGAGACAAATGACATTCAAAGGAGGATCAACCAGACAATTCACTTACAAAAAACCAGGGAAGAAGTCTATATCCGATCCCAAATTGTGCAGGAGAAAATCAAAAAGGCTTTTGACAAAAGAACCAAGGCAGAAGATTTCTACCTAGGAGATAAAGTTTTGAAATGGGACTCAAGAAGGGAAGAAAAAGGTAAACATGGGAAGTTTGACTTCTTGTGGAAAGGCCCTTACATTATTTATGCTTTCAGAGGTAACAATGCTTATTTTCTCAAAGAATTGGATGGTGCAGAGGTAGAAGGAGGACCAATTAATGGTCGAATGCTAAAGCACTACATAGATCCCAGTCACTAGTGGAGGGTGCAGAGGTAGAAGGAGGACCAATTAATGGTCGAATGCTAAAGCACTACATAGATCCCAGTCACTAATTCCACTAATCACTTGTACATATTATATCCTTTACAAAAGTTTAGTGTGGATTGGATGGTAAAATTTTGGAGTTGAAGCCTGAAGAGAAGGCCCTAAGCTTCAAAAGTTTCACTATCATAAATATCAATAAGGCAACAAAGTAAAAAGGGAAATTTGGAGAGTAGAATCACAACAATTCAAAAGGCCATTGATCTACTAGTTCTTGACATTTCACCAGGATATGCCATCCCCAAGTGGAGCCACTGTTAGGTTCCTATACCAATAGGAGTCATAATTTATGAATGGCTGAGATTAAACCTGTAATATGTACATACCTTTGCTTTCTCAAATGTTTTCCATATTCAAAAAATTAAAAGATGTAAAGAGGGCATGTCCTAAAAGAAAAAATGAAAGGACAAAAAGAATGAAAAAGGTCAAAAAGATGAAAAATGAACCCCAAGGAAGAAGAAAAAGACCATGAAAGTGTGCAAGTCCAAATGCCACTACCATTTACTTTTTATGCATAATAATGATTGTGTGCAACTTGTTATTCATGCCACAATCCATGGTAATCAAACTAGTTTAATCTTGGTTATTCCATGCTTTGAATTTCATGTTTAGAGATAGAGAATAAAATCTAACCAAACTGTTTAATCTTGGCAGATAAGTAGATATGTAGAGTGAATAAAAGGAGCTCAACAGTTTAATATGAGCCCTTGTATGTAATAAGGATAGACTTAGATAGATTTCCATTGTAAAAGAAAAGAAAAAGTTTTGATAAGGTTTTGCCAGTTTAAGTGCACCCTAATAAAGAGTAGAAAAAATGGTAGGATGAGTAGATGGGTAAGTAGTTGAATGGTTACAGAATTATGGTGATTGATTGGATAAAATCATATCATTTACTTTCATCATCAAGTTGCTAAAAATATGGATAACAATGGAACATTTACAAAGTCAAGTGATTAATTTCCCCATTCACTTTACCCTAAAAGTTTACTAATTTCCCATAAGAAAAGTCAAAAGTACCTGAAACCTTAAGTTAAAGGGGCTCAGAGCATTTCTCTGATTTTTGGAGGGACCAAACCCTCGGCCCAATAACTTATAGGATCTAAGTACTAAAGCCCCCTTACCAATATTCACCCCTCCATAATTAATTCATTTCATCTGAAAAATCCCTTTTCCTAAGGTGAAATCACCATTTACCTAGGGAAAGTTATTACCCCTATACAAAATCCCTTGTTCCACAAAACCCCACAAAAATCATTTAGCCTAAGTTATAATGTGCAAATGAAAATATGTAAACAAATGTCAAACACATTATACTTAGCGCAAAAATCACTTTTCTGCTTCCATTTCATATTAACATTTAATCTTAATTACAGTTATTAAATCCCAAAAATAAACCCTTCCCCGTATATTTTATTAAATCCCATATCATAAATATCTCGCCCTCGAGGTTTGAAACATAAGCCTTATTAATAAATTAATTAAATGAATTAACTAGTCGATTAACGACTAATTAAGAACCATAACCCTCCGCCAAATAAAAGGAGTAATTAGTCAATCAGTGATTAATTAACTCTGTCCCCACCAATCAAATCACCCCCGATGTCATTAAGCCTTCCTAATCCGTAGTTAATTAACCTTTCCGCTCATTAAAACCCCGTTGGGTCCCTCCATTAAACCTCCAATCAAATCATCCCCCGATCACCGTGCGATCTGACCCCTTTAGATTCGACGATTGACACTCATATTGGGCGGCCTCCGAAGGCCGACCTTTACCCACCTGATGTGAGCAGTTTCACTGTTCACCCTGCCGCTACGTGGCGCTCGATGAATGGCATCGGGCGACCTCCCCCCAAAACCATCGATCCCCAAAAGCAGTGCGATGGATTCCGCTTACTGCCTCCGCTACACGCCAAAACATCACATCCCTCGTTGGTGCCAACTATCCTTTTCCCAATGTACCCGCCAAAGTCATTGACTTTATGCATAAAACCAAAAAAAAACTTATAGTTTTTCATTTTATCGTGAAAAGAACATTTTGAATTCCATGCAAAGCACAAAGTACGTTCAACTATCAACCTATTATCAACCGTCAACTTACCAAAGCTGCTGAACTCCAGACTACCTTGCAGACCTGTGCGCTTCCTGTAAATAGTGCACAATCACCATTACTTCGTTCAACAGCCAAAACTAGGTATTTACCTCAATTTAATTGAGAAACCCTATTTTCTTGCCAAGCCTGAACTAAATTGCTTTAAATACTAAGTAATTTAGTTAGATAAGTTGCCTGGTCACTCTCAAACACCTTGAAACAGACTAGTTCATCCCAGAATTCATTGTAAATCCTTTGCCCCCATCCTTGAATCCACAAGAACCAAGGATGTATGCCCCAATTGCATTGAATATCATGCCCATTATGACTCCTCACAGAGATTTAGACCATCTCCCACTTGCAGACAAATATTTCCATATTAAAGATACATCCGTCTTAAAATCCCCTTTGAAACTTTTTTGCAAGTACAGAGATCAGTACTTGAACCAAGTAGACTCCATTGGACTTTGGGAATTAGGTTTACCCAAGTACCAGTTCCCCAGAGTTCATGTATTTCCAGAGATTGTACATTACTGTAACATGAATTATGATCCTATCCAAATGGCAGTAAGAACCCCTGACCAATCTGTTCTATTTACCATTACTGCCGAATCTATTAATGAAATGTTACAATTACAACCAAGCCAAAGCCTGACTCCTCTTTCCATGGGAGATATTCTGAATAGATACCTTACCCTCACATCAATCAGACTAGCTCAGTTATTCCAGATCTTTATCAGAGAAGAACAATACACCCAAAGGACTCTCGCCCTTATATGTGGATTATATTCTCCAACCTTGGCTGAGACATCATAGACATGATATACAATGTGCTAGGTTACACCACAAGTGAATTTGTTGATGAAATAATAATATTCTTCATGTCCATCTACTCTCCTGGCCAACCACCAGCCATCATGTTTGACTACGCAACGTTTATTGCTGACAAAATGCATGATCAATTCATGAGATTAGAAAATGAAAGAGTGTTTAAGTATTCCTTAGTTATGTATCATTTATTCTTGTATTATCAAGCTGATAGATTTCCAATTTCCCTCCAAAAGCTTGATACCAAAGGCAACCCCAGATCAGTGATATTCTGGACTTCATTAATCCATCAGTTTGACTCTCAGTATTCTTATACTGACTTCATAGATCTCTTTGTGTATCCTATGACAACTATGCTGCTAGGAAGCCCTCCCCCAAGAATCAATGCCGACGTCAGGAGGGTCCTACAGTTGTCTAAGCAGTATAAAGTGGGGGATTGGTACTTGTACCAAAACCACACTGAAATTAGAATCTATGGATGTGAGCTGGCTCCCTACAAGCTGCCTAGATACCTTCCCATAAGATTGTTTTCTTTGGAGTACTACAGGAAAATGACCAATTTAGATGAGGTGCATTTTGTGAAAACCAAGAAGAAAGCCCATCTTAGAATAAAAGATCCGTTAGGCCCATTTATTTGTAACAGTAGGGAAGCAGGAAAGGAAGTTGATGAAATCCTCCAAAGGTTGAAACTAAAACAGAGTTTTATATGGAATTATGATCCCTTAGACTTCATTTGTAATATGAGACAAAAGAATAAATTATCTCCTTACATCCATCATAGAATCCCTAAAATTGAGCAGTATGCAAATCAGCTTGAATGGGTGGAAAATACTTTGGTAGACCGGGATAGCACAAAGACTGCTGTAAATAATGTTTTGATTAATTTAGATAGAAGACTTGATGAGGATTCATTTGTACATGTGCCAAAAGAGTCTCAATCTCAGAGACAATCACAGGGACACAATGGAAAGACAACAGAAGCAGGGCCATTAGAGCAACCAGGGCCATCAGAGCAACCAGTGCTTTCAGAACAACCAGAAGAATTAGAACAACCTGAGATTTTAGAGGAACTTGCTCAACCTGAACAAATCATGAGCAATCCTCCTATTTTGCAGACTCCTCTAAATGAGGAAATGAACCTTAAGAGAGATCGAGAGGAGGCCACTCCTTCCAGCAGGCCTGTTGCCCAAACCTATGCTAAGAGGCAAAGGTTGAATCCATTTGCAGAGTAGGAATACACTGAGGAAACAACAGCAACTTCAGGAGCAGAAAGGACAGAAAGCATGCATACCACTCCTTCAGGAGGGACACAAGAACCTTCCACCTCACATGCTCAAATGTTGGAAAGGCAACAGAGTGTGGAAGTATCCTCCTTTAGGGCTCCTACTGGACAGAGCCTAGATATCAAGGAAAAATACAAGGAAATCAAAGCAAGGAATGAAAGGCTAAAGGTGCAAAGTTATGCACATTATCTGAAGATGGCTCCAACAAACCAAACAAGGCTAATGTCAGCCTTTGACATAAAAGAAGGGAAAATGCAGATGAGTTTTTGAAGCCAACCATACAGCAACCTAAATCCATGGCAGATTACCTAAAAATAGATTTTGAAGTATTGGCAAAGGATATCCATCCTATTGACCAAATTGAATTACATAAGCAAACTTGTGAGATGGTCTATTCCACCTTGACGAGCAAGGCAATAGCAGCCCACCAACTTCAGAATTCATTGAATAACATGTCATCACAATTCCAGTTGGAGAAGGCCTCTTCATAGGTCAAATACACCAGGATAAAGTCCTTAGAGGACTTGGTCATAGAGCTGGGACATGATCCCAAGCATTTGAAAGCTGCAGAGAAGCTTATCAAGAAGAAAAACGACAACATAGCTGCACTGAAAAAGCAACTCAAGATTCCTTGCTTTCAACATCCTCAGACAGTTGAAGTGATCCGAATTGGATCCTAAAGAACTCTATAAGTTTTTATAACTCTGTAAAATTCATGCCAAAGTGTCAAAGATTTACAAAGGGCGAGATTATCAGAAATATCCTCGAACAGTTGTAATTTGTGAGCAGCGCCAAGCAACGAGGACCCTCGGTCAAGCGCGCTGACCGTTGGCCCATGGTAACGCTCGCTGCCATGAAACAGTAAAATGAGAAGCCTTTTTGAGAAACGGGGGAGGTTTCTGATATGCAATTAGCGACAAGTCGTTGATTGAATATCACCAGAAAACCCCTCAAAGATGCAAAAGCCCCGAGCGACCTAGACCCGAAAAGTAAAAATCCATACGGAATTCACCGATTCCATCAGAGGCGGGTCCCACACAAAAACCGGCAGGATATCGGAAGGGCTTCGAGCGATAAGCGGTTTCAACCGAGTCTCGACCGATGCCACACACTAGGTGCCACGTGTCCAGTGAAAGAGAGAGAAAACCGCTCACATCAGATGGGTAAACTTCATGCAACTTACCCACTTGATATGGATGGAGACCGTAGGATCTGGAGGCTCCAGATTGATGTCGGACATACGATCTGACAGATGATCGGATTCAACAGGGTAAATAGGCCGAATTGTATAAAGGTTTGAAGTCCGGGATGAACGATGAGTTGGTAAAGGTATCATGTTCACGAGCATTCTAGGAAGTTAAACGGAGATAATGACAGTTCAAACATTCCCGAGAGAACTGACACTCGATTTGTTATGAAACAGGTGGCCACCTCCCTATAAGGCGTTACACAGTGATGATGACACCGAACAGAGGAATTCAAACAGACAGAGGCAGGAGAATGAGAGCGTCGGGAAGTGGAAACGAATAGTTAGAAAGCAAATTGGCTTTAAAATCACGAACTGACAGAAACAAAGCAGGCAATGAGAAAAGCGAGTAAGAAAGCTAAGAGCAGAGAATAGAGAAAGTAAGTCGAGCTGACCCGCAGAGCAAAGTCAGCATCAAGATAGAGCCAGAGAGAGTCAGAGAGTCTGTGTACTCCAGAGAAGGCTTGAGAGGTTCAAGTGAACTCCTTTGTATAGACCTGTCATGTATGAGTCTCAGATTGGGCTCATACTACTGTGACCAATAGAGGTCGAGTTTTAGTAAGAAGAGTCTGTGTAATCCAGAGACTTGGGGGATCCAAGTCCAGTCCTACTGATTTATATCTGTTGAGTGAGACTCAAATTGAGCTCACTGTTGTAAAAATATACTTTGAAAACATAATAGAGAGGCCACCACTGAAGGCTGGACTAGGAGACGTAGCCTAGGAGCATTGGGTGAACTCCTCACTAAACTTGTTGTGTTTACATGTTTGTCTGTTATGTTTTCTCTAACTACTTCAGTGTCTGTGTATTTTGCAATTTTATCAATCCATTGCATAAAGTAAGCACATCCATGCACATGAGTCTGTAATACCTTTAATTCTTTGTCCTGGATAATTTCCAGATTAAGTGGTATCAGAGCTCTAGGTTACTAAGGTTAGATAAGCTTGTGCTAGATTTTATTGTTGAATGCTAACTAGATCAAAGCTTAAATTAAGAGAAGGAGAGCTGGTTGAAACTAACCCTGAAGTTGGAAGAGTCTATCCTAAGAGGAAAATGTCAGAAGAAAGTCCCTTGGAATCAGACCCTCAGTTCATGGATAGTTTCATGACCATGAGAGCCATGGTAGAGGAAATGCATAAAGAATTTAAGAAAGGTAGAGGGGAAGATTCATCAAACTCCAAACGAGATAAAGGAGCAGAAGAATCTCTCCTCCATGACCACTCTAAAGGCAAAGGGAAAGAAGAAAAACTTCCCACACCTCGTAGTAGCCCTGAAAGCAAAAAGAAGACATCTTTGATTAAATTAGATGTTAAATTTGATTTACCAATATATGATGGAGAGTTGAATGTAGAAAAGCTGGATAATTGGATTAGATAGATTGATGTTTATTGTAGAGTGCAAAGCATTGATTCAGACAGTGGTAAGATTCAACTGGCCAACCTATGCCTTGGAGGCACTACCTTGGTATGGTGGGAAGGCAGGACAAAAGCTGACATGAAGAAGCATGGTAAAATTCTTTCTGTCTGGAGTGAATTTGTTTCTGCAATTAAAAAATAGTTCTATCCACTAGCTTATATGTAGCAAGTGATGATGAGTTGGCAAACTCTTTGACAATTAAAAGGGCAAAGTGTACAAAGTTACACTCAAGAATTTAGGAAAAGAGCTTTGATTCTAGGAATTTCTTTAGACTCACCTGAAACTTTGCTGAAGTATATAGGTGGTCTACACAACTACTTAAGGCACACTATTCTCATGTTTAATCCCACTAGCATAGATGAGGTATCTGTTCAAGCTACACATCTAGAGGCTAGAGGTAAGAATGTGAACCCAGAAGTTGGGGGATCATCAAAACCCATTGCAAGCAAGAATAAGGAGAAAAGAAAACATAAATGGAAAGAGAGGAAGACAAATACTGTAAAAAAGACCAAATCTTCATGCACTCACTGTAGGAAGGATGGGCATGATGATGAACACTGCTGGATTCTGCATCCGGAGCTGAAACCCAAGAAGTACGATGGCAAAAAGAAGAAGACTACTGTAGCTATTCAAAAGGATTTGGGGTCAGACTCAGGAGATGAAACAACAATTGCAGCCATAGGTATAAAAGGTAAAAATTCTAAAGCATCTACTAGTAATTCTACACAATCTACTGATAATGAAGAAAATGAGAGGAAAAGACATGAGCTTTTTCATATTAGAGTTGTTTCCAAGCATCAAAAGATTGATACTTTGTTTGATAGTGGCTCACAAGTAAATTTAATTTCTGAAGCAATTGTAAAGAAGTTGGGATTACTAACCACACCTCACAAAAAGCCATATCCATTAGGTTGGTTATGTGATAAAGCACAGCTACAAGTGACTAGACAATGTAAACTTAGGTTTTCTTTTGGGTTAGCATTTGTAGATGAGGTTGAGTTAGATATTGTTCCCTTGGATATATGTGGAATTGTTTTAGGAAGTCCTTACTTGTATGATAGAAAAGCTATTTTCTATAGAGCTGAAAACAAGTATCAACTCGTTAAAGATGGAATCGAATATATTGTAAGAGCTCATAAACTCAAGAATAATTATACTCTCATAAACTCAGGGCAGATGAAAAGAATTGTAAATTCATGCAAACAATTTTTACTGATGGTTGTAAAGGAAAAGAAACCTGATAAAACCAATGTATTTGAGGGCTGTAATGCTAAACAACAAGCTGATTTAGAAAAAGTTGTTTCAGAATATGATATACTATTTCAAGAACCTAAAGGTCTACCACCCAAAAAGGAAATAGTACATGATATTAATTTGCAGCAAGATGCTCCATTGCCTAACATTGGAATGTACAGGTTGTTCGCTTTAGAGAATGCAGAAATCAAGAAGCAGGTACAGGAGCTACTCGAGAAAGGATTCATAAGACCTAGCACATCACCTTGTGGGTCTCCAATTGTCTTGGTGAGAAAGAAATATGGCTCATGGAGAATGTGCATTGATTACTGAGTACTAAATAAGATAACGCTTAAAAATAGTTATCCCCTTCCTTGCATAGATGATCTACTAGATCAGTTGAAAGAAGCTGTTTATTTTTCCAATTTGGACTTGCATAGTGGCTATCATTAGGTCAGAGTTGCAGAGCAAGATGCATGGAACACTGCTTTCAAAACAAAGCAGGGATTGTATGAGTGGTTGGTTATGCCTTTTGGCTTAACTAATGCTCCTACTACTTTCATGAGAATAATGAATGATGTACTCAGACCTTTTATTGATGATTTTGTCATTGTATATTTGGATGACATTCTTATATTTAGTAAAACATGGGAAGAACATTTAAAGCATGTCAAGAAGACTCTAGATGTTTTGAAGAAAGAGAAATTTTATGTTAAGCTCTCAAAGTGTGAATTTGGCAAGAAATCTTTGAATTATTTGGGTCATATTGTAGGGGGTGGTGAATTGAAGATATATCCCTCTAAGGTTGCAGTCATTGTAAACTGGCCTAAACCCAAATCTGCTACTGAAGTTAGAAGCTTCCTAGGAGCAACACAGTATTGGAGAAAGTTTATTTCTAACTTTTCCTTGATTGTAGCTCCCTTACATGCTTTAACAGGATTGAACAAGGTGTTTTAGTGGGGAGGCAAATAGTAGAAAGCCTTCGACACCTTAAAAGAAAAGATTAGTACAACACCAATACTAGCATTGCCTGATCTTCAAAGACCATTTGAGATTGAAACAGATGCCAGTGACTATGCCATGGGAGTAGTGTTGATGCAGCATGGTAAACCCATATGTTATCATTCTGAGACATTTAATTCTGCAGTGGTTAATTATCCCACATATGATAAAGAATTGTATGCATTAGTACAGAGTGTGAAAAAGTGGAAACATTATTTAATGGGCAAAGAGACAGTTATACATACTGATCATCAACCACTTCAATATTTGCACTCACAAACTAAGTTGCAACAATCAAGACACTATAGGTGGATGGGTTTTCTACAACAGTTTCATCTTTTCATCAGATATAAAAAGGGCATACACAACAAAGTTGTAGACATGTTGTCTATACCAATCATAAATACATCTAGTATACTTAAGGATAATTGAGTATTGCATGAAAGCTACATTGAACAGTATGCTCAAGATATAGATTTAAAAGATGTATATGCAACTTTAAGTCATGGTAAACAAGTAGAAGAATTGGATTATCATGTTAAGGACCAACTCTTGTATCATTTGGGAAAGTTATGCATTCCACAAATAGAAAGAGTAAAGATAATTCGAGAAGCACACACTTCTCTAATATCGGGTCACTTTGGTGTAAGTAAAACAGTTGCACAGCTGCAAAGATTTTGTTATTGGCCAAAAATGCATGAGACAGTTTCTAGATATGTAAGAGGGTGTACCATGTGTGGTAAAAGCAAGCCCAGCAATAGAAAACTAGTTTTGTACACTCCACTACCAGTTCCTTCTCATCCTTGGGAAAGTGTTTCTATGGAATTCGTTGGGGGAATGCCTAAATCTAGAAAAGGTCATGACTATTTATATGTTGTTGTGGATAGGTTAAGCAAAATGTGTATTTTAATACCTTGTAACAAACAGATTACAGTTGAACAAACTGCAAAGTTGTTCTTTTAGCATGTATGGGTTCATTTTGGATTACTCACTTCCATTATATCTGATCGAGATACCCAATTTGTTGGGAAATTTTGGTCAAGTTGGTGGGAATTGATGGACACGAGACTGAAGAAGAGCACAACTTTTCATCCGCAAATAGATGGCCAAATAGAGGGAGTCAACAGGACAGTGATCTAGTTGCTCAGATGCTATTGCAGCAAGCATCCCAAGCTTTGGGATGAACATTTATGTTATGTGCAGCATGCTTACAACCGAGCTAAACACAAAGATCTCCTTTTGAGACCTGTTTTGGTTTCACACCAAGGTCTCCCTTGGAATTTGTCTTTGGTAAAGACATAGCGGTTGATGGACACAATGATGTGGACAAGGCAACCAAGTTCATTGAACATATCCAAGAGATTCACCAGGAAGTACAGGAACAGCTGGAAAAGAGCTAAGCCAAGTACAAGGCAAGGCATGATAAGCATCAGGCTGAGCATAGTTTCCAAGTTGGTGATCAAGTTTGGCTGTATATCAGCAAATACAGAATGCAAGGTGAAGGTAAGAAGCTGACGCCAATAAGGTATGGACCTTTCAAGATACTTGAGAAAATTGGTGAGCATGCTTTTCACCTTGATTTACTAGCTTACATGCACATCTACTCAGTTGTTAATGCAGATAGCTTGATACTATTTGAACCTTCATTGATTGAAGATCCTGAAGAGTAGAGTCAATTGCCTTCTATTGATGATCTGTTCCCTGAATATCTCAATGAGTTGCAGGAAGATAGAGTTCTAGACAATAAGGTGAGAACTACATGCAGGGGGGATGTTGAGTACTTGAGGATTGGACTCAAAGGTTCAAAACCAAGCAGTGCGAAATGGATAGAAATTGGGCAAGCGAGGAATCTGTACCCTCACTTGATTGATGCTTAAAAACTAACTTTTGGTGGTCCAGAAGATTTTTTAGTGGGAAGGTCGTGATCCGAATTGGATCCTAAAGAACTCTCTAAGTTTTTATAACTCTGTAAAATTCATGCCAAAGTGTCAACGACTTACAAAGGGCGAGCTTATCAGAAATATCCTCGAATAATTGTAATTTGTGAGCAGCGCCAAGCAACAAGGACCCTCGGTCAAGCACGCTGACTGTTGGCCCATGGTAACGCGCGCTGCCATGAAACAACAAAATGGGAAGCCTGTTTGAGAAACGGGGGAGGTTTCTGATATGCGATTAGCGCCAGGCAACCCCTCAAAGATGGAAAATCCCCGAGTGACCCAGACCCGAAAACTAGCAGGATATCAGAAGGGCTTCAAGTGGTAAGCGGTTTCAACCGAGTCTTGCCCAATGCCACACACTAGGTGCCACGCGTCTGGCGGAAGAGAGAGAAAACCGCTCACATTGGACGGGTAAACGTCATGCAACTTACCCGCCCGATATGGACGGAGACCGTAGGATTTGGTGGCTCCAGATCGACGACGAACATACGATCTGACGGATGAACAGATTCAATGGGGTAAATAGGCCGAATTATATAAAGGTTTGAAGTTCGGCATGAACGATGAGTTGGTAAAGGAATCATGTTCGTGGGCATTTTGGGAAGTTAAACGGAAATAACGGTAGTTCAAACATTCCCAAGAGAACTGACACTCAGCTCGTTATGAAACAGGTGGCCACCTCCCTGTAAGGTGTTACACAGTGATGATGACGCTGAACAAAGGAATTCAAACAGATAGAGGTAGGAGAACCAGAGTGTCGGGAAGAAAAAACGAACAGTTAGAAAGTAGATTGGCTTTAAAACCATGAACTGATAGAAACAAAGCAGGCAGTGAGAAAAGCGAGTAAGAAAGCTAAGAGCAGATAACAGAGAAAGTAAGTCGAGCTGACCTGCAGAGCAAAGGCAACATCGAGATAGAGCCAGAGAGAGTCAGAGAGTCTGTGTACTCTAGAGAAGGCTTGAGAGGTTCAAGCGAACTCCTCTGTACAAACCTGTCATGTATGAGTCTCAAATTGGGCTCATACTACTGTGACCAATAGAGGTCTAGTTTCAATAAGGAGAGTCTGAGTACTCTAGAGACTTGGGGGATCTAAGTCCAGTCCTACTGATTTATATTCGTTGAGTGAGACTCAAATTGAGCTCACTGTTGTAAAAACTCTACTTTGAAAACATAATAGAGAGGCCAGCACTGAAGGCTAGACCAGGAGACGTAGCCCAGGAGCATTGGGTGAACTCCTTATTAAACTTGTTGTGTTTACATGTTTGCCTGTTATGTTTTCTCTAACTGGTTCAGTGTTTGTGCATTTCGCAATGTTATCGATCCATCGCATAAAGTAACATAGGCACATCCATGCACATGAGTCTATAATACCTTTAATACTTTGTCCTGGATAATTTCCAGATCATGGAGTAATGTAAACCAAAAAGGAGGAAGAACTTATGGACTTGGTCCTAAAGCTTAATGAACAGTTAAAGGAAACTGAGAAAGAATTGGATAATTTGATACAGTCCAAACAGAGTGAGTTGGTCACCACTCCTCAGATTGTAATACCTATAGTTTCCACAGCAGTGCCCTCCACTTTGGCAGCTGCCTTGGCACCTACACTTCCACCATCTATAACGTTACCAGTAACAGGTACTTCATCAGGCACATCTACATCAACAAGCACAAAGACACCAACAGAAAAGACTGCAGAATTGATCAAGGCCATGGAAGAAATGAGCATCTAGGCCATTGAGCTTAAGAAACTCAGAGAATAAGTGTCAAGTTTAGAAACCAATTGTAAACTTGCACAAATACAACAGAAAGAAGAAGCTCAGAAGAACCAAAGGATGATAGATAGGATAAAAGCCCTTCAAAAGGACTTAACATTACAAGAGCCTTTGGGAGACATGAAAGAAATCCTTTGGGCCAACATCATTGATTCCATCAATAAGGTTTGGTCTTCTATTCAGATTATTTTTGAACAAACTGAATTAGTCAAAATGGCTGCCGAAGCAATCCACAAGACAGTGGAAGAATTGGGAAATAAACCTGAAGAAGCCAATTAGTTAATCACATTTTTGAACAACAAAACAGATATCAGCTTGATGAACTGGAAATAGAAGACAAAACAACAACAATCATAGAAATCAAAAAGGTTCTCACCAAAAGGAACCTAATGCTTAATCTGGAGAAAAGATGTCAGAGCATCCAAGCAGACATTGACAACTTTATGCTAAAGTATGGCATCTTAAGAGAAAAAGGACTTCCCAGTCCTGTGGTGATAAATGACAAGCTGATGACCCAGGAAGATTACAATGAAAGGTTAAACAAGCTGGCCAGAAGCCAAGCTAGTACTTCAGGGGTGAAATCTTTGCCCACTGGAAAGGTGTTATATGATGGTCTTGAGAATCTGTTCTATATAGAGCATGAAGTCAAGCACTTGTTCACAAGCAAACCAAATTTTGCCAAGTACACAGAAGCTGATGAGATTTATAGGAAAATGATAAGGATGAAATTACCTGACAGTGAATGGTGGACAAATTTGACTGATTTACTATAAGTTATTGCAGTAAATCTACATGGTAAAACATGGCTGCCAGGTAAAACAGGTAAGACAGGATCAAAGCAGAACAGGTAAAGAGTATCAGTAGGTAGAATATAGAAAGTGATTCCATCGCACAACTACAAAGCAACTGAAAGAGCCTAATCCGAGTTACAACAGCCAACACAGTCACAATAAAAGGGACAACAAGAAGACAGTTCTCCATTTGTCTCTATCTTCTTGCTAAAGATATTTTCATTTCCTCGAATAATTCTCATATAGTTATGAGATATTTTTGTAAACATTTTTTGTATAAATACTTCACAAAACAAAGTAATTAGTGTGGATTAAAATACATTTCTGTAGACATTTTATTTTTGAGCCAAGGAGCTATTGTACTCAAGACTGGACTGGTTTTGCTGGATATGAAATAAAGATGAGGACATTTCATTGGATTCTTGTGCACAGTTGGAACAAATAAGTATTATCTATCCATGTTTAAATATCGTTTTCTCTTCATGTTATAAATATTCGTATGTGTATCTTACAAAATCTTAAAAGCAAACAAGGAATTATATCATCAGAATTATATTAAGTGCTCTCTGTTTTAACTGTCTACTTTCTTTATGTTTTCTACTAAACTGCCTTGGTCTGGGAATTCTTAATTGCTCCCTTACTTCCGTAGTTTACCCCCCCTTTGGTCCATAGTAAAGGATTCTTCATTGCCCTTTGCTACTGATCATCCTTCCTTTCTTCATCTTAATATCGGTTAAGGATTCTTCATTGCCCTTTGCCCTGGTTAGGACTATCTCATCCATTTAAACTTGCAGATTTGCTTTTGCTGTGCTAGCCTGCCCTGTGGACTCTTACCTTAGTAATATATTAGATCCAGTTAAGCCTTTCTTGATTGACTCCATAGCCCAATGGCCTAAATCCTTGTTCTGCCCATCTGTTTCCTTAATTCCACCACCTAATCAAAACAAAACACCTTGAGGACTAATAACTAGCCTGAAATCTACCCAAAACAAAGAGAAATCATAAAGAGAGAGCACTCTTTGGACTTAGGTTGGCTAGAACCCGAGTCTAAAAGATTAGGTTTGTGGTTACCTTAGACTATTCCTTCTTTAATAACTTCTAAGGAAAAAATCTTAGTGATAACAATCTGCAGACCATGGAATTCTATAAATGTGCGTGTCTTAGAGAGTCTAAGAAAAAATCGAAATTTGTCTATGGGTATGATGGAAGAAGTAAGTCTTAGAGGGTAAAAGGCTCTGCAGATGAGTGTGCAGAGGCCTAGAGTAGTGTCTGCAGCTGAGTGCGCGGACCCCTGCAGTTGAGTGCACAGGGAAGTTTTGAGTCTATAAACCTTTGCTGAATATCAATAAAAAAGATTGTTGCACAAATTCTTGTGTTTTATCTCTTTACTTATGTTATTTATGATTGCGATATATGCTATGATGAATGCTTTGTTTATGAGATAACGATGTATTGATGCATGAATCTATTGGATATAGCCAATTAACCAAACATAATTAATGATAAGTGATTACACAAAGATAATAAGACTTTCTATTAGGTTTATTAAGTGCTTAGGTAGAAATAAGTAAATAATGATCTGAGGGTAATCTAAGGTGCGTGTAAATAGCTAATCGACCGGTTCAGGGCTCACAAAAGCTAGTTGTAGACCTTCGCGGAGGTCTAGAGGCTGATTGAGGGAAGTTACAGTGATAAGCTGTAAGGTCTTAGAGATCTACGTGAAGGTAGATATAGGTCACAAAAGGGACATCACACAGATCTCTGTGTGCGGAAACTTGGTTCCAAAATCCCCCCATACTACTTTGGGTGAGACTTCTGTCCGCTCAACGCATATTGATGCTGAAAGGGCCAGTAGTATAGGGGTTTGTTTGGTGCAACTAACTCTGAATCTGGGTTAGGACCCACTAAGCCAACAAATGGTTCCATTGCCGGCATCGGGATATGCATAAAGCGATGTGTGATGTCACATCACTGGAATCCGACCAAAAAATAAATTGAGAATTGGTTGGATAGGAAGATCCACAAATTCGCGGTGCAGGAGAACAGGAACCTGCACTTGTCAAAGGAATAGTGGTTGGACATATATTTATTCACTGAGATACACAAAATTTTCTTCTGCACCTTCTCGATTGAGCTGTACGAGTGGATAGCTAAATTGGCAGACGACCAAGGAAGGTGGAAGCTTGATGGTCTGATAGTGTGGACCCAAAAATTAATGCGGAGATTGGAAGCTTCTGAGGATAAGATCGCGAGCGCTGTTGATCACTAGCTTGATTGTGTCATAAGAGGATTTGTGACAAAGTTCGCAGTTGATACCTCAGTCAGTTACAGTGAAGTAGAGCGATGCTTCTTCAAGGGACCCTGAGGTAAGTATTTAAGATATTTGAATACTTAGATTAAGATGATTTTGTTTGAAAAACAGGTTATGCCATTGCCTTGATGTTTGGATCTATGCGAAGTGGATGAAAATTTAGAAACCAAGAAAAAGCAGGGCCTGAATATAATTCATTGATAGGACCTCCTTCAAGTGACAATGAAGGAGCGGTAGAGGCCTCACTGCAGAGCGCTGTCCAATAGATAAGGCAGGGTTTTTCAAGGACCCATCATCCATCCACCCCACCTCCACCTTCACCTTCACAACACACACTGCCACCTCCACCAACGCCATTCAACATGTTGAATACAATGAAGTTCCCAGTTTTCAAGGGTCTAGGAAGTGAGGATCTAGATCAGTTTTAGTTTGTTGGGAAGGCTGTGTGGACAACACAACAAATTAAAGATGATAATATAAAGAAGGCAAATTGGTTAACGCTCTGCAGGATCGCGCGCTGACTTGGTACATTAAGTACTGCACCAATAACCCGCTAGCATCATTGGAAAACACTCAGACCACTCTGAACAAAGAATTTGGTAAGCCTAAGTCTAAATCACAATCAGTAGTTGGATTCAAGGAAATCACGATGAGGGCCAATGAAACACCCTGGGAATTAGATCAAAGATTGAAGTGCAGGATCCGTGAAGCTAATATGAATCTCAAAGATAGTCAACACCGCGAATGGTTTGTAGCCTCACTCTTGCCCCACCTAAGGGTTGCTTCATCGCAACAAAAGATAGGAACTTAGGCAAAGCTCTGGAAATCACGATGATATTGCAAGAAACACCTTTTTAGGATGATTCTTTGGGAGTTCAACAGATTCACACAGAGTTGCAGAACCTTTGCTTGGAATTGCAGAGCTTGAAAAAAGAAAAAGCGGCTCGGCCGAAGGTGCGCGAGGAAGTTTGGTGCCTCAAGTGTAAGAGCCAGGGGCATGACAAAGATCACTTCCCCATATTCAAGAATTATATCACGAGGGGGGACCAATGTCCCTGAGCCAGGAAGATCCAATAAGACCAAGTACGGGCCTGCGCTATGGTGTGCTATTTGTTAGGTGGCTGGGAAACAAGTAATGGATAATTGTCATTTGCTGCAAAAGTTTATGTAGATTCCATAACAACTATTTTGAAATTTCTGTAAATCGGTGGGTCATGATGAGCACAACTTCCGTGGCTACGAATTGATGATTGAAAGGACACCTACGTATCGAATTCAAGTAGAAACTTGGCCTCTAGATCAGGGAACTGGGGGAGTGCGTGGAGGATATCAAGGGCGTGGACGAGGCGGAGGAGGAGGAGGATTGGGTAGAGGCTGTGGATAGGTCATTTTCTACAATTGTGAGTTTCCAGGACACTACGCACAAGAGTGTACGAATCAGACATGCCCATCATGTCAATACTGCAATCAATTTGACCACACAATAGAAGAATGTCCTGTGTTGATAGCTAAGATGCAGGAGAAGAAGGCGCAACCTTAGCACCCTACACAGAACTTACAAGTGATGTGGAATGAGCCTTGCGAGGTGGATCCAACTATGAATATTGTGCTGCGAAACATAATAACGACTGGTGATGATAAGGGAAAACAACCTGAAGAACGTGGGTGGGTTCGCAAGGCCGAGGAGAAAGAAACTGGTTTTGATCTAGAGCGCAAGAAGGAGAAATTTATGGAGGCAAAAAAAAGCTTCGCTGAGGCATCTACCTCAGGAAATCAAAACAAACTGCCAGAAATCGGTGCACCTACAGAGGTCAACCCCTCTGTCCTTACCACCTTTTTGGAAATTTGCATGAAACTACTGCGCGATAGCAAGGCTGTGAAAGGGCTACAGGAGTTGATAAACATGTGTGCCAGTAAGGATAATGCTCCTGATGGACCCCACGTAGTCAGAAAGATTGGTAAGCATAAGGTGAGAATAGGGTGTGAGATGAGGCTTACTGCACAAATAGGAGATTATGAGATGGACCAATTTATTTTGGATTTGGGGTCTGATGCAAACGTGTTGCCAAAATAGACATGGGAGAGAATGGGGAGACCTGCGCTATAGTGGTCTCTGATCCAACTGAGAATGGCGAATCAACAGAAGATTATCCCTATGGAATGATTGCAGGGAGTTACCGTAGATATAGAAGGTGCGAGCGCGCTGGCGGATTTCGAAGTGATAGAGATCATGGATGACAACAATCCATACCCTGTGCTCCTTGGAATTTATTGGGATATTAATATGAATGGGGTCATCAACCTGAAGAAGCAGATGATGTCGTTTGAAAGGAAATCACCCCACATGGTAGTGCCATTGGACCTGGTTGAAGGATCACGCTATACTGAACTGGTTCGTGACCATGAAGAATGTGATGATGATTTGGATTAAATATATAAAATTACAGCGTGAGACCAATATTGGGTTAATCCAATGGTGGAAAGATGGATTGCTTGGGATCTCGAAAGCTCCTGTACATCAGATTAGGATGAAGAGTTGGAACATTGGTAGAATAGGTTGCATGAAGTATCTACACTGTGCTGCAACATGATGACTAAATCGCTGCACTGTGTGTCCTCATAGGTAAGAAATTTACCTTATTATGATGGTTTAATTGACGTGGATGCTTTTGGATGGTGCTGGGGTACGCACAAAGAAAAATTTGATGAATGGCGCGACGATAGGAGAATGATGAGGTTGCGATTTGGTTGCCCAAAAGTTTGGCTGACTGAAAAATATGATGGGAGAAATGATTTGCGCGATCATTTAGATAAATGGACTAAAGTTTATGGAACAGAGCCATAGCCAGATGGGTGCACATATTCTGTCATACTCTGGATATAATACCAATGAATTGGTACATGGAAGCGGAGCTTTGCCATGACACTACGGAGTGGGCTATCTTGAGACAGGGATTCTTGATGATCTTCAGTTTTGAATATGGGTTCGAATGCATTGATGAAGCTCTGCAGGAGGTTAATGCAGTGGTCTTCCAAATTCCGCAGGATCCTTTGGAATTAGTTCATCCAGATTAGAGCACCCAGCTGCGCCATGCGCTGGAATACTATAATATGACTGCTGAAGGGGAGGATGAAGATCCAAGGAATATTAACATCCCAGAGGTAGAAGGTCACCGCGAGGTCGAAGGTTCACAGATAGAAAATCCAAATATCACCACGCTGTTGAAAACTAGGCAAGTAAATATTGGTACTGAAGCGGAGCTAAAATTTACAAAGATGGGGGATTACTGAGATGATGCCAAGGTAGATAAAGTTGTTGAGTTGCTTTGCGAATATCAGGATTTGTTTCCTACAAAGTTGTCGGACATGAAAGTCATTATAGGTGATTTGGGTGCGATGAAAATAACTTTGAAGCTGGAGGCGAAGCCTGTTAAATAAAGGTCCTACCACCTTAATCCAAAATACAAGGAAAAGGTCCGCTTGAAGTTGGACAAGATGCTTGAGGAAGGCATCATTGAACCAATGGAAGAGTCTGATTGGGTGAGCCTGATGGTGGTCCAGGAAAAGAAATATAAAGGGGAAATACGGATTTACGTAGACCTTAGGAAGCTTAATGATGCCTGCATCCATTATCCTTTTCCGACATCGTTTACTAATGAAGTGTTGGATAATGTGGGA
This sequence comes from Pinus tabuliformis, assembly GCA_031772625.1. NCBI lineage: Eukaryota > Viridiplantae > Streptophyta > Pinopsida > Pinales > Pinaceae > Pinus > Pinus tabuliformis. The sequence goes on along the minus strand of CM062813.1, from coordinate 714,730,873 downwards.
GGGAAGGGAGGCCGCCTCATTCACTGATGGGTTGTATGGGTACCATTAGATTAAAATCACGCTAGAATACAGGAGCAAAATGACCTTCGTGACAGAGTGGGGTTGTTTTTAGTATATGGTAATTCCATTCAAACTCAAAAATGTGCCGATGATATTCTCGTGCGTAGTCATCGTGGTGTTCAAAGAATTTATTCACAAATCCTTGGAGGTATATTTTGATGACTGGACAATATTTGGGTTAGTAAAGCACCATGTGTTATGAAACCATCTCCAGAAAAGATAGAAAAGATAGATCAACGCCTTAGAATTCAACCTCTTCGAGGGGGCAACCTCCTTTACATTACATAAATGAACAATTCTTGGATGATTCAAATGACAAAACCTCCTTTCTATATATAGGAGTCTAAGGAGTCACAATATAATCCAGCCGAACTAACAATAATAATATAAAGCCACAAAAATAACAATAGAGGGATTCTATGGGGCACAGTAATAACAATATGGGGGCAATAGGGGCACAATAATATTAATAAGGGGTATAACTACAATAGTAATGGGGTAATCACTAGTATTATAGGGACCCAACATGCCCCTCTCCTTCAAAAAAGTGTTGTCCTCAATGCTTGAGTAGTTCTGGATACTTCTGCATAAAATTATCATCCTCCCATGTGGAATCTTCAGCGGATAAGTTCTTCCACTTGATAAGATACTCTGAAATTGATCGATTTCGTAGCTGTCGAGTTCTTGTTTTTGTGACTGCTTCCGGTTCCAATATAATTTTTCCTTCCTCGTCAAGTTCTGGAAATATTGTTTGAACTGGGAGCTTGTCACCTATAACCTTCTTTAAACATGAAACATGGAAAACTGGGTGCAATCGAGAAGCTGCAGGAAGCTCCAATTTGTATGCCATAGTACCAATCTTTTGCAACACCTTGTATGGACCATAATACTTTGGTGATAATTTATTATCCTTCTTAGCTTGCTTGAGGGACATTTGCTTATATGGTTGTAGCCGTAGGAATACCCAATCACCTACATCAAAACTTCGTTCACTACGATGTTGATCTGCCTGTTGTTTCATTCTATTTTGTGCCAACACAAGGTTATCCTTTACGAGTTGGAGGACTTGTTGTTGATGTTCGATGTGATGTTCCACTGCCTGAACCTCAGAATTTTCTCTTAAATATGATGTGATAGATGGTGGTTGATACCCATAAAGTGCCATAAATGGGGTCATTTTTGTCGCTGTATGGAAGGAAGTGTTATACCACCATTCAGCCAGAGGCAACCATTTGACCCATTGTGTCTGTTTATCAGATTCAAAGCAACGAAGATGTCCTTCCAAACATTTGTTTACTATCTCATTTTGCCCATCAGATTGAGGATGATAAGATGAGCTATGAGCTAATTGAGTACCAAGACGAGAAAATAATTCTGTCCAAAAATTTCCAGTGAAAATGGGATCTCTTTATTATTAAAACCTCGATGAGCACCGATCTAAACACATGGTTTGAGACTAGAAGTTATATATGCTATTATTTGTCCCTTTTAGGAAACTCCGTTACGAAAAAAAACCTCCTTAATGGTCTTCCCAATTTCAAATTTGAATCAACCAGAACTTTGCTATTGAGTTCTATTTATCTGTTTTGAAGTGCTCCTTGTCAAACACCGTGCCTCACCTCTCGTGAAAGACTTGATACCGGAATATTTTGCAGACATTCTTTTAAATATCTTCTACAGAAGGCTTTGGCGTCTTCCATAACTGTTGGGAAAGGCAACGAGCGAGGCCCGAAATAAGTTGAGAATACTTCTTATCTCTCCTTCTGTTTGAAGGGAAGAACTCGCAAATTGCCCCCTCTGGGCTTTGAAGTGTTCCAACACACCTGCCATTAATGCATAATGTATTATCAAACCTATGTGTGCACCAAGATAGCAGGTGGTCGCTACCATGAAAGAAGTTGACATCAGTTGACTGCTTTAACATAAACGAGGGATTTTGTCATAAAAGAATTCGAAGACCCAACGCTGCTGAGTTGAGATCACTATCAACACACTCCCTCCCACAGCCAATGCCTTTTTCACTCCAATAACTACAGGTGAAATTAATTTCTCCCGTTAATAATCCTATGTATGTGTATTCATTAGGAACATTTTGAAAAAAAACTTCTCTTTTATTGATTTCAAAAGATGAATTACAATACTGGAAGATTTAGAGAAACTTTTATTGATTTGAAAAGATGAAATACAATGTTAGAAGATTTAGAGAAACTTCAATCAAAGATAGATTGTTCGAGCATTTAAGATGCACTTCAGAGGCTACCTGGCCCTTTGCAGACTATTTCTTTGAACTTTCTGAAACAAACACACATTCAAACTTAATGAGTTCACCCACTTTAGATTCTTACCAAAGTTGTTAGGTCGTGATATGTAGGCTTTTCAAATTGGACTCTAAGAGAGACTTTCTTCGTGATGTAAGCAGATCGAACACAGACGTTCAAAGATGCAGTGCAGGAATATTATCTCAGACTTCAAACAACAAGACTCTCAATTTAAGACTCTCCAACCCTGAATGTCCCAATGAGTCTTACTTCTCTCTTTTTATAGGATGCGAAGGGACATCAGACAATCGGACTGAGATTCTAAGATATGGATCAAATCACAACAAAAAACAATCGTAATGAGATTCCGAGATGTGGGTCAATTCACTCCAAAATTCGGAGAAGTGCTTCAAATCTCGAAAAATCAGAATTATTCCAAGTAGAGATTATTCCAAATCCTATGGAAAAGATATTTACAATGGGGTGATTTTTGGCGAAAAATCCCACGAAAATCGGTCACTATCAAAGTCAAGTGACAAGACATTATTGTACATTGTGGATGTTTTTCACGAGAAGCCCATGGGAACCCTTGGAGTCTTTTATGTTATGTTCCCAATAGATTTATATCCGGGAATCGACCAATATTACGATGGTATGCTCCACTAGTATTCCATGCTTTTGTAGAAATCCTTCGGACAGTCACTGGTTTCCCAAGGATAATCTAATGGTTTACTATGGCTAAGACTAACTAATGATTATTTCCTCTCATGAAGTAGCCTAAAATGCGATCATCAGTAAAAAAAAAATAGATCTGCAATAGTCTTACATTGAAGGTGAAAACACTCCATGCCATTACACTCCATGCACTCCTAGAAATCACTTAGAAAGTCTCTTTCAAATTACCTTGGATCCATAGCAATCTTATTTATCGAATACCACCTCCAGCATTCTTATAGCCAAGTTGATTGTAACGGTAACTGTGTAATGAAGACAACTCCAAATTTTAATAATGTATAATGTGTTTCTAATCTTTCTTCTCTGCACAAGAGATCCCACCACCGATCTTTATAGCCCTGGAAATTATAGACAATGTCAGGAAATACAAGGCTTGCATCATTTTGTGGCCACATTATTCTTGCAGGATGTTTAGGATATCTAGTTCTATTGATAGTATAATATTTAAGAAATTTTTTGGTTCTATTGCTTCCCTCATTCCATATCAGACTGATATCATGAAAAGTTCCCTTAATGCTTCATCTGCAAGATCAGAATACATCATTGAATTCTTATACATCATATCATGTATCCAAGTGTTGGACTTAGGGTAAATCTTTCTTTCTGTCACAAGGTGTTGTAAGTCCCACTGAGGCTGTATATTTGCATCCATAACTTTGGTGTTTCTTAATTGCCAAGTCGGTTTCCATTTTTCACCATAGATTGGAGATGAGGTGTCATCTGGGATATTTCTAAGTTCTTATTGCTATGTTTTAGGGTCTCATTTAGTGACAATAACCATTAGATGATTTTTTTTTAGATACTCCCTACTCAAAAAATCTGGTAAACAATTCCTTTCTCCCTTTATATGCTCGACACCAAAATCAAAATTTGCAAACAAAGCCTGCCATTTGGCAAACTTGGATTCTTCAGGCTTTTTGATGTCTTTTGTTAACACTTTCTTTAAAGAAGAAGCATCATACCTGAGAAGAAACCTTTTATGTATGAGGTTGATGTCAAATTTGTTTATACAATTCCATGCAGCTTTTACCTCTTTTTCAATTGTAGAATAGTTTTTTTGTGCTTGGTTCCATGTTCTTGAAGAAAACTATATAACTTGTTCTTCTCCTTATATAGTTTGCTTGAGAATACCTCCCCATTCAATGTTGTTGGCGTCACTTTCTACAATTTTTGGCAAATCCTCATTTGCAAGGTAGAGAATAGGTAAAGTTTTTACCTTAGATTTTATTTTTCTGATGGCATTGGTATGCTTTGAAGTCCAAGGCGTTGGATCTTTTTTCAATCTTTGATTTAACAATTTTATGTCATGGACACATCCTTCATAGAGATTGCTGATGTAGTTCAAACAACCTAGGAATCTCTGCAATTTTTTTTTATCTGTGATCATATCTGGAAATTTATGAGCAAATTCAAGTGCATGCTTTTGTAATATAATTTGGCCATCCTCAATAGTATGTCCTAGGAATTTGATCTTTATCTGAAGCAATTCCATTTTCTTCTTGCTTAGTACAAGCCCACTTTTCTTGACTACCTGTGTAAAAATTTGTACATGTTTGAAATGTTCTTCTACATATTTAGAGAATATCAACACATCATCAATATATACAACGAGCCAATCAAATTATGGCTTGAAAACCTAGTCCATGACCTTTTGAAATTTGGATGGTGCATGTTTTAGGCCAAAGGGAATAACATTCCACTCATAATGACCAGCAGGAATGATGAAGGTAGTTTTGAATCTATCTTCTTCTTTTACCGCAACTTGCCAAAACCCAAATTTGAAAGTTTTAGCTCCTACAATTTGGATTATTAGGCTGCCTTTGTGGGGAATAGGATATGTATCATCTTCTAGTACAGAATTTAGAGGTTTGTAATTTATGACTAATCTGGGAACACCTCTAATATGCTCTGAGTGTTTATTTACATAGAACCCATAGTAGTTCCAAGGACTACTAGATTCTCTGATCAATCCTCCTTTTAAGAGATATGAGATTTCTTTTTGGCATAGATTTTTGTGCTTGCTGTTCATAGGTATGGTTCAGCTCTTGCATGATTTTCCATCATATTCTTGTTTGAATGGTAATGAAACTTTGTGTTTCTTTCAATGCCAGAAAGCATTTTGGTTTTCAGAACAACAATCTTTTTCTAAATTCTCTCTGAGTTCTGAGATTTTTTGTTGTACCATTGGGGACTGTAATTGTTCTTTTATTTTGAGAGAGGACTTGAAGTCTTTTAATTCTCCTAGTTTTCTTTTTGTTAAATTAACTTGCTACATAGTCTGAAAGGAATAACTAACTAATGAATATAATTTTTAAAAGAGAGATTAAGTTAGTTGAAAAAAATAAATAAAAAAAATAAATAAATAAACAAATAAAAATAAATAATAATAATAATAATAATAAAAAATAAATAAATAAATAAATAAATAAATAAAATAATAATAATAATAATAATAATAATAATAATAATAAAAAATAAATAAATAGATTAAAAAAAAGGAATATATTCTAAAAAAATGTCATATCAACAAGTGACATATGAAATGAAGTATGATTTTTCTACATGTATTGATAAGCTATGGTATTGGTCCATGATATTATAACAAAACCTATTTACATATTAAGAATATCCATGGTAAAATGGAATATGTATATATGTTTAACTCATATATTCATTATTTTAATAATAGTAATAATAATAATAAAATCATAATTTACTTAACTTTTATGATTTTTTTTATATTATTAGCAATTGATATGTATCATAAAGTAAATATTTTGATGCTTATCATGGATTGATTCTTATAGGAATTTAGAAACCATTTTATTTATATGGTTGAGGGAAGAGCATTATATAAAAAAAGGTTATATGGGCCAAGGAGAGATGGATGTAATAGATCCAAACTATTTTGAGGATAGTTGAGCTATAATAAGAAGGCCATGTAAAGGTGAGATGAGCTTGATAAATGATTTTTATGTGGAGGTTATAGAGTATGTGGAAATTATGGCTGGGCATGGGGTGGAGATATAGTGTGAGAAAGGTTGCATAGTTGCATGGCTGAGAGAGTGTAGATAGAGTAGATGGTGCTAAGGTTTAATGAAGGAATGAAATTGTTATGGGGATCCCTAATAGTATATGAAAACCCTAGAGTGTTTGGTCCATGTTGTAAAGCATAGCAATAGGTGAGAGTATTCCACAAAGTTGTTGTAATATATATTTGTTGGCAGCATGGTGTTTCTATTGATGTCAACCATAGGTTCAACCATCTAAATGTGCATTTTTGTCAACATGTTGGTGACTTGTGTATGATCCTAATGATTGAGCTGATGTTCTCTAGTGCTTAGCATGTTGGACAGGTGTCTCAAGAAGTGATGATGTAGGTGGAAGAAATTCTAGATGGTTGAGAGTTTAATTTTCCAAGTTTTATAGGACTGTCATAGTCTTGCCACTGTCATGTAGTGGCACTACCTCACTGCTACAATCTTGCCTTTGTGTACCCATGGAAATTCAGCCAGGCTTAATGTTTTGTCCCAGTGACACTTCCTATATGGAGCGAAAGTAAAAACCACATGCTTTTGTCATGGAATTTACCTAATGTTTTGGCACGAATGAAGTTGATTGAATTGGTCACACTTAATGTTTGATTTGGTCATGGTCATTAGCTATCACAATTAAATATGTAAGCAATGGACTGTAGAGAGGTTAGACAAACTCATATGTGGAGGATCGATGTGGGTATTCTTATACCTGTACGGATATCAAAGTGATGGTGTGTATAAAGTGAAGCTGACTAGATACATGTGAGTGGAAATTAAGTAGAGATAGAATGCAATGAGTAGACATGTGTGCTAGTATGTTGAGCATACAATCTTCAAAGATCACATTGTACATGTATTTGTACATAAGTGTGATCTAGTGGATAGTTCATACAGATCATTAACATACTATGGCCAGAGATTAATGGCTAGGTATTATTAGAATTTTTATATGATGACAATGTTTTTCTAGATCAGTGACAAAGGTGCTACATAGCTGATCTTAGGAGCGCATACTTGTGCATTATATTGTTGTAAAATCCTTGTAATTGTTTTCTCATTGTTATAGTTTTATACTGAAGAATTTTTGAGAGGGTTTGATACTTTAGTGATTTTATTGAAATGCTACTAGGATGGTTGAGTAGTTATGTATTGGTTGATCAGATAATGTGTTGTCTTATCTAAAGTGTGATGTTACTGCTATGTATAGTATAGTTGTATGAAGTTGTGTTGAGCAAACTTTTTATTTCCTAGATTAATGTATTGTGATTGGGCAAAGACAATTAAGTGGGTCCAGTATGAAAATTGTGAAACATGGCCTACAAGTGATTAATCAAAGTATAGTGGGCCCTAGTTTGAAAATGGATGAAAAGTCTTTCATAATGATTTGAAGGTCGAGGCCTTTAGTGGTGGCTAAGGAAACTATTTTAGGTAGGGTTCTACAACAAGTTGGGGTCTGCATATAGTTGGAATTAGTGGCTTTCGTCAAGTAGTGGCCTATAGCGAGTAGTTTCTTGCATGCTTCACGAGTTAGAGCTTGCAAACTAGAGGTGGCCAATGCATCACACAAGCCTAGATGATTTTAATAATAAGAGAAATAAGTTGAAGACAGGTAGATGGTGGTTTTTCTCTCGAAGGGATTTCCACCTTATATCTAGTGTTCTCATGGTTTATGTGTTGATCTTGTATTTATATGCTCAAATTTTTTAATATGTTTCTCATGATTGTGCATGTGATACCTTTTTTCATTTATATGTTACTGAATTTTTGTAGACTCAATTAATGGTTTGTAAACAATTGGAAAATAGTAGTTAAAGTGATGCATCATACATAATATGGATTCACCCACCCCCATCTCTTATTATTGTTAAGTTTTCAACACTATTTTTTAGGCATACATATTGTAAATGATAACACATGATATCGTCCCTCTCATGCATAAAGAGCTTGAAGGAGATCAAGGAGATCATGAGGGTCACACATCTATTCATGATTGTGGTAGTTATACTCGTACACTCACTTGAAAGGGAAAGGTGAGGCCTTATGGTGTGATATGGTTGATGAACCATGTCTGAGAGAAAGCGTAAGTGAGATCTCGAGCTGTTAAGAGGTTGATGAAACATTCACTAGAAAATGTATCATAGAAAACTAGTGGATATATCTACTAATGGCCCATGCTCTCTATGGAATGATAATTTTTTTGGGTGGTCTTTAATAAATATATTAGGACCAAGTTAGGGTGGAACTCTTAGTGTAGTTAGGGTAAAATTGGTTATGTAATGACCATGGTGAAAATTCCATGTAAAATTTAATGAGGGAAAAAATAATAACCATGGTTGATGGGACACGTATTCCAAGCTGAATGTTGGGCAAGACATCCTAGTGTGTGTTTCCATTGGTTTATTATGGCTAAGGAAATTGGAAAACAAATGGCAAAGGATTTGGAAAGGAAAAATGACATTTTTGGCACATTTATTTATGAAAATAATGGAAATGGGAGAAAGGGAAGGTGAAAGGTCACAGGTTGCATTTGAGGAGGAAAATGAAGGAAAATAATGGAAAATGAATAAAATAGGGGGCTCATTGACAAAAAGGCTTCTAAGGATCAGTTGGCAAGATTTTTCTCAGGCTTGGTCAGTGTAACATTTTTGACAGTTCAATTTTGGAGCTCTTTCATTATTCTCTCTCTCTTTATCTCTCTTGGACACTTAGAATTTTCTTGGAGCACTTTTGCATTAGATCAAGAAAGGAAAATCAGGAAAGAGGAAGGAAGGAGAAAGAATGGAAGAGCAAGATCAAGTAGCTACAACAGGATTCTTTGAAGGTATTGATTTTCATGTGTGATTTCCTTGCTAGTTTTGGCATACATGGTATTTCACGTGTAACACCCTCCTCCCACATATACCCAAGTAAAAAACCAACCGGGGTAAACATGTGACGAGAGGCTACTATGATATGATTCAACCTCCTATGTGACCTTAAGGAAGTGGAACAAATGCAAACACATCAAACATACCTTCCACATCAACAACAACACTCCAAGTAGCCATCGCAACCAATTAGGTATCATGCCCTGGGTCCCACTGATTTTTTAAGCCATTAAACATCTGGAAACTCCCATGCTATGTGTAGGTTAGCATCCAAAGATCTATGTACGCTCCCACAAGCCTACACGCCTATGTCCAGGGACTATTTCCAGTAGATATGTGCCAGAGTCTAGGAATTTAAGGCTCTTTTCAAGCCTAGAATTCCGCTCACTTCCCAGAACTTGCTATAACTTTTGAAATCCATTAAAAACATGATGACAAGGCTAATAAACCAAATACTAACTCCAAGGCTAGGCCTAACCATCCCCAACTAGGACTGCCATTTTGTTAAACACTTGGCATCAATGTAATCTATAGTTGTAAATGACAGATCTAAGCATACGGGTATTATACTTATCTGAGATTCGCTATGAGGAATTCTTTCCTTATCACCACAACTACAACCTAATCCATTAGGCCATAGATACATTGTTCATTCACATACAAGTAAAAACATAATGGGAGCCATATATAGCCACTGCCATAATACATATTCATAACCAACATACTAACAATCGAAATACAAAGGAAACATCAGTTATATAATCCACATATAAACCAGTATAATACTCATGACACAACAAGGAGAAATTACCTCATATTAATGATGCAAAAGCCAAACCGGTATGGGACTACCAATTTACACCCAACCATAGACATGGTTGAGCCAAATCTCTCTCCATATGGTCACCCCTATGCTATATTCCAAGCATGAATGTGGGATCTAATAAAACACATCAATCAAAACCATCTAGGGTTTGTAGAGGCCAAACCACCTCAACCCATGAAACAATGATTGCACCTCACGGTTGGAGATCACAAAACCATCATCAGATTGGTCTCTACCCAAGCCTTCCAAGGCTCAAGAGCATTTTTTCCAACCCGGCTTTTAGGACTAGTAATTCAACCCATGGTTGCTGCCGAGCTCTAGAGTGTTTTTCCAAACAAGGATCTAGGACTAGTAACCCAACCCACAACTACTGCCGGGATCTAGAGTGTTTGTCCAACTAAGGCTCCAAGACTAGTAACTCAACCCACCAAGGGTTGAAGAGTGTTTTTCCAACCAAGGCTCCAAGACTAGTAATTCAACCCACCAAGGGCTCCAGAGCCTTTGTCCAACCAAGGCTCTAGGACTAATAACTCAACCCAAGCCATTATAGGGTTTCCAAAGAGTTTTTTTAACCAAGGCTCCAGGAACTAATAACTCAACCAAAGCTAAAGGAAACATGAGAACCAACTAGAAACACAAAGAAATGAACCCACAACACCATGGCTATCCAGGAAATAGAAAGGCTAGGAAAATCCACTGTCAATCTAGGAAATCCTCCATGTGAATGACAGATCATAACCAAGAAACCACATGCTTGTGCCATGCATGCTAAAACTAGGGAGGAAAACATACATGAAACTTGGTACATGCAAGAAAAGCCCATTGTAGATGATAATCCTGATTTCCTCTTGCACTTTCCTACTCTTCCTTTGCCTTCGTGCTCCCAAACTCCAACTATGTCACACTCTCCAAGAGTTCTCCAAGAAAACTCTAAGTATACAAGAGTATGCGAGAGAGAGAGAATAAAAGAGAGCTCCACCAAAACCTGTCAAAAGCTTGCCCATGGATCCTCAGAAGCCTTTTTATTAATGAGGCATCTATTTTCTTCATTTTCCATTATTTTCCTTCATTTTCCTCCTCACATGCAACCTGTGACCTTTCATCTTCCTTTTCTCCTAATGTCCATTATTTTCATAAATAAATTGTCAATAAATGCCATTTTTCCTTTCCAAAGCCTTTGCCATTACCTTTACCAATTACCATAGCCATAATAACTGAATGAACACCCACTAGGATGTCTTACCCACCATTAATATTGGAATATGTGTCCCATGACCATGGCCTTATATATTTTTACATGATTTTTTAACCAGGGATGTTACAAAACCCTCCCCCTTGGGGGAACACCATCCTTAGTGTTCAATGACACCTATAACCAAAAGAGTGTTGAAAACAAAACATACTTCCCATGGATATTTATAACATAGCTCATTGCAGTATTTACAATGACCATCTACTAAAACATGAAAATCATATCGCTTACTGTAGATTTATAACACAACTCATTACGATATTTACAATAATGACCACATATACACACATCCACATTTGCTTCACCCAGAAAATAATCATACTACTTATGGAGCTTTATAAATCCAGCTCAATATAGTATTTAAAATAAGACACACATATGCACATTTTCTTAACTAGTACATAAAAGGATAGAATGCCTACATCTGAAACAAGGGAATCCAAAGGCTCACACCTCCACCCTCAAAGTAAAAGCAAGATTCACCTCCTTCCCAGGAAGTTTAGAATCCACTATAAGGTCAAATATGCATCAAATGTCGAGCACTACAATCCAGCACCACTTTTCCTCTTAGCAAAGAGTTACCAGCTCATTGCTCCAGGGCACACTCCCAATGTACATCTGATTGCATTTGGCAATTATAATGACCAAAACAAATATATCCTTAGCCTTCCCTTCTCTACTACACAGTCTCTTGGGAAATTCGGTCACCCCCTTCCATGCATTCACACACCTTCCAAGTTCTGCTGGCACCCTTATCCCGGGTAGTCCATCCCTTGGCAAGGCTTCCTCACATTATAAGATACAAAAACTGAGGCTTGTTCCTGCCTTAAAACTATCATACCGGTCATAGCATTCTCATGTAAATCAATGGACACTATTGGGTACCAATTTCCCATAATGGCCTTGCTCCTGAATGCTTTACCAACATACTACCGCATTTTCCAATTCATTTTGTTGTTGTGAATTCTTGTAGTCAATTTCAACCACCCAACTAGGTATGTTCATGCATTCTTGTACCAAGAACATCGTTTCCATTAGATTCAAAATAAATTGAAATAACTTCAAATCATACCTCATTAGTAGCTCTTCATTGAGGTACACTTGCAATTCTGTTCATTTCCTGTCATAACAAGTCAAACTAACATCTTTGACCAAATCATCATGTATAAACATATCACATCAGGTTAGCTCAAAACACAACCATCATAGATCAAAATAATAAATCACACGTGACCATCATAAACCAAAATCACAGATCACGTTTAATAATCATAGACCAGAATCATAAATCACATGCATAATAAAACTAAAATAAAATATCAATACTTCTCCTTTAATCAATCCTTAGCTTCTACCTTTTTTATTTCCGTACACACACCAGATCGGTTGCCACACCCAGCAAACACCTAGTGCCTTTTTCTTTTCTTCAATCACGTAGACATAAAAAATGTACCTCACAACACATACATCTACACCCGACGTACAATGCCACACATGTACCTACTCCTGGCGTGCAACACAACACAATACATCTGATCTGAAAATCACTCGTGTGTGACCTCAGTTAAAGAATTATTAATAAATGAAGGTATTACAGACTCATGTGTTGGTGTGTCTATGTTATTTTAGGCAACGGATCGATCAGATTGCAAAATACACAGACACTGGAAAATGGAAAACAGTAAGGAAAACACAGTAAGCAAATGCAAGAACACAACAATTAATAAGGAGTTCACCCTATTCTCCAGGGCTACATCTCCGGTCCAGCTTTCAGTGGTGGCCTTCTTTTATTGTGTCTTTAAAGCAAAGAATTACAAATAAGGAGCTCAATTTGAGTCTCCTGAAACAGAGAATGTTTGGTAGGGTGGTTCTTGGATTCCCCAAGCCACTAGAGTGCACAGACTCTTTTCCTTTCCAAATATTGACCTCTCTGGTCTTTAATGGGAGGAGCCCAATGTGGTGCTCAATTCCCGATAGATCCTCTCAGGGATTACTTGTTTGCTCGATGCTGCCTTATGCTGCAGGTCAGCTCAGCTCTCTGTTTTTATGCTTCTTGCTTCACTTTTTTTTCGTCCTCTCTCTGTCCTCCTTCTCTGTGCTGTGTCTGTTCATGGCTTAAAGCTAATCTGTCTCATGATATCTTGCTTCCTCTTCTGTCCCTTCGGTTCACCTGCTGCTGTTCGCTTGGAGTTCCCTGCCTCTGTGTCTTCGCCAATGTCTCATAGGGAGTCGCCACTTGTCCTCTCATGAACTGCGTCAGCTCATCCTCAACAGTTCAGTAATTTTGGTTACACTATGGAATGACTCATCCACCAACTCGGCGGTCAAATCAGACATCAAATTCTTATGTGTCATGGCTTAATCCCCTGTCAAATCCGGTTTCTCCATTGGGCACAATCTCCACCATCATATTTGGAGCCCCCAGATCCTACGACATTCGCTCATTTTGTGTGGTTGACTTGCTCGACTGTTAGTGTGCGATGAGCGGCGGTTTTCTCTCTCATCCACCGAACACACGTCGGGCGCTGAATGGAATCGCTCGCTTTTCTCCAAATCTGCTTACCGCCCAAGGATGCCTCCGATATACCGTCGGTTTTGGAGCGCAGGTCCCGCCGTTCACCTTAGCGCTTTCCCCAAGGTTTCCTGGCTTCCATGTGACTGAGCGCTTTAGGGCTTTTCCTTTTTGAGGGGTTTTTCCTAGCGATGTGCGATTAAGCGCTAATCATGCATCAGAAATGCCCTCTGTTTCCCGATTCGGGCTTCCCAATGGCTAGTTTTGCCTCCTACACAGTCTCCACTTACAATTATTAATATGGGCTTTATTGACTCTTTACTTAACTACAACTATGACTCGATCCTATAACATAAATAAGGGGTTTAGAGTGGGACCCTAACATATCAGCAGAGTTCATTGTTTATATATAAAGTGATTTGCGATACGGCAGAATCGACAATAATTATAGGCTTGGGTATATAAGATTTGAAGTCCAGCTGCACTGCCCGGCCACAGGGTTTTCCGTGTTTTCCTATGTCAAGTCCCTCCACCATTGATCTACCCTTCATGGATCCAACGGTCCACGCAGATTTCGAGTGAACAAGTAGCTCAAGGAATACCTGTCCAAAAAGCGGTATCCTCTTTCCTCCTAGCTGCTATGTGTCACTTGAAGAGTGGAATTGGGGGCCTTGCTCTCAATACCAGTTACCACTTAGACCCCTTCTAAAATACCACTTGTGGTACGAGAAACCACTTCCTCCCATGTCATTGATCTTTTGCTTTTCGATGGATTTACTCTTAAACCGTAGTTTCTCTGCTTTTTGCTGAAGCAATGTGTCACCTAGAATATTTCAAGTCCGAATTTTGGATGCGGTTCGGTATTATGCAACGATTTTCAGTATAAATCATATTCTCGCTCTCGGGACTTAATCAATGCATGAATTAAAAATCAGGAGTTGATTCTTTCACATTCGTTCCTGTTGATGATATAAATGTTTAATGAAGGCAAGGTTTGTGTTTTAAGCATTTCTACTATTTTTTTATATCCATAGCTAATGATTAAATATTTGTGTAGGCGGGGATCAATAGATGACAGGCGAAACTTAAGCACTCATGGAAACGCTAATCCATCAGGATGTCATTTCCTCCAGATACACCTCAAAACATGCCATATGTGGGATGATGAGTGTAACATCTTCAGTTTCCTTCAGGAAATGATAAGGAATGATAGCCACTCCACACAGGTGAAAAGAAATGATACACAGTCATTCTCTGTTCGATCGACATCCATTCATTCCCCCAGGAAGTGGAATGCTCTAGCAAAGGTGACCTCGACGTGTCAGTAGTCTCACCGACTGTTCTCATCTATATATGTTGATCTATGTAATGAAAATAGGGGAGGCGAAAAGAGGGGAAGAGGAGAAGTCATTCCCAACTACATAAGTATTACCTTCGGAAATGAGATGAGGGCTTTTTTTTGGAGAGAACAACTTTGATTTATTATGAATAAAGAAGTCTGTTTGGTTCAATAAGAAGCTTGTTGTTTCATATTTATTTTCCTTTTCTCTCATATGTTTAGAATCAGTGTGTTGTTTCTAGCATAAAGATAAATGTGATTTGCTTTGTGCATGTTGATAACAAGCAGTTCATGGATATTCTTGGTTATTCCATATAATTCAATAGCATTGTTAATTCATGAAAGGTTGTTGATTCAAGACTTTGTTAAACATCGGTTGCAAGTGTTATTTGTATGGAAAGGAATGTGTATTCCTATATAAGTAAGTGTTGTGCAAATAGGATTTAATACAACTTTGTTCTTATGTGAACCAGTAAATGATTCATTTGGACTTGGAATATATATATATGATGTTTAACCTCTTTTTGTTATGCTCTTGCAGGATAGGTTAGGACAATTAGGACTAGATTAAAGTAGTTAGTAGTGTAGATTGTATTTGATGCATATAGGTTAGCTATTTCTTTTGTTGATTTAACTGTATTCTTCCTCTGGGAAGCAATCTCTCAACACCTATAATAGTTCACAGGGTCCTTTAAAACCCAGTTGGAACTAGCCATTCCAAAAGAAAGCAGATCTAATTGGGGCCTGTGATTGGGTTAGTTCCCCTTGTTGGTATAGAGAAAATTCACCATGTCAACACTACCTTAGAAACCACCCTTATTTTGGCTCCAGTAACCAATTGCACTAACCAAGCGTTTTTGAATTTTATCATCTGCAAATGACATAATTATACTATCTTCAAACTAACATAACTCAGGCTTGAACCTGGATCAATTAAAATAGAAATATAGTGATTAACTAAAATACCTTCAAAATCTATCATTGTGGGATGGTATTCAACCTAATTATCCTCTAAGCTTGAATTGATTCATGGTATGTTCTTTGACACCTCCCCATCTATAGAAGCTTCTTGTATATTAGCAGCTTGTTATGTCTGGATATGATGAGGACATTTTTTATAGAAATGGGGCTCCCCACATCCCCAACATTACAAAGGAGGTTTTTGTTACTAATGGATTCTATTTTTCTTGCTACTTCAGTTTGTCTAGTTTCAATTTACAATCCAAATTACCGTTGATTCTTCCTTGGAAACTTATTCTGCTGTTTTCAGTGCATATTTTTCCAAATAACGGCTTTTGCATTTTTATTATTTAGAAAACTTTTTTGTCCCTTTTTATTTAACCCACTTCTGTCACTTTCCACCTTTTTCTTCATTTACTGATAGCAAATACGAGCCTTCCAAATGGTTTCATCCATTGTTTTTGAGTTATCAAATTCTTGATTCTCCTTTATGAATATAGGTAAGCTACTAATGAAATGTTGCACCTTATCTTTCTCTTCCTAGATCTATGGAACATATCTTAGTAAGGAAGTGACTTAGTTACGAACTCATCTATAGTGAATTGGCCTAATCCTAAATCATGAAATTCCTTTGCTTTTTCATCATAAAACTCTTATGTCAAGTATTTATCCTTAAAATAGTTTTGGAAGTCACTCTAAGTTATTTCTTGTTCTTCAATTCCTCAGACAATCTTGATTTCCTCCCACCACAGGGTGGATTTACCTTGTAATTAGTAAATTGCTAATCTAGCCTTTAAATTATTGTCATACTCATAGATCTAGAAGTATTTATTCATGTTAATTATCCAAGCTTTTGTTGCCTCTTCATCCTCACCACCAAATGTTGGGGTTTTTATTTTCTTAAACCCCCCTTGAAGTTCAAATTTCTACCATTTTTCCCCTTATCACCAAAAATATTGGCGAAACTCCCTTCATCATCATTCCACTGTCCTTCAGACTCTATATTGTCTTCCCTCTATCAAAATTTTTCATTCATATTTCCATTACCGGGACTTGGATTTGGCTCCCATTGACTTTGTCTGTCTGACAAACCCTTCAAAATTTTCTCTTGCTCAGGACTCAGTCTTTCATTATCAACTATTAAATTATTCATTTCAACTTGCAACTGCTGACCTATTTCCAACACTGCTCAATTAGCTTGTTGGGATTGGATTCCTCTCCTAATTGAACCCACATCTCAGGATTGGACTTGACATAGGGTGCATTTGGTCTTGTCGATAGTCTAGTCCCTCTTCACCTCTTGTCTTTCTTACTCTTTGTAACATCAACATTTTGGTTACTGAGTTTCCCAAACTAGCCACAGTGTGAAAATCGTGTCTCTGATACCACTTGTCACATGTACTACTACTGCAACCATAAAAAAATAAATAAATCATACAACCAAGTTACCAATCTTATAATGGATATACAACCATTAGAACTTTGTGTTTACATAATTTTATCATACAATACCAAAGTTATAATGTCGATTTTAGCAATAGGCATAATGTACCAATTTTCATTATGTGTTAATTTATTTATTAGACATGTGGTGAGGTTACTCAGCAGTCACACACCCTCTACATACCATAGTTAAATCTCATTAATTTATGAATTATTAACGAGCTATCCGTTTATTAGTATAATTTAAGAGCAATGATGTTTCCTTAGTTCGGGGGAGTATATCAAATTAATGTCATTTGTTGAAGGGACACCTGGTTCCATACCCATCATCCATCCTTGTACCTCTTGATCGAATGATCGATATTATGAGAGTTTAGGTGGGTTAACCAACTGGCTCCTAGCTCTGAGGGTCAGTCAGCCATTTTGCCATTCACATTAGGGTTTCCATGGCTGCAACCTACCTTAATGGTGCTAAGTATTTTTCCTATCTTCATCATTTCTCATTGGTGGGTAATCCTCCACATCCTACCAATGCACAATTCTGAGTTTTTTCTTTCATCTTAGGCTTCTTTTTCTTCTTATAGTGGTTTGTTTCATGTCATCCTCACGACTTTCATACGTATCTTTAGAATTTCTAAAATATATTTGCTAATGAGGGGAGGAAGGGATTCAAAGGCACTCCTATAGGTAGTCAAGGTTAAGTGAGATTTCATTTGGAGTTGTTCATGTGTTCAACATTTTTTCGCCCCCGACAGTTTTCCTCCTTCCACTGAGGTTCAAAAATCATACATTAGTCTTGGGTATTACACAGTTATCAAATATAAGTCATATTTTTTCCTTTGTTATTTTTTGTGTGTGTGCCCATGTTGAAACCTCAGCCTTGGGATAAATGGGTCTCTTTTGGTTGCAGGTTGGATTCTCTACCCTACCTCTTTAAAGATTTATCTAGTTGGAAGCTCACGGATAGGGGCACAGATGGGTTCTCACCTTCTTCCTTTCTTTTGAGGTTTTTACTCTTCTTCCAAACTTATATGAGGTTTCCCATAAACTCTTCTCCCTGATCCTGGGGTTCTTTGATTAGGTTCTGCTTTAAATGTCAAACATGGGTTATCCTATAGTTTTTAGGAAACCCTAACTGTATTGTAACTTCTGATTGAAATGTAATAAAACTACAATATCCATTTTTTTGTTTTCCTTCGATCTTTTGGCATGGCTAAGGGACACTTTTTCCAGTAGATTGTTTTAGGCAATTGCAAAAATTTCTTGTTATAACTTAATATTCTGAGCTAGTTGTACTTTTAAATATTAACAGATTGGTGATAAGACACAACCCTTTTTTATCATATTTTTGGATTTGTTCGGCTTCAATGGTTCCACTAATGAATTCAAATATTTAGAAATTATTTACAATGACTTTTTTCTACCCTCGGTTGAAGAGACTCAGAATTTGGAACATTACTATACATAAGGAAGAAAATTTAGATTACTTTGTTTCTTGGATTGCAATGATGGTTGTTGTAACAATGTATCTCCTCCTTCCTAGCTTTTGTTTAATATATTAAATTTATATGTTGGTCCTAGCACTGAAGTGCTTTATTATGATTTGAGATAACTAGTTTATTTTCTATTTGTTGTAACATGAATGCAGGTTTTATCTGGCTATATATATGATTGTGCTAAAAAAACTATGTTCATTTTCATGTGAAAATTCTAGTTATTTTATTTTTATTTTTCTTTGTCAATGCCCGATAGTAGGCAGGACCTAGGTTATCTTAGACCTACTAACACCCTTACGGTGTCTATCTAGGAGTTTCCTTTCTAGGTTCTGGATTTCTTTAGACAAGCCTCAGTTTGTTGGCCTAAAGCTTAACCAAAACCCACAAAAAGAGTGCTCTTACCCCGTTTTCCTATTAATTCTGAGGGAGTTTTTTTTTAACCTTTTCCCAGGAATCTCTACTTATGTTTTCCTCTAAGGGATTATGAGTTATAATTTGTTTATGTTACAATATATTTATATACATATATAATGTTTTCTTTATTATTACCATACCCTTCAACATTTTCATACATTCTTTCATACCTTTCAAACATTAAATCATGGATTATCTCTCTCTAGGGTAATATTATCTCTCTCTTGATCATGGATTATCTCTTTTCCTCATGCACCGATAATAGGAAAAGTAATTTATTTCAGATTTAGAGAATCTTTTCTGCCTCAATCAATAGAATCAATTTTTTTTACAAAACTTTCAGAATATTTCCATACGAAAATTAGGAGGAATCTTCTATTTTCTATAAGAGTACTAACTTCCACAACATGATTCCATTTCTCATTATAACATAGAGATTTATGTAAAAGAAACAAAGAAAACTAAACATGGAAAAGGAACTCATCTATCCTTATCCAATCTTCCGGGAAAGTCAATCAGGAAAGACTAGACCACCCAACCATGAAACTGACAATGATGTCTAGTTCCCTACTGAGCTTTCTCCCTTTTAGATAGTTTAGAAACAAAATCCTTGGGATAGTTTTTTCATGAACCTCATGACCACGCCGGTCTAGTTCATAATCTTATACTCAAGGATAATTCCCAAGCATTCCACTGGCTCTATGTCCATCTCAAGAACACCTTAGCCGAGCAGCGTCCTGCCAACCTTCACAATGTACTGTGCAAGGTGCCAAATTTCCTATCTTCTTCTCTCTTCATTCTTTAACTTGCATTTGCCATCCTTGGATCTTTTTTCCACTGAGATGGGGCTTTTCCATCCCTAGGGAGAAATATAAAAAAGATAACTATCTCTAACTCTTTAGAGGTTTGAGGAATTATTTTCCTTTTCTTTTGGTCATTTCCCATGACTTCCAAAACATATCATAATTTATTTCCAAATTAAAATTTTCTTTTAACATAAGGTTTCACTAGGCCTCTTTCTCTAAGCCATTAGTCATTAAGTCTTGTAAAGTAAAAGTAAACAACACTAAATATTCACAACAATTGGGTGTTACAGGAAGAAGGAAGAAGGAACGAAGTGCAACAACGAAGTGTAGTGGAGATTTTGGAGAGGCTACTAAACTTAGTTAACTATACCCAACAAATTGAGATAGTTTACTAGACTCTATAGTGGATATGTAAGTTGGGTTAATCTTACAGTCAGGTGAACCTTCTAGCCAGGTTGACCTCCTTCTAGAATCAATCAATTAAGTTACTTAGGTGGTTAATTTAGTGTAACTATACAATCCAATATAAATATGCATATATGAAATGAAGAATATAATGACTATTGTAGATTAATATAAACGATCTTTTTCTCATCTCTCATTCCTTCTTCTTGTCTTCCCTTCTCCTTTAGAAATGTGTTGGAAGCACATCTTTATATAGCATCTATTTGGTGTATGAGTCTTCTAATAACCTATGAATATAATTCATTGGATTACAACAATCCCCATATTAGCTTATTTTCCTTATAAAATGTTTTTATTTTTGTATTGATTAATTCTTGTAAAAGTTATTCCAAGTAAGACCCGAGGAGGAGTCTTGCCAATATAAATTATCTCTCTCTCTCTCTCTCTCTCTCTCTATATATATATATATATATATATATATATATATATATATATATATATATATATATATATATATATATATATATATATATATCTAGATGCACCACATTAAGATTATTTTTAGCAATGTTTCCAATCATCCTATCATTACAACAAAATGATGAAGAAAATGTGATCAAACATAAGAGATAAATTTTGAGTGGCTTAACCCACAAGGGAATTTCAACCAAATTTTCCCAATAAGTACTTTAAAGGACACCCATTCTGTCAGATCCCCAGTTTATTGTAAATATTTTTTTTTTATTACCACAATAAAAAACACAAGAACATTTTTAGTTGTATAAACTTACATTTTCTTTTAAGTAAATAGAAATATAATGACAAGGAGGTAATTTTTTATAATGTCAGTTTTGGTTATGTCATGGATATGATAAAAATAGAAAACAATTGCTAAACCTTAACTGTCCTTTCTTCCCCAACCGTGGAGTGTTCTCCAGGAAATGAGGGGTGGGGGCTGTGCTGTAGGGACAGACAGCAAGAGAAGGATGGAATTTTTTTTTTTACCAAGTCTGGTGAGGACCAGATGGTAAGGGCGTAACAAGCCTGTAAACGAAGACGAGGGTCTTCGAGCCAGCTAGGGGGGAGACTGGTCTTGTAATACAGTCTCACGGATGGGTGGTTGACTAGCTGCGAAAGGCAGTGGTAACAGTATTCTTCATCAGGGAGCAAGAAAGGTTCAACAGAAGACGCAACAGGGCTCTACAGAAGCAACCCAGGTATGCAAACTCTGATCTGTATTTGCAAATAAAAAAAGAAATATATAATAAGGTAATGTTCCTGTAAATTTACAGTTTAATATTTAATATTTAACAGGAAGGCGGTAGGCTGGATTTTCTGCTTATCCCAGAAAGACAAAGTAGTTTCTGTAGGCTAGACTACTGAAGAATGTAACGACAAGAAGCTCGGTGTATTTATAAAGTTCCACTGTTTGCTGTCAATACTATTATATAGGGCTATAGTCTAGAAAAAGTTATAGTCTGTGGGTCAGCTGGTTAAAAAAAATGATCAGGGGAAAAGAGGGAAATCAAATAACCCTGTGGTTAGATTTAAAATTCTATTGAGATACTTGTTCTTTTTTTTTTAAAAAACCTGGTAAGCGGATAACGGCCTGAGGAGAGGTCTATTGATAGGTTCTTTTTTTTAACAGTGAAAATCATGCATGTTTAAAAAAAAAAAAAAAAAACTGAAGACTGTTCCAGCCCTCGTATGCTAGAGAGGGTGGGTAGACACCCGCAGGCCGCACGTAGATAGAACTGACTATATAAAACAAAACGAAAAAAGAGAACTTAAACCCCTGAAAGATGAGAACCGAACAGAAAACTTAACAACCCCAAACTACAGAGACTCATTCTGGAGCGTATATATATGGAGTTCTGAGATGGGAATTAACCATAAAAAGGAGCAAAGACATAAAAATAGAAAAAAAAAAGGTAAACCCTTGGATGCTGGAGGATTCGATTGACTTTTTTTTTAGCAGAGGCCTAGTGACCATGACTCCCTCACCATGCCGGAAGGGAAACCCTTCTAGTTGAGGGAATCCTGAAGCAGGGTACAGGAGCACAAGTTTCTGGGCAACTGGGAAGAGGGTAAGTCTGGAAAACGAGTGAATCTGTAATAAAACGAATGGAGCGGAGAGGGATAGAGACAAGCTGGAGAGTTAAATCAACATATGCAACCCAGAAAACCTGAACAGGGCGGCAAGTTTGCAAAATTCAATTATAGATTCTCTACGTTACATAGCGTAAACTCTTCTCTATAAGTTTGGAAACAAGAAAACTCACAACATACACATAGGTGAGTAGAAGCCGAATTAAACATATATAAATGTATATCACCATAGAAAATATTTCCGAACAAAGTTGTGAAACTCAGAGACAAAGTATGGGAATTTCAACTGTATGACAGGGATGAAACAATGAACTATAGCGCAAAACTGCTGTTTTTCGATAGCCATATCTCATAACAGAACTAAAATATACCCATTTAGGGGATTCATCCTTAACAGAGAGTTAGTCTGTATTTTTTTTACATCAATAAACTTTAACCTAGGGAATGCCTGAAAATCGAGAGGCTCCCAGTGTTTTCCAGAGAAACAAAATAAATTAACATAAGTTCCATCGGGGCTTTGAACCCGCTAAGTAATGCCATTCCTCGTGCAGTCAAAGGATAGACATAAAACTTGGCACAATCATAACCCTATCTCAGCTCCTTTCTCGGAACAAAAGCTTACCCGTGATTGAGAGAAAGTTGTTGTGGAGTTGCCGTCTAACCGGGGTTCGAACCAGCTCCAAGAACTCCAGCAACCCTTGATGCAATGTAGAGAAATACAGAAGGAGAAACTGATTAGCAAAAATTCTAGATAGGTTATCATACAATTTCGCCAAATGGAAAGAAAAGAAAAAAAAAATTCCAAAGGACCGAGAGCCTCAGGAAACTATAATTTTACCTGTAAACGTATTGAAATCCCTCTGCCAGAACGATGCAGCTGGTCCCAAGCTGTGCCATCAACCACCACGCTGCACCACCAGTGTAATAGGTCGCTACAGCGCAACTCCGCGGAGGGAAAAGTGAAACAACTGAGGTTCTTCCCTATGCATTTGGGGTTTGTGAAAACTCTGGTGAAGTCTCCATCGTCGGATAGCCTTGGAGGGTGCCGCGCCGTGGATCTAGGTGAGGATCCCGAGCCAAGCTGTTGAGACTGGACGGTCCACCAGGTCACACACATGACAACACATAGATAGTAATTAATTCACCTTATAAGGTTGGCTCGCCTCGTAGTGGAGGCAACTTCATATCCAAGCCTTAGTATAAAGGAAAACTGTGCAAATGTTATAAATCAAAACACTTCCTGGAAAACTTAACTGCGCTTTTAATTATCACCATAATCCGTAGACATAGTAAAATCTAGGTGGTACTGTAGCCGGCAAGGTAGTGTACAGGTGAATTATAGCAATAATTTTTTTTTTTACGATGGAGACATTACAAGTGGTATTAGAGCTAAAGTTGCAAAACAGTGACCTCTGGGCATCAGTGAACAAAAAAAAAAACAAAGGAGTCAACAGACTAAATATTACAGTTTATTTCATCTCTAATGTGTACAAAGCCATAGCTAATGTGTTAATCCTCTGATGTTGATCGTTTGTGGTAAGCACAGGTAACAACGAATTAACAATATGAGGAGGACAGACAGTGCGACACACCAGTTTGTGACGGGTCAGGGACCTGCAACGGGTCCTGGGAGCAATCCCGAATTATGGGTACAACTGGGCGAGGAGGCGCGCAGTACCAATCAGGCAATTCTGGAAACAGTACAAGAGCTGAAGAATGAAATGGCTAGATTACGGGAAGATAATGCATGGTTAACAATAGAGCAAGAAAGAATTATAAAGAGCCTTTCAGATAAACAGAACCAGCAGCCACCATATCCTAGCACTGAACAACAAAGAATATCAGGAGAACAGAATCGCCCCACAGAACCCGAGGAGTCGGAAGGAAGGGAGGAGGAACGCTCGGACAATGCCTCCGAACAGTAGACATCTAAAAGGCAGTAGACCGAGCTGCAAGGGGAGTTTCGTAAAATTAAGCCCCCACACTTCGATGGAGAGCAGGAGGAGGCAGCTGAAGCCTGGTTGATTAATATGAACAAATACTTCCAGCTGTATGAATACGATCACAACCTCAAAGCGCGGTTGGCCATTTTCCAATTACAGGGGAAGGCCACCTTGTGGTGGGAGGAAGTCAAGATGGTAAAAGGGGTAAGCGAACAGACTGTCACTTGGGAGAGGTTTCAAAGATATTTTAAGGAGCGGTATCTGACTGAGCGCTTCTATGATGAGAAGGCAAGGGAATTTCATGACTTGCGATTGGGGCAGCAAACTATGGACGAATTTATTACTCGTTTTACTTCCTTACTCCGCTATGTACCCTACATCCGGGAAGAAAAAGCTAAAGTGCAGAGATTTGTCAGTAGCCTACCCGCAAGTATGAGGGAAAGGATCGAATTTGACAATCCTAAGACGATGGACGAAGCTATTCGGAAGGCCCGAATCTGCTATCAGCAGAGTAAGCAAAAGGGAGAGCTCTTGGGCAAGAAGTGGGTCGATAAGAGAAACAACAAATTGGCTGGTGGCACTAAAGGGAACCGTGGTGGAGGTAGCAAAGGATTTGTTAAAGGACAAAACAGCAGAAACTCTCAAAGGAATGTGTTCCGATCAAAGCCCCCCAGCGAATCTAGAACTAATGATCAACCTGGGAAAACAGACAATGAAGGGACAACAAGACCCTCGGTGCAATGTTGGGGTTGTGGTGGCCCCCATTATGTGAAGAACTGCCCTCAGCGAAAAGGAGCTGAATAGGTCTCCCAGGTTTATGAAGCCTCTACCGTCGGTGATGTGGGAAGGAGTCTGCCAAAGATTAATGCCGCTCTGGAGGATCGCCAGGCGGAATATCAGCCGACTATGGTGGAATTTGAAGGTAAGCTCTTAGACCTTGTTGTAACTGTTTTAATTGACCCTGGTGCAACATTAAGTTATATTAGTCCTAGGATTGTGGAGCATTGTAAATTGCAACCTGTTAAGTTCAAAGACCCCTGGCTAGTTCAGTTGGCAACAGGGCAAAAGGACGGGTAATGGCTAAGGTCAAAAACTGCCCATTGAATATAGCAGGACAGTCTGTAACAACAGATTTAAATGTGCTTCCCCTTGGCTCGTACGACGTGTTGATTGGTATGGACTGGTTAGAAAAACACTGGTCCATAATTAATTGCAAAACCAAGACTGTCAGCTATAAAGACGAGCTTGGAATAAAACAGGAGATGCAGGGGATTAAGCGGCCAGTACAGATTCGACCCATCACTGCCTCACAGTTAGCCAAGTGCATCAGAAAAGGATGTCAGATTTATGCTGTCCAAGTAGGATATGCTGATTCAAAAAATAAAACAGCCACATTGGAGAATATTCCTGTGATACAAGAATTTGCCGATATATTTCCAGAAGAGATTCCTGGGCTGCCACCTAAAAGAGACATAGATTTCACCATTGAATTGGTGCCAGGTGCAGCCCCGGTCTCTCGCGCACCCTACAGGATGAGTGTACCCGAATTGACAGAGTTGAAGATGCAGTTACAGGAGCTGTTGGATAAAAAGTACATTCGCCCCAGTGTGTCCCCTTGGGGAGCCCCGGTATTATTCGTCAAGAAAAAGGATGGGACTCTCCGCATGTGCATGGACTACCGCCAGTTAAACAAGCTGACAATTAAAAATAAGTACCCCTTACCCCGTATTGATGAACTGTTTGACCAGGTAAGGGGAGCAACAGTTTTCTCGAAGATTGATTTGCGGTCTGGTTACCACCAAATTCGGATTAGAGAAGAAGACATAGCTAAGACAGCTTTCAGAACTCGATATGGCCACTATGAATTTGTGGTTTTACCTTTCAGGTTGACCAATGCCCCCGCCACCTTTATGTGCCTGATGAACAATGTGTTTCATCAATATTTGGATAAATTCGTGCTGATTTTCATTGACGATATATTGATTTACTCTCGGACGATGGAGGAGCATCAAGAGCATCTCAGGTTAGTGTTACAAACCCTCCAAGAGCACCAGTTATATGCTAAGTTTAGTAAATGTGACTTTTTCAAGGAGCAGATTCAGTACTTGGGCCATATCATCACTAAGGATGGAATCGTTGTGGATCCTGAAAAGATAAGGACCATTATGGAGTGGCCGGTACCCAAAGACGTGGCAGATATCCGATCATTCATGGGGTTGGCAGGCTATTATAGACGGTTTGTAAAGGGATTTTCGAAGGTGGCTTACCCAATCACATCCTTGCAGAAGAAGGGAAGAACCTTCAAATGGACCCCTGAATGTCAAAGAAGCTTTGAACAACTCAAATATTTACTCACTACAACACCCATTTTAAGTATAGCCGATCCCAGCAAGGATTACGTAGTGTGTACCGACGCAAGTAAAGAAGGATTGGGAGGTGTGCTCACGCAGGAAGGAAAGGTGATAGCATACGAATCAAGGAAGTTAAAAGAGCATGAACAGAAATATTCCGCTTACGATCTAGAACTGGCTGCTGTAATACACGCCCTGAAAATGTGGCGGCATTATCTTGTGGGAAGGAAATTTATGTTATTAACAGACCACCACAGCCTGACTCATTATTTTAGCCAGCCCACACTAAATGCAAGGCAAGCACGGTGGGCAGATTTCTTAAGCGGATATGATTTCGAGATCAAGCATCTAAAAGGGAAAGAAAATCGGGTGGCAGATGCTTTGAGTCGGAAAGTGCAATGTCTGTACGAAATTTTTTGTAGTGAAAGAAGAAGCCCCTTCGGCGAAATGATTAAAAAGGCAGCCGAGCAAGATGCTGAGTATCAGCAAATAAAACAGCAAGTACAGTTACCAAACAGCACAGAAAAACAACCAGATTATGCATTGGATGCAGCTGGAATATTGTATTATAAGGGGAGACTGTTTGTACCCAACCAGGACAGTATTAAAACGTTGATAATGGATGAGCATCATAGAAGTCATTATGTCGGACACCCCGGATATCAAAAGATGATCACCGCACTCTGGAAAGAATATTATTGGTTGGGCATGAAGAAAGATGTGGCTGGGTACTTGGCTCGATGCCTTGAGTGTCAGCAAATTAAGGCCGAACACCAACATCCAGCGGGCTTACTGCAACCGTTACCCATTCCGGAGTGGAAGTGGGAAACCATCACTATGGACTTCATAACGGGTTTGCCGAAGTCGAAGAAAAACAATGATTCCATCATGGTGGTTGT
This sequence comes from Pinus tabuliformis, assembly GCA_031772625.1. Taxonomy (NCBI): domain Eukaryota; kingdom Viridiplantae; phylum Streptophyta; class Pinopsida; order Pinales; family Pinaceae; genus Pinus; species Pinus tabuliformis. The sequence goes on along the minus strand of CM062813.1, from coordinate 714,703,160 downwards.
TGACAAACTAAGCAAGTCAACACACTTTATACCGGTACAATCTGCGTACAAAGCGGTGCAGATCGCTCATGTGTTCATGCAAAACATATTTAAGCTTCATGGATTACCAAAGGCAATAATTTCAGACCGGGATGTAAAATTTACATCGGCCTTTTGGAAGACACTGTTTGAGGAATTAGGTACTCAATTGAACTTTAGTACGGCATATCACCCTCAAACTGACGGGCAAACAGAGCGGGTGAATCAGGTGGTGGAAGATATGTTAAGGGCCTATGTGATGCAGCAACCGACCAAGTGGGAAGACTATCTTCACTTGGTTGAGTTTGCATATAACAATGGCTATCACACATCATTGCAGATGAGCCCTTTTGAGGTGCTTTATGGGCGAAAGTGCCGCACCCTCTCAAGCTGGAATGGACCGGAAGATAGGTTGATGTTGGGTCCTGAAATGCTCCAGGAGATGGAGCAACTGGTGAAAAAGGTGCGCTCTAATCTGAAGGCAGCGCAAGATAGACAGAAGAATTTCGCTGACAAGAAAAGAAGGTTTAAGGAATATCAGGTTGGCGATCATGTATATGTGAGAATTCGAGCACGGAAAAGCACTTTACAGTGGAGTGGGTGCGCTAAGTTGGCACCTCGATATTGTGGACCCTTCCAGATTTTAGCAAGGGTCGGGCCGGTGGCTTATCAGCTCGCTCTGCCTAGTCACATACGAGTCCACAATGTCTTTCATGTTTCTGTGTTAAAGAAATATGTTTATGATCCTAAACATGTCATTAACTGGCAGGATATTCAGGTAAGAGTTTCTCCGGTAAATTAATCAAAGATTTCTCTTGAAAGGAAATTGACTCAGGGTGTTGCATATTGCAGGTAGAACCGGAAGGAGAAATCCGAGTCGAACCGCTGAGCATTCTAGACCGGAGAGAAGTCACGCTACGGAAGCGGGATATTACCCAAGTTAAAGTGCAGTGGCAGCACTTTGGGCCTGATGAGGCCACTTGGGAGGACGAAGAACTTATGAAGCAGGCTTACCCAGGGCTGTTTATCACCGGAAGACATCGGGACGATGTCTGATTTCCAGGAGGGGGAGATGTCAGATCCCCAGTTTATTGTAAATATTTTTTTTTATTACCACAGTAAAAAACACAAGAACATTTTTAGTTGTATAAACTTACATTTTCTTTTAAGTAAATAGAAATATAATGACAAGGAGGTCATGTTTTATAATGTCAGATTTGGTTATGTCATGGATATGATAAAAACAGAAAACGGTTGCTAAACCCTAACTGTCCTTTCTTTCCCCAACCGTGGAGTGTTCTCTAGGAAAAGAGGGGTGGGGGCTGTGCTGTAGGGACAGACAGCAAGAGAAGGATGGAAAAAAAAAAAATTACCAAGTCTGGTGAGGACCAGATGGTAAGGGCGTAACAAGCCTGTAAACGAAGACGAGGGTCTTCGAGCCAGCTAGGGGGGAGACTGGTCTTGTAAGACGGTCTCACGGACGGGTGGTTGACTAGCTGCGAAAGGCAGTGGTAACATTATTCTTCATCAGGGAGCAAGAAAGGTTCAACAGAGGACGCAACAAGACTCTACAGAAGCAACCCAGGTATGCAAACTCTGATCTGTATTTTGCAAATAATATATATATATATATATATATATATATATATATATATAATAAGGTAATGTTCCTGTAAATTTACAGTTTAATATTTAATATTTAACAGGAAGGAGGTAGGCTGGATTTTCTGCTTATCCCAGAAAGACAAAGTAGTTTCTGTAGGCTAGACTACTAAAGAATGTAACGACAAGAAGCCCGGTGTATTTATAAAGTTCCACTGTTTGCTGTCAATACTATTATATAGGGCTATAGTCTAGAGAAAGTTATAGTGTGTGGGTCAGCTGGTTAAAAAAAAATGATCAAGGGAAAAGAGGGAAATCAAATAACCCTGTGGTTAGATTTAAAATTCTATTGAGATACTTGTTCTTTTTTTTAAAAAAACCTGGTAAGCGGACAACGCCCTGAGGAGAGGTGTATTGATAGGTTCTTTTTTTTAACGGTGGAAATCATGCATGTTTTAAAAAAAAAAAAAAACTGAAGACTGTTCCAACCCTCATATGCATGGAGAGGGTGGGTAGACACCCGCAGGCCGCACGTAGATAGAACTGACTATATAAAACAAAACAAAAAAAGAGAACTTAAACCCATGAAAGATGATAACCGAACATAAAACTTAACAACCCCAAACTACAGAGACTCATTCTGAAGCATATACATATGGAGTTTCTGAGATGGGAATTAACCATAAAAAGGAGCAAAGACATAAAAATAGAAAAAAAAAGGTAAACCCTTGGATGCTGGAGGATTCGATTGACTTTTTTTCTTAGCAGAGGCCCAGCGACCATGACTCCCTCACCATGCCGGAAGGGAAACCCTTCTAGCCGAGGGAATCCTAAAGCAGGGTACAGGAGCACAAGTTTCTGGGCAACTGGGAAGAGGGTAAGTCCAGAAAACGAGTGAATCTGTAATAAAACGAATGGAGCAAAGAGGGATAGAGACAAGCTGGAGAATTAAATCAACATACACAACCCAGAAAACCTGAACAGGGCGGCAAGTTTGCAAAATTCAATTATAGATTCTCTACCTTACATAGCGTAAACTCTTCTCTATAAGTTTGGAAACAAGAAAACTCACAGCATACACATAGGTGAGCAGAAGCCGAATTAAACATATATAAATGTATATCACCATATAAAAGATTTCCGAACAAAGCTGTGAAACTCAGAGACAAAGTATGGGAATTTCAACTGTATGACAGGGATGAAACAATGAACTATAGCGCAAAACTGTTGTTTTTCGATAGCCATATCTCATAACAGAACTAAAATATACCCATTTAGGGGATTCATCCTTAACAGAGAGTTAGTCTGTATTTTTTTTACATCAATAAACTTTAACCTAGGGAATGCCTGAAAATCGAGAGGCTCCCAGTGTTTTCCAGAAAAACAAAATAAATTAACATAAGTTCCATCGGGGCTTCGAACCCGCTAAGTAATGCCATTCCTCGTGCAGTCGAAGGATAGACATAAAACTTGGCACAGTCATAACCCTATCTCGGCTCCTTTCTCGGAACAGAAGCTTACCCGTGACTGAGAGCAAGCTGTTGTGGAGTCGCCGTCTAACCGGGGTTCGAACCAGCTCCAAGAACTCCAGCAACCCTTGATGCAATGTAAAGAAATACAGAAGGAGAAACTGATTAGCAAAAATTCCAGATAGGTTATCATACAATTTCGACAAATGGAAAGAAAAGAAAAAAAATTCCAAAGGACCGAGAGCCTCAGGAAACTATAATTTTACCTGTAAACGTATTGAAATCCCTCTGCCAGAACAATGCAGCTGGTCCCAAGCTGTGCCATCAACCACCACGCTGCACCGCCAGTGTAACAGGTCGCTACAGCGCAACTCCGCGGAGGGAAAAGTGAAACAACTGAGGTCCTTCCCTATGCATTTGGGGTTTGTGAAAACTCTGGCGAAGTCTCCACCATCGGATAGCCTTGGAGGGTGCATCGCCGTGGATCTAGGTGAGGATCCCGAGCCAAGCTGGTGAGACCGGACGGTCCACCAGGTCACACACATGACAGCACAGAGATAGTAATTAATTCACCTTATCCGGTTGGCTTGCCTCGTGGTGGAGGAGCTCCATATCCAAGCCTTAGTATAAAAACAAACTGTGCAGATGTTATAAATCAAATCACTTCCCGGAAAACTTAACTGCGCTTTTAATTATCACCATAATCCGTAGACATAGTAAAATCTGGGTGGTATTGTAGCCAGCAAGGTAGTGTACAGGTGAATTATAGCAACAAAAGAAAAAATTATCACTGAGACATTACACATTCACCCTTAATTCAAAGTTTACTAGTGAACCATTTATTCTTTAATATTAAAAAATAATAATATATTTTTATAATATTATTAAATGAATAATATTTGAAATACAAATATTTTATAATTTATCCCTAAAATTAAATTAAATTAATAGAACATACATGATATAATTTAAATTTAAAATTATGGTTCAAATAAACTCCCAAAACATATTTAAATCTATACCTATACGAATTATCCTCATTTCTTTTTGAGCGAGTTCTCCAAAGAGATTTAAATTCAACAATCCTCAACGGTACCAAAGAGTTTGTCAAACATAGGCTTTGTATGTAAAGGAACTTTTCATGGACAGAGTGGAGAAACTGAATTTGCAAAATAAAATGTTTCAAATTTCCAACTTATCAACCTGTGTCAACTCCAGAAGAAACCTTCAGCTATGTCTTATCGAAACTATAGTCAGGCAAGAAACCACATAAGATTATCAATTGAGATCTGAAGTGTGGTTACAAAGGCATGGGCTGGAGGACGGTTCTCATGACCAAATTCTTCATTTCCTTGCTGGCTTCGCTGTACCCATCTCGGTATCTGTAGCCATGAAGGATAGCTCTGGTTATATCAAAAGCATGTTTCTTGGAAGGTATAGGACCATTGCTGTCTGGTTTGAGAAAATCCCAATTTAATTCCTTGATTAACTCATTGGCCATTATGATTAACGGCATCTTCCTCTGTTATTCCAGGCTTCTCTTTCATATAACAGGTATTAAAATAGAGAAATTTAGAATTTAAAATAAGAGCAGCAGTAATATTTTAGTAATTGATGTGACGAGTTAGAGTTAATATTTTAGTAATTAATGTAATTCTTATTATAGCTTTTTCTTTTTTATTTGGTGTATTTTTAATTTTATAATAAAAAAATCTAAAATAAAATAGAGAAATTTAAAATTTAAAATAAGAGCAGCAGTTGTTTATAAATTTAAAATTTAAAATAAGAGCAGCAGTTGTTTATAAATGATATTATATTTATGTGAAATTTGTTTCAAACTAGTTTAAAAGTTATCATTAATAATAAAAATTCAGAGGTATAAACAAAATTTATATAATAATGTGGAGAATATTGTTTTTCATAAATATTATTAAATTTTTAAAATATAATGCTATAAAATTTGAATTGGAAAGGAGAAGGAAATGAGTGGTCATCATTTTTTTAATTAAGAGGCGATCAAAAAAAAAACTTCGAAAGACGCTGTGGAGCTGCCGAAGTCTGAAGACCTAGCTGCCACCTCTGGCCGCAGGCCAGCCTCGGCCCCCTCGCTGCAAGATTGGAGCCTACCTGTTTCTCCCTCACGGGAATCAGAGCTCACCGTATCTGGGATATTGGCAAAATCCGCCTGCTTGAACTGGATAGTTTGGGCTGTTGGGAGCAAGCCAGCGTGACCCCGTGGATGCCATGGAATCCAGCGGGGGCTCTGCCCCACCTCCTCCTGAAATATCATCATTCAAAGCTCTAATAGCCGCAAGTCAGAAATTCCCCCTCACGGCAAGCCAGCAGAAGTTCGTCAAGAAGCTTGGATCGATTCCTACGGTTGCCCTTCCTGAAGAAGAAACATGCAAGGCAGCACTGAACCTAGCGGAAAGAGGATTAATAGGACAGTTCACGGGTCTCTGGCCTTCTCCAAAAGCGATCGAGAACTGGACCCAAAGAAATTGGTCTCCTCTGATTAAAGACGGGGTCAAGAGCTATTTTGTGGGCAAAGGGTTCTTCGTATTTGTCTTTGAGAACCCGGAAGACAGAAGTCTTATCTTCAGAAATGGCCCTTACTTCATGGGACCACAAGGCCTGTATCTTAACAAATGGTCTCCTGACTTCGACCCCTCACAGGATGTCCCCTCCTCTGTCCCAGTGTGGGTGCGCCTTCCCCACCTGCCCCTGCACTGTTGGAATCAAAAAACCCTCTAGATCATTGGTAATGCGCTTGGAAAATACATAGATCAGGCAGCAAGGAAAGACCAGTACACATGCGCTCGAATCTGCGTAGAGGTTGACCTAGAAGAGGGTTTGCCTGAAGCAATAAAGCTCTCTGTTGCTGGGTGGACTCACATACAGGAACTGGATTATGAACAACTCCCTTTCAAATGCAGACATTGCCATGAGCATGGCCATTTTGCGAAGCATTGCAAGAAAAAAGCAGAAGACCAAATAGACAAAGCAAAAGAGGACCAATGGACTAAAGTTAGAAAGACTGTTCAACAAAAAAAAGGAAATGGAAAAGGGCACACCTCCGGAGCTCCAGGCAGCTCAAAGAGCAACCAAGATATGGATGCATTCCCGAAAGATACTGAGAAAGATTAGACCGAAAATCAAGAAACAGATGCATTCATGACTGACAACGAAAAAGATCAGACCGTCATAACAGGCAAGACACAAGAAAAAAAGGCAAATACAGAAGATCCACCACCAAACCAAGAAGGGGGAGAAGCTACTCAAAACGCTGTGCAAGGTAGCCCCTCCAATCCATCATATGCAGAAGTAACAAGGAAAAAACCAATAGACAGTGCGGGTTCTTCAGAGGATGAAGCCTTTGAACGCCCCTCTAAAAGAGCAGGTAGGAAATCCCGCAAAGAAATAAGGGAAGAGGAAGTTGAGAGACTCAAAGTCCAAGGCAGCCAGTCCACCATAGAAATGTCCATTGGAAGAAATACAAGACCAAGGCCTTCAAAGGGAGGCCCAATCCCCCTCCTCAAGTAAATCATGAAGCTCGTCTCTTGGAACTGTAGAGGTTTGGGGAACCCCTCCAAAGCTGAAGCAGTCATGGATCTCCTGAAAATAGAATCGACAGACATACTAATGCTTCAAGAGACGAAGATAGAAGCCCAAGCGCTTCTAGATATTAGCAAGTCAAAGTGGAAGAAAAGTGCAGGAAAAGTAGTAAATTCAAGGGGCTCATCCGGAGGACTGGCAACCCTCTGGTCAAAAGATTCTTTTTCACTCAATAAATCTAACGAAACCCAGCACTGGATATTCATGGAGCTCACTCAATATTCAAGTAAGCTGTCTTTCTCTTTATTTAATCTCTATGTCCCTGTTTCTTATACTGAAAAAAGAGAATGCTGGACCTCTCTTTCAGCATTTTTAGCCCAGCATACCCCAAGCAACATAATACTAGCAGGTGATCTCAATATAGTATTGAAATCAAAAGAGAAAAGGGGCGGCTCCACCAACAGAGACCCTATGCTGGCCTTTGTGGAAGAGCTAGCGCAGCATTGGGACCTCTTAGATTTTAAGCCCATTCGCGGTCTATATACCTGGTCCAACAACAGAATTGGGACTGAGCATATCTCTGCTCGTTTGGATCGATTTTTGGTACAAGGATCTCTGATCATGGATAAAAAGATAATCAAAACAAAAATTTTACCCAAGTTAGCTTCTGATCACAAGCCGATCCAGCTGCTCCTTGAAGATGAAGAGGACCTAGGCCCTCTGCCATTCCGCTTCAGCCCTTTATGGATTGAGAGAGAAGGTTTTTTTGATACTGTTAAAGAAGCCTGGGCCAAGTCATTCTCAGGGTCCCCAAGCTTTGTTTGGGAACAAAAATTAAAAGCCACCAAACAAGCGCTGAAGGATTGGATAAGGAAACCAGTTCCTACTCCAAACAGCGTAAGGAAAGAGGCAGTAAGCACATTGGAGACTTTACAAACGGAATTAGAGAGCAAAGAGATCACACTTGATCTTCTGGAACAAGAAACCAAGGCTCAAGCTGCTACATTCAGATAATTCAGAAAAGAAGAAGAATACTGGCGAATCAAATCAAGGAGTTTGTGGTTAAAGGCAGGTGATCGGAACACCTCCTTTTTCCATAGACAGTACAGAGCCAGGCTGAACAAGAATCACATCTATGAAATAAGGACAGCAGAGGACCAAGTCAGCAAAGGCTTTGCCCAAGTTAAAGCTGCTGCAGATAGCCATTTTCAAAATCTTTTTAGTGGAGGAGCACAGGCTTCCGAGGAGGAAATAGCAGAATTTCTTACCAACATCCCTCATCTAATCACTCCAGAAGAAAACGCTGCCCTCATCGGAGAAGTAACAGAGGAGGAAATCATTAAAATTATATGGTCCATGGAATCAGATAAAGTGCCAGGCCTAGATGGATTCACGATACACTTCTACAAAGTCTGCTGGAACATCATCAAAAGAGATCTCCAAAAAATGATAAAGGGGTTCATGAGAAAAGCAAAGATCGGTGGAGGCACCAACTCTACGTACCTAGCATTAATCCCCAAAGAATCTAATCCAGAAACATTCTCCAGATTCAGACCCATATCGTTGTGTAATGCATCCTACAAAATTCTGGCAAAATTTCTAGCAAGCAGAATCAAGCCATTGCTCAAGAAGCTGATCTCTGGTCCTCAAGGCGGCTTTGTGGAGGGCAAACACATTCTTGACAATGTTATCCAAGTCCAGGAGACAATCCACACCAGCGTGAAGCGAAAAGAGAAAGGTATGTTGATTAAACTAGACATGGCAAATGCGTTTGATAGAGTCAATCACTCTTTTCTCAATAAGGTACTCCTCTCCTTTGGATTCTCGTCTCATTTTGTTCAGCTTATAAATGCGTGCATAAACAACCCTTGGATCGCCCCCTGGTCAATGGCCGCCCCTCTAATTTCTTCTAGGCCCGGAGAGGAATTAGGCAAGGATGCCCCCTCTCCCCCTTCCTGTACATTATAATGGCAGATTCCCTCAGCAGAAGGCTCACTGCTGAAAGAATTCTTGGCTCTCTTCCTGGACTCAAATCATCCTCTGATGTAGAACCCCAGAACCATGCTCTATTTGCCGACGACTCTCTTCTCCTTGGAGGTGCGTCACCCAGAATTGCCAAAGGCTTCGATACAATCTTGAAAGGCTACTGCAGGGTCACAGGTGCTCTCATCAATGAAAAAAAGAGCGAAATTTACAGTTGGAACACAGGACAGCAAGAAACTAACAGCATAGCGGAAATCATGGGATTTAGAGGTCATGCCAATTGGGATCGAATTAAATACCTCGGCCTTCCAATTATCAATGGCGCCAACAGGAGAACGCTCTGGACAGAAATAATATGTAAAATCAAATCCAAGATAGAAGCGATGGGAGGCTACTGGCTTACCAAAGGAGGGAAAACAGTCCTAATCAAAACCCAGCTTTCTGCGTTTCCAATTTATCAAGCCGCCTTCATGCTGGCCCCCAGGAATGTCACAGAGCAAATATCAAAATTGCTACGGGATTTTTTATGGCAAGGCGGGAGAGGGAATGAGAACAAAAGCCATTTAGTGCGCTGGGATACAGTCAGATGGCCGACAGCAGAGGGGGGCCTTCAAATCCGAGACCCCACACTCGTAAACCTGGCGATGGGTGGGAAATTACTGTGGAAAATGGCCAGCGATCCAAATCACCAGATCAGCAAAATGATGATGGCAAAATACTCCCGAAATTCCACATTCAGAGGCTTGCAGTTCGACTCCTCTGCCATCGGCACGCAGATATGGAAGCTATGCTGTAAAAGTAGCGAATTTTTTAACCAGCATCTATACAGAGTGCCTGGAAATGGCAAACGAACCAACATCTAGAGCGATAGAATAATGGGGAAAGACCCCTTGGAAGAAAATGAAGCCATAAAGGATATCAGAGAAAGGCTGATGCATGCAGGTAAAATCAGACTTTTTGACATCTCGAATTGGGACAGCAGAGGTGAATGGGCCAGTTGGGATATCAATGGTATCCCAGACTGGCTAATACCACAAAAAATTCACCTTATTGAATTGCTGGAAGGATCCTCTCCTGAACATCGGCATATAAGAGACAGCTGGGCCTGGGGAACGACTGGAACATACACCACAGCAGCTGGATACAAAGCTCTCCAGAGTCCAAGAAACAGCAGTCATGCACCAGCCTTTTGGAAGGCTGTTTGGGACAATCTAGCTCCTCCCAAAGTGAACTTCTTCTTCTGGACGTTGATGCACAACAAAATTCTCACTGGCGACAATCTAGAGAAAAGGAACATTTCAGGACCACACAGGTGCGAGTTATGCAGAAGCAACTCTGAAACAGCCCAGCATTTATTCCTAGAGTGCAATTTTGCCAAGGAAGCATGGGAGCACGCCCTCTTGGACCTGCAGAATCCACCGTTTCCCCAAAATACAGTAGCATAATTGTTTGCCTCCTGGAATAATATCTATCCTCATAGCATTCCCAACAAATCCTTCTGGAAAAAAATCTGGACAGCAATTCCAAAATTCATTTGTTGGCAGATATGGTTGGCTCGTAATGATCAAATCTTCAATGGAAACAGAAACACTCCTCTTCAAGCTGCAGCCAAAGCCAAAGCATTACTCTTGGAAGCAGCGCAACAACAATATCATAAAGAAGATCCTCTGCTCCTTCCTAAAGAAAGGAGATGGCTCCGCTCGCTTGAGCCCTCTCCTCGAAAGCTCCATCTAGTCCCTCAAACAGCTAATACGAAGTGGAGAATAAGATAAACTGAGGAAAATTTCACAAATTGGTGGAAATCCAAAAATCTCACCACCATCTTCTTTGACGGAGCATCCAAAGGAAACCCCGGGAGCGCTGGAGCTGGAGGGGTCATCTACTCTCCGGATGGCAACTCAAGAGACAGCTTTTATTGGGGACTAGGACAGAATACTAACAATCAGGCAGAGATTTATGGCCTACTCAAAGCTTGTCTAATTGTAAGAGAAAAGGGAGTCAAAGATTTCCAAGCCTTTGGCGATTCAGAGATCCTAATCAGAAAGTTAAATGCTGAAGATCTTTTAAACAATGCAAGACTCAACAAACTTCTGGGAAGATTGAAAAGAATCATCCAAGAGTTCACCTCATATAAATTCTATCACATTCTTAGAAACCTGAATGGCGAAGCTGATCAAATGGCGAATAAAGGATGCCCGCTCATGAAAGGACAGCTGTTTATAAATGACGAAAACTTCCACCAACCCCCCTAAAAAGTCTGTAAATCACAAGCAGAACAAGCTTGCTGTTCTCTATGTAATCGGGGCTACCTCGGCAAAGACCCCACCCTTCTTATTCGAATAAATAAAATCCTACAACCGTTACAGTTAAAAAAAATAAAATAAAATAAAAATAAAAAAATAAAAAAATTTTAATTACTGAAAATAAAAATAGTATTGAAAAATATTTTTTTAATCACTGAAAATAAAAATAGTATTGAAAGATATTTTTATTTTCAATTTTATAAATTTATAAAACATTTTAAAATAAAAATTTATATCAATAAATTAAATATATTTTAAAATAAATTATATGAGTAAATTAAATATATCAATTTGATCATTTTTTTAAATAAAAAATTATGTAAACAAATTAGATATGATGTTAACAAATATTTAAAATAACTACATTAATTTGTACACTAGGTATAAAATAGATAGTGAAGGGTATATTGTTAATGCACTTTGTGTTTTGTGAGCCAAATTTTAGCTTTGATGATTTTGGTGATTTCTCAAACCAAAAATTAAGCGTGCAATTATTTCAAGATTCATACAATTTAGAAAAAAAAAATTAATAAGTGAATAAAAAAATGAGAAGTTATTTTTCTTTTTTCAAAATTAATTTTCCAAATTAATTTTATTTATATTAAAAAAAAGATATTTATTATATATGTGAAACTATTTTTAAGTTCAAAACTTAATAAAAACAATATCTTTAATATCTTTTTTAGTTTATTGTTTTAGATTTTGTCTTTTATTATATTTATAAAAACAATGGGTCAAAATTAACAAAAAGAAAATTTAAATGTAAATTTCTATATTTTTATCCTAAAAAATGTATATCGTTAAAAACATATTTTATCAAATTTTAATACATATAACTAAATAATGCATATTGATATTTATTAAAAATATATTATTTTTGTAATTTTGTTATTAATATATTTTTTTACCGGTAAATGTTGTATATTTCATATAATAAAACATAATTAAAAATTATATATATTAAAAAAATTCAAAAGATATATATATTTAAAAGTAATATAAAACTAAATCTAAATTACTACAAGTTAAAATAAATTAAGCAAAGGGTGCTTGGGCAAATTTTATTACACCCAGAAAAATAAGATGCCTACCAACAACCATTATTGACTATTATTTTCCAATGTAGAACTCTAGTTATATATATTATATGTTTTTTTTAAGTGTATAGGGAAAAAATCATATAATTTAAAATAAATGTAAACCAATTTTTTCTAGAAAATAATATATTGTTTAAAGTTAATTTTTTTTAAATAATATTTAAAAATATTTAAAAATAATTATGATAATTAAAAATATAACATATAAATGTAAATATAAAAGAAAAATATTATACCAATGTGTAACATGATTAACTAAAATAAAATATATGTATAAAATTAACTCATAATTTGTTATTATATAAAAATGAATGATAAAATAAATGTAATGAATTAAAATATTACTCATTTATTATCTATGTTTACCTTCCACAAGATTATTCATCTAAAACCTCTTTAAAGAAAAGTTAATATAAAAGTTTAGAATTTTATTAATTTATAATAAAATTAATAATTAACTAATTATTATATATATATATATATATATAATTTAATTATGTAACATTTATCAATAGTATATAATATATTTATCTAATAAACTTAATAAATAGTAAATAAAATAATCATTTAACTTAATAAACAATAAATGGAATAATATTGTAGGAATAAGATAAGTAGTATAAATCTGAAAATTTAAATAACTTAAAAGTTAATTTAAAGGTATTTTAAAATTATAAGTATTTTACAGAATTAATTCTTAGAAATATATTTTTTTATTATTGATTAATTATTTATTTTTTAAAAAAAATATAAAAATATTTACTGTATTAACTAAATTGTGTTATATATATGGATATATACACAAGTGATGTTTAAACCTAGAATCTTATGAAACATATTATTTTACTAATAGCTAATTGAATTATTCCATGAACAATTAGTTGATATATACTTATTTCTACTTATATATATATATATATATATATATATATATATAGTGAAGAACTTATTTCTGTTCTACATAGGCCAGTTTGGGATTGGACCACACAGTGTTGTCGCAATACCTAATTCAACTACTCCATGAACAATTATTTAATATATATTCATTTGCATATAAAATATATATATATATATATATATATATATATATATATATATATATATATATATATATATATAAGAAAAAAACTGTAGGGATAGCTAGCCTGTGAACGACCAACCATCTCACTGTAAAAATTGGATAAGTTCTATCTATAGTCATTAGTGCCTCCTAAAAAGATCTAGTAAATTCATCGAGTTGCTCTAACGGATCGAAATGGCCAGTTACTAATGGAACCTCTTGTCGACTTGAGATTAAATAAGTCTGTGTCATTTAGAAAACTTAAGAACTGAAAACAGAAACTTCTATGTAGCTATGACTCACAAAAAAAGAGGCAGTATTATAATAATAATATTTACAAATTAAAAATGTTGTCTGCATGTCAAAGAAAATGAGAAGGTGATGTACACTGAGGACCCTCGTAGGTTGAGGTAGCTGTTAGCAGGGGGGCACTATAGGAAAACCGTGGGAATTGTAAGGAAAATTGACCCATGCGAAACCCCTGTTGAGGACTAAGGAATTCCTGAGGAAAGGGAAAATGAAATTCTTGGGCAAGCAATGTTTCCCCATTGCTAAACTCTGGCGTGTAGGGAATTGAAAACTGGAAGTGCTCAACTGTAAAGCCTAATGCCCGGAAAGAATGTTTAAGGGCGTAATGCATTTCATGGAAATTTACACAGGGTCAATGGTGCATGAAAACCCTAAGAACATCTTTTCCTTAAGGTACCGGCAGAGGAGGGCTCTAGCGTGCCGAATTGGTAAACCCCTGAGTCATGCGAATAAGCATGGTGGGTAATTTATGTAGTTTTGACTACATAATGAGCAAGACAGAACAAACGAGGTGACGATAATTTTATTAAGTCATCTTTTTAGTAAACAATAACCAAGTGATATTCAAGTAAATAGACAAGTGCAGCTAGAGATATGCTCAGAACATTCCATAAAAATAACAACGGGAATCAAAAGAAATTGTGGTGAAACCCTTTTACAATTCTGCTAACAGTATAAGACGAAGAACAAATGAAACACAGGGCTGTAACATATATTTAGATCTCTGACAACTATTACAAGGAAAACATGTAAAGATAGAGTTATTATCCTCGCGCCAATCCTCTGGCATTGACCAGGTAATAATAATAAAAAAAAACAAACAAACGTCAGACAGAGTGGGTTCCTAGAAAGCCCATGACAACCCATAATGACAGTAAGACGAGGAACCTTGACCAAGGCTGTTACAGCCGTGCACCTTCCATTCAATTAAGAACCAGAATTCTAAGGAGAATTACATGTTAACATGCAACAGATGTAGCTGAGCAAAAGCCAGTTTATATCCAAACCCTTGATAACATATACATAGACATTCAGGAATTAATTCAAGAAAAAGCAGTAAATTTCCAATAGATTGACATCTCTCAGGTTAACCCTGGAGGATTAAAACTGAACCACTGTTGTCCATTACGAAAATAGAAGCTTCGAGACAAAACCCTGGCAAGGGGGTAGTTCAAAATTACATTAAATAACCATTGTTCGAACTTCACACTAGAGTCAAACCCTCTACACGAATGGTCGTATAAGGTTTCAACACTCCTACAGCATACAGCCTATCAAATACATAAAAATTCTAAATACTGTGGGACTACAAGCTAACTGGAAAATCATTTTAGTTAACAGTAAAAACCAAAACTCTATCCAATTTGAAACAAGGCAAGCTTCGCTGGAACCTTCAATCTGGAGATGAACTCCCTTACCCGGGATTTCGGTGGCAAGTCTGGTGAAATGCTCCCACACATCAACAGTGCATAGCTCTGGAGTCCTGGTGAATAGTCCCTACCAATAGAACCCGAGAAACCATTAGTTGATGGTGTTAGAAAAAAAAACGCTCGACTAGAAGAACATTATGACAGGAAATTCTAATCAATGAGAAACAAACTTAACCAAGCTTGCCAAACAGCGCCGACGCCATAACCTAGTTCTAAGAGCACTAACGCATGCAAGGCCCTGGAGCCATAGTAGAGCGGGTCGCAGAGAGCAAGCAACAGAAAAAAAATGGAGCTGGCGCCAAAGTGTGGAACAACATAATCAAACGAGTTATAGTTGAGTCAACCTAGAAAGGAACCTGAGCCGTAGATCTCCAAAACTCAATGACCACCATCGATGGGGTAGTAAGCCCGAGGATAGAAGCTGCGAGAACGAGCCTGCTCGTGCCACGCACAGAGTAGAGCCATAAGAAACCACGCAGAATCCAAAGCACAGATCAAGCGTACAGATAATCAAATGTGCAATTAATAGAAATTGCCAGATGTCCCTCTGTATTATCCCTTTGCAGATCGCGAGGAGTTGGGAGCTTTCCCAAGGTAACAAGCAGTTAATGAAACCTGAGTGAATAGGACCAAACCTTTTTACTGTCATCGGAAATAACGATATGATTGACAGATAAAAGCTATGGAAAGCCAGAACAGTAAAGTGCCAAGATATGTCACAAGGTTACGTGTCATAAGAACTAGTTCATATATTAGTAACACCATGTAAATAATTTATTTATTTATTTATTTTTTTATGCTGGAGAGATTGCAATTGGTATCAGAGCGCAGTTACAAAACTGAGGCCTCTGGGAGTTGAAATTGAAAATTGAAAGTTGGAAATTGAAATTTGAAATTGCAATTGAAATAGAAAATAGCTCATACAATTTATTTTCGTCCCTATTTGAGAAATTCCAAAAAAAAAAATAGTTGGTGTGTTGATTTACTTTTCTCATGTTAAAGACAGGAAACCGGAAGACTGACAGTATGAGAAGAGGGGACAGTGCATCACACAGGTATGCAATGGGTCAGGGACCTGTACCTGGCCCTTAGAGTAATCCTGAGCTATGGGTACAGCTCGAGGAGGAGGCTCGCAATAAAAGTCAGGCTATTTTGGAGACAATACGGGAATTGAAAAATGAAATGGTGTGGTTATCCGAAGATAATGCGCGGCTAACTATGGAGCAAGAGAGAATTATAAAAAGCCTGTTCGACAAATAGAACCAGCTGCTAGCTAATCCCAGTGCGGAGCAGCAAAGAGTGTCAGAGGAACAGAATCACCACACAGAACCTAAAGGATTGGAAGAGAGGGAGGAACGATCTGATAATGCATCTGAACAACAGACTTCAAAGAGGAAACAGATAGAGTTGCAAGGGGAATTCCATAAGATTAAACCGCCACACTTCGATGGGGAACAGGAAGAAGCAGCTGAGGCATGGTTGATTAATATGAACAAATGTTTCCAGCTATATGAATACGATCACAACCTTAAGGCATGGCTGGCCATTTTCCAACTACAGGGAAAATCCACCCTGTGGTGGGAAGAAGTTAAGATCGTAAGAGGGGTAAGCGAAGAGACCATAACCTCGGAGAGATTTCAAAGGTACTTTAAGGAAAGATACCTGACCGAGCGTTTTTATGAGGAAAAGGCAATAGAATTCCATGACTTGCGGTTGGGGCAGCAGATCATGGATGAATTTATCACCCATTTCACTTCCTTGATTCATTATGTGCCTTATATTAGAGAGGAAAAAGCTAAGGTGCAAAGATTTGCTAGTAGTTTACCTCTGTATATGTGGGAAAGGATTGAGTTTGACAATCCAAAGACAATGGACGAAGCAATACGTAAAGCCAAAATTTGTTACCAGTAGAGTAAACAGAAGGGGGAAATCCCAGGTAAAAGATGGAATGGTAAGAGAAGTAATAAGTCAGTTGGAAACAATAAAGGGAATCACAGTAGTGGTAGCAAGGGAGTTGGTAAGGGGCAAAACAATAGGATTGTACAAAAATATTCATTCAGATCCAAGCCAACCAATGAGTCCAGAGTCGGTGAACAGCCTGCAAAATTGGACAACGAAGGGATAGCAAGACCTCCAGTGCAATGTTGGGGTTGTGGAGGGCCTCACTACATCAAAAATTGTTCGCAGCGAAAGTGAACCGAACAGTTATCCCAAATCCATGAAGCATCGACAGTTGGCGACGTAGGAGGTAGCCTACCGAGGATTAATGCTGCCCTGGATGATCGTTAGGCAGAGTACCAGCCAACCATGGTGGAATTCGAAGGTAAAATCTCAGACCTTACTGTAGCTATTTTAATTCATACTGGAGCCACATTAAGTTATATTAGTCGTAAGGTGGTAGAACAATGTAAACTACAATCTGTTAAATTCAATAATCCGTGGCTAGTACAGCTGGCTACAGGGGCCAAGAGGTGAGTGCTTGCAAAAGTCAATAACTGCTCCTTAAAAATAGCAGGGCAACCAGTAATGGCAGATTTAAATGTGCTTCCCCTCGGTCCATATGATGTTCTGATCGGTATGGACTGGTTAGAAAAGCACTGATCATTGGTTAACTATAAAACAAAGACTATTTATTATAGGGATGAACATGGAGCAAAGCAGGAGATGCAAGGAATTAAGCGGCCCGTACAGATTCTACCAATAACTACATCTCAATTAGTAAAATGCATTAGGAAGGGGTGTGAAATTTATGCCATCCAAGTGGGCTATGCTAACTCGAAAGATAAGATAGCCACATTGGAAAACATCCCTGTGATATAAGAATTTGATGATGTGTTTCCGGAAGAGATTCCCGGACTGCCACCTAAGAGGGATATAAACTTTACTATAGAATTGGTATCAGGGGCAGCCCCAGTATCTCGAGCGCCCTACAGAATGAGTATACCTGAGTTGACAGAGTTAAAAATGCAGCTATAGGAGCTGTTAGACAAAAACTATATTCATCCCAGCGTGTCTCCTTGGGGAGCTCCAGTATTGTTTGTTAAGAAAAAAGACAGGACTCTTCGCATGTGTATAGATTATCGTCAGCTGAATAAACTGACAATCAAAAATAAGTATCCTCTACCTCGGATTGATGAGTTGTTCGACCAAGTGAAAGGTGCCACAGTATTCTCCAAGATCGATTTGCGATCAGGTTATCACCAAATCAAGATTAAGGAAGAGGACATAGCTAAAACAACTCTTAGAACAAGGTATGGACATTACGAGTTTGTGGTGCTACCCTTTGGGTTGACTAATGCCCCCGCAACTTTCATGTGCTTGATGAACAACATATTTCATCAATATTTGGACAGATTTGTGCTGATATTTATCGATGATATATTGATATATTCCTGTACCATGGAAGAGCACAAGGAGCACCTCAAATTAGTGTTGCAAACCCTCCGAGAACACCAGTTATATGCCAAGTTCAGCAAGTGCAACTTCTTCAAGGAAGAAATACAGTATCTGGGCCATATAATCACAAAGGAAGGGATCGCAGTGAACCCTGAAAAGATAAAGACCATAATGGAGTGGCCCGTACCGAAAGATGTAGCAGACATCAGGTCCTTTATGGGGTTAGCCGGTTATTACAGACGATTTATAGAAGGTTTCTCAAGAGTAGCGTATCCTATCACCTCCCTAGAGAAAAAAATGAAGAGCATTCAAATGGACCCAGGAATGTCAAAGAAGTTTTGAGCAGCTTAAGCATCTGCTCACCACTGCACCTATTTTGAGCATAGCTGATCTTAATAAGGACTATATGGTGTGCACTGACGCAAGCAAGGAAGGTGTGGGAGGTGTGTTGATGCAAGAAGGGAAGGTAATTGCTTATGAGTCAAGGAAACTAAAAGAGCATGAGCAGAAATATTCTGCTTATGACTTAGAGTTGGCAGCCATCATACATGCCTTGAAGATGTGGCGACATTATCTTATGGGAAGGAAATTTTTGTTACTGACCGACCACCACAGTCTGACCAATTATTTTAGCCAGCCCACTTTAAACGCTACCCAAAAACGGTGGGTAGATTTCTTAAGTGGTGTTGACTTTGAAATCAAACATCTGAAGGGGAAAGAAAACCGGGTGGCAGACGCGTTAAGTCGGAAAGTACAATGTTTGTACGAAATTTCCTTCAGCAAATGGAAAAGCCCCCTCAAGGAAATGATAAAAAAGGCAGCAGAGCAAGATACTGTATACCAGCAAATAAAACAACAAGTATAACATTCTACCAACGAGGAAAATCAGCAAGGCTATGAGACGAATGATGCTGGAACATTGTACTACAAGAAAAGGCTATATGTACCTAATCAAAACAACATTAAAAACCTGATTCTGGATGAATTTCACATCCGTCACTACACTGGACACCCAGGATATCAGAAATGATCACTGCGCTTCGAAAAGAATACTACTGACCGGGTATGAAGAAGAGTGTGGCCGAGTATTTGGCACGGTGTTTAGAGTGCCAACAAATTAAGGCAGAGCATCAACACCCAGTGGGGCTATTGCAGCAATTACCCATTCCGGAATGGAAGTGCGAAACCATTTCTATGGATTTTATAATGGGGCTGCCTAAGGCAAAGAAGAATAATGACTCTATTATGGTGGTGGTGGACAAATTGAGCAAAGCAGCACATTTTATACTCATGAAATCCACCTACAAAGCTGTACAGATTGCCCATATCTTCATGCAAAATGTGTTTAAATTGCATGGAATCCCAAAGACGATAATTTCAGATCATGACGTGAAATTCACGTCAGTCTTTTGAAAGACATTATTTGCAGAATTAGGGACACAGCTGAACTTCAGTACAACGTATCACCCCCAGACCGATAGACAAACAGAGCGGGTGAACCAGGTGGTAGAAGACATGTTAAGGGCATATGTGATGTAGCAACCAACTCACTGGGAGGAGTATTTGCACTTGGTTGAGTTTGCATACAATAACGGCTATCATACTTCATTACAAATGAGCCCCTTTGAGGTTTTGTATGGGCGGAAGTGCCGCCCACCCTCAAGCTGGGGTGGACCTGAAGACAAATTAAGGTTAGCGCCAGAAATTCTTAAGGAAATGGTCAAAAGGGTACACTCTAATCTAAAATCTGCTCAGGATAGGTAAAAGAACTTTGCTGACTGGAAGAGGAGGTTTAAAGAATACCATGTCGGTGACCATGTTTATGTGAGAATTCAAGCAAGGAGGAGTACACTGCAATGGAGCGGGTGTGCCAAGTTGGCACCATGATATTGTGGACCTTTCCAAGTCTTGGCAAGAATTTGGTTGGTGGCTTACTAGCTTGCCTTGCCAAGTCACATTCGGTTCCACAATGTCTTCGATGTCTCTATGTTAAAAAAGTATGTTTATGATCCTAAACATGTGATCAGATGGCAGGATATATAGGTCAGGATTACTTCCAGTAGACCAGTCTAAAAGTTTTTCTTTTTAAGAAACTGATTTAGAATATTGCATGTTGCAGGTCGAACTGGAAGGAGAAGTCTTGGTTGAGCCGCTGAGCATTATCGACTGGAGAGAAGTACAGCTGTGGAAGCGAGCTATTACCCAAGTTAAAATGCAATGGCAGCACTTTGTGCCTGATGAGGCCACTTGGGAAGATGAAGATTTCATGAGAAAAGCTTACCCGAAGTTGTTCTTGGTCAACGGACATTGGGATGATGTCCAATTTCAAGAGGGGGAGATGTAATGCCCCAGGAAATGTAAATATTTGAATTTACTGTGGTTAAAAACTAAATATGACATTATTAACTGTTTTGGAATCTAATAATATTTTTATTATTTCTTTAATAAGATAAGAAATGTTTTTGGAAAATGTTGGCAACTTCTGAAGGGGGAAGTTGGGAAACAGTTGCAGTGTTGCAACCCTAACGACCTCTCCTAACTGGAAAGGTTTCCGGAGGAAAAAGGAGGAGGAGGAGTTAGTCTATGCTGTAGAGGATAGGTAGAGAAAAAGAAAAAGACAAGAAGACGGATGGCTAAGTCTGGTGATGACCAGATAGCCAAGCACTAGGTGCGGAATTTCTTGCCGAGGATAGTGGTCCTGCAAGAGAGCACGGGGGAGAGATTCTGGTCCCGAAAGATGAATCTCGAGGTTGGGTGGCAAATTAGAAGTGGAAGACAAGTGAAAGTTCTACTTCCGTAGGAGTATGAGGATCACCACAATACAGGGAGCAGAGCTGAGCAGCTCTATTGCAGTATTATTGGCATATCGAATAGACAGGTATGGAAAATTCTAACTGTTGAGATTAAATAAGTCTGTGTCATTTAGAAAACTTAAGAATTGAAAACAGAAACTTCTGTGTAGCTATGACTCACAAAAAAAGAGGCAGTATTATAATAATAACATTTACAAATTAAAAATGTTATCTGCGTGTCAAAGAAAATGAGAAGGTGATGTACACTTAGGACCCTCGTAGGTTGAGGTAGCTGTTAGCAGGGGGTCACTGTAGGAAAACCATGGGAATTGTAAGGAAAATTGAACCATGCGAAACCCCTGTTGAGGACTGAGGAATTCCTGAGGAAAGGGAAAATGAAATTCTTGGGCAAGCAATGTTTCCCCATTGCTAAACTCTGGTGTGTAGGGAATTGAAAACTGGAAGCAACTGTAAAGCCTAATGCTCGGAAAGAATGTTTAAGGGCGTATATGCATTTCATGGAAATTTACACAGGGTCAATGGTGCATGAAAACCCTAGGAACATCTTTTCCTTAAGGTACCGACAGAGGAGGGCTCTGGCATGCCGAATTGGTAACCCCCTGAGTCATGCGAATAAGCATGGTGGGTAATTTCTGTAGTTTTGACTACATAATGAGCAAGACAGAACAAACGAGGTGATGATAATTTTATTAAGTCATCTTTTTAATAAACAAGAACCAAGAGATATTCAAGTAAATAGACGAGTGTAGCTAGAGATATGCTCAGAACATTCCATAAAAATGACAACGGGAATCAAAAGAAACCGTGGTGAAACCCTTTTACAATTCTGCTAACAATATAAGACGAGAACGAATGAAACACAGGGCTGTAACATATATTTAGATCTATGACAACTGTTACAAGGAAAACATGGAAAGATAGAGTTATTATCCTCGCGCCAATCCTCTAGCATCGACCAGCTAAATAAAAAAAAATAAAATAAAGCAAACGTCAGACAGAGTGGGTTCCTTGAAAGCCCGTGACAACCCATAATGACAGTAAGACGAGGAACCTTGACCGAGGCTATTACCGCCGCGCACCTTCCATTCAATTAGGAGCCATAATTCTAAGGATAATTACATGTTAACATGCAACAGATGTAGCTGAGCAAAAGCCAGTTTACATCCAAACCCCTGATAACATATACATAGACATTCAGGAATTAATTCAAGAAAAAGTAGTAAATTTACAATAGATTGACATCTCTCAGATTAACCCTGGAGGATTAAAACTGAACCACTGTTGTACATTACGAAAATAGAAGTTTCGGGACAAAAACCTGGCAAGGGGGTAGTTCAAAATTACATTAAATAACCACTGTTCGAACTTCACACTAGAGTCAAACCCTCTACACGAATGGTCGTATAGGGTTTCAACACTCCTACAACATACAACCTATCAAATACATAAAAATTCTAAATACTGTGGGACTGCAAGCTAACTGGAAAACCATTTCAGTTAACAGTAAAAACCAAAACTCTGTCCAATTTGCAACAAGGCAAGCTTCGCTGGAACCTTCAATTTGGAGATGAACTCCCTTAACCGGGATTTCGGTGGCGAGTCTGGTGAAACTCTCCCACACATCGACATTGCATAGCTCTGGAGTCCTGGTGAAGAGTCCCTACCAATAGAACCCGAGCAGCCATTAGTTGATGGTGCTAGAAAAAAATGCTTGACCAGAAGAACATTATGACAGGAAATTCTAATCATTGAGAAACAAAATTACCCGAGCTTGCCAAATAGCACCGACGCCATAACTTGGTTCTAAGAGCGCTAACGCATGCAAGGCCCTAGAGCCATAGCAGAGCGGGTCGCAGAGAGAAAAAAACAGAAAAAAATGGAGCTGGTGCCAAAGTGTGGAACAACATAATCAAATGAGTTATAGTCGAGTCAACCCAGAAAGGAACTTGAGCCGCAGATCTCCAAAACTCAATGACCATCGTCGATGGGGTAGCAAGCCTGAGTATAGAAGCTGCGAGAATGAGCCTGCTTGTGCCACGCACAGAGCAGAGCCATAAGAAACCATGCAGAATCCAAAGCACAGATCAAGCGTACAGATAATCAAATGTGCAATTAATAGAAATTGCCAGATGTCCCTCTGTATTATCCCTTTGCAGATCACGAGGAGTTGGGAGCTTTCCCAAGGTAACAAGCAGTTAATGAAACCTAAGTGAATAGGACCAAACCTTTTTACTGTCATCGGAAATAACGAGATGATTGATGGATAAAATCTATGGAAGGCCGGAACAGTAAAGTGCCGAGATATGTCACAGGGTTACATGTCATAAGAACCAGTTCATACGTTGGTAACACCATGTAAATAATTTTTATTTTATTTTATTTTATTTATTTTTATTTTTATTTATTTTATTTTATTTTATTTTATGCTGGAGACATTACACTCGAGGGGCGCTGATCTAAACACATGGCTTGAGATTGAAGTTATATATGCTATTATTTGACGCTTTTAGGAAACTCCTTTAGGAAAAAAAACTCCCTAATGGTCTTCCCAATTTCAAATTTGAATCAACCAAAACTTTGCTACCAGTTCTATTTATCTGTTTTGAAGTGCTCCTTGTCAAACACAGTGCCTCACCTCTTGTGAAAGACTTGATACCAGAATCTTTTTCAGACATTCTTTTAAATATCTTCTACAGAACGATTCGACATCTTCCATAACTGTTGGGAAAGGCAATGAGCGAGGCCCAAAATAAGTCGAGAATACTTCTAATCTCTCTTTCTGTTTGAAGGGAAGAACTCGCAAATTGGCACCACTAGGCTTTGAAGTGTTCCAACACACCTGTCATCAATGCATAATGTATTATCAAACCTATCTGTGCGCCAAGATAGCAGGTGGTCGCTATCATGAAATAAGTTAATAGCAGTTGACTGCTTTAACATAAACGAGGGATTTGGTCATAAAATGTGGGGATGTATGTATACCTGAAGACACGGGGTATCTATGTAGTCAAAGAATTCGAAGACCCAATGCTGCTGAGTTGAGATCACTATCAACACACTCCCTCCTACAGCCAATGCCTTTTTCACTCCAATAACTGTAGGTGAAATTAACTTTTCCGGTTAATAATACTATGTACGTGTACTCATGTAGAACATCTTGAAAAAAGCCTCATCTTTTATTGATTTCAAAAGATGAATTACAATGCTAGAAAATTTAGAGAAACTTTTTTTGATTTGAAAAGATGAATTACAATGTTGGAAGATTTAGAGAAACTTCAATCAGGGATAGATTGCTCAATATTTACTAAATGCTACACCTTAAATTAAGATGCACTCCAGAGGCTACCTGGCCCTTTGCAGACTCTGTCTTTGAACTTTCTGAAACAAACACAGACTCAAACTTAATGAGTATAGCCACTTTAGGTTCTTACCAGGGTTGTTAGGTCCTTATATGCAAGCTTTTCAAACTCGACTCTAAGAGAGACTTTCTTCATGATGCAAGGAGATCGAACACAAACGTTCAAAGATGTAGAGCAGGAAGATTATCTCAGACTTCGAACAAAACTCTCACTTTCATACTCTCCAACCCCGAATGTCCCAATGAGCTTTACTTCTCTCTTTTTATAGGATGAGAAGGGGGAAAACATCACACAATCGAACTGAGATTTTGAGATATGGATCAAATCACACCAAAAGACAACCTTACTGAGATTCCGAAATGTGGATCAAATCACACCAAAAGTCAAAGAAGTGCTTCGAATATCGAAAAATCAGAATTATCCCAAGTAGAGATTATTCCAAATTCTACGGAAAAGATATTTACATTGTGATGATTTTTGTTGAAAAATCCCATGAAAATTGAACACTATCAAAGTCAAGTGACAAGACATTATTGTACATTGTGGATGTTGTTCACGAGAATCCCACGAAACCCCTTGGGGCCTTTTAAGTTATGTTCCCAATAGATTTGTACCAAGGAATCGACTATTATTATGATGGTATGCTCCACTAGTATCCCATGCCTTTGTATAAATCCTTCGCACAATTAATGGATTGCCAAGGATAATCTGATGGTTTACTTTCGCTAAGACTAACCAATGATTATGTCCTCTCATGAAGTAGCCTAAAATGTGATCATCAGTAATAAAAAAATTAGATCTGCAATAGTCTAAACCAAGTTATCGTATTTTCAAAGGTAGTTCTTAATTAAATACCATATACCATAAATTTGTAGCATAAATCAAATTGTTTGTAATTATCTATAGAAAATAGAAATTACATAGCTTGGTATCACTAATATTGAACATTAATTTCTAATATTCTTTTTACCTTTAATCAAAATATGAATAAATGATAACAATAAATAATATCATGGCAATATCGTGCTGTATAATTTAAAAATTGAACATAAATTTCTAATATTTTTATACTTTTAATCAAAATATGAACAAATGATAACAATAAGTAATATCATGACAATATCACTGTATAATTTTAAAATAGAATATTAATTTCTGTATTCAGGCTTCTGTAATCCATAATGAGTTAAGAAAAGTTTTTTGGTAGACAGATTGTTATCACTTAGGTTGTCCCTCAGGTTGTAATAAAGGGATACGGCCGAGGTAACCACAGACCAACTTTGGACTACAGGTTCTAGCCCACCTGCAATCAGAGAGGGCTCTCTCTTTATGATTTAGCTTTATTTGAAAGGATTTTAGGCTAGCTATTGAATTCGGGAGTTTTTGTTTTGATTTTGGTGGGAAGATTGATGTTTTCAGGTAAAGAGGCAGGTATAGTGTGAAAATTTCAAACCATTGGGCATGGAGTCAAAGAGTAGGACTGCTGGTGCGTTTTCTTGGTCACAAGAGAGGTATGGAGCAAGGTAACTGCGCATGAAACAATGTTTCAGGTTTAAAGGATGGAGTGAATGCTAAGTAATGAGAGGCAGTTAAGAATCTCTCAATCAGCTTAACAGAGGGAAACAACGGAGCCCTACCTAGGGGCAGTAAAGAATCCCTAGATAATTGGCAAACACAGGTGAATTAGGGTAAATATGAGCTAGAAGGAATTCATATTCATTACCAATTCATTCAGATGAAAACATAAAGAAACAACAGAAATTGAGCATAGAGTGTATTTAAACAAGTTCTAGGCTAATCTTTCTTTCTGCTATTTAGATAGTGGTAAACAATGAACAGAGGTAAGATGCACTTATTGTTTCATGCTGCAGCGCAGGAATTCCATCTTTCAGTCTCTAGAAATCATTAACAACACATCAGACAGTGTCTTCTCCAGGCTTTCAGCAATCTTTGATTACAGAAACAGTCTCAGGTATACAGTGCGAGTCTCTAGTGAGAATTATCAATCGACCAACCCTTAAAACAGTACAGAGGGTGGTATATATAGGGAAAACTCTCCTAATTGCCTTTATTACAACCTGACCTAAACAGGTCTGAGAAATGATTACTTTTAACCTAATCCTATCCAGAAATAAATGTAAGAAAATATCTTGAGCTACGCTGAGGGCAGCCGTATCAAAACTGAGTAAATGTGTTGTCCTCGGTGGCTTGGTGCAGTGTTTCTGTAATAACTGTGCATGGGCTTCTGCTCCATTGTAGTTCGGTGGCTTTAAATGCTTTAACTGTGATTTGAGAGCTGGGATGGGTTTGCACAAATTGATTTGACTTTGCTGGCTACCATTCAATGTAACCTGCTTTGGGAACTGAAGGTTTCCATTAAACAATTTAACTGGTACACTTTGCTGCTTCATCTCTCCTCTGATACTCTTTGACAAATGAATTGAGTTGCGTCTCTCCTTTCGCTGTGGGTCAAATCACAAATTAATGGCCGCTGTTCGGCCCTCTGTTTCTTTTAGAACTGTCTTCTGATCCTTTCTGCATGCTTCGCAGAGAAAAACGGGTCATTCGGCACCTTTTGGGCTTGCTGGGGGCTGCGCGATGAGGGGTTTTCCACTTCGGCTCATTTCCCGTAGCCATGCGCGATTAGCGCTAATCGCGCATGAAAAACTGCCTCAGAAACTGATTCCGGGCTTCCTAAGCACGATTTTCGCCTTTTGCCTCAAAAATTAATGATGACCATGATCTCATCTCTGACGTAAGCGGGCGGGACCTGGTACAACGGATGACGTCAGCATGATGACGTCAGCATGTATGGTGGATGAAGTGGTAGGGACATGGTGGCAGTGACGTGGCAAGGGTGACTCGGCAGGAGAACGACGTGTGTAGATGATGTGGCGAGGTCCTGGCGCAGTCGTCAGGGGGGGAACAGGCGGTTTATGGTTTTTGTCGGACCGCCTTTGGTACGGGGGCGGTTTCTGTCAGAGCGGCTCCGACGCAATAGAAAGCGGACGCGCGTCCTATGTACGGGGAGAAAACCACTGCAATATCGGAGGCTAACGTCCGGAAGCAGGGGGCGCTCCGAAATCGGCGAGAGCCGTCGGATGGGGAGGGGGCAGATCGGAGGGCTGACGGGACGGTTAGATGGCAGAGGGGTAAGGGACGGGGCCCGCCCAAATATTTAATGAAAAATGCGATGCGGCGGGGGGTTTGAACTTAGGAAAGTGGGTTTTGGGGTTTTTATATAAGGCTTGGGCGGGGTGAATGCTTTTAAATAATGTTTTAATAAAACTTTCAAACATTAATTTTTGAGAAATGATTGCGGAGGGGAAAGATAGAAGGTTTTGAGGGGTAAAGGGGTGAATGAGGAAGGTTATTAGCCTAACCAAATGTTAGGCTAATCCCAGGACACGGAAGGCTAATGCTGGGTTCCGGATGAACTCAGCATTTCCAAGACTTTGATAAATATGGCTATAATGCCAAGGGATGGGAATATATACATAGGGGAGTTATATAGTGCTTTTAGTAAGGGAAGGGGAAATGATGTAGGGAGTTAAATAATATAGTTAGTAATTAATATGGAGGTGACCAGAAAACACTAAGGTAGGGGACCTTAGGCCATTTTGGGGAATAGAACTTTGTAAAAGAAAAATGAAAATAATTGAGTGAAGCAGATCTTCAGTAAGGGCAATGTTATGGAACATGATGAAACTAAGAGGAATCAAGCAGATCTTGACCTCTTTAGGGGAGTTAGTAAGTGATTCGGGGAAAGGAGAAGGGGAGTTAGTAATGTCCGGCTTGAGTTCCTCCAGGTGAAAAACTGCATCATGACTGTGATCTGAAAAGGTATACCACTTTAAAACACATAATTGATCATGAATCATCATTCTGCAACCTCAAAAACTACCTACTCAGTCTACTTTTCCTAACATTTTTTCTTCTTTTTGGTTTGGGTGCACTTAGACTTGCAGACCCAGCTTTACAATTTTTTCTTTTTTCTGTTCTCCTATCTAAGTCTACACTTATTTCTGCCAAGGATCCAGATTAAGCAGTTGGGCTCCTTTGATTCTCTACCTATCTACAACTCTGCCAAGATTAAACTGTTTGGACAGATATCATTCTCTATATTCTACAACAGGAAATTGAAACCTAGGGAGGCCAATATTAAACTGTTTGGCCTTCCTTTAACTGAAAGAAATCTTCAAAAATGGAACAACTCATAAAAAATGGAATACAACAGTAGCATTTGGACTAGCACATTTCATGGCATCTTGTGGAAATATGGAACACTGCAACCTGCAAAGTATGACATATTTGGCATGTAAAAATGTCAATCATGAAAAATGAACACCTGTTGCAACAGGAGGCTAACACAGACCATGGCAAAGGGTTAAATAGAGAGCAATGTAGAGACCAAAATTTCAAGTAATGGCTATATTTGAACAATAATATTTAAATTATGATATTAATTTATTAATATATTAAAAACAAATATTATTAAGTAACGAAAATATTAAACGGTTAATTTTTGAAAAATAATATTTAAATTATTATGTTAGCTTATTAATTTATTAAAATAAATATTAATAAGTAAAGTCTATATTAAACAACTAGTTTTTGAAAAATAATATTTATATTTAATTTATTAAGATCAAATATCATTAAAAAAAAACAAAGTCAAACTCCGAACAAGGAGGGAAGTCAAAAATTATAAAAAAGAGACAAGACCCTCATCAAGACAAGATCATTTAATAAATAAAAATAAATAATGGAAAAAGAAAAACAACAACAACAACAATATACACAAGTCAATATATCAATATATATATATATAAATAAATATAAATAAACGTATATATATATATATATATATATATATATTCAAAGAAAAGAAATCAATAAATAAAATAGGGTCAACAATAAAATATGGGGCTGAGGCCCATTAAACAAATAGCAAAAATACTAAAAGGAGTTAAGAATGAATATGATGATAAAATACTTAAGAAAACACAAAGGGTCAAGAAAATAAACTCCAATGAAGAATAAATAAAAAAAAAAACATTATAAAAAGGACACCAATACCTACATAGATAAACAAACAAACAAAATAAATCCCAAAAAGAAACCTAAAAAACTAGGACAACAAGACAGGGACCCAATTTCTACTAATATTCCAACCATCGTCTCTATTCAAATTATTGGTTCTTTTTTCAATTTATAGGGCTTCTCTCAATTTACGATGATAGAAATGAATAGCCCTAGCAACGACTTGGGCCTTCTCAATGCAGATGTCATTCTTAGATTTATCTGCATGCTCTTCCAAAGCAGAGGAGTAGGACTTGCCATGCTTGATGTTAGTGTCATGCTCATGAATATTTTGATTAATCGAGCGACTAGACTTACCAATGTAGGGAGTCTCACAAGAGCATGGGATAATGTAAACACACTTCATATTCTTGGGGTCCACTGCGTCTTTTACAGATCTAAGGGAACTCTGGATGGTATTTAAAGGCCTAAAGGTTGAAGCCTCCTTGTGCTTCCTTAGGATCCTCACAAGCTTGTGAGTGGTCACTTTGATAAAAGGAAGATGAACACCATAAAATCAATCCTTGGTAACTTTCTTAGCACGAGGACCTTTTTCAACTATGAGGAAAGGCTTAGTACATTGGTAGCTATTATACCCATTATTAAAGAAAACACTTGGGAGATGTGCTTTCTCTTCATTGAGATTGTTGTCATCAGATTCTCTTAAAGCTCTAGTCACTAAGATGTTGAGAACACCAAGTTTTTGAGCTAGGAAATGATGAGAATTAGCATGAATATATTGTTCTGTATGAGTTTTGTTACGAAATACTTGATGAAAAAAGATCCATCATCATTCCATGAGAGGAGGACGTCAAGGAAGGACAAAATACCATTACTTTCAAATTCCATGGTGAACTTTATGGAACTAGATTTATTGTTAAGATGGAGGAAAAATAGTTCCAACTTGTTGGGTTGTGTTATATTCTTTCCACGAGTAGCTCACCTAGTTAATGGGGGGGTTAAAGGCGGGGTGGAGACCCCCCTTCGTTGCGCCGATTGCATAGCGGGGGGTCACAGGGGGTTTGAGGGGAGCAGGGAGGCCCCCTCTATGGGGCTGCCCTAGGCAAAAAATTTTTGGACCCTATATTAGGTTGGGTGGACCTACCTATGGTTTTGTACATGGTTTGCGCACATGGTTTTGGACACGATGGTTTTCGGTCCGTGATATTGGATGCTTAGGCATGTATATATATGTATTGTAACATTGAAAGGAACATAATGAAAAATCAAGCTGGTAGTCCCAATTTTGGGATCCAGGGGAAAATATTTTTTTATATGTGTTTTACGTGTTATGCTCTCGCATTGTTTATTTTCTGCGTTTTAGAATTCATATGCAGGTAATTTCTGTACAAGGTTAAAACCTACATTTTGTATCAGAGTTGTTTTGGCTTCAAGGAGATGCCTTTGTCACTGAGGCATTTTTCTCAGGCCTGTGGTAGATCTTGTTCAGTGGGAGATTTGCGAGATCGATTCTGGCGGTGAAAGAAGATGGCAAGTAGTGGAAATATAGAAATCGAGAAATTTAATGGTTAGAGTTTTGAGTTATGGAAACTCAAGATGGAGGATCTATTGGTAGATAAATATCAGTGGATTGTGGTAGATATGGGTACTAAACCAACGGGAGTGTCCAATGAAGAATGGAAGAAGTTGGATCAGAAGGCAATGAGCACAATACGATTGTGTCTCAAATTCAGTATTGCTGAATGTATCAGGGGAAGCTATGGTGAAAGCTTTGTGGGAAAAGTTAGGGACTTTGTACCAATATTAGTCTCTGGTGAATAACTATTCCTACGGAAAAAGCTGTATAACCTGAGGATGAAAGATGGAGAATCGGTAATAGAGCATCTGGATGCATTTAATACTGTGCTAAGTCAGTTATTATCTGTTGATATTAAAATTTCAGATGAAGATAAGTGCATGAGTTTGTTGTGTTCTCTACCAAATTCGTACGATAGTCTGGTTATTGCAATAGGTAGCAATGCAACTACCTTGCAGTTTGATGAAATAGTCTTGTCCTCGCTGACAGTGGAGATGAGGTGGAAAAATATGGAGAGCCAGAATGGTGATGCCTTGTCTGTACAAGGATGGTCCCAGAAAAAAAAAAAAAAAAGTCATTGAGTGGGAGATCTAAATCTCTAGGAAAACCTGTAAAGGTCGTGTGCTGGAAATGCAGAAAGGAAGGGCACTACAAAAGGGACTGTAAACCTAAAGCTCCTAACAAAGGAAAGGGATCTAATGATGCTCCTTCTGTAGAGGCAAAAACCACCTTAGATGAAGGTGGGGATGTATACTTGGCTTCTTCAAGTACACATGTAGATCATGAGGCATGGTTGATTGACTCAGGTGCATCCTTTCACTTCACTCCCCATAGAGAGTGGTTCTACGAGTATGAGAAATATGATGGTGGTGATGTCTTCTTAGGGGATGATAGGAAGTCTAGAATCATTGGTCGCGGAAAAGTAAAGATGAAGTTACAAGGTGGAAGGGTTAGAACACTTCTGGGTGTTCTGCATGTTCCTACATTAGCCAGAAATCTAATTTCTGTAAGCAAGTTGGATCATGCAAGTGTAAAAACAGTGTTCGAGAAAGATACCTACAAGATGGTTCGAGGAGAGCTGGTATTGATGCGAGGAGTTCAGATTGGAACTCTGAACAAGCTACAAGGTAGCATTGTTATTAATGGGTGCAACATTTCTATGGTACCTGAAAGTGTAGCAGAAAATCTAGTGGTCTCTGGAGAAAAGACCATGCTATGGCATAAAACGATTGGACATATTGGAGAGAAGGTACTTTGAATACTTCATGGTAAAGGTATGACTAATAGCTCTCTGGATTTTGATTTCTGTGAAAATTGTGTATATGAGAAGTAGAATTAGGTGAGTTTCCCCTCTGGTGGTAAGAGGGTGAAACAGATATAAGAGTTTATGCACAGTGATGTGTTTGGACTTGTGAAGGTTCCATCACTGGGTAAGTCTGTGTACTATGTGTCATTTATAGATGACTTCTCAAGGAGTATATGGATATATTTCCTCAAGAAGAAATCTGAAGTCTTTGACAAGTTTAAAGAATTTAAGGCTCTGGTGCTGAGGACAGATAACAATGGAGTGTTTTGCAGCAAGGAATTTGAATAATTCTGTAAGAAGTGTGATATAGCACGGCAGAAGACTACTCCATACACACCTAAGAAAAATGGAGTTGCAGAAAGAATGAATAAGATGTTGATGGAAAGGGCAAGAAGCATGCTCAGTGGTGCCAAGTTAGGACATGAATTCTGGGCAGAGGCAGTGGAGACAATGTATTACCTGGTCAATAGATCACCTTCATCAGGGTTGGAGGATAAGACTCCACAAGAGGTATGGATTGGTAAGAAACCCTTTCTTTCACATCTGAGGGCAATTGGATGTGATCCATATGTAAATGCTCCAAAGGAGAAAAGAACAAAGTTGGATAGTAAATTTGAAAAGTGCGTCTTTATTGGGTATAAGGATGGTTTAAAGGGTTATAAGCTTTGGAACCCAGTAACAAGGAAGGTTGTGTACAACCGAGATGTGGTGTTCAGAGAGGTGAAAAATGTTATTAAACATGAAGTCCCATCAAAGGAACACGAGAAGATAGAGCTTGAGCTACAGGAGGAATAATCAGACTCTACAGCAAAAGAGGATTCAGAAGATGAAGAGCCACAAACTCTGGTTGTGAGAAGATCAGTTCGAGAAAGAAGGCAACCAGAAAGGTATAGTCCATCTGCTTTATGTTCAAACTTTTCTTTATCTATTACTGATGATGATCCTAAAACTATGAAGAAAGCATTAGATTCAGAGGATGGAAAACTCTGGAACGAGGCCATGGTTGATGAAATGGCATATTTTCACAAAAATTAGGCTTGGGATCTGGTAGAGTTGCCAAATGGAAGGAAAGCCATTGGAAGCAAATGGGTGTTCAAGAAAAAGACAAATTCAGAAGGAAAGGCAGAGAAATACAAAGTTCGGTTGGTAGCAAAAGGTTATTCCCAGGTGCCAGGAATTGATTTTGGTGATTTTTTTTCTCCTTTTGTCAAGGTAGCTTCTATTAGATTACTTTTATTTGTTGTTGTTTCTTTTGATTTTGAGGTAGAACAGATGGATGTAAGACAACATTCCTTCATAGGGGTCTAGAGGAGGAGATCTACATGGAGCAACTTAAAGGCTTTGCGGTGAATGGTAAGAAAGAACTGTATGCAAGTTAAATAAGTCTCTGTATGGGTTAAAACAATCACCAAGGATGTGGTATCAGAAATTTGATACATTTATACGGGGACTTGGCTTCACTAGAAGCAAGGCAGATCACTGTGTGCATTTTAAATTAATTGATGACCCTGCTATTTATCTCGTCTTGTATGTGGATGATATGTTGCTGGTTGGAAATGATAAAAAATTATCCAGGATTTGAAGACCCAGTTGTGCTCTAAATTTAGCATGAAAGATCTTGGTGTTGCAAACTATATTTTGGGCATGGAAATTAAAAGAGATCAGGCAAAGAGGAAGATTTGGTTAAACCAAAGGAGGTATGTTGAGACAATACTACAGAGGTTTAATATGTAGGATAGTAAACTGGTGAAGGTTCCTATTCCTGTAGGTGTAAAGTTATCTGTTGAACAATGTCCCAAGACACAAGAAGAGGAAGAGCACATGTCCCGTGTTCCATATGCAAGTGTAGTTGGTAGCCTGATGTATGTGATGGTCTGTGCTAGACTACACATTGCACATGTAGTGGGAGTATTGAGCAGGTTTATGTTAAAACCAGGGAAGGAGCACTATACAACATTGAAGTTGGTTTTCAGGTATTTGTGTGGCACTAGTGATTATGGTTTGCACTACCAAGGAAGACCAGTATTGGATAGAGTGTTGGATATTCATGGCTATGTTGATGAAGACTGGGCTGGAGATCTAGATCAGAGAAGATCTACAAGTGGGTATGTGTTTAACCTATTTGGAGGTGAAATCAATTGGATGAGTAAGAAATAATCTGTAGTGGCACTATCAACTATAGAGGCAGAATACATGGCAGCCACTCATGCAAGCAAGGAAGCAGTTTGGTTGTAGAGATTGTGCTCAAGTATGGGGTTAGTACAGGGAGCTATAAGGATAGACTGTGATAGCCAAAGTGAAATTTTCTTGGCAATGAACCTTGCTTATCATTCAAAGACAAAGCACATTCATGTTCAGTATCACTTTGTGAGGGATATGATAGAAGACAAAAAAAGTGTTGCTGGTAAAGGTGGACACTTTTAAGAATACTGCAGATGCATTGAAAAAATATGTGAGCTCTGAGAAGTTCTCTTGGTGTAGAGAAATAATGGGCATTGAATAAATGACTAAGCTCTCCTGTGGCCCCTTGTTGAAAGAGAACAACAAGTGGGAGAATGTTGGGTTGTGTTATATTCTTTGCACGAGTAGCCCACCTAGTTAACCAGGGGGTTAGAGGGGGGGCAGAGCCCCCCCTTTGCTACGTTGATTATGCAGCGAGGGGGGTCATAGGGGGTTTGAGGGGGGCAAGTAGGCCACCACTACAGGGTCCGAGGCAGCGCCCTGGGAAATTTTTTTTTGGACCCTATATTAGGTTGGGCGGACCTACCTATGGTATTGTGCATGGTTTTCGTACATGGTTTTGGACGCGATGGTTTTCGGTCCATGGTATTGGATGCTTTGGCATGTATATATTGTATTGTAACACTAAAAGGAATATAATGAAAAATCAAGCTGGTAGTCCCCGGTCCTGGAATCATGGGGAAAAACATTGTGCATATGTGTTATGCTCTCGCATTGTTTATTTTCCCTGTTTTAGAATTCGTATGCAAGTAGTTTCTATACGGGGTTTAAACCTACACAACTCTTCCTTACCATGGGAGTAGATGACACAAGTGTCATCCACAAACCTCTTCCACATCTTAAAGATGAGAATAAGCTAAGGCCTTTGATTCAAAATCCTTCATGAATAGATTGGCTACCACAGGGGAGAGTGGGGAATGCATGGCGACACCACAAATTTGATCGTATAATTCCCCATTGAATGAAAAGAAAGTAGAAGTAAGACAAATACCTACTACATTAGCTCTGTCAGGATCCGTAAAGCACTTGATGACTTTGATGCCCTCATTGATAAGGATACTAGTGTAGAGGGAGATCACATCGAAGCTCATAAGCTTATCATCTGTATCAAGCTTGAAACTCTTTAACTCACTAAAAAACGATGCAGAGTCCTTGCCGAAGGATTTTGTATGGCCAACAAGGGGCTTAAGCTTTTGGGAAATATTCAAGAAGGAGACAAGTTGGCCCTCCTATCATGTTGATAATGGGTCTCAGAGGAGACCCTTCCTTATGAATCATTGGCAAACCATAGATTCTAGGAATAGAGGACAACTTTCTATAAGCTTATGACTGAACGAGCTCACTGTGCTACTAACCTTTATAGCAAGAGCCACACTTTTGGAAATCTTCTTCAAGGGATCCTTGTTGAGTTTCTTGTAGCTCTCGATATTATGGAGGTGATCCAACATCTTCTGACAATAATCATCTTTATCAAGAATAACCATAGCACCAACTTTGTTCGATTTGAGAAAAACACTATTCTTATTATTGTTTAATGATTTGAGAGCATCAAACTCAGGTATGTTGATGTTGTTATTGTGGGGCTTCTCCTTTCTATGGAAAACCACACACCCTTGATGAATGATATCTTTAGTGACGTCCGATAAGTCTCTAATACCATATTCAATGTCACAGATGATATCATCGGCTAGGATCTTTCTACGAGCAATAGAAAAATTTAAACCTTTCTCCAAAAGACTAAAGACAGGGGGTTCAAAAGAAAACCTGGAGAGATTGACAACCCTATTACTAGAAGAGGAATGAAAATTGGAACAAACATTATTATCCAAACCTAGAGCCTTATTACCAATCCTAATATTATTACAATTATCAGAATTGAAAACAGAGTCACTAACATCATTATTATTATTATAATTATTATTATGAAGCCTAATGATATTATTATTATACAAATTATTATTTTATTATTATTATTATTATACAAAAAGTAATAATAATAATAATAATAATTATTATTATTCAATTTAATATTATAAAAATTATTATTAATAGAACCACTTCCACTCTTTTCGAAACCAAGAGAAACCAAAGAAGAATTAACGCACAAGGAACTTGAGGGAATCCAACTCAATGAATTTGCAAAGTTATTACAAGCGATACGCAAGACCATTCTAGCTTCACCCTCAATGGTGAAAGGGTGAGAAACACCATTAACCCAAGATCAGAGAGCATAGATTTGATTAGACCTAATTTTGAATTTGGAAATACAACGAAAGTAACTAGACTCATTAGGCTACGAGATCGATTTCTTCGAGAGCTTACTAAAATTCTTGGACCTCTTTACTTTCCATATTTCTTCCAGACGAGTAGATTTTAGTGTCGAGCATGCCTTGATCCTTGACCAAAGGGGAGAAAATATCTCATTTGAAAGTTCCAAATTCATAGACAACAAATCACGAGAAATGAAATCCAGAAACTTTCTCACCCTGCCAATCTCCAAACGAACCAATGCCATGTTAGCATTAAGAAAAACATGAAATTAAATATTAAGAGGGTGCTTAATTTGAGCGAATGGAGGAACAAGGGAAAAGTCTCTACGTCCTCTTAGAAAACACAAATTTGTCTTCAACTTGGAAACCCTTACACTAGACCCTTCAAAGTGATGAACATTAATAGGAGTGGCCCTTCCATATAGGGTAGTAATTCCTATATTGAGGATTTTGTGATCCATAATGAATTAAGCAAACTCTTTCGGTAGAAATCATATAAGAGAACTTTTTGGCTGACACGTTTCGAACCAACACGTGTGGTTCATCATCAGGACTAGATGAAGAGGTAGACCATGACAAAGGCTTAAATAGAGAGCAATGTAGAGACAAAAATTTCAATTAACGACTATATTTGAACAATAATATTTAAATTATGATATTAATTTATTAATATATTAAAAACAAATATTATTAAGTAACAAATATATTAAACAACTATTTTTTGAAAAATAATATTTAAGTTATGATATTAGTTTATTAATTTATTAAAACAAATATTAATAAGTAATGACTATATCAAACAATGTAAAGACTCTTCCCTTGTTCCTCCATTGACTCAGATTAAGAACCATCTTAATAATTCTAGTTACTTTCAGATTTTTCTTAATGCTAGCATGACATTGGTTCGTTTGGAGATTGGCAGAG
The DNA here is from genome assembly GCA_031772625.1 of Pinus tabuliformis. NCBI lineage: Eukaryota > Viridiplantae > Streptophyta > Pinopsida > Pinales > Pinaceae > Pinus > Pinus tabuliformis. The sequence continues at coordinate 714,665,406 of CM062813.1, read as the reverse complement.
TGAGAAAGTTTATGGATTTCATTTACCATGATTTGTTGTCTCTACATTTGGAACTTTCAAATGAGATCTCTGGTCCCCTTTTGGTCAAGGATCAAGGCATGCTTGACACTGAAATCTACTCATATGGAAGAAATCTAGAAAGTAAAGGAGTCCAAGAAGTTCAGTAAGCTCTCAGAGAAATCAATCGCGCAGCCTAATGAGTCTAGTTGATTTCATGGTCTTTCCAGAAGAAAAAATAGTTCCAATCAAATATCTGCTCTCTGATCTTGGGTTGACGGTGTTTCTCACCCTTCTACCATTGAGGATGAAGCTAAAACGGTCTCATGTTTTGGCTGTAATAACTCTACAAATTCACTGGGTCAGATTCCCTCAAGTTCATTGTCCGTTAATTATTCTTTGGTTTCTATTGGTTTCAAAAAGAGTGGAAGTGGTTCTGTTAATAATAATTTTTATAATATTCAATTGAATAATAATAATAATAATAATTTGTATAATAATAATATTAATTGTTCTAATAGTGATAATAATAATAATAATAATAATAATAATAGTGATTGTATTTTCACTTTAGATATGAATAATAATATTCAGAATAAAAATAATATTTTATGTTTGGATAATAATAATAATAATATCACTAGGCTTAATAATAATAATAATATTAATGAGGTTAGTGACTCTGTTTTCAATTCTGATAATTGTAATAATATTAGGATTGGTAATAAGGCTCTATGTTTGGATAATAATGTTTGCTCCAAATTTATTTCCACTTCTAGTAATAGCATTGTCAATCTCTCTAGCTTTTCTTTTGATCGCCTAGTCTTTAGTCTTTTGGAGAAAGGTTTAAATTTTTCTCTTTCTCCTAGAAAGATCTCAGTCGATGATATCATCTGTGACATTGAATATGGTATTAGAGAGTTACCAGATGTCACTAAAGATATCATTCATCAAGACTATGCATTTTCCTTAGAAAGGCAATGCCCCCCAAGAACAACATCAACATATCTGAGTTTGATGCTCTCAAATCGATAAACAATAACAATAATATTGTTGTTATCATATACGACAAAGGTGGTGATGTGGTTATTCTTGATAAAGATGATTAGCGTCAGAAGATGTTGGACCACCTCCATAATAGCGAGAGCTATAGGAAACTCAACAAGGATCCCCTAAAGAAGATTTCCAAAAGTGTGGCTCTTACTATAAAAGCTAGTAGCTCGGTCAACTTGTTCAGTCATAAGCTTATAGAAAGTTTCCCTCTTACAACCAAAATCTATGGTATGCCAAAGACTCATAAGGTGTTAGGCCCCTATACTACTAGTGTAACCCATTATTGTTATTAGTACACCCCCCTCCTTATATTGTTGTACCCATGTAGTCCCCATATTGTTACTATTGTGCCCCATAGAAGCCCACTATTATTATTATTTTGCCCTTACATTATTATTGTTATGTTGGCTCTGATTATATTATGACCCTTTAGACTCCTATATATAGAAAGGAGGTCTTGGCATTTGTATCATCCAAGAGTTTTTCATTTGTGTAATGTAAAGGAGGTTGCCCCCTCGAAGAGGATTATTTATAAGGTGTTGATATATCTTTTCTATCTTTTTGTGAGTTCGTTTCATAACATTTGGAATCAGAGCTTTGGATTCTAGGGTTTCGCTGCTCCAAACAGGTCATCATGGCATTTGCACTATAACTTTTTTCTTGTGAGCTGGTTTCATAACATAAGGAAGGGGCTCCTTTGAGACCCATTGTCAACGCGATAGGAGGGCTAACTTATCTTCTTGCTAAATATTTAGCTCAAAAGCTTAAGCCCCTTGTTGGCCATACATAATCCTTCGTCAAGGACTTTACATCATTTTTCAATGAGTTAAAGAGTTTCAAGGTTGATCTAGATGACAAGCTTGTGAGCTTCGATGTGGTCTCCTTCTACACTAATATCCCTATCAACAAGGCCATCGAAGTCATAAAGTGCATTACGGATCCTTATAGAGCTAATTTAGTTTGTATTTGTCTTACTTCTACGTTCTTTTCATTCGACAGGGAATTCTATGAGAAAACTTGCAGTGTCGCCATGGGTTCCCCCCTCTCCCCTTTGGTAGCTAATCTATTCATGGAGGATTTTGAATCAAAGGCCTTAGCTTCTTATTGTCTTCTACCTAATATGTCGAAGAGGTTTGTGGATGACACTTGTGTCATCTGGTCCCATGGTAGGGAAGATTTGGAACTCTTTTTCCTCCATGTTAACAATCAATATAGTTCCATAAAGTTTACCATGGAATTTGAAAGTAATGGTAGTTTGCCCTTCCTTTACGTTCTCCTCCCAAGGAATGATAATGACTCTTTTTCTCATCAGGTATTTCATAAGAAAGCTCATACAGAACAATATATTCATGCTAATTCTCATCATTTCCCAGCTCAAAAACTTGGTGTTCTCAACACCTTAGTGACTAGAGCTTTAAGAGTTTCTGATGACAACCATCTCAATGAAGAGAAATATCATCTCCTAAGTGTTTTATTTAGTAATGGGTATAGTAGACACCAATGTACTAAGGATTTCCTCAGAGCTAGAAAAGGTCCTAGTGCCAATAAAGATACCAAGGATTGATTTGTTGGTGTCCATCTTCCTTTTATCAAAGGGACCACTGACAAGATTGCAAGGATCCTAACGAAGCATAAAGTGGCTTCAACCTTTAGGCCTTTAAATACCATCCAAAGCTCCCTTAGATTTGTAAAAGACTCATTGGACCCCAAGAATATAAAGGGTGTTTACGTTATCCCATGCTCTTGTGGGACTCTCTCCTATGCCTTTGAGAGACTGCCAACCATCTAGTTTTGTCTTCTGAAGGAAATTAAACATGTAGTAGGGTAATATGGCTTTGAAAAACTTGGGGTCCCACCAAATTATGTTGTAAATACCAATGCTACTGATGCAAAGAATTCAAGTTATGACGAAGGGTGCAAATATAAAACCAACATTCCGAGTGCCTAAGTGTTGAAGTGCAAAGAGTCCCACCAAAATGACACATGCAATGAACACAATGTACCCTACCAAATATTAAGCTAATAAAACATCATCCTCAAATTCAATAACAAACAATTCAATATTGATAGGGTTTATAGGGTAGAATTTTTCTCACTATCATCGAGATGAGCGACCTTAACTTTTATGCCCAAAACTACTGAAAGAATTGCCCTTAAAAATAAGAAGATCAAAAAACCTAAAGCTCTGATATGAACCTAGCCTGAAAATGTCCACTTCGAATTAATGAAATTTCATACACAAACAACCAATATAGCTCCAAATTTTCACATAAAATGCATTATTTTTTTCATTTTTATATATTTAAATTACTAATTACAAACCTTTTTTTTTCAAAACTATAGTTCATTCATGAAAAAAATTCAAACTAGAGATTGTTGGAGTGAGAACTCCATCCCTAATCACCAACCAGGTTCCCAGCAACATAACTAACATCAGCCAAATATGTTGTTGCTAATGTTTTTCAAAGAAGGACTTTATTGCACAACTTAGGCTAGTTTCGCGAGGTTTGGAAACCTTATATGTGGACACCTATGCATATAAAGTGTTTGGTTGGGAAAAAGGCTCAAGTTGCATGTCTACACAACAATGAATAGAGAGCAAATGTCCCACCTGCCATTGCAAGAAAAAAGAGAAACAAAAGTGAGAGCACTATGAGATTTGAACCATTGACCAAGGGCACAAACATGAGGAAACCATAACTTCACTATCGTCATTTGCTGTCAAGACAAAAAATATATATTTTCAAATACGAACAAGTCTGAATGTCCAGAAGATAAATGAGAGAACTTGCAAAAACTCATCTTCGTGATCATGTAGCCTTAGCTTCCCAAAAAACATGCTCTTGTATACATATAGAGGTGATGCATTTAAATCCCCATACACCACTCTGAAGGTTCTCTGGTAAGCCAAGGCGAACACTATTCCATAGGACACCTGTTCAACAAAAAATCCAATCAAAAATCATATTCGACATAAGAAATCATAGCACAGGTAGCCCAAACAATTGTGATTTTGTCAAAATGAAGCTCAAACTGAGCCACCAAGATGATGAGCACCTCATATCGAACCACCAAGGCTCCAAGTTCATTTATTCCCTCAATATTGGTCAATATTAACTCCATGCCTAGACTCTCGTCCTATGCACTTCCTCTCCCACACTCGACCTCGCCTGACTCTCGACCTACACATTTTCTCTCCTACTCTCGATCCCACCTATTTTTTTGCAAATGATTGGCCAATGTACCTTATAAATAATAACTTATAATACATATATTACTATATAACATATAAAAACCCTTAATCCCCCTATTATATATTCAATATAGTATTTTGTGTTTTCCTCATTTTTTATGCCCCAATATGGACACATGTGGTATGATATTGCTTTGTAAGTGAAGCCCCCATGATGAGAAGTACCTCCTTGAGCTATATAAGTGTAAATGAAGTCTCTCCTCGAGCGGTGAAAAGAATTAATGATTTTCATCTTCAATCCATATGAGTTTTAATCAAATCTCTCCTCGATCCATGTGAGAATAACTGAGTTGAACAAAATACTACTCAGTTGTGAAGGGATAATCTAGTTAGATTGAATTGATGTGTAGGTTGTTGAAGAGGTGAGGAAGGTTGTGAGTTATAGAAGTCCTGTGAGTGAATGGGCTGAGACTGTTAATGTTGTAGCTAAGAATCAAGGTTAGGGATGCATAATGTGTATTTTCAAATTTTAAGCTACTATAAGAGTCTATGAGGGTTGAGAGAGCCTGAAGATTTGTTGAAGTATATATGAGCGTTTTGATCAAAACTGAGTGAGAAAAGATCTACAAGGTAGAGATAGAGTTGGAGCATGTTATTTATCTAGTGAGCTAACTAGCTGAGTAAGAATTGTAGCAGAGAGAGAGAAACAAGTATTATATGACCTGATCACTTGTGGATATGAATCTAAAAATGAATGAAATATAGGTATGTTAGGTTCTGTAGGCCACTACTTGTACATCAAGGAGTTTGTGCTCAATGCTGGTTGGTGCTAGCAAAACAAATAAAGGAGTTGGTGCTTCCTGCTGGCGAGTGCAAGCAAAACAAATTAGGGAGTTGGTGCCAACAAAAAAAACTAGCGTTGGTGCCTCATACAAGTGGGTAGTGACAAAAATTGATGTAGTGGGAAGTGGTGGCTTAATGTTTACATCATAACAAAACAAGATTGATGGTTTTGTCCCTTTATGGGTTTCCACGTACATCTGGTGTCTCTATGTGTTGCATATGTGTATGATGATTATGATGTTCTTGTGTGATTCATGATTTTATTTAGGGTGATCCTCACATGATTGATTGTTAAGTAAATTGAAACATTTTAAAGGGGTAATAATTATTAAAATTGGTAATAATATTGATTTATCCCCTTCTCAGTATTATCCTTGTTTCCAATAATCATGTGTGTGAGGATTTATATCCAGGAATTTAGGTGTTTAATACAAATTAACGTCCAATTCACATAACATGTAGAAGAGAAGGAACTCATTAGACTAATGTTAGACATATTTAACGTATTTAAAGAAATAGATTAATCATATGTTTGAAGAATTTTGTGTGGCCGCACATGACTAAAACTAGCCTAGATTCATCTAACTTTGGATCAATCAAGTGTGAAAAGGGATCAAATAACTCAAGGCAGAAACCTTTCCTTATATTTTGCACTAAAAAGGAGGTTTATACATCGTGATATTTGACCATTCTTGGTACTTAAATTTCACCCTCATTAACTTTTTTTAACTATTTTTTTTTCAAGTGGTCTGAGTTCATCGAAAATTACATCAGACTTGACCTATGGCTTGAGAAACCACAACCCACAGGCATCTAAGCCATCAAAAACACCTGGATATTGCACCCGGCTTGAGCCACACAAACCCTTAACATGACAATTTTTGCTCATAGAATTTCAAGCCAATAACCTTTACATAACAAAGTGACATAACAGCACACCCCATCACCATCTATTCAATATGTATGTATTATTTTAACTAATTTTTAATTAAATTAAAATATTTAAAATAATAATAATAATAATAATAATTTTTGTTACTATTTTTCATAATAAAAAAAATCAATTAACCAAAAACATTTATTAAATCTTTACACGTCATATATCAACTATACATATCTATTAAATCCTTTATATATCATATATCAATAATAATCCTTAATGTCAACATCCACACACACATATATATATATATATATAAAATAATCCATTATATATTTTAATACTCTATATATTATACTCTTTTTCATCTCAACATATATTAGGCTTCATATATTAAACTTATAAATTAAAAATAATTAAAAAAACAATATATTTGAATCTTTGTTTATTTCAACATGTTTTATGCTTCGATATATTTAAAATAATTTCACACTTAATAAAAAAATAATATATTTAAATCTTTTAAATCTTTGTTTATTTCCACATGTTTTTATGCAGGTTTATATATTAATTTTTTTAATATTTATTATTAAATTTAATAAGCAAAATTAAAAATTTATTAATTATATAAACATATTATCTTTTTAATTTTTGATTTTTTTTTAATAATATATTTAAAAAATAGTATTTTTGAATGTTGGTTTATTTCACACTGTTTTATGCATGTTTAAATATAAAATCATTATTGTTTTGAATATTTATTGTTAGATTAAAAATTAAAAATTATTTTACATTTTCAGCGGGTTAATGGTTAAGAGTATGTGTTTCCTTCTAAAAGGTTACAGGTTCAAACAAGAGGGAGGTATAGTATGTATGTCTTAGTAAACTTAGCAATCAAATAATTGCGTGGAGATGGGTCTCTTGTCCCAGAAACAAAAAATCTTATACGCCAATTAAGTGTCTAACTTAATAAAAACCTGAAAAATAAATAATAATAATTAAAATTATTTTTATCTTACCCCTAAAAAAAATTATTTTATGTATTAAAATCTCTTTGACTCCCAAAACATAAAAATTAAAATTAAAGATAAACGAAAGCATCACTTTCAAATCCTACAAAGCTCGCACTGGCAATTTCAAAACCCACGCATAAAAAATGGGGGGTGTGAGTGGGTAATACAGCGACCCTTTATTGCGCGCTAATAATATGTAACGCGTGCTTTCCTGTTTTTATGATTCGGTGATCACTCAAAATGATACGTGTTCATCGAAGTGACATTTTGGAGGAAGGAAACACCCAAAACGAAGCATCTCCATGTTAATTGTTATCTTCCTTTTCCTTCCATGATTGGATGGTTATGAGTACGTGTTCATCGAAGTGACATTTTGGAGGAAGGAAACAACCAAAACAAAGCATTTCCATGTTAATTATTATCGTTCTTTTCTTTCCATGATGTTAATTTCAGCACGCATTTATAATACTATGGGGTTGGAAATAGGAATTTTCATGATTTGGATTTTTATATTTGTTATAATATTTGTTATAAAAGAAAATATTAGGTTTAAAATTTTGTCTTTCATAAATAAAATATTTATTGATAAAATATTAAATAATTTTTTTTAATAATTTAATTATATTAAAATTTTTACATATTTATCAAAAAGAAAAAGAGAAATAGCCATAATATATCAATAACTTATTAAATCTTAAATTTTATTATTCCTTTATAATTAATAATGATAATATATGTTATTTTCTAAAATATATATTTTATATCAAATTTTCAGAATAACTAAATTCACAATCAAATTAAGATTAAAATTAATTGTTAAATTCACAATTAAACTAAGATTAAAATTAATTGTTGAAGATTAAAAGTACATGATTGTAAGTCTTGTTCAAAAAATTATACACAGTTTCTTAGTAGCAAAGTTCATTCAATGAGGCTTACTTTGGCAATTTTGATATATTTTAAACTTAAAACAAATGAGGAAAATCTTCAAGGCAAAGTAGCACATAATTATAGTGGATAGTTTTACACTGAAATGTGTCATAAAATAAAGTAAAATAAATCTTTATATTATATAATGATTTATGATTTGTTATAGAATGATAGTGACCTATGGAAAATAACTCACAAGCTCGTGAAATAACTACACACACTACCCAAAAAAATAAAAATCTTTTCTCTAGCAAATTCATCACCCCGTGATTTATTTCAACTAGCCATTTTGTAGAGGATGAGAAGTGGACCAACATTATGAAATTCTATTGAATTTTATTGCATAGTAAAATTTTCAAAATAAAAAATGTAAAATTGATTAAAACCCAAATTGGTAAACGTTGTACATAATTTTAACAGACAAAAAAGGATACATGCAAAGCAAACTAAGCACATTTTTTAATGGTTTAATGGCCTTCATCCAAGACAAAGCAAACTAAGCACATTTTTTAATGGTTTAATGGTCTCCATCCAAGGAAAAGAAAACTAAGAACATTTTCTAATGGTTTAATGGCCTCCATCCAACCATTAAGGTATTAAGGCCATGGTGAGACGGAGGACATAGCCTCCAAAAACAAGTAAGCCCACATGGAGTGCAATGATTTTAGCATGGCACAAATTGATGGAGGAGGCCTTATATTACAAGGAACAAAAAGTTTGGTTTACCCGTGATTCTTCAATTGCACAACCCATCCATGATTCAGCGCTCTCCATGTGGAGTCACTAGAAGTTGTCCCCTATGCATTTTTTTAAGAATATTATAGAGTTGGGCACATTCAAGCATGATTTAGAAATAAATCAGTCAATTTCACTGATAGTACTCCATTGATACATTAGTTGAAGATCATAAATTCTCCAATGTAATGTGTCAAATCAATTTCCATCATACATTTTAGCAAACAAGAGAGGTGCAAGGACATGAAACATTGTTATATGCCTACTCACAGTCTTATTCGGTAAATACATGAATGGATGTGACACCATGACGTGCCCAAGTCTAAATGAAACACAACTTAATATACAATATTAAGAATGTTTTCGGAAAATAATAATCGATCAAAAATATGTTTTGTAAATTTCACAATGCATTAGGGATGATGGTTATGCGAAATTTTAAACATCAAATACGACCAAAATGCTGGCATTTTGCCTGTCAAATTCCAACCCTGATTTGAACTTTTAGTTTGTTAATTCAATTCGAATGTTGGTCATTTCTATATTACAGTTGGCTTCCAAATCCTCCACAATTTAAAATACAAAATTAATACATAACTAATCAACAAATAACATGTACTAGACTTAAGCTCATGCAATAACAAATAGATCCTTTGAGTGGTTAAAGCTTGGCTCTCCTATATCCATAAGGCTTTTGTTCTAGATAATCCACTCTTCTTTTATTGCATTTTATTACTAACAAGTTTCATGACAAGGAGACAACATCCATGCATTTCTTGGGAAAGAGAGATGGAAGATAGCTACATTTTTCTTCCAAGTTTTATAATATTGGCTGTTAAATTTTCTTGCTCTAGGTCTATTTAACTGTAATAAATTATAGTCAATGCATTATTGGGAGACTAATTTATGCCTTATTGTCTAATTAGAGCATTCCTTATTCTTTCCTTATTTTTGAATACATTTTCCTTATTTCTTTCATGGATAGATTTTCCATTTCTAACCTTTTAAACAAAGATAGACCAAAGCAATCCTAACAAACTCTAGAAAGGATGAGATTATCCAACTGAAAGTGATCGTAACTAAAGATTAAGAGAAAAAGAGTAATATAAAGCTCAATATTTTTTTATTATTAGTGAATTTCAAAAACATAACTAGGACCATGAAATGATATACAAATAACAAATATATAAAAAGATAACAAGGGTTACTTGGTCAAGGGCATGGAAATAACGTACATAGATCACTAAAAGGGCTTGATCAACCACAAACCATGACCAAGGATGGATTAACTTACAAACTTGATAAAGAAGAATCACCATAAAAAAGGTTATAGATATGTCCCTTATCACTAGAATCACAATCTTGAAAAGTAAAACTAGTGATAAGTGCCAAGACGCTACCCTAAACAAGACACCTCATAACATTTGCCAAATTAGAGATTTTGAAGCAAATGAGATTATAGCTTAGTACCTCATTATCCCATATGTTATGCCAAGAATTAAATACAATGATTTACCATTGTCTAGTTACTTTGAAGCAAGTGAAATGTGTTAGGATACCCCAAGCTCTTATCCCTTACATATATTGTCCTCTTATCCCTTACATTTATTGTCCCTCTTTTCAATTGTAATGACTGTCATGCCATTTGATCAAAATGTTTTATAAGTTTTTTTCAATTGTAATGACTTTCAAACCATTTGACCAAAATGTTTTATGAATTTCTTAATTCAAAAAATCACTTAGTTTAACTTATATCTACCACATTATCTTCCAGACATGAAGGGGTCTAACTTAATCTTGCCATATTATATATGCCCATTATTATTTTTATTATGATTATTCAATACCCTAAAACTTTAAAAAAAATATACTCCATTATTTAAAGGTAAATACTAACTCACTTGGAAACTCGGTGGTGTCAAACTCTACATTCTTAACTATAATAAGTTCAAATACTAGAATATAAACCTCAAAAGCATTATTTACTACGTATCACAAACCTGAAGAGTAAAATACCCTTGTATCCAAAGAAATCTCAGGTACAACCCCTCTTGCTACTCTTACAGAATATTATTATTAATTCATAAATAACGCTTTCTTAATTCTGAATCCTTTTAAAAACAGCACCCTCATTCACTTCGACTCTACCAACGAGTAAATTGGCTATATTTAAAAGAGTAAAACCATAATCCCAAGGCAATATCAAAACCCACGGATTAAATATGGCCGGTGTGGGTCGGTAATACTGTGTGTCATATTGCGCTAATAATATGAAACGTGTTTTTTCCTGTGCTTATCATTCCGCGATCATTTCGCCGAGGAAACAACAAAAACAAAGCATCTGCGTGGGTAATTATTACTGTTTTCCCCTTTCTTGAATGGATGGTTATGGTACGTCAGTTGTATCCTATAAATATCGCTTTCTTATTTCGAATCGCTCAACAAAAACCTTTCATTTCAACTTTTAGCTTCCTAATTCGATTCCAATGGCTCTCCTTTCTATCTCCCCCCTTCAGAAACCGCTTACCAGTTGTAGTCCTTTCTCTACAACAATGCCAACTCTTGGAGTGTGCACGCGACGGAAAGTTGTGACACCTTCCATCATCATGTGTTCAACAACCGCTGTGTCAGATGCTGGTGCAAAGAGACGCATAGCGAATCATCATTCCAACCTCTGGGGCGACGACTTCATACACTCTCTCTCCACACATTATGAGGTAATTTTCAACTTTTCTCCTTTTGAAGCGAACGAAATGACTACACTTTTCCTTTTTATTTACTGTGTTGAATATTGTGTATGGGTCAGGCGCCTTCATACCGTGAACGTGCAGAGAGACTCATTAAGGAAGTGAAAGAGATGTTCACTGAAATTGAAGATGGACTATCAATCACTCCCCTCAATGATCTGCTTTCACGCCTTTCCATGGTCGACAGCATCGAACGTTTGGGAATCGATAGGCATTTCAAAATGGAGATCGAATCAGCGCTGGATTATGTTCACAGGTCAGTCATCGTAGCCTCATCATCATTATTTATTTATGCTTTATATATTATGGCATACACATGATTAAATTAATTTCACGTACAGTTACTGGAGCGAGAAAGGCATCGGATGTGGTAGAGAAAGTGGTGTTACTGATCTCAACTCAACTGCACTGGGCCTTCGAACTCTTCGACTACACGGGTACCCGGTGTCTTCAAGTAGGGAGATCCACATTTTATTAGGAAATCCGTCCTTTAATTTCTTTTATGATTGCATCAACTCGCATAGATTTGATAATATATGATGCATTAATATCAGGCGTGTTGGAACAATTTAAAGACGAGAAGGGGCAATTTGCCACTTCATCCATTCAAACAGATCAAGGAGAGATCAGAACTATTTTCAATTTATTTCGGGCATCTCTCGTTGCTTTTCCAAATGAGAAAGTCATGGAAGACGCTCAAATCTTTTCTACGATATACTTGAAAGAATATCTAGAAAAGATTCCGCTATCCAGTCTTTCACGACAGGTGAGGCAGGGAAACTGATAAGAAGTAATCAAGACAGATAAAAGCGATTCTGATGTGATGTACACCTGCTAATTTACAACAACCGTTTACAACCGTGCCTTAAGTTTTTTATAATAATGTGAATTTTGTGGCTGCAGATAGAATACGTCATGGAATATGGTTGGCACACAAACCTTCCACGATTGGAAGCAAGGCATTACATGGACGTCTTTGGATATAATGAGTAGGACAATTATCTCACTGGCCGTTTAATTTCTGCGACTTCAACTTTATACGTACAATAAAAAATTTCTTTTAATTTATAGGTTTTTCTAGTAAGTATTTTATAGACTTTTGTCTTTATGTTGAAAACGATCCTGCTTTCATCCTGAAATAGTCAGCCAACCTAACTTTATTTCCTGGTTAAGCAGTGAGGCTTGCCTTTTTAACATTCTACCACAGAACTCCGTTTTTGAATGGTTTAGTTTCCATATGGTATTTCCAGTTAATACTAGTTGGACTTTTGTTTACAGAATGCCATGGATGTCATACGTGAACACCGAAAAACTCTTAGAACTTGCAAAATTGGAGTTCAATATATTTCACTCCATACAACAAAGAGAGTTAAAACATATCTCCAGGTGATGAGCTTTCTTACTGGATTATATTTTCTTCTTACACAAAATCTGGGTGTCAATAGTCTAATGATTTCCAATATTCAATAGTAAAATATAATCGTTTGCGATTAGATGGTGGAAGGATTCAGGCTTCTCTCAAATGAATTTTGTTCGCCACCGTCATGTCGAATACTACACTTTGGCCTCTTGCTTTGCGATTGATCCTGAACATTCTGCATTCCGAGTCAGTTTTGCCAAAATGTGTCATCTTGTCACTGTTCTGGATGATATCTATGACACCTTCGGAACGATGGAAGAGCTCCAACTCTTCACAGCAGCAGTTAAGAGGTGGTAACAGCGGTGAAAAACTTTGAGAATAATATTTTCTTTCTCTTAAAATGCCTATACAGCGATCAACTGATTTGACCAAAATTTGTTCTTATGATTGCATATGATCAGATGGGATCCATCAGCGACAGACTCCCTTCCAGAATACATGAAACGAGTGTACACAGTGCTTTATGAAACCGTAAATGAAATGGCACAAGTGGCGAAGAAGTCTCAAGGCCGAGATACCATCAACTATGCTCGACACGCTGTATGGATAATAAGGATTCTTACATATATTTGAAGAATGATTTGGCCAAGTTGGTGATTAGTTAATTTGCTTTGCTTGTGTATGTGCAGTGGGAAGCCTATCTTGATTCGTATATGAAAGAAGCAGAGTGGATCTCCACTGGTTGTCTTCCAACATTCGAGGAGTACTACGAAAATGGCAAGATTAGTTTTGGTTATCGTATATCCATGTTACAACCGATCCTCTCGATGGACATTCCTTTTCCTCACCACATCCTACAAGAAATCGACTATCCATCCAGGTTCAGTAGCTTGGCGGCTGGCATCCTTCGACTTAAAGGTGACACTCGCTGTTACCAGGTATGACATATATCAAACCAAATTCAAATAGAAGAAGTTTTGTGTGGCATTGCACCACTAATTTTAGGGAGTTTTCATTAGAATATAAATGCTTACATTGGCATGGCTATTGCAGGCAGATAGTGCCCGTGGAGAAGAAGCTTCATGCATATCATGTTATATGAAAGAGAATCCCGGATTAACAGAGGAAGATGTTGTCAATCATATCCATGCCATGGTCGATGACTTAATCAAAGAATTAAATTGGGAGCTTCTCAAACCAGACTGCAATGTTCCCATATCCTCTAAGAAACATGCTTTTGACATCTGCAGAGCTGTTCATCATGGCTACAAATACCGAGATGGCTACAGCGTCGCCACCAATGAAATAAAGGATTTGGTAATGATAACCGTTCTTGAACCTGTGCCTCTGTAATCACACGTTAGACCTAAAGTGATAACCGTATGTACCTTCTTGCCTGACTGTGTGCTGGATTAGGTATACCTGACTGTGTGCTGGATTGGATATACCTAATCAGGCCTGGAATTTCAAATTCCCTTTGTCGGTCAAATGAAAATTTGTTGACGTTTTTACATTTTTCATGCTCTTCGTTTTACTTCTACTCAAATTTATGAATGTCAATCTCCCTTAATCTACAAGCTTTTTTTCAACTACTTTTACATTTAAATTTTCATTAATCTCCTTTCAAAAATGGTGCATTGTTTTTTTTTCCTGTTTCGAGATATTATTCATCACCATAATATTGGATTTATATTTTAATCAAATGAGAGGATTATGATTCGTTGATGCTTAATAATTCGATCAAGGATGGGAAGCTAATCCCTATCCACCATGTAGAACTTAGTACACTTTCATATTCTCTTTGGGAAAAGATGGCCATCAGACTCCATCTTAAAATTACATTTATGTGACACAAGAAGATTCCCATCTTCTCCCATCTTAACAAAGTCCTTGCCAAATTCTACATGCTAGATAGCAATTATTGGGAAATTGTGCATTTTGATAGTTCATAATTGAAAAGGTATAATATATGAGGAAAAAAATCTAAAAGATGGGTGCAAAATTTAAAGTGGAATGAATTAAAGTTCAACAACCAACACTCTATAAAATTGAGATAGTCAGAATAACAACTCCTCTTTTACAAAAAAATAAATAAATATAACAACTTAGGAATAAAACACTCATTTATCTCATACTACAGGAAAGCATTCACACCCTAATAGAGATTATAACTTACTCCTTTATAATATTGTTACATACACTTTCTCACATAACCAAATTCTAGCAACAAAATTTTTTTATCGTATCCAAAAGGGAAAAATTTCTATGCACAGAAATTTCTATGCACAACGACAATTATCTTAGTTCATTGTTGGAAAAATGAAGAGCTGAATATGGGAATAACCTTTTTTACGGCTCTCCCAATGAAATTCTTAACCTACTCCCATTTTAATAAAACATTATATTTTTATTAAAAATTATATTATTAATTAAAATAGATAAAATCAATCTCACTAAATTAAAAGAAACGAAATAAATATTTGAAATTCCTTTTATATTTCTTATAATTTTTTATTAAAATTTAAATAATTGATAGTTTTAAAATGAATGAAATTTTTATTTATTTATTTTCCAAACTGTGATTAAGCAATATCACAAATTTTTTTCATTGAAATATGTTATTATCACTGCACTCTAATATTTAAACTAGGAATATATAATATTCTTAGAGTCTATTTCAATGTATTCATTTCAAAGTTTTCGCATTAAGGATTCTAAACCTACTATTTCTCTAATAAGACAAACATCTATTAGGTTAGAAAGTTCTTATTGGAATCATTATGTTCATTGAGATTCTGACAAAGTTAACCATGACCGTCTACTAAGCAGGCCATTGATTATATTTTCATTGCCATCCATTCCATTCCTTGTTATACCTTTACTGGAGTATAATAATGATTTGGAAAGGTTGGCAGAATTTTCTTCGGCTCGAAAGCTAATGAAAAATTCCTTCTCAGTCATTTTATATTGAACGATTTTACAAAGGTTTTCTAGATTTGAAAAAAATATGTAGTTGAGTGGAAAACAAAAATTGGTTTACTGAAACTAGATCCTCACTAAAGTAGCTATGATTTGGAAAGGTTGGCAGAATTTTCTTCGGCTCGAAAGCTAATGAAAAATTCCTTCTCAGTCATTTTATATTGAACGATTTTACAAAGGTTTTCTAGATTTGAAAAAAATATGTAGTTGAATGGAAAACAAAAATTGGTTTACTGAAACTAGATCCTCACTAAAGTAGCTAACCTGTGTATTCAATGGTTGTTGTTATGTGAGAAAAGCTAATACAGTATAAAAAAAATCAATTATAATCCCCTCCTATGAAAGAGTTGGCAGATTTTTCATGGCTGGGAGTGCGTCAACTAGAAAAGCAAAATAATAAATGCAATCACTATTATGAACATGGAAATCCGTCAAAAGAGTTCACGATGCAGGTTGTTTTTACGTTTAAGATACTCTCTTAGAAAGGCTACAACAAATCAAAAATAAACATAAACTATTATTATTTTACCTTATATAATATCAAAAAACCAGGTAGGATCCACTTTTGTGATTGTAATTAAAGAAAATTATTAATTTACATGGTTTACATTCCTCTACTCAATACAAGTTTCTCTAACTTTTATATTGTTTTTATATTGATTTCATGCTCACACCATTACATTATATAAAAAGATAAAACTATACTAAATACAATTACTGCACCCTAAAGAGGTGTGAAACACTTTGTGGCAAGCAGCAATATTGTGGGGATCCTTTGAATTAGTTGGCAACAAAGTAATTAACAAAGTGGACCTTTTAACACACTCTAGACTTAAAAAAATCACCCACGGTTTTATAGACGAGGCCTGAGAAGCATTGGATGAGAGAAACCTATTCTCTCAAAACCACCCAAATGTTTTAAGCGGTGTTCCTATACATCCCTGCTATTCATAGAAAATGGGCATGATTTCGTTGAAGAGTTCACTAGGGTTAAGGGTCGGGACATAAATCCTTCACTCAACACTACCTCAAAGTATTACATTGTCTCATAGTACTGAAGCATTTTCCGAGGTTCTTGGTTGTTGTAGAGATGTGATTGTATTGCTATGTTATATATTTCTCCTCAAGCAGGATTATGGTGAGGTAATAAAATCTATACACCATTATAAAGTTGTTTCATGTAATAAGAAAACACTCGAATTAAACTCTACTCAGAAAATAATTTAGTGTTATGATCTGACCTGAAAAACTCAGAAAATAATTTAGTGTTATGATCTGACCTGAAAAGCTTGTCGAATTTTTTTTTTACAGAGCTAGTTGAAATGGCGAGTTGGGTTTCTTGCTAATAAGTTAACCTTGTTGAGCATCCAGGCCTCCTCAAATTTCAATCGGAGATCTTCAATCTGCCAGGGAGCACCAGAGCCGCATGTCCAGAAAGAAATGTCCAAGCCAATCAAACGACAAGGATTACTGCAACAACTTGCAAGAATAAGCCTTGGGGTAATGGTCAAGGCAAAGAAGAAAGTGTATTACCTCAGTGATGACACATGAACATGCCCATTGTCTATTTCTTCCTTGCCTGTAATTGTACTTCCTCCATTCTAATGGATGAATCATGGAACAAAGCCACCATTCCATTTTCTTGGGAAATCAGGTAGATAACTTCAAATTCATGTAGATTGTTGATAGACGGTTGCCACTAATTCAGCTGTCAATGGCCTGGAGAGTGAACATTTTCGTGAAAACAACAGTGAGAATGACCTGGACAGTGAACATTTTCGTGAAAATGATAGTGAGATTGCACGCAGTTCTTGGAACCTGGGTGATGAATAGTTAAATATTGCAATTTGCACGCTTCATCAGATTAGGTTTAGCGTGGCGTCCAAGCAAACTTTAAAACACATTTGTCTCCAATTCTGAACTGAGTACAAACCAGTAGCTAATGGTAATGGTAGTTGTAGATTAAATTTGCACATATCGTTCGTATGGCCAAAGCTGCAGATGGTAGATGAGAGAGTTACTCCTTTTAGGTACTAGCCTATGGTAGGAGAGAGTTACTACTATTAGGTACTGGCTACTAGGCAGTTAAATACTGTAGAATTTAAATAGTATTAAATTGTCTTGTGTATAGGTACCAAGTCCAAAGTGGTATTATAGTTTTTGACGGTTTAACTCTGAAACTAGAAGTCAAAACTACGGGTTGCAGTTTTATAGGACACGTCAAACCTGACGTGGAAAAATTTTCAACCACCGTCGAATACGTCCTAAAACACAAAATACGTCCTACAGGACGTCAAATTCCAGGCCTGTACCTAGTGATGAAGGTTGCTTATGGAGTTAAGATAGGTCGATGACTTGCAGCTTCTTCAATTTCCGTATCCTGCCACTATTTAAAAAAAAAGGGCCTTTTTAAGTTACATGTGCAGCTTATCCATGTCAAACTTTGGAAAATGTTGAATACCATCACACAAATTCAGCAAAAAGGCTAAATAACATACATGCATTTTGATTTCTTTGGATCAGGAACCACATATAGATTTAAATTATTTTTTAACATATAAAAGATACGGTGATTATATTAGCATATTCATAAATTTGAAACACTTGTTTTGATTTTAATTTAATTATACATTTATTTAGTTTTATAATTTTGGGTAATATTTTTATCTAAATAATATAAAGAATTATTTACATTACATATATACCATGAAAAATATTAAATATAATAGTTTTAAATTTTAAATTAAATAAATTTAACTTATAATATATATATATATATATATTTAATTATATCAAATACATTTTGTTTTAAAGAGAAATTAATAAATCACGTGCATTTAAATTTGAAATTATTTATTTATTTTTTGTAAAATTTACTAAATTTCTAAATATTTAAAATTTAATTAACACATTACAAATAAATAAATTTCCATACTATAATATTGGTCTTTTTTTATCAATTAAATCTTAAGAGACTACAAATAAATAAATTCCCATACCATTAAAAGAATATTTGTCTTCTTTTATCAATTAAATCTTATTAAAGTTTAAATGTTATAAATTCAATTTTATTTTTGCAAATAAATAAATTTCCACAAAATGATAGCAATATTTGTAGTCTTCTAGTTAATTTTCAAAGTGTTTAAAATCATAAGTTAGTTCTTCAAATACAACTATAAATTTAGACATAAAATTTATTTCTATGTATGATACTAAAAACGAACAATGTATTTTGGATTTAGATCAAATATCATGCTCAATCATGAGAGTTGATTCCTTTTAATGTACCAAACATATTTGCCAAAGGTTTCTTATTTCAACTTAAGGTGGGTGACCATTAATAGAAGGCCTAGACTGATTTTCAAGGAAATATGCTTAACATATGCTTTGATTGAATGCATTGAACAGTTATAGTGTTTTAGAAAGTTTTTTAGGTTGCATTGAATTTTAATAAATTTTAAAAAGTATATATGTGCCACCCCACCCACCAATTTCCTAGAAATTTTCAAACCATAACTAAATTTATAAAATCTTGCGAGGTATCGAGACTCACTATCTACTTTCTGTACTATGAGATTGACAGAGCGAAAACATTGCAATGCTACTCTACAAACATGCCAAACACTAAGAGATGTATATACCCAAACAATAAGAATTAGTAACAGAGAAAAAGGAACATGGAAACGAATGGGAAAGAAAATTATCTTGCACACTTAGTTACCTGGATTACATAACAAAGACCAGCCATCGTAGAGCTCTGACCTCCACATGCTAAGGTTTTGAATGAATTGAGTCAGCATGAGGGAAGGAAGAAGGTCATTACTTTCGTAACACCCCACCCAAAATCAACTACCGAGATTACACTCGTGAAATGCACCGTCTCATGTATGCCAACCAACACCGCAAGGACAACTAGAGGTCACTGTAGCTAGTTGGAAGTCCAAAAGTTTCCAATGGTTAATGAGCAGTGTCAAGTTTAGGTGAGGCTATATTAATTAACACCAATACTAATTCCATTGAAATGTTGATGTACGGGTTAACAGCCATTAGTAAGCGTTATTTATATATAAACTATAAAACATAATTTAACACGGATGTGGACATTCTTACTACATTTATATCCACACCAATGTGTAGTAATAAGCGTAGAAAATATAGTTATAGCTACGTTTGTCATAATTTAGGAATGTGCTAGGGGTGTTACATTCTTTAAAATAGACTTGAAATTATCATAATTTATATTTGTATTCACAAATTATAATATTTAATTTAGAAGCCCTATATGTTTAGTTGGACTTAAAAAGTTTGTATCTAACCAATCCAATTAGGGTTTTATAGGGAGAAAAAATCGTTCTAATTTTGAACTCTTATGGATCTAAAAATCAATTGTTCATCTGAATTCTTATCAATTAACACTTAAATATATGAAAAATCTTATGTACAGAGATGACCTTACCCTAATTATTCAATCTAAAAACAAACACAATTTGAAGATTTTTGAATTGTATATTTTTAAATATATCACTCAGTGTTGCTACGATATATTTATTTGAATTACATAATTTTAACCATTAATATTTTCAATTTCAAGAGTATTTTTTATTAATCTACAATTAACAAGATTTCATAAAAAATATAGAGATAAATTTAGTGTTATGAAAAAGGTTCTATTTTCAATTTCAATAATTTATATTTTTATATTTTTATTCTTTAAGAGATGGATTTTAAACAAGGTGTTCTCTATACTACTAGTATAACCCCTTATTGTTATTAGTGCAACCCCCTTATTATATTGTTGTGCCCATGCAGTCCCATATTGATATTATTGTGCCCCATATAAGCCCACTATTGTTATTGTTTTGCCCTTACATTATTATTGTTATGTCGGCTCTGATTACATTATGACCCCTTAGACTCGTATATATAGAAAGGAGGTCTTGTCATTTATATCATCCAAGAATTGTTCATTTGTGTAATGTAAAGGAGGTTTCCCCCTCGAAGTTTCTTATTTTTAAGGCGTTTCTCTTTCTTTTCTATCTTTTTGTGAGCTGGTTTCATAACATTTGGTATCAGAGCTTTGGATTCTAGGGTTTCGCTCCTCCAAACAGGTCATCGGGGCATTTTCTCTATAATGTTTTTTCTGCGACGTTTCAGAAGCTAAAACAAAAACCCATTTGAGATGACATCTCACTACACCTCGGGTGCAAATTTTAGAGCTCATCTCGCTATATTTTCAGAGATATGATCTGAGGAAGTTAGGGTTTTTACAAGCTCCAAAATTCCATATGAAATAGGCCATCGTGGAATTTTCACTATAATTGTTTTTCTACATTAAGTTTCAAACTCTGAAATTAAAACCCATTTGAGCCAAAAACTTGGTGAAGCATGGGCCCAAATTTTAGTTTTTTTTTTTGTTATATTTTGGGAGATATAGTTCGAGACATTTAGGGTTTATTTAGCCTCCTGAATTACATCCCAAATAGGTGACCTTGGGAAAATCGTCATAAATTTCTCTTTAGGAATCGTATTGAAATTTTGTAAGAAGTTGCAGAAAGAGGACGGCCTATAGTTTTTTGTGTATCAGTTTCAGGTCCTAAGGTTGAAATAGTGATAGAGGGCACTTCGTACAAGTTCATTCTACTAAACTAGTCTATAATCAAGTCATCGTGCGAGATTTGACATAACGCTTCCTTGCATAATCCAATCTTGATCAGACTTGCGACGTTAGAAAGAGGACTTAGAGGGCTATTGCAGGACAAAATTGCAGAACTTGGAGATATGAAATTACAGAGTTACAGTCATTTCAAGATAGAGCTCCTAAATTCATGAAAAGGAGATATGAGGAAGTTTGATGGCAAGGATTCATTAAATTTGATACTACAGATGAAGCAATATTTTGATCTACGTGAGGTGCAATTGTTACAAAACGTACGTAGCGCATCTTTATATTTAGAACCAAATAAATTTTTATGGTATGAAGGGATTTGTTCTCCTAAACCACTTGTCACGTGGTCAATTTTCACGGAGAAAATGATAGCACATTATGAGGATATAAAGAGAAACACCTTCTTTAGCTAATTGATAAATCTCAAACAAAAGGGTTCAATGGCAGAGCACATTGAGGACTTTCAAAAATTCAATATAAGGGTAAGTGATATTCCAGAGAGGAAAAGGATTGATGTCTTCATAAGGAATTTAAAGGATAACATTCGACATGAGGTTCATCTTTGGGAACCTGATTCATTGGTGAAGGCATTCAGGTTGGCAAGAAAAATTGAAAGTGAAATTATGGAAACAAGGAATCCGACCACTGAGGACTATAATTATGGAAGTGTTTTTTCTCCTATCCTTCCACAACCTGCAAGGTTTACACCACAAATATTGGAAGATAAAAGAGAAAAAGAGCTTTGTTACAATTGTGATAGCAAATAAACTAAAAGTCATAAGTGCGTTAAGAAGAAATTATTTTACATAGATTATGAAGAGGAGGAAGAAAAGGATCAAGAAACATCAAAAGAAGAGGATATACACCAGGAAACAACCCCAGAGAAAGATGAAATGAATCCGATCGTATCTTGTAAATAATTGGAAAGAATTACCACTCCTCAAACTCTGAATATAGAGGGACATATCAAGAAGAAAAAGGTTCAAGAAGTGAAATATCACATTGAGAAAGAAGAAATGAATCTAACCATATCTTGTAATGCATTGGCCAGAATTACCACTCCTCAAACTATTAAGATAGAAGGACATATCAAGAAGAAAAATGTTCAAGAAGTGAAAGATCACATCAAGCATCAGGAAATGAATCTGACCATATCTTGTAATGCATTGGAAGAAATTACCACTCCTAAAACTCTCAAGATAGAAGGACATATCAAGAAGAAAAAGATTCAAGCAGTGAAAGATCACATTGAGCATCAACAACAAGTTCTCCAACTTTTAAAGGATAATACCACTTTGGTGCGGAATCAAATGAAACAACAAACATATCAACATCATAGTGAAAGAAGTTTTGATGTAGGCGATTGGGTATTTTTACGACTACATGTCAAGAAAGCTATTTATGAGAAGGAAATGTTGGCAATAACACATGCACTTAAGAAATGACGACCTTACCTAATGGGAAGACACTTCAAGGTAAAAATGGATCATGATAATCTTAAATACTTTTTAGAACAAATATTATCTTTAGAAGAATAGAAAAAATGGGTCACAAATATGTTGGGTTATGACTTTGAAATCATCTACAAAAAAGGGAAGCAAAATGTTGCTGCAAATGCACTCTCAAGAAACGATGAGGATGTGGAAGCATTATTTTGTGTTATTTCTATTATCCAACCAGATTGGATAAACGAAGCAAGGGATGAATGGAAGAAGGAAGAATTAGTGTGGCCACTCATTCAAAAGTTGTAGAAGATCCCAGTTCAAACAATATTGCCAGAACTTGACGAGGAAGGAAAAATCATATTGGAACCTGTAGTAGTCATAGAAACAAGAACTGGATAGCTATGAAATCGATAAACTTCAGAGTATCTCATTAAGTGGAAGAACTTATCTGCTGAAGATTCCACATGGGAGGACAAGAATTTGATATAGAAGCATCAAGAACTACTCAAACGTTGAGGACAACACTTTTTGAATGAGAGTGGCATGTTAGGTCCCTATACTACTAGTATAACCCCTTATTGTTATTAGTGCAACCCCATTATTATATTGTTGTGCCCATGTAGTCCCCATATTGTTATTATTGTGCGCCATATAAGCCCATTATTGTTATTGTTTTGCCCTTACATTATTATTGTTATGTTAGCTCTGATTACATTATGACTCCTTATACTCCTATATATAGAAAGGAGGTATTGTCATTTGTATCATCCAAGAATTGTTCATTTTGTTATGTAAAGGAGGTTTCCTCCTCGAAGAAGTTTATTTTTAAGGCGTTTATCTCTCTTTTCTATCTTTTTGTGAGCTAGTTTCATAACATAATGATTATCTCAAAATAAATGAGAAAAAATTAAAAAGTGGAATTCTTCACAGAGGATAAATAATACTTTGAAAATATTTTAATCTTCACATTTTTATTATTATTTTTGAGTAGACTAATATATTATATTTTTGTTCAAGTATCGTTTTTTTTCTACTATTATAGAATTAGTCACTATTGCAGAAATAACTTCAAGTTCAATTTAAAAATAATTCAAGTTAATTTTTACTATTTAAATTTTAGTTGATAAATAAAAATTTAAGTTTGAAGATGGTATTGTTAAATATTTTATAATTAATAAGTTGTAAAACAATAATTTTATATATGAAAATTCCATTATTCTTAAATTTCACATTAAAAAAAAAATAATTTTAACTTGTCATAATAAAAGAGATAAATAAATTTAACCCTTGAATACCGAGATATTTGTTTACAATTCCTATTAAAAGTAGTATCAAAAATTTACTAAAAATGTTGGTCGATCTACAACCTTGGAAGCAACCACTTATAATAAGGGATCGAAGGACACAACTACAATGAATCTAGAGTTTCACGCTTGCATACCAGTGAAATGGAAAATAAAAGCATATGAATTATACCAACCTATAAATTTATTAAAAATTGAGAGATGAGCATAGAGATTCCATAATACAACACAAATCTCACTTCATATTTGATCAGCAGAGGTACAAATATATAATACACATATTATCGACTTCGAGACAACTAGATCATCATTACAACTCACACATTGGAAAGAAGGCTGAGTCCTCGTAACTCCTAATCACTACTACACACAACATCGAAGCATTACTTCCAACACCATCCCATAATGCTTACATGGAAAACATATTACAACAATAAATAAATATATGTTTGACCGGTCTTCATGAGCACCCACATCTAGTCTGGAATATTGCAAACGCTATTGTTTCACGACCACATCTTCGACTTGTCACTTGGCCTTCATTTAAAATGTAACCACCTCTGACCATCGTTGATGAACTTTGTAGGATCAACAATATTGACAACTTGGTGCATTAGGGCTTCCACGATAAGAGTCGTCAAGTAATGAACCATCCTAAGGACCAACCACCATCTGTCGGATATTTCTCTTTCGGCTATCCATGAGTTGATAGGATGGAGGTGTAGATATTGAATATGCTCAAGAGTTTATCAAACAACTTGACCTTACACAATAATTGATGTTTTAAACACCGGGGCTTCCAATTTAGGAACCACCAAGACTTTTTATTACCAAAATTAGTAATGCACAAGAATTGACATTTTGGACATCGGGGCTTCCAGTTTAAGAACCACCAACTCTTTTAATAAAAACACCATAAACACCAACACCATCTCTCACACTCTTTTTCTTTTTAATAATAATAGATATATAACCACACACAATATATTAAAACCAAATCTTGGACCAGAACTCACCCAAATATTGAAGATTTGGAGACAAAATATTTGTTCTTCTTTTCCAAACTCGTGATCCAATTCCTTTGCCACCACTTTAGAGCTCTTATGCAAACCAAATAAACTACAGATCTATGCTAGCCTCCATTAATAAGCAAATTCACTACAGATCTTGGATTCGAAATTTACCATTCTACCACCATTATTTTTGTTCCTCCATGTCATCCATTTTGAATATCGGGGGCTTAAACCAGTTAGCTCGGATTGAGAAAAAATTGCATGGCCTTTGGAGTCTTAAGGAGGACGTAGCGGGCACAAATACTAGGCGAACTATTTCCCATTTCCTGGAGTTAGATATGTTGTTATTAGGTGTCACGTAGATGTTTATGTGCCCAGATCTAAGAAATACATGATATTTTGATAGTACTCGGGTTAGCAAGTCCATTCATGTCCTACAATACTTCCATGGACACCACCATTTTGCAAGCACTGTACAGGACTAATCGTCATGCAAACTTTTGAGAAACCATGAATCTCCTTATAATTGCATTTGATTGACAATGTTGAACACATGCAATTTATGAACAGTTGAAGACCTAATGGACAAGGCCGAGGTAGCATGCGCTTCCACTGTGACATTAGGGGAATTTTGAGGTATGAAATGGGCCTCCTAAGGAAATTATAAAATAATAGTGGAAATAAAAAAATAATATTAGATTACATCATCAAATTTTAGAGGGAAAAAAGAAAAAACTGTTTTTTCAACTCGTATATTCAAGCTATCTCCCTATGGGTTTACTCAAATTTTGAGCGGCAACACTCATTGGATGCATAATTTGATTCCTCATCCAAGGAGTACCCTTGTTTCATACTTTTGATGGACCCTGCTACACAACAAATGAGAAATACATTAAAAACGTGATTGCAATCACATTTTTTCATGTATTTCTCATTTTCCGTATAGCAGGGTCCATCAAAAGTATGTAACAAGGGTACTCCTTGGATGAGGAATTAAATTTTTCATCCAATGAGTACTCTCAATTAAAATTGGAGTAAAACCTTAGGGAGATAAGTTGAAAATACGAGTTGAAAAATTAGTTTTATTATTTTATTATTTTTTAATCTTTTTACTTTTTTACTCCAAAAATGGTGAATCATCCCCCATGGTTGACATCACCATATTGAATCCTATTGGTTATTATAAATTGTATTTTGGTTGTACATTTTTCTTAGGAGACCCATTTTAGACCTCAAAAGTCCCCTAATGGTTGCGATCTCTGACACAAATCGAAATTGATACTTGACCAATGGGATCATCCAATGAGGTTGCAGCCGCGAGAAAATTTACTACATACCAAAACACTCTCCATAATTTTGCAGTCAAATTTATACACAAAATGATCTAGCAGGTTTACGCCAAGTACATAAAACAAATATAAGATTTGCTACTAATGCACCACGATGAACCATAGAAACCATAAAATTTGAACAACATCCTCAAGACTGGGATTTTGGAATGAATGGCCAACCGATGAAGGAGAAGGAAGACATATTGATCCATATGTTTGGATTGTAATCCAAAGGTTTCGGTAGCGGTTTCTTTTAAATTTCCATGCGCCAATATTGAGGGAGTGACCTAGACAACACAATCACACCTAGATTTACACTGTACGTAAAAAAAAAAAAAAAAAAAATAAATAAATAAATAAATAAATAAATAAAAAATTTCTACCATATCGAAATCCAGACACTCTTATACTAATCTATTTATAGATAAATAGTTCTCAGATATATTCCATTTCCCTGAGCCCACCCGTGAGGGAGTGAGGCTCAGATTAGCTCTCATACCATATTAGAAATTGAGAAATGAGCAGAGAGATTCCATAATACAACACAAATCTCACGTCATGCTTTATTGACCAGCACAAGTACAAATATATAATACACATATTACTGACTTCGACACAACTAGATTATCATTACAACTCACACATTGGAAATAAGACTCACTCCTCATAACTCCTAATGACAACTACACATGACATGGAAGCATTACTTCCAACAAAATCCTCTCAAATGTCGAAAATAAAAGCATATGAATTATACCAACCTATAAATTCTCCCAAATGTTAAATGCAAAGAAATAAGAAAAAAAAATCCCTTATATCACGTTATGATCCAAAAACTGCAACAACAATTTATTCCCTTTTGAATGCTTCACAACTGCAATCTCTTTAGTTATTTTTTTTCATTTGTTAGTGTCATTTATTTCCCTATCATTTTTGTAATACACGTGGTGTAGTTTCCATGTTTATGTCCTTATATATTACCTATGTGATGTTCAAAGTTTTGAAAGGGCTAAGACACTATGCCAAATGGCATTTCATTGTGACATGTGGATGTATGAACATTGCTATGAAGAATCGATTGGAAATATAATTTTTTCAAAATACCATGAAACCCTATGATAATTAACAGCATAAATGTATTAATATGAGTCAGTGAAACAAATCAATTGCAATTAGTAATGAGTTTGATGGTGGTTTAGACTTGTATTAATTGCTAGGTAACTAGTTATTATGTGTAACTTTTTTAAGAAAAATGGTTCGTTCAGGTATCAATAAGGGCTGAATTCTTCACAGGATCGGCTATATGAAATAATTATTTTCCTATTTAGATTAATCGATTATTATTTATTATAAAGATAACCAAAATTATTAAACAATAAATTCAATTATAAGTCTTTGATACATGAAGCATAGTAGCATTTCTCCTAATGGTTGGTTATTTCAATGAAATAAAGATATTTTTTAGTCAAAATTTTTTAATCATGATTACATATAAATTATTAGATAGTAAATGTCATAAGAAAAACAAAAATTTCAAACGAAGTTTAAATGATGTTACTCAAAAACATGTTTTACATTTTGATGAAACATATAAATGAAATGAAAAATGTAAGCATATAAATGAATGAGTTTGGATATTATGGTTTCTTTTTACAACTAAGAAAAAAAATTTAAATAAATGTCTGGAAAAATTCATTTTCAAACCAAAAGCCATGAGAAATAAAAACCATCATGGTTACACTTGTATGTGTCATGTATTCCCAAGGAAGGATCGTTATAGAGGAGAGGAGGGGGTTGTTAACTAAACATAGAGTGTTATTAACAAAACATAGAGGTGAGAAAAGAAACATGAATGCATTCTAAGTCAATAGAACACAGGAAAAAAATAAGATCACCAAAACCTATATTTTTTATCTGAATAATTAAATGAAATTCTGTTTTATTAAACATACAGAGAATGTGGAAGATAATCGTGTGTTACATTATTATTCACATGATGTACATTTATAATACATTTACATGACCATTGGATTCCATATTCCAAGGCATCTTGGACTTCTTTTGACTCCTCACATTTGACACCAACCCTTAGAGGATTAGGTGTCCAACATTCCCCCCTTAATCTAAAGGGGTATTAATGAGTCCAAGAAGCTCTGTAATACAAAATGTGCAAAACTATGCATGGAAACACTAGGTTGAATGTGCTATGTGAAATGTTGGTATAAGGTGGTGGTTTAAGAATGACCACCAACACTAGAATGCTTAATGCAATTCCCGAAACTCTTCCAAATCTAGCAATAAATTGATGTCTTCTAATAGAGGAAGTGCTCCTTAATGTTTTAAAGAGGGAGACCTTCAACCTTGAAGAAGGGAGGTCTACAACCTATGTTAAAAAGGGAGAACCTCAACCTGTAAAGAGAGATCTCAACCTACGATGGTTTAAGGATGACCACCAACTCTGGAATGCTTAATGCAATTCCCATAACTCTTCCAAATCTGGCAAGAAGTTGAAGTGTTCTACTAGAGGAAGTGTCCCCAACTATTTGAAGAGAGAGAATCTCAACCTCGCATAGATGGTTTAAGGCTTCCCACCAACCAAAGGCATGCTCAAGGGAATCTCTATATAGGGCTAGAACTTTGAATCTGGTATGGTAGGTTATGGCTAAGGCTTACTTGAATTTATGTGTCTCTCATTACAACCCTGAATTAGGCTGCAGATTCAGGTTGTGGCTCAAGCTCGCTTGATGTGGCTTTGAATCTTGTATATGACCATCACTTCCCCCTATTAGATACAAGGTAAGATGATGGTGAAATCTCAACTGCAAGATTGTTCAATACTCTAGAGCAAGTTCTGACATGTGACTGAAATATCTTCTTGGTTGTTGAAGCCCATTTCCATGAAGTGATCCATCAACGATGAATCTTTGTTCGTATAGGATACCTTTTTTTGAAGCATTTGTTTTAATAATGAGTGGTTTTATGACAATGCTCACATAGATGAAGATCAGAACAATGATATTTCATATGGCCAACTCAGTCACAATGCTAGCATCTAACATTTTGTTGTTGCTGCTATGGAAGATGAGCATAATTTGGAACGCCCGAAAGTGAATTGTCATGAAGGAATCCAACACTCTAAAACTGAATGAACCCTGAGTAATATGGAATACGAAAGGAAACATCCTTGTCATATCCAAGACCAATTTTGTGCTTTTTATCGAAAAGCTCTTCCCAAGGTCTGATGATGAGCTTGGGAAATACAGATTGAACTTTTGCATCTGCATGCAAATCTACTCTTGAACTAGGTACTGAATGTGAATCAGCCTTAAATTTATATTCTTGTTGTTTTAGGAGACTGTCTCAATGTTCTGAACAGAAACAGGTTCAAAATGATGACTCCACTACTGTAATTCTTCCTGTTGAAGCTGAGATTCATGCTCCAAGAAATCTATTTTTTCTTGTGTATTCTACATACGGGTTTTAATATCACAAAGAGTGTTCTTTCTTATTTGCACTATATCATGATTAGTGGAACCTATTCGAGTTTTCAAGAACTCTAATAACTCATTAATTTTGGCCATTTTCTTAACAAGTCAATCTTATTAAATAAGGGGTGGCATCTTCTCAATGGTGCATATATTGAACATAATGCATTACATGTGATAGTGCCAATGATGATAAAGGTAATGTTCGCAAAAAAAATAGTTCAGACTAGTGAAGGATAACCTTTATCTGGTTCTTTCAAAGTTACCTTTTAACACTAAAGTGCACATTCCTCTTATGAAAGCCTTCACATCTATTCTTAACAATTAGTGGCTGGTAGATCAATTATATAGGTATATGGTAGCTATATAAACAACATAACTTTATAAACGATAGCAACAATATAAACAACACACAGAGAATGAATTAACACACATAAAAAATTCAACCTATGTGTACCACACATTCTCACATACCGAGCTCAAGTTGAGGGTGTTATTGTCCCACTTCTTCCACTTCTACTCATCGTGTCTCAGCCTCTCATGCAAGAAAATGATTTCAAGCATTGTTTGGCTCTAAATCAATAATTTTTACATTGAAAGAAATGTGAGATACATGTGAATAATCCAACCATGACACACAATATCACAACACCAATAGATTCAAATAGGGCCCGCCTGTTATCTCAATTGTACATGATTCCCTCTCATCCTCTTCGTAACAACTCACCACATAAAATATAATTTATATAGAAAGTGGCTACATACATGGATTTACCGCTTCCACTTCTCCTCCACTCTCCATGATTTTTGTTGTTTTGGAAAATATATTTTCCCAATACTTACATCTCATTAACCATTCTTGGGCAGAGTTCCTTCTCCACTAAGAAACAAAAAAAACACAAAAGTTTAGCTTTCACCAATGTATTGTTGTGGGGACAAAACCTTTAGTAGTGAGGGTGAGAACCCACATGCAGAAGTTTCTTATCTATCTACCCATCTCCACAAAACCTCAGCTTTACCAACCATTTTACTGGATTTCCATGCTCTTTTCATGGGTTTCGGTTGCAATTTATTTTATTATTTTCTCTCCCTTTCCATCTTCAATGAATAGTTAAATGGACTGGAACACAAAATCAGGCACACTGTCCATTGTGTCACAGAGACTCTCTGAATTGATATTCACATTTTCATTCTAATTCAAGCCAAAAATTTTGGTTTATGTTTGGATCTTGATTCCTATTCGGTGATGAATTTTAATATAATGAAAGACTTTTATGCTCTTGTATATGTGCTTGGAGTGTTCTACTGCAATAGGTCTGTAGACCAGTTTATAGCTAGCTACTTTACTGGATTCATTTCTCTTCTCCGGTGAGACATAATGCTTCCTCGTAGCGTGAATTCTCATGAAATCAACTCACGTTGTCTCATATGGTGATACTATGAATTATAACAATGCATATTCTAACTGTACCCAATTCACGTGAACAGAAACAAATCATTTCTCTCTTATAATTTTTTGGCATATTTGATGATGTAGAGAGGTTCCTCAATGCTCCTACTTGCTCTTATGTGTGTGACACGAAGACTAGGATTCAAAATTTATTCTTAACGCTTTGCAGGGGTGCTTACGAGTAGCTATCCTTTCTGATTGAAGGAAACTATTGATGGTGTAAGCCCTTCAAACTATAATCCCTTGCTACAGTAGTTCGTTTATGAGAAATCTGGGATGATTGCAACATAATGCACAACCTGATAATGCACAATCTCTCAATTTCTTGAACTCAAGTAGTGTGGCTACTCTATGGGCGATGGAAAGAGAAACTACCAAGGACAGCGCTGAGGAGATTCTAGGCCTGGAAAAGTCAGATAAATTGTTGTAAATACACTGGGCATATAAAAATAGCTTATAACAGTTAGAAAGCAAAGCTCAGAGGGACAGAAATATTCAAGGTAGAATCAGGTATTGACTATCACACATAGAAATGATGGGTCAAGGATGGCAGGACTAAAGCAGGGCATGAATTCACCTGCAGTTCTGATACCATGTTAAACATACATGAAATGTGAAAGATAATCGTGTGTTACCTTATTATTCACATGATGTACATTTATAATACATTTTACATGAACCTTGGATTCCATATTCCAAGGTCTCTTGGACATCCTTTGACTCCTCACATTCCACACCAACCCTTAGAGGATTAGGTTTCCGACATATTTCTACACTAAATTTTGAAGAATTAATAAATGAAATTCTTTTTCTAAAATACTTTTAAGAAATAAGTTTCTTATGCTTTTCCTAAAGGATCTTTGCTTCAACTAATTTTTTATTCAAGTCATGATTAATCATTGTCAATCTGAAGATCTAAAAATATCTAATAATATTAATATTATTATGGTTTAGAATTCATTTACTAATATTAATAAAGTTTGATAAAAATTTATTTTTAATATTTTATATATTAATACAAATAGTAACACATGTTAATCGTGATTAACTTGGTCAACCATAAGTAAATAATGATCAAAATAAAGCATTATGTTCAGTATGCATATAGTTAACAATAGATATCATGCTTGACATTCCTATCACATACTCAAACATAGTTAACCTTTATAGATAATGTTTAAACAATCAACTATGGTCAACCTCAATCAATAATATGTTTAACATAGTCAACAAACAAAAACCAACATCACAAGATAATGCAAAAAAATTGACATTACAATGTGATTAACATAGTAAAACATTCTCAACCTTTGTATACCTTTATAGTCAATATCTAAGTATTAAATGTTAGTTTCAAGTAATCAATTATAGTCAAACTTAGTCAACCATGCCCGATGATAGCTGACATTACTAAATCATAGTCAAAGTTTAAAATTATTTAACAGTATTGATATTAATATTGATAAAGTTTATTAATTAGTTTTAATAAGGTATTATATTGTTAGATGATCCAAAAATAAAATATTATCATAGGTTATAAAGTTAGAATAAAATAATTATTAACTTAATATTTTAAATTGATAATTATTAATATAGAATATTTGATTATTAAATGTAGATATTTAGGATTAGAATATTGTTGTAAAAAGATATGACCCTACAAATGTGTCGTATCTTAGGCTCTAATTTAGGAGAATTGTTAGTAAGTTGTTTAAATAGCTTTTATTGTAAATGGACACTTGTTATTTTATAAGTGATCCATAATTAGAGGTAGTTAGGACATCGAGCTTATAAATAGCTCATTGCAAGAGTGTTTTGTTGTTCGGGCGTAAACTCTTGCAAAATTCCAGATGTAATTTATTTTCTTATTAGTAATATTACGTGTCCGAGGACACTTCTGCCATTATTGTGGTATCAGAGCTCCAGTAATGCTATAGCTGATGTGAGGAGGAGATTCCAGCTCTATAGGCACGTGGAAAACTCCATTAATTTGGTCAGTTAATATTTGGTATCTATTTTTTTTCCCGAAAAGAAATTTAATTATATCATTGATTTTAGATTGAGCTGAAATCAATGGATTGCCTGCCATAGTAGGCATTCATAAGTTTGAGAAATTGAGTGCTCCGCTTAATCCGAAAAAAAAAAGTTTGCGCAATTTGGGTACTGTAAAGTACTACTTTTAATTTCTATTGGAGCCCCCATTTTTCTTGCAGCTGTGCTTGAAAAATTCCCAACATTCACGAGGTGCTCTTGCCCAAGAAGGCTGGAGAAAATCCTGGGTTTTGTGATTTTGGTATTTTCTTGTGTGACTTTGATGCTAATGTTGTAGCCTTCGAAAGTTTTATGGGTTACGGTACCTGTATGGCCATGTTACTCCTTGTTTTGCTGGTGTGGAATCGATCTGGAGACTGGTGGTGATTCCTCTCGTTGCTACAAGAAGGTTGAATACTATGAAATATTGCAAGCATTGCATGATTTAATTCGTAAATTAGCCGAACGAAGATAAAATGTGACAGATTTAGCATAAGGAGATTGATTTTTCATTAATGTAGCCTCTTTTTGTAGAAGTGATTGTTAAGATCTGCGATCAATGAGGTTTCCATGGAGAGAGCCAACGATTATAGTGATGATGTCCATCTGTTTTAGCACCCCCAAATAAAACAGGTCCAGGTTCGAACCTCAAAAATTGGATTAGAAATTTTGACTGATTAGGAAAGGAAGACAAAGTTTCTTCAAACCTTTTCATGATTATATTCACTCTGGCTGCTGGAATAAGCGGATTCCTATTTGGATTTGATATTGGTGAGATTTTATTCTTCTTCTCCAGCATCCCCACGGTGGTCCTCTGCTCCTAGTTTCTTAATGCATTCCAGGCTTTATCATTAACATAATTTGGTGCAAGTCGTACTTCAAATGTTGCATTAGTTGTGGACCAACCTATTTCCTCTCCATTCAACTCCTCGTTGTTTCACTTAGTTGTTTCGACAGCTCGTGCCGAGGAAAAGGACAACAATCTTCTACATTTAGTAGTGTATTTGAGATTGGCCAGGCCAGAAAATTTGGTGAGTCGTGCATTTGCAATTATGCAAACAACAACAAACAATATTGAAGTAAAGTCACAATATTTCTCTCATGCGGAGCAGTATCTCTCACAACATCTCTCACGCAGCAGCGCCAAGCGACATCTCTCAAGCATAGTGACTCTCACTAATCAAAAATTGTGTTGAAAGAAATTGTGGTACATCCAAGACAAAGACATTGTTTTAATGCTTTAATAGCTCCATGCCTACGTAGTATTATTCTTTTTGTAATGGTATAATAAGAAGAGTAATTTTTGGAATATTATTTTTTGGAGTAATATTTTTTTTTTATTTTTTTTTTCTAGTTAAGACTAACCTAAGTACCCACGGGGGATTTGAACCGGTGACCTATCGCAAGGAGTGCCTTAATAGCACACCCATTCACCGTCAATCCAAAGCCCTGTGGGCGAGTAATAACGAAACTTAATCGAGAGATAAGTTTTTTTTTTTTTTTTGTAATGGAGAGATAAACTTTTTTTTTTGTAGTGGAGAAATAAGGTGAGTTGGGTAATTTCTCAAAGAAGTGATTTTTATTTAAAAATCTGTAAATTTGGGTTCATCACATTGTAACTAAAAGTAATTTTACTTTGAAGGGGGTGACAATTTTTTTTACCAAGATTTGTAAGAGCATTGTAAAAGTCAAATTTTGAAAGTTACCTTGTAAATATTTGAGAAATTGACTAGAGCTAAGTGCAAAGCTCAGTCATTTTTCTCTTGTTTCAATGACTACATGACGGTCAAGGACAAGCCCGATAGATTGTTTTTTTTTTTTTTGACGTATTGTGTTTCATGTTGGGTTACCCATCTTGATTTTTTTTCTAAGCCTGATTATTGGTGTGAAGCTTCAACACTACAACGTCAAAGTTGATTAATTTGTTTTCTAATTCCGAGAAACTTGAAGGCACAAAAGCTGCCAAAACATGGGAACGCCTCATCGAAAGCACTCTCATTTATAATGAACTTTGGCATGATATATGTGATGGTGATATTAAGCCAAATAAACCCACAGATGTAGTTGCACTAGCAAAATGGGAAGTTAAGAATGCCAAAGCATTAACTCTCATTAAATCTTCTGTTAATGATGAAATGTATGTCCATATAGTAAATGCTACAGATGCATGGTCTTCTTTGCGATTTTTTAAAGACTTCTTTGATACTAAACCTGAATCAAAGAAAGTTGATCTACAATTAAAAATGTTGCAACAAAAATTGACTGAAGCAAGTGATGTCCTTGAATACATCTCCAAACTTAAGAATATTAAGCAGGAAATCATTAATGTTGGTTTTCAAGCAGTAGATGATAGTTTTATGGTCATAATTTTAATTCCTGGACTTCCTTCTTCCTACACACATTTTTTGGAAACTCTACAATTAACTGGAAAGTTAGAGAAGCTAATGTTTGATGAGCTCTATGAAATGTTGACCCAACATGATAAAACCTTTGGAAGAAAAAGAAAGTTGGTGAAGATGTCTTTTTCACAGAGGCCAACACTAGTAAATCATTAACTAACAGTTCTAGAAGCAGAGGCAGAGGGAATTTCAATCAAAATCAAGCAGGGCATAATGTACAAAGTCGTGGTCGAAGCCAAAGCAAAGGAAACAACATTAACAGTGGCAACAGTTCAGGCAGGAGTAATTTTCAAGGCAGAGGAAACAATTAAAGAAGAGGCTATTTTCAAGGAACAGGCTATTTTCAAGGAAGAGGAAATAATCATGGTAGAGGACAACATCAAAATAGAAGTCAAAGTAGAGGCAGAGGACAATTTCCAGGAAGAGGAAGAGACTTAAGTCAAATTGTATGTCGAAGATGTCACAAATTTGGACATTATGCTGAAGGTTGTCAAAATTCTATTGATAAAATACCCAAGTTTCATTCACACTCAGCACAATTTGCAAATGATAAAGACAATGATGGTTCAGAATATGTCTTTACTTCTTCGCCGACATTACAACTTTCCTCCTATATTAAAAGTGATTATGAAGATGCTTGGATCTTGGATTCAGGAGCAACTCAGCACATGACTTGTCGACAAGACTTCTTTTGCAATTTTCAAGATTGCCAACTTAATTCCATCTTTCTTGCAGATGATACAAAACATACTCCTTATGGAAAAGGTTCCGTTAAAGTTTCTTTCCCTGGCATTGGAGAAAAAATGATTTCAAATGTATGGTATGTACCAACCTTTAAGAAGAATTTGTTATCTTTATTCACGATTTGACAAGCAGGACATCAGGTAATTATGGAAGATGGCTTAGTTAATATTAATTCAGTCAAACAGAGCTTGCAAACTGTGATGACAGGTTATGAAGATGGAAAATTGTTAAGGATGAAAAGGACAGTTATTCCAAGGCATTCTGACTTTGCAGGGGCAATGACTACAGGAATTTCACCTATAATATTGTGGCATGTAAGATATGGACATTTAAACTTTGAAAGTCTTTCTCAGTTGCAAAAAAAGGGATGGTTAAGGGACTTCCAACTTTCAAAAAGGAAAATGCAAAATGTGAAGCTTGCATTTGTGGAAAACAAAGTGGAGAAAGTTTTCCAACAAGTTCTTGGCGTGTAAATAGGCTGTTGCAACTAGTTCACAGTGATGTTTGTGGACCACTACAAACTTCACTAGGTGGTTGCAAATATTTCTTACTATTCATTGATGATTTCAGTAGAATGACTTGGGTTTATTTTTTGAAGAAAAAGGCAGAAGCATTTGAAAAGTTTAAAATTTTTCGCCAACTTGTTGAAAATGAAGTCAAAGAAAAGATAGGGACTCTCGGGACAGATAATGGGGGAGAATTCACTTCAAATGAATTCAAAACTTATTGGAGCGATAATGGCATAAGAAGAGATCTATTCAATATTTAAATAGTTAACCATAATTAATAATAGTCAACCTTTTTCACCTATAGTCATCCTCAGTCAACCATATTCGACCATATTAAACAATATTCAATCATGGTTTACCATCGTCAACCTTAGTCAACCATAAACAATCTTACTTAATCATAATCCACATTTAAAATTGATTAATAATATTAATATTAATAAGGTTTAGAAAGGTTTAATAATAAGGTTTATTAATAGCATTAATATTGAGTTTTATTAATAAGGTTTTATTAATACGATATTATATTCAATAAGGTTCATAATAAGATTTACATCGCATGTGTTGAGCAAAATGATCACATCACATTGTGATGAACAAAACTCAATATCATAGTATAGCAAATAAGAGAATCATCGTCGTAATATGAAAAAAAGAATCTACGTCAAAATGTGTCAAACAAAAAACATCATAATATGATGAACTGGAATCAACATCACAATGTGAATAATAGAAAGATGATGTTGAACTATAACAAATAAATAACAATGTTACAACATGATGACACAGTCTTACATATTCAACCTTTGTAGTTAATGTCTATAGCCAATGTTTAAATAGTCAACGATGGTCAAACTTAGTCCACCATAGTCAATGATAGTCAACTTTGTTTACCTATAGCATCCTCTATCAACCCTAGTCAACTATATTCAACTATAGTCAACCTAGTAAGTCTTAGTCAATTATGCTCAACCTTCATCAACCTTAATAAGTTATAATCATGGTTTGAAATTCTTTAATAATATTAATGTTAATACTCACGAGGTTTAAAATGTTTAACAATAATGTTTATTTATAACATTAATATTAAGGTTTATTTGTAAGGTTCAATAAGGTTTTACTAATAACATATTATATTTAATAAGGTTTCATAATAGGATTTCACAATAGGATTTACTAAGGTTTATATTGAATAAGATTAAAGGTTTATTTAATATTTAATTTTGAAAAGAATTAATAAAAATAAAAATATTTTTAAAGTTATTATTAATGTTTTATTTATAATATATATTAATATTAAGGTTTTGAATAACGTTTAACATTTTAAGTTATGAATAAGGTTTAATATTTAAATTTAACAAGATTTATGGTGTGTTTAATATTTAAGTGTTTTCAATATTTAGTTTTTAATATAACCTTTATAACATTTCTTGATAGTGAAATGTTATTAAGCTATGGTTAAATTAACTCAAATATTGTCAACAATGGTTTCTATGGTTAACACTTTCATCCATATTTAAATAAATTTAAGCATTGACAACCATGGTGAATAATGTTCACACATAGTCAACGATAGCTAACCATAGACAACTATGTTTAAAAATTGACATTGTAATATGAGAAATAAGTATCAATGTCACAATGTATCAAATAAATATCAACATTTCAATCTCATGAACAAAAATCGGCATCTAAATGTTATGAAAAAACTTGACATCACATGTTATGAGAAAAAAAATCACATGAAAATGTGACAAACAATGACCAACATTGTAATGAAACAAACAAAATATCAATGTTGTAATGTGATAAAAAAAATCAATGCATGGTTGACCATGATTAACTAAGGAATACAATACTTAGTCATAGTTATCTATTTTAATATTAGTCAACCATAGTCAATCATGGGCAATCATAGTCAACAGTAGTCCCTTTGTCAACCATAAGCAAGGATGGTCATCTTCAATCAATCATAATCACCATATAGTCAACCATGGTCAATCATTATCAACCTCGGTTGACATGAGCATGCATGTTCATCTTTTATCAACCATAGTGACCATACTCAACCATGGTAAACCATCATCAACCATTGTCAACCATAGTGAAGGTGGTCAACCATAGTTGGCTATGGTCACCATGATGTACTATGGTTAACTATAGTTTTCCATAGTCAACTATGGTAGTCTGTTGGTAACTATGGTCAACATGGTCGACCATCATCAACCATAGTTGTCTTTGATCACCATGGTTAACCATAGTTAACGATGGTGAGATATGCTCCACCGTCAACTTTAGTTAGCCATGGTTAACCATAGTCAATGATTGTCAATTCTGATCAACCATGACCAAACATTGTCATCTATGGTTGACTATAGTAAACTTTAGAAAATCATGGTCGACCCATGTTCAACATGGAAAACTATGTTCAACCATGGTTAGAATGGTCGAATGCTCAACCAAGGTCACCATCGTAAAAAATGTTCAATCATGGTGATCCATTATCAACATGGAAAACCATAATCTATGATAGATAACTATGGTCAACCATTATCCAATTGGTCAAATCATGTTCATCTATTGTTAATATCATCAACCATATTTAACATACCCAAAAAAATCAACCATACAATATTTTGGTCAACCATGGTTAAGGATAAACAATAATAATTTTTCATAGTCAACTATAGTTCATTTTGAACAATTGTGGCCATCCAGTTAACGATAATACTAACAATAATAAACCCTCGTTAACCATAAATTGAACATATTTAGCCATAGTCACCCATGGTCTACTAATCCTTCCCATTTACAATGACTATTTACTAGCACAACCACATTATTAAATGTGTATGGTATATGTAGATCAACATCATTTTTCACCTTTTATATGCTAATCAACATATAAAATGATGGTGATCAATGTATATCAACCATCCCGCTCAACTCAAAAATAGTGCAGACATATCCTGCTTGACTACCTCCCAGATCTACACAGTTCTAACTAGCAGGCTCCTGTAGCCCGATCCTGGCCTCCTCTGGAAATCTGTGCAGTTTTCACTGCCAATGCCTCATGTTTCCCACGTTGCCTTACCCAGAAAAATTGTGCAATTCTACCTCCCAGCTGAGCAAGATCCCGCAGATGTCACGGTTGTCCCAGATTTCTCAACCCAATCTCTCAATGACCTCTGTGTAGTTTTCCTTGAAAGTGCCTCGAACCCTTGCATCCCGACCTAAAATGTGCTCTATGCAGTTTCAGAGCCTTGTCCTCTCTCCTGATCACTTGCACCCAAAAACGAAAGATGATGCATCATGGTAGAGACTAGGGGATTTTTGGATTTGATGTATGCCCCACTATTGGGGTTAGTTATGTATGGTGTACGGTTGTGTCTTGGAACTTTCTCTTAATTCATAAGCTTGTTAACAGGCCAGCACATTTTTACACATGTATTGTATTTGTTTGTAAGACTATTCTTTGGATGCTTGTAATGCATTTTGCTTTAACCTGTACTAAGATAGTTGAACTATGTCGGTTGTTTTGTGCATTTGCTGTTAGAAATGTGTTGTATCAGTTTTTCTCTCTGTCTTGCCCACTTGGACTACTCTGTTAGACACTACACAGATTCATTCTTGTAAACTTTTTATAACGACTTTTGCCCGAGTGTGGACTACTCTACTAGGTGTTATATGTGCTATCTATTCACTTTGTGTTTGTGACTGCTACATCAGTGTGGACTACTCCACTGGAAGCTACACAGATCCTGTTGTGTTGTGTGTCTCTAACTAAGTTGGGACTATTCCCTTTCAACTTGAGACTCACTCTCACCCTCTCCCTTTGCAGTGAAAGAACTTAGACACAAGTTACACTAAGAACTCACCAGGCACACAGAATTCATTGTTTGAAGACTAAGTATGCCACTCTCATCTGCTAACAAGCAAGAGCTAAGGAATATCTTTAAGATACTGGAAACTTGTCCATCATACCATATGGGACTCCTACACCAAACGGTGTGAGGTCTAGTTGGGACTTCATACTGGGGAGATCCCCTAAATGTTGGTGAATCCAACACCTTATGTTGCACAAAATATTGTCACCATGACATTCTGTAGTCAGTGTGAGTCTATCACCACTCATACTTTCCTCCTTTGCAAGTATTAAACCTCAGTTCTTCATGTCAAGCCTTGAAAAATGAGAGAAAGCCCTTAAAAATCTCTAAAACTCTAGTTCCGCACTTTCTCTTAGCATTACCTGCGGTCCCGCACCCACTGGTCATGTCCCCTACGTACCTGACCACTCTATTTCTGTGTAATGGGTGCAGACCCTTGTAAAAGTAAAAAGGCGCAAGTAAATTCTTAAAAACTCACTTTGGGTTATTTCTGGAAGCTTCTAGAGGGAATCTTGAGGTGGCAAGTTCGCTCCTTTAAGGTTCATGCATCCCATACCTAAAGGAGTTAACCCCTTGATGTGAGGAGCTTATCCCTTTGAAGGACTTTATCCCTTCATAGTTGGACCTGTAATCTCCTTCCTTTGCACTATAAAATGAGGCATTGGGCTAGTTACTGAGGAGGTTAAAAGCTGAATATTTTTTAGGGTAAATGCTGTTGGAATTTAGTCTTCCTAATTAAGCTTGAGAGGAGAGATTACATACCTTTTGATCTCATTGGGAAGAGTGTGAGGCTTGTCAAAGTAGAGGAGGTTCTTGCTTGGACCCTGGGAGGAGCTTGTACAACATCAAGGCACCAAAGGTTGTAAAGTTCTTCTTTGTTCAAAATTAATACAATCAAGTTTATTTTTCTCAATAAGCTGTCTTTTATGGTTTATTTAATGGATTCCTTGATCACCATGATGAATATGATTTATTATATTAGCTATGCAGGTGTTATTTGATGTGTTCTTGTTTGTGTTTGCAGGTTCTTAAAAGGAAACTCATTCGGACGGTCAAAGCATGGCTGCCACAAACTAGCGTTGGAATTAAGGTAGGGTCTAAAACACCTCTTGGTTTTTATTTATAAATTACAATATTTAGAGAAAGGTAGATTTGCTTGTTTTGCTTGTCGCTAGATATCAGTTGATACTAGGGAGATCGGTCTTGTCCGCAAGAATGATTTATCTGGCCGACAAATTGGCACCTCCACTGGGGACTTGAATTTTGGTTTTTTGCCTTTCCTTTTACTTTGACTTGAGAAACTTTTTCTTTGTTTCTGATTTTTGCCTGATGTGTGTGGGATTGGGTAGGTTTTAGATTCTGAATTGTTTTTTGTTTTTTCACATTTTTGAAAGAGGACCACATGTTTTGTGTGTAACACAGTGCAGACATCCCTGCATTGTTACTTTACTACACAGAGCGGTACCGCATCTGGTTATACCGGAGGCCTGCGGACCCTGT
Source organism: Pinus tabuliformis (assembly GCA_031772625.1). Classification (NCBI taxonomy): domain Eukaryota; kingdom Viridiplantae; phylum Streptophyta; class Pinopsida; order Pinales; family Pinaceae; genus Pinus; species Pinus tabuliformis. Next base: position 714,622,913 of record CM062813.1, on the reverse strand, counting down.
CAAATTTTTTAAAAAACCTAAAATATTTTCATCCAGTTAAGCTTAGGATTTGTTTACATTTTTTTAGCCTCTGCCCAGATCTGCATGTGTCTTGTCAGAAATTTCTTGTAAGTGAGTTCCATTGGAATTTTGGTTTTAGGTGATTTTTTAGAAGTTTTGCGTGCCTGGTTTGATTTTCGCTTGGTCTTTGTAGTAATTCAGAGATTAGAAGCCTAAGAAACCTCAGATTACCCTGGTCTTTTTGGTCTTCTTGATGAGTCTGACTGATTTGTGAAATTTTCCCTTGGTGAGAAATAGATCTCGTTTTCTCTTAGCAAAGCTTTGAACGAACTTGTTTGAAAGTTTTGAATTTCATTTTTTTTCAAAAAGAAAACATAGCTGGGTGTTTTTTGATTAATTTGTTATTCTGAACGAATTAGTCCTTAGTTTGCTGAATAACTAAGTAAAACGTCCTCAAAAGAAATTTTTTAAGCTTTTACTTCAATTAGGTTTTTAGAAATTTTTAGATCTCAAGCATAGTTTTTTATAGTTTTGAGTGTTTTCTAGAAATTTTAGAATCTCTTTTGAAAGAAATTGTTTTCTGTAGTTTTTGAGTGTTGAAAAAGAAAGGGATTTTTCGTGAGCATAATTAGTAGTCTTGTTTTTGAGTTTATTGAAAAAGACAAAAAAGATTTTCTTTTCATTTATATGTTGAAGAAAAGATTTGTTTTTCAAAGAATTGCATTCTCAACTCTTTCTTTAGCTAGAAATTCATTGAAGAAAAAGAATTGTTTATCATCTTAGGTGCATTTTTAGTGTTTTGGAGTCGAGTCTTCACACCATAAAGTTTCATCTCCATACCTTTTGACTTAAGAAACAACCTATAAAAATAACGCTTAAAGTAAAATTGATCTAGCAATCTTTTTATTTCTAGGGCTCTTATCACCAACATAGCTTAGGCTAGTATCTTGGAGTAGGGAGTAATTAACTCTCCAAGATAGTTAAAACAAACAAGTAGCTATATCTTGCGGTAGGAAATAAATTCCAATTGTTACATCTATGCTCTAGGAAGCTCCTCTTGAAGGAGTCAAGCACAAGATCATATCTAAACCAGTGGGGTAATCAATCCTTCCTCATTAGGAACGATAGCAGATATACACATATTAAAAACGGTAAACCTTGGATTGACCATTGTTGAGGAGCCTAGGGTCACTTGTTGGTAAACCTTGGATTATGTCAAGGAGCCTTCAAGGGGATTGAGCTTTGTTACTCTGCCCTTGTGTGTGTATTGGATCGTAGAATGTTCCCCAAGTATATTTGTTTCTGTTGGTAACCATAGTGACCATAATATATAGGATTCTTTCCTAAGGTGACGGTGGAGGAAAGATCCCACTATACCTGGAGCAGACGTCGACTAGACTCACTTGGACCCTTTGGAGGGTTCTCTTCACTCGAGAAGGTTTTTTGAAGAAAATTGTGCCAGTCTACTTCATTAAGAAGGTTGTCGGAGTAACTGTTCCAACCACTCTTTCTATATTGAATTCTGCGATGTTGGATTTCATCACCAACTAGTGTTTTGGTACGGAAAGTTACTGTTTGTGTGTGGTTTGAACTCTTAGATTTTTTAGGCATGTGATTCAATTGTTTGTTTCTTTAGAGACTTTAGGTGGTTTTATTGAGATTTTTCTTTGTTTGCGTGTGAAGTAATTAAAATATTTAATCGTGGCTGAATTACTGAGACAATCCCATAGACTTCGGGGGAAACCTCTCGAGTATTCACCAAGCCAGCTTGAAGGGCTACGAGCTCTTGTAACTCCTAGTGACAGTAGAGTTGGGTCACCGGAAGAAAGAGAATCTTCTTTAGTTGTTCATCCTGATTATCAAGTTCAAGCAACAGAGTATATTTCTGAACCAATTTCATTTTCCGAAGTTACTGGTAGTGTTTCTTCTACTAGTGAATTCGCTGAAGAACCTGAAATTTCTGAGCCTGAAACTAAACCTGCTGCTACTCCATCCTTAGGATTTGCTTCTCCAACTTCCAGTGGTCCTAGTTCACCCAAGGTAGGAAGGATCATTACCCAAAATCTTCCTTCAGGACTTATTTCTATTGAAGAACTTGTTAGTCTAGAAGAAGATATGTCTCCCTGAAAATCAACCAAATTTAGAACTTAGGGAGCATGAATCAATTTTCTACAGTCCACTTAGGAGGGACGCTTGGTACCTATCATTGACCAATATTTTAGAAAATCTGGGTCTTAGTTTTTCACCACTTCGAATTCCTTTTCATCCAACACCTAGAGGTTATTATCCTCCTTTGAATATGTCGAGACAGTCATCCATGTTTTCCCAATCACCGAAAATATTTTTATATGGTGGTCCTTCTGTTCCTTCTGGGTATCAGTCACTCACTAGTACTTTTTCAGGAGCATCTCCTCAACCCATTGGACATGGGATATCAATTGGTAATAACATAACTCAACCGTTGAGCATAGAAGAAATTCTTATGATGTCTGGTACTATTCCAAATCCACAACCTCAAGGTAGTCAGTTACCGCTTGGGGGGCAACCTCAAGGTGCGCAGTTATCGCTTGGGGGGCAACCTCAAGGTATTCAGTTACCACTTGGGGGGCAACCTCAAGGACAGTACATTCCTTCGGGACAGTAATTCCTCAAGGTCAACCCCAGACTCAATACATACCTCAAGGTCAACCCCAGTATCAATATATGCCTCAAGGTCAACCCAGTTTCAGTACGTGCCTCAAGGTTATCAACCTCAAGGTCAGTACCCAAACCAAGGTTTCCAACCACCTTCAGGTCAATTGTTTGTTCAGGGAGCTGGAAATGTACCTTTGAATTATCAGCCCTATGCTTAAACAGTTATGGTCTTCAATATGCTCAACCTTCTATGGGTCCATACCCCGGAATGAACATGGTGTGGGATCCATCTCAATCTCAACAGATTTTGCAACCTAATGTGCAGTTGTCATCTCAATCTGGACAACCTTTGGTTTCTAGTTTCAACCCTGTCCAACCTACTATTCAAACTTCTGCACCTGGTGTAGTCATCAGTCTGGGCCTAGTTCGCCTCGAACTCCACCTTAAACGACTGCTGAAACTACTACAGCTTCTGTGCAATCTACCCCACCTACTTCTGGAGTATCGACAGCTTCGGTTTCTACTGTTCTGCATCAACTCCTCAAGCATCTTTACCTCAGTCTGGCCAAATTCAGACTTCGGTTCAGATGCCTGTAGGACAACCTGGTCCAAGTGCGGTTGTCACAAGTCAACCACAATTCACTTATCAACCGTACCAGGGAAAATACCAATTCGGTCCTACTGTGTAAAAACCAGTATACCAGTATCAACCGTACCCTGGATTTACCTTATCAGCAACCTCAACAACCCCAGTACTGT